>OY720177.1:9077863-10277863 GCA_963082885.1 Parascotia fuliginaria | reverse complement strand
AATTACTTTCATCAGTAAAAAAACTGGTCAAGAGCCAGTGTACAACACAGAGGGGTACTGTATTAATGTTCAATCATTAAAATATGGGTAGGTAGGTGCATGCACATAAACTAAAATAAAAATAATAGAAATCGAAGTTTGTCAGATTTACTGTCAATCAAAAGATCTATTTATACAAATAAACAATCAACAAATTAAACTTAACCTAAATAAAATAAGAAAAATTAAATGTCTTACAAAGATCAATTTACACAAATAAACAATCAACAAATTGGGTTAAGTTTTGAGAAGTGGTCATTTTGCGACAGAGCCGGATAAGGGTGATTGGTCGATAATTGCTTTTGTCCGTTTTGTCTCCTTATATAAAGGTTTAACTACGGAAATCTTAAGGCGTGACGGGAATACACCTTCTGAGAGGGATAAATTGATTATATGTGTTAATGGTGTAACTAAGATTAATGCACAATTTTTTATTAAGTTCGTATTAATTTCATCGTAACGGGTAGAGTTGGTATTATTTAACGTTTGTATTATCTTATATACATCTGCTTCATCTATTGGTGTAAGGAAAATTGTGTTTGGGTTTTGTGATATGTTTCTAGTCCTTTGCATGTCGGTAATTTTGGTATCATTATTAGTCAGAGATGTGTAATAGTTATTGAATAGGTCACATATTATTTTTGGGTTGTTACAGGAATAATTGTTAATTTTAATGGTGTCAATTTCGGAGTTATTTGTGGAATGGTTCAAGTTTTCATTTATTATTTGCCATGCTGCTTTGCTTGTGTTTTTTGCTTTACTAATATATTCTTACTAATATATATCTTATTATGTCTTTTGCATTAATCTCCGGGACTACCAGTCGGATTTGATTTTTTTTTGCATACGATAGCCCAGTTCTCGAGGAAGGTTATATAACCTGACGCTACAGGCGACTTCTTTATTAATAAAATTATTTTTTATTAATTTATAATTTAATCTATACTTTATTGTACACCAAATTAACATTAACGTATGGTTATTACAATATGCAGATAGGACAATGGATGGCCTTATTACTAAGAGCGATTTCTGCCAAGCAATTACCATAGTAGTACTATATATTCTTTTACTAAATCACATACAAATGTATGACGTAATTTTTTAGATTTACTAAATATAGATTGTTGTTGATATAGTATGTAAATACCTCATGATCGGCGTCTATATGTCTTTGAAGGTCAATCGCTGTAGGCATTGCGCGCTGACACTCATAACACCACCACGACTTTTGTTTTGATGAAGTTTCTGCAAAACATATTAGACAAATAGAATATACTTACTATTTTTTTTGTGTAACTTTTTTTTTTATATTAGCCTACCAAAGTGACTCTACTCTGCCTGATGGTAAGCAGTAAGTGGAATCCAGAAGTGGCGGACACCATTCCAAAAGCCAAACTACTGGTATGGTGGCCTCCACTATGGCGGCTTAGTGAGATGCTTTTTCACGCCCCGCTTAAAAGACCCAGGATCAAAATTAGATGGGAACACATGCGCTGGCAAAGACTTCCAGGCTTTAATTGAGCGACAAAAGTATGAAGTGCTGACCCGTTTGGTTCGAGACCCTTTAGATTCCACTGTGAAAGGGTAGCACTTCAGTCCCGCACGTGTCGTTCTGGATGAAAAGGGAGAGGGTGGGATTAATTCAAACAGCTCTTCAGAACACTCTCCATGGTAAAGTCGATAGAAGACGGCCGTCTTCTTGATTGAGGTAATATAGAACTTTGGTAATATAGAAGTTGAAAGTTGCCTGATGAAAATTATAACTGAAACGTATGAACCATTGTGTTCTTTAAGCATTGCTAAAACAATACTGAAAAAGCTCAACCGAGCCACTGCCAACTATGTTTAGAAAAAGGGATGGGGAGAATTACGCAAACAAGGTAGTAACCATGGAGAAACTGCGATGGGCCATACAATGTTTCCACCCATTCAAAGCGGCTGGCCCGGACGGGATTTTTCCCGCACTACTTCAGTGGGGTGAGAGATCCGTCATTCCCAGACTGACTCCGCTAATGAGAGCGTGCCTCGCCTTCAGATACATACCGAAAGGATGGAGGGAAGTGAAAGTAATATACATACCAAAACCAGGTAAGGGAGACTACACAAACCCTAAATCACATCGACCAATCAGCCTAACCTCCTTCCTGCTAAAGTCATTGGAAAGGTTATGCGAGAGGGAGCTGAGAGATGGAGCACTAAAAAGCATACCACTACATACGAATCAACATGCCTACAGTTCAGGTAAGTCAACAGACTCGGCTCTTCATCTGGTAGTCAGCAGAATCGAGGAGGCACTAGAACAAAAAGGCAGTTGTCTCGGCACCTTCATAGACATTGAAGGAGCTTTCGACAAAACACACTTTGCAAGTATACAAGCTGCGCTCCACCGACACGGAGTAAAGGCGGTACTTGTGGAGTGGATCACAAACTCACTGAGCAAACGGATAGTACGACTTGGAGATGATGAGAACTCAGCAATGCTAGCTAGAGGCTGCCCTCAGGGAGGTGTCCTGTCCCCCCTTTTGTGGAATCTGGTAATAAATGACCTCATCACCAAACTAAACAACCACCATGACTACACAATAGGTTACGCCGATGACCTTGCCATTCTCACACCAGGTAAGGTAACAGGAACCATTTGCAACCTCACGCAACAAGCGCTATATATAGTTGAAAAATGGTGCAAGGAGTATGACCTCTCGGTAAACCCCAACAAGACGCAGCTTGTTTTGTTCACCAAGAAGCGCAGCCTGGGTCACTTTACTTTACCCAGGATTTTCAACACCGAACTAAAACTGTCAAACGATGTCAAGTACCTTGGCGTCACCCTTGACAGTAAACTAACATGGAGCAACCATGTAGACAACACAATAAACAAGGCAACGATTATATTCTACCAATGCAAGAAGATGATTGGTAAGACGTGGGGACTACAACCCAAAATAATACTATGGCTCTACAACACCGTCATCAAACCCATACTCTCTTATGGGGCAGTAGTCTGGTGGCCAAGAACTAAACTGGACACTATGGCAAACAAACTTCAACGGATACAAAGGTTAGCATGCATGGCTATTACAGGCTGCTTCAGGACCACACCGACGGCGGCTTTAGAGGCTATGTTGGGCCTCCCACCACTCCCCCTCTACATCCAACAGGAGGCAGCAATGACGGCCCTACGCCTCAAAACACTAAACTTGTGGTACAAAGGTAAAACAAAACATATGTCTCTACTTGAGGGACTGACAAATAAATTTCCTATAATCAATGCGGTAAACGACCGCATACCGAAACAATTTGTCTTTGACAAGAAATACAAAATACAACTGCATGAGGACCAGAGTTGCGAGGGATTGCGACTAGGGGAACTCAGGATATTTACAGACGGATCAAAAACAGGCACAGGGACCGGAACCGGGATCTTCTCCGAGGATTTAAACATGCACATATCAGCACCGTTGGGGGCCGAAAACACTGTCTTCCAAGCTGAGTGTATGGGTATCTCCCTGGCAGCCTCGGCGATCCTAGCAAGAGAGGTCAGGGATCATTCCATCCGCATACTCTCGGACAGCATGTCTGTTCTTCAAGCGCTAGGAAGCCATACAATAAATTCCAAACTAATATATGACTGCCACCAAAAACTATGTAAGGTAGGTAACAATAACAACATCACTATACAATGGATCAAAGGGCATAGCGGCTCCCGAGGTAACGACGCAGCCGACGTGCTTGCAAGGGAAGGCTCAGCTATGAATGCCGTGGGACCAGAACCCACGGTTGCCATCCCCTTTGGTCACCTACGCACCCTGGTAAGAAATCACACCATAGATCAACACAAAAACACATGGAAGAACCATACCGAGTGCAGGCAGGCTAAGCAAGCACTGCCAGAGCTGAATGCTCGCATCACAAAACAGGTGCTCCGACTGTCAAAACAACAACTTCGCACAGTCACAGCCGCCATCACCGGTCATGGCTCTTTCAATAAACACCTATTTGTCATGAGAATTACAGACAGCCCGCTTTGCAGAGCCTGCATGCGGGCAGACGAAACAACAGCACACATACTGCTACACTGCCCTGAGGTCGCCACATACAGGGCAAAATACTTTGGCGACCCGAATTCACTCCAAGAGATTGTCGGGGACATCAAAAGTCTGCTGGCCTTCCTCGAGGAGCTGGGATGGATCGAGTGATCGCCCCCCACCCACACGCAAAATACGCGCACAGTCGTGGAGTTGCGGAAAACAGCCCGTTAATACCAATACCAATACCAAGGGATGGGGAGATAAAAAAAAGGACGGGGCCGATAATTGGGCTTCTGGCACTCTTCTTGTTAAAAAAAGTTTGAACTTACCAACTTGCCTTGAGAAGGCATGAACTTTCTTTGTATATGAAGGCTTTTTGCCCCAGAGTGAGACAGTAACTGACTAATATTATTATGTATTAGAGTATAAGAAGATTTCTCACTTATATATTTTATTCACTTATATATATTATATAAAGCGGAAGAAATTGTTTGTTTGAACGCGCTAATCTCTGGAACTACCAGTCAGATTTGCAAAATTATTTTTGCGTATGATAGCCCAGTTCTTAAAGAAGATATGGCAAGAAGGCTATGTAACATCATCTCAGCTGCCTACTGAAGTTAATGCACAATACAATAAACACAGTCATAAAGTCTGCTATCATTTAGAAGAGAAAGTTAAAACAGCATAAATTCACCTGTCATAATATCCTTACAAGGACCTATTAATCCATAGTCTTGTGCATACTTTTTACTGTAACCCAGCATTAACTGCTTTCTCGATGGCACCGCCTCAGTCGTAATTACATATAACTCATGATTTTCCTCATAAAGCCACAAATTTGCTGTATGTTCATCACCTAGAGGCAGTAAACTAATCCAGTTTGATTTGTCTGAAAAGATAATTCGGTTTCATAGTTTTTTTAGGTTTTTATTACATGAAATACACTATACTACGCGCGAAAAGTCGTGGCAGACGGTGTATAAAACGAACAAATGAGACAGCGCGTATCAAGTTTGTTTTGCACCTATACTATTCAGGAATAACAACACAAAGACTGTATAGTAAAATTGCACGTGCTCATTACTATTAATTATGAAAGTGATTCATGGCACCGTCTGCCACATCAATGCTATTATATAAAGCGGAAGAGTTTGTTTGTTTGTTTGTTTGTTTGTTTGTTTGTTTGAACGCGCTAATCTCTGAAACTACTCGTCGGATTTGAAAAAAATGTTTTTGCGCACGATAGCCCAGGTTTCGAGGAAGGTTATAGGCTATGTAACATCACGCAACTGGCGACGGGAGCAGAGCAGTAAGCATACTGCGGCAACCTAGTTAGGAATAAAATTAAGCTTTCCTAAGAAGGTAAACATAAATCATGTTTCAATTTCACCAGTTTTATAGTCAAATATTAGATTTTCAGAAATCTATTCACAAATTACATTCATCAACAAGTCAGTATACCACCACTGCACTGCAGTATCAATAGTCGATGCGACATAATAATCTAAAAACATATACCATGATGAATACTAAAAAACTCTACAATACCTTTATCAGACACGTCAATGTGGTTGACATGGTTGGCTTTGTCCTTCACCATAAATAATGGTATTTTATTCCCTATTGCCATTAGCACAACCTCATTAGTACCCGTAATTTCCATTATACTTCTTATACCTGCAATTGCCAGTTTTAATTAAAAATCATGACAGACCCTCACAAGGTAGACCGCCGATAAGAATGGCAGATGATCGATGGATGAGGGCGGCCAAGGTTGCGAAAATTGGAGTGGCCTATGTCCAGCAGAAGACGTGTTTCAGCTGGTATGATGATTCATAAACCCGGGGATAAAAGAGGGGATTACCATACCAGCAGTTTCACAAAATAACTTTTGAGTTCACTATCAGGCGGAGTGTAGTCACTTTAGTAGACTATTTAATACTCAATACTCAATATTTTATTTGCGTTCCACAGTAACTAGCTGCGCCCTGCGGCTTCACCCGCGCTGAAAATGGTATGTGTTTAATTAATGTTACTAGGGAACCAGACCAATTTTCGGGGTAAAAAGTCCTATCCTATGTCCGTCTCCCGCACAGAATCTATCTACATACCAATTTTTAACGAAATCGGTTTAGCCATTTAGGCGCTGAGAGGTAACAAACATACACACACACAAACTTACACACGATAAAATGTTGACTTAAGTCGCATACTTGGGTTTGAACCACATCTGGCAGCACGGAAGCGCACTTCTCTATGCTTCTATACTTTTCCCTCACTCAGAATCGTCATTTGCTAGAGCTAGAAAGAGCGACGCGGTTACGTGCTGCGTGTTGTCGCGTTCCTTCGCTTATTATTAACCCTTAGAGCCGACTCTTGGATATTCCGATAAAAGAGAGCCAGTATCATATGTACACAAAAAAAAAACTTATTTTATAATAATTTTATATAACCTTGCACCGGACCAAATCTTGTGCGTGGAGGTAGTGTTCGGCGCGGTGATATTACGTCTGTTCGACGTATCTGCAGTACACTTGGTAATACTGCTATAGCACGTGGGGCGACATTGCGATCCGATATATGCACTATAACAAGTACAAGCACATTTTTTAAATTATGTCATTTGTATGAACATAAATCAGTTAAGTTATTTTAAAAAGACCCCTCGCTCGTCTGTGACGCTTCTAAACGTCAAATGTGCGCATCTGTGGAGCTATTTGGCGCGATTTGCGAAAATTTAAATCTCGCGGCTGCGCAGTTTTAATATCGTCATATCTTTGAATTATTATATGGCAGGTGTATATAAAACTTATGTCATTGGAATCGTCATTTAATATACTTCATATCAAAACATATATTAAGTCCGAGTAAAGAGTTTTTATATTGTTAATACTCATTTCAAAAAAGGTCGAGGTTTTCTTAACGGCTAAAGTTATAAAAATGGTTAAAAATCTAATAAAATACCCGTATTTGTAAAAAAGTTATAGTTAATATACATTTATATACATTAAACACTATATATAATAAAAAACAATATACCCTCTTCATACAAAATATCATATTTTAAGCCATGACAATGCCGGGTGGGAGCGAAAACCGGGCGCGGCCGAGCGTAAGTGTAAACAATAGGTTCATATTTTTATAAATTATCAAAATACTTACAGTTTTGGCTTTGTTACACTGTAGTATATATAATAAACTTAACATAAACACAAATTCCAGCTCTTCTACCTGCTTTTGTTACATATATAACACAAAGACACCAAACACAATGAAAAAACCGTTAGAAACAGGTACTTGCACATTTGTGTTCCAAACTTCACCAAAATTATGTTTTTTTAAAAATAAAACGTGATAAGTTTATAGTACATGTCCTAATTAACGTTTTTATCAAAAAACAATACTGGTAAATGATAAAATAAACGATATATAACAATAGAAAAACTTACCAAGGAGGTCGGCCGCGCGTGTAAACAACACTCACAAAAATTTTTTCAATCGCTTAAATTTGTATAAATTTTTAAATTACTTACACTTTTGACTATTCCACACTGTAGTATATTTATTAAACTTATCACAAACACAAATTGCAGCTCTTCTAACTGCTTTTTTTCACAATATATAACACAAATACACCAAAAAGTATGAAAAACACAAATTTTTGACATTTGTGTTCCAAACTTTACTAAAGTTACGTATTTTTTCAAATAAAACGTGATAATTAAATACTACATGACCTAATTAACGTTTTTATCAAAAAACAATACTGGCAAATGATAAAATAAACGATTTATAACAATATATAACCAACCAAGGAGGTCGGTCGCGCGTGTAAACAACAACTGACAAGTAACTTTTTTGACAATTTTTATTTGACATTAAAATTGGTAGTATTATATAGTGTTGGGTATCGTTATTATCTGCATTTAGTCGACTATAACCGTAAAAATCGGTGAGTTCTACCGAATTACACAGTTTGAGTATTAGCGATTTTAGAAAAGGTAGAATTTTTTTTGACCGCCATTTTGACAGCAGCCATAATATGGTCGATCCACAGATGCGGGTTTTTTGACATCGACCATAATATGGCTGTTCAACAGATGAGGGGAGGGTGGATAGGTAATAGTGGATATGTTAACATTATAATGAAACTAGTTGTTGCCCGCAGCTCCACCCGCGTGAATTTCGGTTAAGTATTGCATAATATATTTTTACTAATCATGAACAGTCTGTTTAAACATTGACGATTTAGCATACAACTTTTATACTCTATTTCAACCTCTTCAAGCCATTAATTCGCAATAAAAGAGAGCTGTGTTGTTCCCCAAGGTCTAGTCTATCTCTATACTAAATTTCATCAAAATCGGTTTAGTGGTTTATGGGTGAAAACGTAACAGCACGAGTAACAACAATTGTAAATTATAAAATTAGTATGGAAGTATTATTATAACATTATGATCTAAAAGGGTTTCGATCTTAAGCCTAGTTTTTAAAAACGCAAGTTTCGCACTAGTGTGCAAGACGTATGTAATAGTATTTTACATACATACTAAATGTTTTGAAATACATTCAGAAATCACTTTTAGCAATAAGGGCTCTTTCAATTTAGGTGTTAGGTGTCGGATTGCTGCGGTGCTTTAGCAGTGCGGTTGTCGTACTGCACATGGCCAGACGAAAAACGTTTAAATTGAATGAGCCCTAAGCCTGCCCATTATCACAAGCCTCTAACTCTATGTATGTTGTGTTGTTCTGTTCATTGTTTGTGGTGTGACTGTGCAAATAAAAATACTTATTCTATTTTGGTCTTGAGCTAAATAAATACAGAAATTGGTACCTATTTTCTATTACTTAACTAATTAAACAATTATTGTGTTTTTGGTTACATAAAAATTGGCAATGTATGATCAGTTGATCACTGATCATTGATCAGAGTCAGTTTACTAGGTACTATTCACAACCATACACATGTAATTTTAATTTAGGTAATTTAACTGTCTTACCATAATTTTGTATTAGTTGTTCCTTATTCTCTGCTATAATAGTCTGGCCAGGTGTTATTAATTCTGTTTCCGAAATTTCAGCTGATAATTGTTTAGGGGTGATACATTGTAAAGGTGTGGGTGACAATAATCGTTTTTGATATTCTTGGTAGCTTTTATCTTCTTTACTAGCTGGTTCTTGGCAAACATCTGCAAAGCATTGAAGAGACATTGATGGCTAAAAGCACTTGCAAAGGTTATGTTCAAGGTCCTTTACATATTGATAAAAATATTAGCCTTTGAGATTAGAATGTAGTTACTTAATTAAGTTCGACCTTCCACTGCTGGGCAAGCAAGACAAAGGTCGCCTGCATGCTCAATGATTTATTTCTTCTACTACTATGAAAATTAAAATAATTTCTAGTTTTAACTTAATTTTATAAAAAAAAACATTGCTTGATGCATGATAGCCGCAGTAAATTCTCTCATCAAAATCATAGAAAATGTCTATATTTTGATAATAATAATGATGGTGAGATATTTTTTGAACACAACGGCTGTCCCAAATCAAAACCCAGTAAATAAGTTCTTTTTAACAAATTTTACAGGAGAGAGCAAAAACGTAAAACTAACTAGGCTTACAAAAGTATTAATGTCAAAATAACAATATTTATTGGATAGAGTACTACCCACTGATCACTTAATGAGTAAACTTTTTCGATAATATTTTATATTGCATGTTTTACTTACCAACTTTGAAAATGAATAAAGTCAGCTTTTTTCTCTGTTCTGATTAGTTTCCAAACATAGTTACGTACTGGCGAATAGCTTTGATGCAGAATAGCATCTTCTCAAAATGTCCATTTTTCCCTAGGTTTTGATATGGGGCAGCCGATGTGGATGTTCATTTTAATAGCTAATTTTTTTTTTTTATACATACCAAATAAGAGTTCACATTGATTATGTCTCTCCTCTTGCTTTTGTTTTAGGCGAAACGATTGATTGTATTCAGAGGTCTAAAATGAATAAACACTATATTGACTTAAAGCAGTTGCCCAACTACATGTTGCAACATCTACATATTTACAGAGCAAATATGTATTTATTAACAACATCTGTGGTTTAACGGTACTGTGTACGGACTGCCACACAGAGGTTGCTAGTTTGATTCCCAATTTTGTGTGCATGAACATGATTATTTGCATTGGTCTAAGTGTTTCTATGTACAAAAAGAAAGTATAAAATATATAAGTATGTTTATCTGCATTCTAGAACTATACGCTATAACATGCTTACTTTGGGACTAGATAGTGTTGTGTAGTTGTTGTGATATTATTATTATTTCACTGAGCCCCTCAAAGAGTAACAACAATAACTTTTTGTGTTGCGCCAAATTAGGATCCTGGATATTATTTATAATAATGTGTATTGTTACTTGCAAGTGACCTCAGTGACAATTGTCTGAATTTTAATTTTTATGGATTTTTTTGTTAAAGGTGGTAAAGCAATTACTATAAGTATGGTTGACTATACTTGCTTGTAAATTTCATTTGATATTAAATTTTTAAAATGAATATAGGTAAAAAAGTAACTTACACTATTTAAAATATGAAGAGGAAACACCTGTGGATCATCAACACTTAAATTATAGCTAGAATCCACTTGTAGAAAATACATGTGTGGTGATCCAATATCAGACACTTCTGAATTAGTATTATTGCCTGCAATATATAAACAATTACACTTTTCATTTGCTATTAGTAACAAAATAGTCATACTGTAAGTGAATACACTGACTACTTACTCATTGTAGATATTTGTGTTACAATTTGAACAGAAAGAAATTTAACAATGGTGATTTAACCAGTCTTTTATTTAAAAGTAATAGGTTTAGGTAATTTTACATTGTAAACACAAACATGTTTTACTATACAATAAACTTTTAATACTTTAATAAAGCTTAAAGCAATGTCCTTTGGATAATTTATGTTTAAATGATGCTTGCAGCCGGCCAGTTTTATTAGTATTTGTCGTGGCTGGCTTAGGTTCACTTTTAACTTAAACCAGTTTATCTTATCAAACAAACATATGTATTTTTTTATTCTTAAGTTAATAAGACTTTATAATATTTATTTGTATTATTTAAAAATTTAAATTTTATTAAATTATCATTCTTAGGACTTGGTTGGACGAAATAGTTTGCGTTTGCGTTTGCTTTGCTTGCTGTTTGCTCTTTTCTTGTGCTGTCAACTGTCAAGTGTCACTGTGTCACTTTATTCTAGGTTGCACTTTACCCCACTCATGGTCTAAATTTACTCTCGAATCTGTGTTATTTTAGTAAAATACCATGAAAGTTTCTATAAATCTAGTTGTATAAATGACTGTCCAAAAATGAATCGTACTTAACTTCATAGATTATACACTTATATACTGGTACTTAACTTGTTTAGGATCCTTAGACGTGAGTTTCTTTGTTACACTATAACTTTTTCCTCTACGAATAAAACAAGTCAGTAAAATAAAAATAAGGTATTGAAGAATGTTACTTATTTTTAATTTTGAGCTTTCAATATTATCTATTGAAAATAAAAAATATGTGTAAAAAACATATTTAAATTTTTTCAATACCTACATTCAATAGTTTTCGAGATA
The DNA here is from genome assembly GCA_963082885.1 of Parascotia fuliginaria. Taxonomy (NCBI): domain Eukaryota; kingdom Metazoa; phylum Arthropoda; class Insecta; order Lepidoptera; family Erebidae; genus Parascotia; species Parascotia fuliginaria. Next base: position 10,266,159 of record OY720177.1, on the reverse strand, counting down.
TTGAATTTTAAAAACACGTGTGCTCGGCGAGATTCCGCCGCGCCGGCCGGCGCTCGCTGCTGATTGATCGTCAACGCCGCTCGCACGCTCCCGTTGACGTTTGTAGTTTAGTACTGATTTAAGTGATTTATGAGCTAAAGTGAACTATGTCTAATCCAAAGTGGTTTTTAATTAATAATGTATTCGCAATCCATTCATTTAAGTATGTAGTCATTCTTCGATACAGACAGAATATTATGATAAATCTATGCTCTGAACTTCCATAAAACGAGTAAATATAATATAATGTATAGGTACCTATAAAATATCTATCTACTTTATTTCAAAGATGATACCTATCGTTTTTGTCAATGTTTAGACATACGTACCGTATCAGAGGACGAGCGGATAAAGAATTTGAGTTTGGAGGAAGGGGAGGCGAGGTGCGAGCTTGATCATTGGCGTATTAAGTATTAAGGGCGTTCCGTCATAATATATATGACCTTGAGCGTTTCGCTTCCTTGCGTGCGAGTCCGCCCTCTAGCGGCAAGTAGCAGTAGCACAACTATAAGACAATGACCTTACTTGTCCGAAACCGCAGAGCTAAAATCTGATAGACCCGCCAATAATGAATTATTTTTTTAGTATCTTTTATTATTTCGTTTAGTAAGTAGGTATGTATATTTTTTAGTATATATTATTTATATATTTATTATTGAAGTTATACTTCTTTTGGCGCGATTGGGAAAAATGATGAGAGTGAATTTTCACGGTGCGCGCGCACACTGACAGAAAAAAGCAACACCCTGAAGTTAGTTGCGAACCTTTTACACCCTGAAGTTAGTTGCAAACCTTTGTGTGTCGTATCAGTACAAATAATCAGTGTGAATAAATAAAAAATATATTGGCGTTTATATCAATTCAATTATATTTATGACGGTGATAGATATTTTTTATTGATCATATATTAGTAAAATATTTATTTTGAATATTAATGGTAAAATTGGTTTTAATATACTGTTTTAAGTGCATTTATAGATTTGAGGTTAACTGTCGGTATGTATAATTTATTTACATTGCAAATTATAAATTATTACATTATTTATTATCTAATAAATATTTTCTTTTTGTTTTCTTTTATTTTAATTATATTTTATGATTTGTCATTATTGTTGCATGCTATTTAAGTATATTTATGTATGTATGCGTTGTGTTATTATTTGGTATTTTTGGATTGTTACGCCAAAGAAGTATAACTTCTTACGTGCGTACATGAGTACACACACTCTTTTTTTTAAAAGAAATTAAAATAACTACTGTGGGTTAAACCAATAAACTCAAAACCCAGCTGCTCTGAAATGTATTACCTGATCAAGAAAGCCGTCTGAAATGATTTTTATTAATTACTGAATACAAAAAAATATATACGGTTGAATTGAGAAACCTTCTTTTTTGAAGTCGGTTAAAAATTAAGTTCCAAAAAAAAAATATATATATATATATATATATAGGTTTTTTGTACATTTGTCATGAAGCCGCTATGCTAGCAGATTGAGACAATTTCTATTAGAATAGTGTCTTCCACTTTTGGACTGCTTACCGTCAGGCAGAGGAGTGCGTTACCCCAGCAAAATGTTGATAAAACTGTGCTTATAAGAAGTGAGAGTATAACAAATATTTAGTGCGTCGTAAGGAGTAATTTCTTTGTCTATAGCAAAATTTGTTTGCATTATAGTTTTTAAGTTATTTGGAAAATACAGGTTTTGCTGGGGTAACGTTTGAAACATTAACCCTAGCAAAATGTCTTTTTTTTAAACTATCCAGGCAGAGTCACGTTGGTAGACCAGTATGAATAAAATAACTGTATCAATAGTGCTATTACATGACATTTAAAACAATACTGAAAAATTCAATCTTTATTTATGCCCGTCTGATTGTTAAGTGTTTGTGGAGCTTATGTCGAATGGGAGATCAATAAGACAACGTATTGATGTGACGATTTAATAGCGACTGGTTGTACAAATAAAATATAACGCGCGGGCGCAGCCGCGAAATGCCTGAGTATGCAAATACAAGTAGGGTACCGTATAATATAATTAAATTGCATATGTGTCCCTACAGTAGCCCCCCTCCAACAAAAAAATTATTTATAACCTTTATTGCAATATATTTTAACAAAAAAAATCAAAGAGGTATTTTGATTAGAATACAAAATAAAATTCCTAACGCAAAAATTCAATCCAGAAACAATCGTATTATTATATTAAAACATAACTATTTATTCTTCACATCATCTAACATATTTATTTATTACAAACAATACAACATACAATGTCATAGTAACAGTGAACATCGTTTTACATAATAATTATACCTTATGTTTTCTCCGAGCAAGATCGCACAGATTGTTATTTTGCAATTACACACATATAAACAATCACACACTAATATTCTAATACACTTCAGCTGCCCGAGGCGCCGGTGCAACTGGCGGTTGTATGGTGTAAACCTTCACGATCGGCGGGGCACTCTGTGCCAACCCAACCAAAGCAGCTTCACGACGAAACCATCCTCGTACTCGTCTCTTACACTGGTTACGAGCCAACACCATAAACATTATACCAAACATCACGGCCATTACTATTATGATAACTTCCAAATAGTTTACTCTTTGCCCAATATACTCATTGGATACTGTTTGGGCAACCGCAACATTATTCTGTGTAGGTTTGCTCTGGTTGTAACCCATTTTAATGTACGTGAATACGACAAACACAGTATACTACTCAATAGCCAAAACGTTTATGACATACAAAGTTTAATTATTCATAAACTTAGTTTTGTCAAGTTTGCAAATGCATCGTTACGAACTAATTACTCGGCATGGATACCTACTCGTACTTATTTCATCATTCGTTAATATTTGCAAACCTTGCTACCTATACAAATAGAATACTGTACCTATGCAGTAAAAATAAACTAGTTATATAAAATAAATAATTTCTAGCTCAACTTTTAAATCAAACCTGTACTACATGTGTGCATATTAGTTATAATAACTAACTTATAAACAACTCTCGCAAAATAATATCATGTTACAAATCTTATCAGACGCTTGACGGCTCTGCCACTGCGTGTGGTATATATCATAGGCCTATTCCGCGATGTATTATCGTATTTACTTTTATTATTAAGATCAGTATCTGTGGTAACATGATTAGTAAGATCATCCGTATGCTGTTGGTTATAGGAAACGGGCTCGTCGTCATTAACTACGTAAGCCGGTTTCAACCGATCGATCGAGATCCTAACCTGTTTATTTGCTATATTTAAAAGAAAATATTTATCGCTTCTTTCTAAGACACGATATGGACCATCGTAGGGTGGTTGTAAAGATTTTTTTACTAAGTCAACCCGTACAAAAACATGCGAACACGAATGTAAGTCTTTATGAATAAATTTGTACGCGAGTCTCTATGTTGCTTAGGCTTGGGCCTAAGGTTTTCGATAACTTGCCTAATCTTATCAACTACTTCGTTCGAATCGCTACCGCTTATGGTTGTGCCACCGTAAAAATCACCCGGTAATCTTATGGTTTTACCAAAAGATAATTCGGCCGCACTGACATCCGTATCACTACGTGGCGCAGCGCGTAGTCCTAACAACGCCGTATGCAGCTCAGCAACCCACGTACCACTATCTCTTCGGGCCATAAGTGCCGCTTTAATCCCACGGTGAAACCTCTCAACAGTGCCATTTGCCTGTGGATGATACGCCGTAGTCCTAAATTTATTTATACCTAAAAATTGCATGAGCTCAGTAAATAAACTACTTTCAAATTGCCTGCCCTGATCAGTCGTAATTTTCACAGGACAACCATATCGTGTGATCCAGCCCTCATAAAGTGCTGTAGCCACAGTTTTAGCAAAAATATCTTTTAACGCAAAAGCTTCGGGCCAACTCGTCGCTCTATCCACTATAGTTAGACAATACCTATACCCATCAGGTGACGTAGGCAACGGCCCTACCAAGTCGATATGTATATGTTCAAACCGTTCGCAAGCATCAAAACGACCTAATCCCGAAACCGTATGTCGAATAACTTTCGATCGTTGGTATTGAATGCAGGTTTTAGACCAGTTGCTTACATCCGCATTCATACCTGGCCAAAAATACTTAGATGCAACTAATTTCCTAGTTGTACGGTTTCCCGGGTGAGATAAATCATGAACCGCGTGGAATGCCTTTTTCCTAAACTCTAGAGGTAGACAATATTATCTACTCCACTAATATGTTTTATATTTGTGGTAAATTCACTTATGAACATAAGCTGCCTAATACGTCTTGGGACTTCCTTATCCTAGGATTTTTCGAAAAAGCGTAAATCAATGGCTTATGATCTGTAAAAATAGTAAAAGGTCTACCTTCAACCATATATCTAAAATGTAACACGGATAGATACACAGCTAACAGCTCCCTATCATAAGTACTATATTTAATTTGAACATCACTAAGTTTCCTAGAGAAATAACCTAATGGTTTCCAGTGAGAACCGACCCTAAGTTGCAAAATACTACCTACACAGTCATTTGACGCGTCCGTCATAATCGCAAGCTCTGCATTCATTATTGGATAACAAAGTGCATCTGCGTTTTGCAGGCTGGTTTTGCATTTCGCTAACGCGGCTTCCGCTGCAGGTGTCCACTGAATGATAGACTTATCATTTTTCTTAGAATTGACTAGATATTTATTTAGCTCTGCCTGATATTCGGCAGCCCTGGGTAAGCTAGACCTATAAAAGTTTACCATTCCCAAAAAACGCCGCAACTGTTCTACAGTTTTTGGTTTTGGGAATTCGGCAATTGCCCTAACTTTATCTGGTAACGGCTTAATACCTGAGGATGTAACCTCATAATCTAGAAAATCTAATTTCGACTGACCGAAACTACATTTAGCTAAATTAATTGTAATGCCAAATTTATTCAAACGCTCTAAAATAGCCTTTAAATGCAACCTATGCATTTCTGTCGATTCGCTTGCAATTAAAATATCGTCAATATAACAGAAATAAAAATTAGAGTTCGTTTCTGACTCATTACGGTCTCTTTTAAATTGCGTTTCAAGTCTTTGTAACACAGAATTATTCATGAAGCGTTGAAAGGTCTGCGCAGCATTTCTTAGCCCGAAAGTTATACGCATAAACTCGTAAAGTCCAAAGGGTGTTGCTATCGCAGTCTTTTCTATATCTTCAGGCGCAATTAAAATATTGTGGTAGGCACGATTAATATCTAATCGAGAAAATGTACATTTATTACCTAAGATATACGTAAAATCTATTATCCGCGGTATTGGGTACCTATCTGGCTTTGTAAAAGCGTTTAAGGCCCTATAATCTCCGCATGGTCGTATTTGCCCATCCTTTTTCGGTACCACGTGTAAGGGACTAGCTCAAGGTCCTTTAGACGGCCTACAAATACCTAAATCTTGCATACGTTGAAACTCCTCCTTAACCCTAACATATCTCTCGGGTGCTAAAGGCCTAGCGCGCGCATATACCGGAGGTCCGGAGGTCTCAATGTAATGAAAAACCGAAACAGGAGGGTTATCCCTTAAAGATACCGGTTTCGTAATTTCAGGATATTGCGATAGTAAATCCGCATAAACATGGTTATTATCAATCGTAGTTAAAGAATGCTCCTTCCATGTCACGATCGATCCTATCACGCTAAGGTTAGTCAATCGGTCTAAAAGTCTACGACCGCTTAGGTCAACTAACAATTTATGCTGTAATAAAAAATCTGCCCCTATGATGGGCTGTTTGACGTCCGCGATGATAAAATTCCACGCATACGCACGTCTTAAACCTAAATTTAAAGTCAAACATTGTATGCCATAGGTTCTAATTTACGTCCCGTTAGCCGCGTATAAATTATAATTTTCTCTAACGCTATAACGTTTGGTATAGTGCTTATTAAATGGTATAACGGATACGTTAGCTCCAGTGTCAATAAGAAATCTCATACCTGTCTTTCTATCACCCATGATAAGGCGGTTATGGATCGTGCAGGGTCCCGCCGTCGGCTGCACGGAACCTAGTTTTCCGCTGGCTTATGCTCTTCGCTCCAATTACAGGGTTTCACGCACTTTGCCGCTTTTTCTCTGTAACGGAAATGATAAAAACAAAGCCAATTATTATTTTTTCTCAAACTATGCGCACTTCTGTTTCTTGAAATTGATCTGCCACGCCGCTTCTCGCCATCGCGTTGTACTGATCTGCCTCGCTCCAGGTGGTTCAGGCGTAAATTTATTCTCGCTAATTCTCCTAGAATCTGATCAGTAGCCGCTTCTTCTTTATTCTTAGAATTGCCGCGTATATCAATAGCCTTCACCTCCGCAAGCTGCGTAGAACCTGTGCCCGTGCTCTCGAGTACCTTGTCAGCTATCGCCGCTAAAACATCCAGGTCCTTAGAGTCCGTCACCGTCAGTATTGCTCGCACAGCTGTCGGTAGATGTGATTGCCAAAGCAAGCTAAGGGTTTCATCCGGAACCTTTTCTCTCGCTAACTCCCGCATACGCCGCAACAATTGTGATGGCCGCTGATCACCGAGCTCCATTTCTCCAATTAATTTCTGCAGCTTCCTTGTTTCCGTTTCTTCAAAAACTTCCAGAAGTCTCTCCTTCAAGGTCTGGTATCTACGAATTTCCGGCGAACCAAGTATGTCACTTACTTGTTGAATGGCATGTTTTCCGAGCTTCGTAACCACCAAATTCAATTTAGAAGAGTCGCTTAGCTTCGAATTCTCGACCGCTGCTTCAAATTGAACAAACCAGAGTCGCGTTTGGTCTGCCCAAAAATCGGGAATTCTTGAAGAGATAGATATGCTGGCCAATACTTTTTCTTCCGTCTGCCCGCTCTCTACCTTGATCTGACCACTCTCTCCAATCGTGTCGTTTGATCGTAAATATAACGCGCGGGCGCAGCCGCGAAATGCCTGAGTATGCAAATACAAGTAGGGTACGGTATAATATAATTAAATTGCATATGTGTCCCTACATGTTCAAAATTAGCTCTTACAAAAGCCAAGAGTTTTCATAACTTTCTAACTCCACTGCGTCTTCATGGACTGATGATATGAGGTCCTGCATCAATAATAAAAAAGCATCTCATAAAGCCTCTATGGAGACCACCTAGCCAGCAGTTTGAAACAATGACCTTTGGAATGGCGGCCACTTAGTCTTTTAGATCCCACTGACTGTATCATAAGGCAGAGTAAAGTCACTTCGGTAGGCAATTGTACGGCACGGTTATATTCATGTATGTAAAGTAAGGTTTTGTGCAAGACAATTTTTTCTTGGTTTTGTAGATACGTACCGCTACCAAACTCGAGTAACAAATCAGACTACACTTGTGCATTGTCCTTTCAATTCGGCCTCTATCATTAAACGGCAAATCTTGCGGAGTGTATAGGCTTGGAGCCCATTAAATGCAAAACAATTTTGAAGTGCTACAGACTGTGGACCTCCTAAACACTATTTAATTTCATCAGCCTTAGTCCACGAGGTAGGAATAACAGGCAGTCTGCCGAAAATGAACACAAAATAGTAGGACAGTGATAGCCACCCATGAGTTGGTGTTGTCTGATGTCTGGTCCACTGCTTTTAGCGTTTTACAGTTTGCCATAGTAAATTCATCCTTTATAATAAGGCTTCTATCGCGGAGCTAAATCAGTAGAAGGATTATCTACTCTACGAACACGAATCTAATCGAAACAAAACGCTGTTCTGTCTCGAGCAAAGATGTATACAGAATATTATACTAAATGATTCATAATTTATTTCCATCCTGTAATCTCGCTTATTGATACATTTTGACATAAAATGTTTTTTTTGTATTAATTATATATGACATAATGCCCGAGCCATACTTCAACAGTTAAGTAGGTACACATTTTGTATTGTTTTGTTAAAATTGTATACTTAGTATTATTAAAATTATACATTGTGATTTGTGAAATAGAGGTGTTCACAATGTACATTGTGAACTCCTGTGGTAAATTAAGTTCATCTTATTTTATACTTATACCAAATATTAACAGTTTATATAATACTTACATAGAAACATTTATTACAGTTCACATTTGCCTTTACCTTTTGTAGCAACATACAAATTGAGGCGGCTGCCTCAATTTGTATTATATAGTATTTTTATTTAAAAAAATAAAAAGTAATATGTGTGCTTTACAGGCTTGTAAAGCACACATATTACTTAAGTATTTAATTACCTATAGAGTTAAGTGTATTGCCTGTGTCACTTTGCATGCTACTTGAAACTGTAACTTACAAAAATTATAATAACCTGGCGATTAAAAAGCCTGCAGTTCTGGCCTGAGTTTCTTGCCAGTTCTTCTCATGGCTCTACTTTGTCAGCGAACTGGTTGTAGGTTAATTTGCTGACATTTTGTAAACTTTGACGTTCATAAGTGTTAATTTGATTAACCTATATGAATTAACACATTTTCATTTTCCTTTTTTATTTTCGGTTCATCTGGATATCACAAATATAACTTCAGTAAATCGTTCTGTATATTGTATAGCCAGCAAACGTTTTAGGGAAGTAGATCTTTTAGAATAAGCGGGACGGTTTGGCTGGAGATGTACATTTAACATGTACATAACGACGTAAATTGTAAGTTTTACTGAAAATCAGTGGTCCGAAGTCATAGTTACCTCCTCGGTCCTCTTTATTTCCTTTTTTCTCCCACAGTATCTTTACTCTGTATGGCCACCACTGCACTGAATTCAAATGATGGAGCTGATAAGGATTTTCAGTTACACATGCTTTAAACAAAGCGTCATCATTCCTATGTTGATTACCTATCTTCTAGTAAGTGCTCGTACGCAAGGTACACAATATCATGTACCCTTAGCAAAATAAGTAACACGAACAATTGCCAAAGTAGACGCATTGTACCTACAGTTTGAGTGATTTGGATGTACCGTGAAAATTACCTCGCTAGAGATTTATTATAAGTATAGATTACTGCAATATGTACATACAAATATATGTACATGCAATATGTACATACAAATATATGCAGTATTGTAAATGTATAATATAATGCGAATACGGTAAAGTAGAACTAATGTAATATTATCGCTAAGTAACGGATCCATGCGGACGACGGCGACGGCGACGCGGCGACGTCACGGGGTAGTTTAATACATACAGTACATACGCTTATAATATAATATAATAAAAATACATACATACATACATACATAGAGTGCTAAAACATAATTCTTTTGCCTTTACCTAGTTAGGTAAAGACTGTACAAAAAAGAGTAGAATTCTTTATACTGTGCCACCGTGCCGGGTCTATTACTTTCTACATACACCTATCACTCGAAAAATACGGTATTAGTTTTGTTATGTCCAGTAGGCACTCAACAATATATTATTTAATTTTAGGATTAAAAATTCATATAGTACGATAATAAAGGAACAGAGAGTAGGATTTTTAATTTACCTAATTGTGATAATTTCAGTCTTCAAATATTTTAGTTTGGTTAGAGACTCAGACGTTTTGTAAAGCCTTTTCTTTTCTTCCTTTCTTGCAATCAAATAAATAAATCAAAATAAGATGCATTGAAAGTAGAAGGGTAGGTATTTACTTTAGCCTAGTACCTATCTTATCACTGATTTTATCAGCTCATGAAAAAAAATCTAACGAGGTAAATACTTGAATATTTTATCGGTATTACTTACCGATAGAATATTCAAGTACACACCGTATGTATATATATAATGTATAGGTATTTATGCTCGTGCAAGATAACGTAGATAGTTAGGTACCTAACAGCAGCGTGTATGGTTGTTTTGTGTAGGTACCTAACTAGGTCGCAAACCGACGCATGTCACGTATAATCATTGTAATTTGAGTTCTATGCTAGTTGTACGACCGATGCCGACGTTCGTGTTCCGACCGAAGCACCTCGTACCTATGCCGGCGTCGTCGCCGTCGTCGCGTCGGGCGCTTTCCGATTCCGACCGACGCGTCGGTCGGAATCGGAAAGCGCCCTTGCCACATGAGTAAATATCCAAGTTAGATATTTTACTCATGTGCCCACCTACCACACATCTAGTTCAAAATGATAGTAGACATAGACAATATTGTAGCAAGCTCATATTCATACCCCTAGGGTATATAACAGCAGGAATTTACTGATTCTCGAGGCCTGGTGTTGCCTTGATCTTATCACGAGCGACAATAGGCTCACCACATGCTACCTAGTTTACGTGGAACTAAACATAATTAAAGGATATCCTAGGTTAGTATCTCAAGGTAGGTATTTTTACTAAAAATATGAAGGTAGGTATATAACTACTTACAGGATATTCATGTGTGTTGAATCTTTTGCATATGTATTTGTTTCAGTCGTGAAATTTTAGTCATTTTGATGAAAAATAATAATAAATGTAGGTAAAACAACTAATCTAACTTATTTGCAACACTAAATCTATCCACACTATATTTTTTTTATATTATTTATTTGCAATTATTGAATTACGTAAATAATTTAAAAAAAAACCGCATAAGTCCGTCCGTCAGAAGGGCTTGCGCCACTCTGCCGCAGTGCCGCTCTGCCTCCCGTCGCCCGCGCAGAGCCCCTGCGACGCTGATCCAACCAAATTATCAACTATTGAAACATTATCCTATTAAATGAAATAAATCTACAGAGTTGACATTTGGTTTATTCCGGTTGATTCAATATAACTTTTATATTTATAACTATAGTAATTACAAAGTAATATTTCGATATAAGTGAAATCACGTTGTTTTAATATCGTTGGTATAATTTATATAATCAATTATTGTAAATAATTCTTTTACAATTCTAAAGTTCATGAATTAAAGTATATTGTAGATAAAAAAAAATGAATAAATATCATTAGAATCTACGCAATAACGAGATGAAAGTCGCGGATTTCGTCGAAATTTCGTCGGAACCACTTTAAGAGTAGTTTACGAGAGCCCCGTCGTCGGGGTAAGGTTTTACCAAAGAAAACACTATAAGCACATACATTTTTTGAACATGCTGATGCATTTGGAGAGCGCTTAAACCCTCTTAACCCCTCCCCTCTCCTTTAAAAATGTCCAAAAAATGTTTCTTGTCTACCTCGGGAACCAGACCGACCTTCGGGATAAAAGTATTGTATATCCGTCTCTGACACCGAATTTATCTACATAATTTTTTTTATCAAAATCGGTTCAGCCGTTTAGGCACTGAGTGGTAACAAACACACACACACACGCGCACACGCACACGCACACGCACACACACACACACACACACACACACACACACACACACACACACACACACACACACATACATACATACATACACACAAACTTTCGCATTTATAATATTAATAGGATGATAAAAATAGAATAAAGCTATTGCATTTGCATAGCATTTTTTATCAACTTATGCAATTATAATTATTTAATTATTTTTTATTTATGCGCAGTATTTTTTTTTCATTGATATTAATTCAAGTTTTTTCTTTGATATTAATTCAAGTTACACTTTTTGAAAGTGGTGACCGATAAGAAAACATGTTTTCTTTTATTTAATAAATGAGAAGATAATATCGTTTAAAATATTATAAGTATACATTTTATTTATTTATTTATTTGAGTAGACATTTTTTAAACATTTTAGGATACATAAATATAATCTCTCTCGCCGCGTTGCTCACTGCGCTGCGTGGAGCCACACCGGCGCCGCGCCGCAGGCGCGGCGGTGCAGCGGCGTGTATTTTTATATGTTTATATTGACATTTTAATTTCGTAATATCTTTTGAATGAAATGTCCGAGTTCAATTATTCAAAAAGTAGTCAACAAGTATTGAAACAGTCTTGAATACGAAATAATTTATTTGGATAAGAATTGTGATTTTGATCGGCATAAATGTAAAAACGTAGATAAAGTGACATAACTACAATAGTTGGACAATTATGCTCTTGCAAAGTTTTTGTAGATATTGATAAGCTCTATATCATTGTAGAACATTTATCAATACTTGCCGCAGCGTATGCGATGAAAGACATATTTTGGCTATTTTTTAATTCGGGGCATAAACTATTTGCTAGGTACTATGGTTTTCGAAGGATTTGGTTTCGATACACAGGTGGCTGTGCAAACCTGAGCGCTCAGTTTGGCACGGCCACAAATCTCCCCCTTTAACATTCGAACAGAGGGCCGTAGAATCTTGAAATTTTGTGTATAAAGTCGACTAATTCTAAGTATAATCAGATTTTCACTAGGTTTCTGTTAGTCTACGGTTTTCGAGATATGAGGTGGCTGGGCCAACCTAAGCGCTCAGTTTGGCATAGCCACCAATACCTACCCCCTTATAACTTTTAAACGGTGGACCGACTAATTCTGGTATTTTGCGACCAATTTCGACTAATTATCGACAAATTCGTCATGTAATTATATTTTCAGTTCGCGATGGTGGCTGTGCCAAAATAGTTTGCATTGGTCTGGGTGTTTAATATATTTATAAATGTTTTTTTATGTATGTAGGTATAATATGTATGTGTATGTTTTTTATATCCGCACCCATAACACAAGCTTTAAGTTTAGATAGCGTTGTGTAATTGTAGTGTCGTTTGTTACTCTTTAACGCCAAAACTGTACTAGTACAAACTGAATGGGTCGAAATGAAACTTTACAGTAATAAAGCTTATACCTACTTTATAGGATAAGAAAAATACAAATAAAATAGGTACTCAACCATCCACACAATACTAGAATTTATGGTCAACATAGTTTTTCAGTGTCAAATTTATTAATTTTGGCATAGCCCGACTGATCCCGACCTCTCAGCTCTGCCATGACGCTTTAAAAAGTTACCAATATACAATAAAGATATATATTAATGCTTAATGCATTTTAAGAATATACTTAAAAGAGAAAATAAAATAATTATAACATAACACAGTGGCACTGAATTATTCAAATGCGATTAAAATAGAAGTGTCGATGTTTTCAGAGTTTAAAATAAAACTTTCATCAAAAAAATTTTTTGAGGCTGGCAAGCATAAGTCGAGCTCTGAGAAAGCATGGGGTAGACGACACCATCAGTAGATGGATTGACTAGATGTTAAAACTCACTAGCTGTACGTTGAATGCCACTACCAGAGGAGAGTATCGAGAGGCTGTCCGCAAGGAGTCCTGTAACCACTGCTCTGGAATATCGTAGTACGCTATGAACGAACGTACTTTTGTATTGTCTAAAGGAGGATGACTATTACACCCTAGGGCATTTCCCTCAAATGACCCATTCCTCAATCCTTAACCTACCAAAACTTTTGGGCATCCATTTTACCAGAGCACACACACAGAGGAGGTTAAATATCTAGGTGTAATTATTGACTCCAAACTACTCTGGAACACTCGTAGAGAACAAAAGTTAACAAAGGCTTGTATCACATTTTGGCAGTGCAAACGCCTCATAGGCAAAATCTGAGGACTTTCCCCCAGAAGTGTGGCTCTATACTGTAATCAGACCTATTATTACCTATGGTGCAGTGATCTGGTGGCCGATATCAGATTTGAGCACTGTAAAAACCCAGATGCGACAATTCGAAAGACATGCTTGCATGGCTATAACAGGAAGTATGCTCATCACACCGACCGCAGCTTTTAAAGTCTTGTTAGAACTTCTGCCGTGCAACAGGAGGCAATAGCCTCTTCGATAAAGCTCAATGATGCAGGACTGTGGCAGCAGAACGGGGACCACATACTAAGATATTGAACAGGGCAATCGCGCACCAACCTCTAATCGAAGCACCCATACGGTGCTGCGTCGAAAGATAACCAATTTCGACATCAGAATAGTTTCCGACAGTTCAGCAGTACGACGGGCTCTCGTAAGTAATGTAATAAACAAACTAAGGCTCATATATGAATGTCACTCAACACTATAAAAGGTTGCAATAAGCAAATAGGTAACGCTAAAGTGGATGAAGGGGCATAGCGGATCTCTCGGGAGTGATGCAGCGCATGAGCTTGCAAGGCGAGGGTCCCACATAACCTACCAATTGGACCAGAACCAATGTTACTCATCACCACCAGTCAACTCCGCTCGTATATACGAGAGTGGGCCCGAGTACAACACCGGATGCAGTGGGCAAGTTCAGACGACTGTAGACAGTCGAAAGAAGCTCTGTCACAACCATCACCAAAGCTAAGTACACACTTAATCAATCTAAAAGGGAATGACTTGGGCACATCAGTGGGCACCATCACAGGTCACTGCCCTCTTAATAAACACCTACATGTTTTAGGTATTACCGACAGTTCTTTGTGCAGAGCATGCATTGAGCACAACGAAACCGTCGTCGCCCGCGTAGTCCTGGTATGCGAGATAGTGATGACACATTGGACACAAATCCTCGGCAACCCTAGGTTTCTCTGCGAAGATCCCAGGAATCTTTTGCGCTTCTAGGCGGAGCTGGGTTGCATAAAATAATCCAACAGATATGGACGTAAAAAAGACTAAGAGGTCTAAATGCGGACAACGTGTCCAGCGACAAGTAAGAGGCTGAAAGAAAGAGACACACGGACTTGGTTGTCGATATCCCTCTAGTCCCGGATTTGTCTCCGAATGAAGTGCAACAAAAAATGTACTAACATCTTTTAATACAGTTAATTTTCATAAATACAAATTCTAAGAGTAACCTGTTTATGTTTACGTCCATGAATGGAACGACTGCCTCTGTGGTTCGGTGGTACTGTGTATGGACTGCCACGCAGAGGTCGCGGGTTCGATTCCCGCTCAGTGCAAATATTTGTGTGTATATTCGCATCCTAGAACTCATAAAACACAAGCATAAAATATGGGTCCTAGACCTTGGGTCTAGATGGCGTTGTATGTAGTTGTTGAAATATTATTATTCACTTTATTTACATTATTAACCATCGAAATGGAAAATACGGTAGCTTTTTTAATCCTTGTGATATAAAATGTTTCACAAGTCTCTTGAAGGGCCGCAGAGCAGCTAGTGGCGAGCTAAATGTGAGTTGCAATACTGCGATCTGGACTCTTAACAACTCTGGCTTTTAAACTTTCGCGTTCTATGATATAAATTTATTAACATACCTACGGGAATTTACGCGATCATGATTGGCTAGTGACCACGGCCGGTGTAACCTGGTCGAAACGTCAAGCAAAATAAGGTATGTAAATACATAATGCATGATCGCGTAAATTCCCGTATGTTATTAAATTTACAACTCTGGCTTGCCAGCTGGTCAAAGAGGGGTCACCAAAGCTATATGTTCGGGGATGGAGTGTCACTTTCAAGGGCATAACTACGGGGAAACCGCTCCGGGTCTCTGCGTCCCGCGACGGCAAAACTGATGGCGCATCGCTCGACACCCAAAGCTGCGCACTACAGTGTTCTTGCTAGTAATGGAAAAACATTTTGTGTATGAGTAGGTACCTCATTTTGACGTTTGATGTGACAAATGAGGTGGTATCATGTACGTGTGATGTATCATGTCGCTGTAGCGACAAAATACAAATTTTACTAGGTGTTACAAAATGTAGTGTGGGACTCCTGCCTTCATCACTTTTTGTATTTTTGTCCTTGTATCGTCTACTAATAAGTCCCAGAAAGAACACATTGAATCAAATCAAAACTCAACTTTGAGAATTAACATAGTAGGTAAAGTACCTACTAAAAACATTTACCTACATAAGTACCTGTCGAGTGTCTCATAAACAGTACCTATACACCGTACGTATGTACGTCCTAAATATAGTAGATATTATAATATTACGTACTTAATCACAGATTATTACGTTTATCTTAATACTTAATTTGTTGTCTACAAGGTAGAAAGATCTTCAATAGAATAGTAAATACCTATTTAGTTGTCAAAAGTGATAAGTTTTAAAACACGCGCGAAAGTAACACAAAAAAGCTGAAAAGTAAATTATTTGTCTCGTTCCCTTACATTCGTGATATACGATAGCTTTTTTCGCGGCACTCCTAGGCAGAGATGGGGTAGTCCATTTTTGCCGCAAACTACACGGACTATAAAACATATTACCGAGTCAGCAAGGTTGTAGCGAGGCTGACTGCCCAGAGTGCGCCGGGCGTACCTACATTTAGAAATCGCCACTCGTGTAGCCTAAGTATTTTCTGAAATTTACACTTCCAATTTCATCAGTGTAAGTGAGTATTAATAATATAATAATAATATCTCGACAACTACACACAACGCCATCTAGACTCAAAGAAAGTACTGTCAAATAATCCTATCAATATTGCACGATTATCCATAATGACATCGATTTCTGATCCTAAACAAATACCATCACGTGGGCTGTTTCCTCGTCCGCCACTGTCGGCAATAAACTTTGCAACTGGTTACGACTCAATTGCGATGACGGCCAAAGGGAAAAAGTAGAATAGCCAATACCTACGGCACACAGTTCATAAGCTGCCTATTTGGATGGATTAGGTAGGTAGAATAATGAATTCATAATTATTAAACCCGTTAACCAACATAACAAACATAAAAATTATGGAATATTTTTATTACAATTTCACGGTACTTAGGTAGGTACTTATTTATTTATGCACTACACGTGCAGTAATTATACTAGAATGAGTGGACATCACCGACAAATAAATAGGTACATTAGTTTGGAGCTAATTATTATTTTAAAGTTTAGGCTTCAACTTAAATAATTTAAGCGTTGGCGACGATCCAGCTAGTGTAGTAATTTGTGCGGGCAACAACACCAGGGTAAAATTCATCAGCGCATTGAAAGCCCCATGAAGTGATGCCAACGATAACGTCGTCGTCATGAGCGATTGGACCACCAGAGTCGCCTTGGCAAGCATCCTTGCCACCTTCGTCCAGAATTCCAGCGCACAACATGCCGTCAGTTACATCAGGCCAATTTTGGAAACCAGGCTGAGTCTTCAGGTAGGCGTAACGTTCAGCACATAATTCTTGATTAATGATATCGATATCAACATGCTGAAGCTGTTCAGAAGCCGGGCCTTGGAACTGCAAATCAAATAAAAAAATATGTATTTGTATGAGTATTCCTAGTTACGATAAATTTGTGATATGTAGGTAAATAGACTGGAGCCTTAGAAATTAAGTACGAATCTATTTTAGTAAGTACAAGTTAAGACTTCTTACATTCCTTACCTGCTTACTTAAATTGCTAGAATGGGTACATAGTATAAATAATAATTACCCGAATAGCACCCCATCCGATAGCAGTGATTGTTGTGCCATCTGGGAGATTATAGTTGGGGCCAGGAATTCGAGCAGCTTGGACGGTGTTTGAAAAAGTAGCGGGGGTTGCAAGCCTGACAATTGCAACATCAGCGTCCAGTGGTCTGATATTGTATAATTCATGAATAGCAATGCTTGACACAAGGTGCTCCACTCCATTTTCTATGGCATTTCTTTGCGAGGTACCGAAACGCGCACGCCACCAACTAGGTGGGTCACCACTAAAACGAAGATACATTTTTTATAAGATATATTACACTTTTTGACATAGGTAGGTAGCTACAAAAGAGCTCAACAATCAAATCAAAAGTTATCAAGATGTGCATCGTTTTGTGTGTATTTACGTACCTATAAAATAAGTTCGGTGTACTAAATACATTCAAGTTTGCTGAAATTAATAATCGCCGATCACATCATTATAATAAGTATATTACATAAAATATCATAAAATAATAATAAATATAGTACTATATCTTTGTACCTACATTGTAGTACTGCTGATGATTGTACTTACATTTACTCAATTAAACATTAACAAAATGAAAAATAGCTATTTATTTCGTAATTATGTTGTATTATATGTTTTATAAAGATATGATTATGTAGATTAATATGTACTGATTTTATTTAAATATAAATATCGTAAATGTTAGCTCTCATACAGCCTGTGATACAGGATTAACCTAGTACTTTCAGGCAAGTATTATCTATAGTCCATTCCAACTCCAATTTCGTACAATGTAAACAATCCGCCATATTTCCATTGTCTATGGTTTTATGAATTTACTAGTGATGGGGACAAGGATGATAAAAATACATTGATATAAAGTAATTTTTCGTTTTTTTTCTTACATTTTTAAATAATATTACGTTTACTAATACTCTATTTACGTTATCGATTAATTGTATTTAATTTGTTATTACTCCAAATATTTGTATTTATATTAATTAAGGTATTGTATTTTATTGTAACCGTTGATTTATAAACATTAAGATGATAAGACAAACAATGTACCTAATCTAATAAATAAATATAATTTAAATTAAGTAAGCTTTGACCTCTAAATGCAACGATTTGACCACGGACTGAAATGGAATATTAGATACTTTTGAATATTTTCCCGCCTGATGAAAATTTTTGAAATATTGATTACTTAAATGGAATTTGTATGTATGTTACGATTTTATTATAGGTACTATATTACAATAAAACAAATAAACAGACCTGCGAGGGCAAACCCAAAATAAATGATGAATTACAAAATATTATGTACCTATGATATGTAGGTATTCGTTAAACTTATTTCTTCTAATAAATTACAACATTGGTTTTCAAAGACAATAGAGAGTACAGAAAAAATAAAACTGTTAATCAATTTGACGTCTTCATTCGACCGCAAAAAGTAATTAGTAATTTTAAGATAATCTAGATTTGATTATTAATCATTAGTAAAAATAGTTGCAAAACGAAGTATATGGTGAACAGAATGTGTATAAATTCATGTGTCATCGGATATGGTGTTTTTGATAGAAAAATATTGAAAAGACTGTTTGTTTACATTGTCCGAAAATGGATTTGTTTGTGACTTTAATTACTGCAGCCATTGCCAACCTATATGGATTATAATTTATAGAATTTTTGTCAATATTCAAACTCTTCCGCTTTATATAATAGTATGTAATAATAATAAAATTGCTGCCTTATGAATTAAATAAAATGATTTGATTTGATTTATTGGTTTACAACTATATGCGATAAGGACTTATGGTCCAATTTAGAAATAAAGCGGATAACGAAGCGAATAAAAAATATTAGGTATATACTTTTTTGTAAATACATACATCTGGGAATAACCGATATTAAACAAAGATTTATGTTCATACTCACATAAAACAGTGTGCTGCTGACAATACAGAAGTGGCTGTGATTAAGCTACCACCACAACCTTGTGAAAAGAAAACGCCAAAAAATCCGAACTGCATGTTAGCCATGTAAGGATACCTCTCCACATTTGTGTCAGAACCACCAACTATACGTTGTATATTATTTGGAACCGCTGGAAATACAAGGAGTTAATTAATTTCAATTATTTTTTTTTATTCTAAGAAAATGACTACTCTGTAGTAAAAAAAAATCAATTCAATATTTATTGTCGGTAGAAAAGTCATTTTTCTTAATATTAATTTTTTTTTTAATGTTTTGCTATTTATGTAGGCGGCCGGCATAGTTAGTTAACCAAACTGAACAGTATGAAGTACCTCACTAGGTGGAAACCTACCTACTTATACGACAACTTGAAACAAGCGAAATGTATAAAACAAACTGAAAAGAAGGTAACCAATTTTTTTATGCTGAAGCTATATTGCTATATTATATGCCCTATGAATGTACGAATCTAATGACACCTTTTAAGTTTAAATCCATTAAACCGTAAGTTGTAGATCATGTCAAAGAAATAGCCTTTGTTTAAGACATACATAGATAAATACATACTTAAATACATAGGTTCGCTCGAAAAACATTACCCTCCTCGACTTCGGGAGTCGCGCAATTACATGTTGGTATGATTAGGATCATTTAAAACAAATTAAACTTTTTTAATTACCTAGGTATCTACACCTGATTGCCTAATTTGAAAGTGATCGGGCAAGTAGGTAGGTAGATAAGTACCTTGAAGAGACTTTTACCCTACAGTGGGGCAATACACATTACTCCTGCAGGAACCTACGGTATTGTAGATATAATTACCTAGGTAGGTTCATTTAATCTAGGTGTGTACCTAACAACCGAAATGGAAAGTGTGGATTTTGTTAGTTGTGTTTTCGCGACTTATCTACAATCACCACACTATTCATTATGATTTAATTACTTAATGATTAAGCTATGAGTTAAGATAAGTGGCGAGCGACGAGGGATAAGTATAGATTAAGTTACAGTTGTTTAAGAAATAAAAAATCAGTATCTTACCAAAAGCGGAACCCAGAAGGGCTAACAGAATGATGGCGCGCATGGTGTAGACACAGTAGAGCAATGACACTGGTGTTGTGAAACGCTTTTGCTTTTTATACTAAAAGCTATATCTATATCCGAATTATATTAAATCCATAAGATAAAGTAACAACGTTAATGCCTTATCATTGTAATCATTAGTAGATAGGTAGCCTCAATACAACTTTAAATCTTAGTAGATGATAGGTTATCAGGCATCACTAATTAGCCCAGAAACGATTAGATAACTATTTATAATTATTAACTAACTAATTACTAAAAAAATAGTTTATACTAAAAATCATCTTAAGTACAAAAAGACCTATTCTCAAGTTGCAAGCACATAGGTACTCACGAAGGTTTTGCGTCGCGTGCCTAAGCACACCTACGGATGCCCGCGGCAGTACCTATCTACAGACGTTGTAAGGTTTACGTTACTTGCTGCTTTTGATTGCTCATTTTATAAGATATATCTATTGTGCCGGTTCTAAAAGCTCAGAAGCATAGGAAATGGCGATTTTGTGCTGCCAGATGTGACTCTGCTTCGATGAATCAGTCCGGTCAGGACAGGCACCTAATAATTATGTAGGTAATTATGCACTAAGTATAATGAAATTGTTAATTTCAAGTTGTGTAGGTACATACCTAAAATACATCCATTTATAATATGTACATATATTAGCGATGTGCCGACTAGTCGCCGACTGACTAGTCGGTAAAGCCGACTATCCAGCTAATATTGTTGCCGACTAATCGGCAAAGAGCGCCGACATCTTATTTTGTATGTATTTCTCAATAATTCAATAGTATGTGTTTTAATTTTTACATGATTCAATTTTAATTGAGCTTTTTAACTTTAATTAGCACCAACAGTATCTTTACATAAAAATATTTTACACAAAAACACCGCCCTGATCCTTACAAAATAAAAATTAAGAATTAAGAAATAATAAAAAAACAAAAACGAAACATATTGCGACACGTTTGCAGGCGGCGTTTGCGACTTGCGCGCGATTCAGCAGTAAGCGCAGCGTTACGAAAATCTCCGAAACCGTGATAGACTCGGCTGACTAGAATTTCTTTACAACCGACTAATCGGCTAGTCGGCCAAAGTCATAATCGGCACATCTCTAATATATATATATTGGTAGTTTATAATACGGAGTGTGAGATTCTGAAAAGGATTTCTTTCTCTTTCGTTGAAAAAGTGCAATTACTTTGATACTTTAAGCCTAAGGAATACCTTAACCACTTTTCTCATGATGGGAGGCAGGTAAGTCTTAACCGGATGGCGGTTCAGCAAACCGCTACCTACTGTGATGTTTAGTGCTTTATTTAAACCTTGATTGAGGAAAAGCATGTCGAGTACGTGGCAGAATTTAACACTTGAATTAGTTAGTAAGTAGGTTAGGTCCCTAACAAATTAAAATAACTTATGGTAGGCATATGTGTTTTATTGGAATGTCCTTTATAATACATACAAATTAACTAAAAGAAATTATAACTATAATAATAAAACCTTCAAGCTGTCACGACAAAACTATCCAAATTTCAAAAATATGGAGATTAACAGTAATCGCTTTGGTTACTTACTTATGTAGAAGTAAAATAATATAACATAGTTATAATTAAATCAATACCAGCACAGGTTTTGATAAAATATACAAAAATAAACTCAGGGTTTTAAGAAGTTCATGAAATATTATTAAAAAAAAAAGAATACAGATGAGTATATTTTTTTTACCAATTTTATTAAAGTCTGTACTAGTCGGTGTAGATACATTTTAAAAGATCAAGATCCCAGTTGCCCTAGCAATATTGAATTGGACTAACGTAAGTATCAAGACATAATAATTATTATGATCATAATAATTTTGAGTTTCCAAGCAAAACCTCTACTCTAATAGAATGGTAAGCGAAATAGACAAATTAAGAATAAAAATAGAGCAAGATATTAATTTTTAAATTAAGTAGGTATCTTAGATAATTTGACATATGAATCCGGTACTCATGCCAAGAATATATACCGATACGTTTTAATCTTCATATAACTTGTAGGGCGACGGAGACCTTACTCTAGCATGTAACTTAAGCATAATATTAAATTGCGTGGTGGGAAAAACTTAGGTGAGTAGGTAAATTAACTCGTATCAGACATAATTCATATATTTAAGTAAATGGTGTCGTATAGGTACTAACCGTCTCGGCAATTTTGATAAATTAAAAGTTATAATGAATTTTTTAGCTAAGTAGGATAAAGTAATATTGTAAACAAAATATGTCATCACACCACACTATTTTTCTAATTCGAAACAAAGAAAATATTGTCACATACTTGTATGAAAAAATAAATTAAGTAATGGGATTGTTTATGACTGTATTTTAAAATAAAATATATCAAATCTCAAGCCTATAACTACATCGTAAAAATTCGTAATAAATATAATACGCACAAATATAAGTAACACTTCATGAAGTCTGAAATGTAGTACAACATAATTAGATACTACGTCATCTATTTAAAATCAACGATATGGTCACGGTGTTAGGGCGGGAGCATCACTACATACTTACTAATATTGTTAGGCCACATATACGTAAAATTTACTTCAGTACAACGTTTGCACATGTGAACTACGTAAATCTCCTTTTTCACTGTATGCCTCCACTTTGCGTACTCAAACCTTATAACACAAAATAATAAGTTGTTTTTAAATCAGTGCAGATTACAGAGAAAACAATAGACACGGTTTTTACACGTATTATAAAAAGACAACTCTAGTCTGGGCAAATCAAATTTATGATTTGTTCTATACAAAGTTTTGGGCGCAAAAATTTTCACGTTCACGATCTATGGAGTTACTTTACGTATCATCAACATTAGAAAAAAATCATTTGAGAAATTAATGAATATTAAATTATGCTATTACCTTATTTTTGGTTCCCAATATTCGCTAAGGAAAATGCAATTCTAATATTAAAATGATTACAAGCCACGTCAAAAAATAATAATTTATGTTGTTGATTTTGAACAAAATAATTTGATATATATAAATATGATTTAAATATCGGCTTCGATAGCAGACAGTACGCATTTTGCAGGACATACACTTATCCGCGTATAATGAGTTGGTTTAGGAAAATTTTTGGCACCAGTTGGCGCCACTTTGGTAAAAGGTCTTCCACTTTGACAGCGCTGCCAAAATATTTTTGAGTGTTCATTTCAGCAATTTTAATGTTTAATTTACAAACTGGATATTTCACGTGCATATAAACAAAAGAAAATTGCTGAGAGTGTTTTCTAAAATGACCAGCACCGATGCGTCAGGTTTAGCTGTCAAGCGTTTTTTGAAACTGAACCCCTGATGGACCCAACGTGACAGTTGAAGTGGCGCTAACTGGTGGCGAATTTTTTTTATTAAGAGTACAATAATTATGTGTCTATTTCAGCGAACTATTTGTTGCAATTCAGAACTAACTAAATGTAACAATTTGTCATTTTGTTGTATGATTGTAGTAATGTCATAATTGAACTAGGTATTTACTTAAGAGCTATTTACACAACTCCAATTACAGCATTTTATGTATTATTATCCTCGATGATTGAAGTAATGACAATTTGAAACCCTTCCAAAGACAGTTTTGTTACATATTTACATAGCGAGTACCTATAATCAAATCGCAAAGTATACCGCTCACATTTATAAAAAGATACTAGTTTGCCTCTGTAACACTATTCTCCAATTTGCATTATTGTTAATTCCAGAGATATTATTGTTAATTTCAGTAACAAGTACGCCAAATATATTTTTAAGTCTCCTCCGTTTGTAATTCATGAAACTAAAAACTAATCTAAACTAGTAAAGCTTTGTTGGTGATTACATCTAATTCATGAGACTCCTAATTACACAAGCAAAGTACAATAATGACAACATTATAAGTGTACCGGATATCGTCGACAATATTATCAAAATACTGGGTGGTAGGTAAGCGCTTCTGAAAACGATATTTTTAAGATAGTGCTCTTTTTAATTTTTTTTGAGTATGGTGCGGACTTGAGTTATACGATGGTTGATAGTACTGTCAATTGCTGTTGCGTATGAGTAGTCCCCGTGGGATAGACCCTAGACTTGAATAGTATAATTTATTTGTTTTATGCAATCATCCGCACCATATTTTTTCATTTTCAGGAGTGTTTACCCAATCAACATTACTAGTAATTTCATATGATTAAGCTGGCGTTAACATTATCTAGTTTTTATTATTAAACGAGCACTGTTTGTGCTAACGCATTTTCTTATTGTATTAATATTTGGCAGGTTTCAAGTCTGTTTACAGTTAAGATTACACTATTAAAACTATCATAATTTACGAGTAGTTGCAATAATTAACAATATTGCTTTCACTTGTACTAACTTAGTATAAATATTATCGAGTCAAATGTGAGTGTTGGAAGTAAACGCGTTGAGTACGAGATCTGGTCCACTATTCACTACAACCTTGTAAAATATGACGATAATATTTATTTAATTATTTAATACTAGCTGTAGCGCGCAGCTTCACCCTTGTGAATGACGGTTATATCTCTGTTTATACATTGTCAATTTTTCATACAAACTTCCATTACCTACTTAAACCCCTATATGCTAGTTTTTCGCGATAAAATATAGTCTATGTTGTTCCCTGAGATCTGTTCAAAATCGGTTCAGTGGTAAAGCGTAACAAACAGTCAGAGTTACTTTTGCATTTATAATATTAGTATGGATTCATGCAAACCGGTACACAGGCGGTCTTAAAGCTTTAAGCATTCTTTGTCAGTCAACTTTAGGTGGTGTAGAGATAAACGTAGATAAGTTATAAACCATTTTTTAAAGCTAGTTGTTATTCGTTGATCTATGTATAGATATCAGTAGCCATTTATGGGCAGATACAGCTTAAGATACGCTAATTAATGAGTTATTATGAAGACGTGTGGATAGTTCTTTTTGGTAATTATTACGACGCGAGTATTATTAATAGTTGTTTTGATCAATAGCAGTTTTCATTAATTTGTTCAAAGAGTAAGCTTATTATGGGCGGATACGTTGACGCATTATATTCAAATTACATTAAATTTTAAACTAATATAAAATGTATATCGCAAATGAAAATAACATAAACATCAAAATTGTAGTATTCATTATACAATATTTAACTTTACACACATGCAATAAGCTGTTATCCGTCAGCCTAATGTCAGAAGTAAAATTATATTTTACTGCGTCATATTTGTTGTAGAGAATCTGAACCTGAAAGTCCAATATAACATTGATTAACTAACACACTCAGCATTTGTTTCGTTTCTAACATTAATTGGTGTTCACGTTACAACTTCAGTTATCTTATTACCTAATTTAACGATAGTGTTTCAATAATTGTATCAATAATAAACAATAAATTAAAGCCTATGTAGTATCAATATGGTATACTATAAACATACTTTTAAATAAATATTTTACCCATACATCGTTGAACTTACACAATATTTGTCGAGTGTCTCACACATGATTTTATTCTTTTTCTAACTGGAAAATACCATATTTTTTTTAGTAAAAGAAAAATGAGTAAAAAGTGTTTATCGTAGAAACGGGTCGAAATAAAACGTGCCCCATTGGACTATCTGTAAAAAGGAGAGTATTATACAACAAAGCAGTTTTTGTCATTTACGGAACACTCTGCAAAAATGAAACTATAAAAGTTTATCTAAATACGTCAATTGTATTGGGACGTCAACCTGAGCTATTAATAGCACAATAATATATAGTAATAATAACATACACTAATCTATGTATATATAACAATATAGTATGTAAAAGTTACGCCAAAACAAACGCTTCATAAGAAGCACAAAAAAGGCACGAAATTCATAAGATATAGCGCATGTTTAACCGTTGTACCTAATTGATATACTTCAATTAGTTATTTTATATAGCTACCGTTCGTCATACATAATCATTAATTTACTATCGCTTCAAAGTATTATCGAGTTTTACAATAGATTAATTGATAATTATACTTGTTTGTTTTTGATTTATGTAGGGTAGATTATATTATATCGAGCATCTACATGTATTAGCCAAATACCGAAGTGTTCATAGGAAAACCCAGATAAAGACAATACGTATATCTGGGTTTTTACAGTGAACATAACGCACCTCTCGAACATTAACGCATCGATAGTCGCTTTTTGTTATTGTATTCAATAAAGAATAACTGCGTAAAGTGTCGCAGCTGTCGACATTTTACGCAGGCAGACGAAACAACAGCACACCTACTACACTGCCCTGAGGTCACCACATACCTACAGGGCAACATACTTCGGTGACCCTACTTCACTCCAGGAGATCGCCAGAGACATCAAAATTCCGCTGGCCTTTCTTGAACACCCCAGCTCCTAATGATAATCACCCAAACACACGCAAAATACGCGCTTAATCGTGTAGTTGCGGAAAATAGCCCGACCATACTATACTATATTGTATGCGACTATTTACATGACTTCTGACTACTTAACTGACTTCTAGCTAGTATGTGTGCAGTCACTGTCGGTCGACGGTACGTTTGAGCCACTGCGTAAAGTGTCGCAGTTGCCACACCGCGCGTGCTGACTCCTCGCGCAGTCGCGCGTTGTGGCGGCGAAGGCGCCTTACCTGAGGGATGACAGTATAAGACGATTATGCCGCTTTTTTCTGCAATATAGATATACTCACAACAAAATTAAAATTTGAAAAATAAAACTGGCGGGCTATGTACTACGTTAAGCTTAAATGTTTAAAATAATATTTACTATCACCGTCCATTCGTTTAAAATTGACGTCTTATGCAAAACATTCACACAAAATACGTCTCTTCATTTGGAAGTAGGTTGAAGATACATGGTTTGTAATAAGGAACCTAATGACTCAGTTAAGTTTAGCGTAGATTGTATATTATGTTTAATTTATTAATACTTATACAAATATATTAACACTAATAATAATAATAATCACAACAAGAAGTAGATAAGTAGATCGTTGGTGTTTGTCTATTTTGGGTCAAGTGTGTGTACCTAATGATGTTGTCGTGTGTTGTATACACGTAGCACGCCCCGCATTAAAAGCGGCAGATAAATAAATATGTTTCACTGAAATTATTGGTCATATGATTCTGAAACTTATTTTTTATTGCCTACAGTGGCAGACGAGCCAACAGCCCACCTGATGGTAGCTGTCGCTCATGGACTTTTGCAATGCCAGGGGCTTTGCAAAGCCGCTGCCTATCGTGATATTAATGCTCTGTTAAACCTCGTTTGAAGAAGGACAAGTCATAGCGCTCGGGAAACACAGCAGCTGGCAAAAGTTTCTCTGCCGAATTAACCACCGACGTAATGTTTCGAATATAAGTTTTCACGACACCGACAGAACCTTTAAACACAAACGATTTGCTAACAATACGATTGACTTAACAGCATATGGACGACAGAACCATACCACTAAGAATGTTTCGCCGACAGAACGATTAATTCATGAATGAATTGACGACAGAATCTTGAACCATAGAAGGATTACCACAATAATGCATGCATGATTTGTGTATTTAAATTTTTACCGTTATGGTTAACGGCCCGCGGCGCGCCGTACTCGCAACACTTATGCTGCGATGATTTGCGAAGTTTGCAACGAGTGAATAATCCTATTTCAAAAGTTTATGATACAGGGTTTTTTACTTTGAACAAGCTAGCAACTTCGACTATTATTTTATGTAAAATATTTATTTGTAGAAAGAAAATTTAGGTATAACAAAATTGTATTTAACATTGTATATTTTAAAGTCTCATTCCTTGTTTCGGCTGACGATGATAATGTAAAGAGTGGCGTGCATTGCACGCAAATTGCAAATGTAGTGCCTAATTTTTCAATTTCAATTCAAAATTACTATGATACTATCTTTACCTACGAGTATGGCTACAAAATAAAAATACCCATTTTTATACCTATTTCATAATACAATTACATTATCTACATCTGCCTTGAGCTTGTCTACCTAGGCCAAAAACCAATGCATGTCACTGAATGTAAGTCACAACACCGGATTGTCGAGTACGGTGTGACAAAATACATGCGACAAAAATTCAGTGTCCTTTGTTTGCTAGGCTTTTCTTAAAACGCACTATTACAAACATACTAGTGGAACGCAATGCGATTTTTCATAGAATCTCATTTTTGTATTAAATTGCCAAAAATCTTGTATGATTGATTAATTAATTAATTACGTCTCTGTAAAATTATTTTATGCACCCATTACATAAATCTAGTTTAGTAACATAAAATTTACCTAAAAACTGTTTTTTCATTTTACACCTAAATTTATCACTATTAAATGATACATATAATAACAAACTTCCACTGTTGATAGCTAAGTTATGATATACAGACAGATGCCACATCCAGAGCTCACTACTCAATGTTAGTATTCTAGTGACATAATATTATTGAATAAAACATGGTTCATTCGATGATGCGAACGGTGGCTCAAACAGATTGTTTTAAACTTACCTACCCACTTTAAGATTTTTGTTGTTGTAATTATGTTCATGTTCGGCTCATTTTTTTATTAATAAGTTATGTTTAATTTTCTCTGTAAGTGAATTCTAGTTATAATTTTCTTGAGAAAATAAAGTTCTTAAACCATAAGTTATTTTCAAAGATAGTTATATAGTATGTTAGGTACCTAATATACACCATGCCCGTCTGGTGTCCATACGTCCTGTAGCTTTTCAACAACCATAAGCATTATAACGGCTAATGCAATGAAAGGCCTACGGCTTTCAATATTGGGTTATGCTGATAAATTAATTATCTGTTAATTTCGTAAGTTCTGATAAAATATGGATTAACGAAAATGTTGATTAATATATTAAGTGTGTGGATTAATAAATAATATCTTAGAACAATAACACGTGAGTAACTATATCGGACGTCCCGCGCTAAAACACCGCATCAAAACTACAGTATCCACAGAGTTATAAGTCTGTGAACATGACCGTATCACATATAATGCAAGTCAAATCAAATTATTTTATTATTTCTGTGGAAAAGGGGTGTTTTATTTCATTTTAAAAAGCAAACTTTCCCACGTACTTTTCAATTAATCTCAATGGAAGGACGTACGAACATCCGCGCTTGTGTGATGTTGAAACAAAAGCAAGGAGCGGTTCTTAGAAAGTACAGGACTCTGCTACTAATACACAGCTATACTAATCGCAATATCAGAGCCATAAATTATTTTTCGTACCAATTTGCACACAAAAGCATGCGCGCGCTATCTGTAATTAGTCCTTGATAACTAAATCATACCTAAACGTGCGATAAATAATTACTCGTCTAAGCCTTTTTTAACTTAGTTATCTTTTAACTTGTGTCTTATGGACTAGGTTTCTTCTTTCGTTTCAATTTTCTTTCTCTGGAGAATTTAGGACCAAAAATTGGCAACTTCTATTGCAGACTTTGAGGTTTACCTAAGTTAAGGATTTTTGGCATCCTTGGTGCTATATTGTTCGTCGTGAATCAAAATCCGAAGATCGAGGTCGCAGTGGGCTGATGTTTATGACGGCGACGCACGTACATATCGGTACAAAGCGCGAGGGGCCAAGAAGACGGCCGGCGCGGGTGGCGGCGCGAAGACAATAAAATTATAATAAGATATTTTTTTCAATAAAAAGATATTTTATTTATCTCCATAATTACATACATAATTGCACAAAACGTTTTAGTTGACAATAATTAGACATAGTTTGTAATTTGTGAGAGATCTGGAGTCTATAGTAAGTCTAGTCCTGTATTTTAGAACTCGAATTCAGCCAGTTGGTTTCCCCTAATAGAATGCGATATGCATTAATACTATTTTTCTGATTCGAGCTCATTTTTTAAGACAGAAGCGGGACGCCAGAACATCAAAGCTGCGCTGTAATTAACTTTTTCAAGGTCAAGCATTTGTATGCACAGAAATGCCACTAATCGTAGTGGGCTAGGGGCTCATCACTGGCGCCCGCTCCCCGCGCTCGCTACCTTGGTTCGTACGTAGGCTACTTTTAAGAGTGTGCGTGGTCGTTATAGAGACAAGTAGTTGCACGTACCTCTTCCTCAAGTTGATGTCGTTGTCGCAGGTCGACGGCGGCGTCGGCCTCGAGCGCGGCCACCCGCGCGGCCAGCCCGCACGCGCACGCGGGAGTCGCGTCGCCGCCGCTCACTCCACCGCTCGCCGATCGACTTTCGGCAGTCTGTTATAAAACTTCATATAAGTATTATCGAACCAAGTGAATCATGACTATTCATGACCCAAGCTCATTTTGTTAATCCATCTAAATGCAAGTAGGTCAAAACTGTCCTGAAGACAGACTTCCTTGGGAACGAGCTTGTTATCATTTTATTACACACTGATATTTTACTAAGTACACTGTTGTAATGTTAGTATTAAACACCTAGTCCTAATGTTACGGCCAGACTTAAAGGCGAAGATTTGTTTTTGCGTTGTCACGATAAAGGTCGTGTTCGATCCATGGTTAAGTGATAATCTTAAACGTTGCGATAATTCATTTTGCGGAAAACATGTAAGAGGCGGTTGCACTGTATCACATGACGGCTAACAATTATTTACTGCATTTTTATTAAGTAGTTGAACAAAAATAAAAACGTCCAAAGACAGCAATAAAAGGCGATGGTGGATGTTCTCATTCATTCTAATCTCTATTCTTTTTTTATTATCCCTAATAAATAATTCTAATCCTCTCATTACTCCAATCCATGATTAACAAGTTCAATCAAAATCAAACACGTTTAAACCGCTCGGTGCCTTGTAGTCAACTAAAGCACGCGAAGTGTAGCTAACAGCACGAACTTTGTCGCGACAAACCTTTTGATGTGCGGCAATTTACCGACAGCGGCACGAAGGGCATTCGTATTCGCGAAGATGGTTCGCGATAGAATGAATTTTTTGGCCAGACGTGTCGCGACAACGCAAACCTTCGCGTTATCGCGATAGTGTGGCCCCAGCATTAGTGTTTGTTAGTTACACGAAAGATCTTACAAGTTTGACAGTTTTTATTATAGTAGAGTTTCCAAATTACAAAAAAAATACTGATTATTTAAAGAATTCGGTTAAATATTTTTCTAAACAACCCTTACAACAGGCTGAAATAGAGAAACAACCCTTATTAAGTAGGAAAATGAGAGTCGCAAGTTTGTGTGAAATTTCATCAGTTTTAATGAAAGCGAGTGAATAGATTTAAATGGCATTCGGCATAGAGACGGATTATGCTGGGTGCCAAATGCGAGTTGTTTTTACGTTAACGTGTTCGAAACGTATACCGCGTTTGGCTCTCTGATTGGTTAAGAGCTTGGAGCGAGCCAATCGGAACGCCGAACGTCATAAACGTGTCGATCGCGTTAACGTAAAACAAACTCGCACTACGTACACTGATTATTACTGATACAATGTACGATTGCCTTATGATCAGGCAGGCAATATTCTCATACATCATAAGTTGCGGATAACAGCTAGTATATAATAACCTAGACTGCCCGGCAATGTCACATACAGAACTCAACAGATAGTTAGGGCCGTTTTGACACCGAAAGGTAGAAGAAGGAAGCGGTGCGGCGAGTATTTTCAGTGCGAAATAATTTTATACTCTATTTACATAATTAAAAGACCAGTTTCGCTTGTATAGCTCACGAAGGGCGCGCTGTGCATATCATAATATCTTTGAGCCCTAAGTCGAATAACATATTCAAAAGCAAACTTTGTATTAGTGTTTTATAGTTAACAAAAATAAATCTTACAACTGGGACGTCGTTCCAGGATTCCGAGGCGGGTTCGTTAGTAAGTGTTTCTAATGAAGGATCTGAGTTGTCCATCGATGGGTATGGATGCTCTTCGCAAATCTGGATGGAATAAATTTAGTTAATTAATACATAAATAATAGACTTAACATACTACAAAAGTATTCCTATACCGATTTGATAACCTGTATTTTTGTAAGATCAAACCTTACGACGTTACATTAAGACTCAAGTTTGTTCGCCTCTACATTACCATCTTCTCTACTACTACATTCTACATTGCAAGGCGGATGAACTGATATTAGTTTTAGTCTTTTTCGCGTAATATATTTGTAAATACACTAGATGTAATAAAATATTAAATAGGTACTTGTTTTGCAGTAAAATAAAAATATCTAATGTTAATTATGAGAAGCTATTCTTCTGCATTCTGTTTGCATTCTATGATGCGCAAATAACAACACTGGTCTAAAAAATCGGCATTATCTTATAAGTCGCGTCACGAGTTAGAGCGGTGCCGTTAAAGGCAGAACGCATTTTTAGGTTTCTTTGCGAGTTGACAGTGTTTACACATGCGTAGATCCCCACTACTAAAACAGAGCGCTCATAAATCGTGACGCGACCTATACAGGATTATTCAATTATGTGTCATTTAGTTGTAAAACTAGATTTTTGATAATAAGTATGCCATTCAACACTATAAACTATGACGTCACAGTTTTGGTATTTTTATAAAGACCACAAACAAATAGTGTGTTTTAACAGTTCGTATAGAGTATTTCTTTTAATCCAATCATCATCTTAATTGAACAGTACAGGTTAACAATTTAGAGCTACAGGCGTCAGAATAAAAAAATCACTTTAAAAAAAATGTTACTCATAGCTTATGAATGAGATAACTATCACCCTTTCATTCAGTTTAAACAATGATTAACAAGAATTATCGTACAGATTATGATAATAATAGGTGTAAAAGAATATTATTTTATGATAAAATCAATAAGTGCATTGAAAACATTGTGATTAAATGATGACTATTTTAAACAAGTTATCTCAAAGATAAATAAAATATAAACTTAAAGTGTTCTGTAGTTGGATGGAAAAGTTCTAAAAAGATAATTAGATAATTAGGTAAAACATATTTGCAATGGGTATTACGCATGTATTATTTTTATAATTTTAGTTGATTGTTTACGTGGTATATTACCGTGAAAAATATATCATTCCCATAAATATCGCGATCGGCAGCAGTGCCGCGCCCACCACCAGCATCGCCGCGGGGCCGCTACCGTTGCGAGCACCATCACCCAGCTCCGCGTCCATCACACATATAAAGTCCTCCTAATCAAGATCATGACGTACCTGTAGCATAGCTCTGGTAGCGGTGTGCACGAGCGCGGCCCAGTCCAGCGCGCCCGCGTCTGGCAGCGGCAGCGGCGCCGCGCCCGCTACTGGCGTCGCCGCGGGGCCGCTACCGTTGCGAGCACCATCACCCAGCTCCGCGTCCATCATGCGTATCAGATCCTCCTAATAATGATGCATTTAATTATAATTTTTGTCTTTAATTTTAATGTTTTGCGCTGACCATCGACATACAAATACGCTAAAAACGAAACATGTTTACTAAATAAATCGTGCATAACACTGACGGTGAGCGAGGAGGTGTTGGCGGAGGCGCGCTTGTGCCGCGGGTGTCGCGGCGACGCGGCGCCGTCGTGCGAGCGGCGCCGCGGGGCCGCGTCCGGCGCCGGAGCGCCCGACGGCGACGCGGCGCCCGACCGCCGCCCGCTGCGGCACGACCCACCTGTCGCAACCAATGTCACAGTAGCAGTCACACAACGTAAAATATCATAGTTGTCTAATAATTGTGTCCAATTAACAATAATTGCATGTAAAACACTGATATTATGTTAAGGCTGGGTATTATTATTGTTCGCTAGCATAATGCTATGTTACTTCACATGAGAATGGCGATCAAGAACCGTAAGCTGCAGCTTGGACTGACCCCTCACAAGGTGGACCGATGACTTTATAAGAGTGGCGGGTAATCGATGGATGAGCGCGGCTCACGACCGGCCAAGGTGGCGTAAACTGGGGAGGTCTATGTCCAGCAGGGAATGTCTTTCGTTTGATATAATAATGATGATTTGACATAAAACATAGGTATCATTACAGTATTGTAGGTAATGTATGTAGTAGTTAGTGGGTGGGCGGGCGTAGCGGTACGTACCGGTGCCGTACCCGGAGCTGTCGGAGCGCGGCGGCGAGTGTCCCCGCTCGAAGGCGCGGCGCGGGCGGCCCGGCTGCTGCGCGTCCGCACGCGTCAGCGGCGCCCACTCCTCCACCGCGTCGCACACGCACTTGGGGCTTGAGGCGAACGTTACCGTCACCTGTAATTAGAGGAACCTAATACTGTAACGCTGGTTAAAACTTTTAGCTATACAGTCGTGGTCAACTAGTTAGAGACAATCTCTAGTTAAGCCAAATTGAGACTTTATTTTTTATTTTCCAACGAGTCTTAACAATATTCCATATCTTTTACATGCAAGTGTAATTAGTCATTGATGTGCCCGATTATACAAACAATAACATCTACTTAAACATTAAACCTCTTTACAGTCCATTCCAAATCTAATTTCGGACAATGTAAACAATCCTCCATATTGCCATTGTCTATGGTTTCATGAATTTACTAGTGATGGGGAAAAGGATGATAAAAATAAAATTAATGTCATCATACATAATAATAATTTCTCATTCTTTTTTTCTAACATTTTTAAATAATATTACGTTTACTAATACTCTATTTGCGTAATCGATTAATTCTATTTGATTTGTTATTTTTATTACTCCAAATACTTGTATTTATGTTAAATATGGTATTGTATTTTATTGTAACCGTTGACTTATAAACTATAAGATAATAAGACAAACAATTTACCTAATGTATAAATAAATGTAATTTAAATTAAGCATTGACCTCTAATTACAACTATTTGACCACGGACTGAAATGGATTACTGGGATACTTTTGAATATTTTCCCGCCTGATAAAAAATTGTGAAATATTGATTATATGGAATTTGTATGTATGTTACGACTTTATTATACTATATTACAATAAAACAAATGAACTCAGACTTGCGAGGGCAAATGACAAAATATTATGTACCTATGATATGTATTGGTTAAACTTATTTCTTCTGATAAATTACAACATTGGTTTTCAAAGACAATATAGAGTACAGAAAAAATAAAACTGTCAATCATTTTGACGTCTTAATTCGACCGCAAAAAGTAATTCGTAATTTTATTAAATAAACTAGATTTGATTATTAATCATTAGTAGAAATAGTTGCAAAATGAAGTATATAGTGAACAGAATGTGTATAAACCCATGTGTCATCGTTTATGGAGTTTTTGATAGAAAAATATTGAAAAAACTGTTTGTTTACATTGTCCGAAAATGGATTTGGTCGATACTGTACAGTATAGCTGATAGATTATCATCGAAGAATCCTGGCAGGCCATTTAAATAGGCACACTGAGTTAATGCGTTCTATTTTCAAAATTTGAATGTCAATACTTTTTATTTTTTTTCTTATTGTTTCGTGGTAGTTTTGGTGGCAATCCAGATTTTTAATTTTAAGTTTTGAGAATTATATTGAAGAAAAATGGGCAAAAATAAAAGTTGCGATCCAACACTACGAAAAATTATCATGAAGTTTGTCGAGCGTGGTTGGTAATACCGAAGAATAGCAGAACATTTAAATTGTTCAAAAACTATGGTATGCAATGTAGTGCAACATTTCAGGCGCAATAACACAGCTTTAAATATGCCCAGAACAAAAAGATCGAGAAAAACAACTCTGCAAGAAGATAGAATGATATCCAGGTTAGCTAAGAAAGATCCGTTTCTAGGCTTTATTTTAATTAATCACGAAGTTTGGGGCAGATCAAAGAGCCGGTGTATCAGCGAGGACCGTTCGACGACGTCTGGTAGAAGCAGGGTTGTTCGGAAGAGTGGCTAGCAAAGTACCGTTGTTGAAGAAAGAACATAGTAATGCTCGTTTGGCGTTTGCACATAAATATGGACATTGGACCTACGCCCAATGGCAACCATGTATTATTCTCTAACGAGAAGGTTAATTTAATTTCTTCAGATGGAAGGCAATACGTACGGCGTCCTGTAAAAGCGGAATGAATCCAAGATTCACAAAAAAGCAGGTGAAACATGGCGGTGGAAACATTAAAATGTGGGGTTCATTTTCTGGATGTAGAGTGGAACCTGTGAAGAAAGTTCAGGGTAACTTAGACCAACATCAATACAAGGCAATATTGGAGGAAACTATGCTTCCCTATGCTGAGGAGCATCTTCTCATTATATCGATGTTATAGCATGATAACGAACTGAAACATACCGCTCGTTCAGTCAAGTTGTTTCTTACTAGTCAGTCAGTATCGGTGCTAGATTGGCCAGCAAATAGCCCGGACCTCAACCCAATCGAGCACCTTTGGCACGAAATCAAGAAAAAAGTTGCCACTTATCGTACCACAACTTTAAATGAACTTAATGAAGCTTTTTGTGAGGCATGGGCAAACATTCCTGTCGAAACATGTCAGAAACTGATAATGTCTATGCCACATTGGTGTCAAGCAGTAATTACTAACAAAGGTTTTGTTACTGGGTACTGATTTTACACGTAATAAAATGGAGCTGTTTAAGATATTATAATACTGCAGATTAGTTTTGTTGAACTCTATTTTTCATTACACTTTACTGTCCTTAATTAAATGTCCAGCTACAGAATTATATCTTATAATTGAATACATGTTTACTTTGATATGAAATACTTTTCTCTATTTTTTTTTTATTTACAGCCATTTATAACATAAGAATCGGACCTAATTATGCAAATAATAGGTGCTGAGAAATCAATAAGGTTTTATATTTATATGAAGATAACCGGTTATTGCTCTTCACTATCTTGAATGTCCCTAATTAGTTGACCATGACTGTATATATTTAGAATGACAAGAGTAAAATAAAAAAACAAAACGCACTTAAACGTCTTACGTTTACGTTTACGTCTTTACGTTTTACGTCTAGAAATGACGTAATTTATATACGACAAAAAGAAAGATAATCAACATGAAAATTTACTGAGATACCTAATAATTATATACTAACCGTAACAGGATCCGAAGTCTTGAGTAAATCGACGAGTTGGTCATGATGTAATGCCACTACAGCAGCTCGGCACACCTCTAGCAATCGCGCGCCTGCCTTAATACCGGCGTGCGCCGCACATCCACCCGCCTCCACTAATGTCACTAGCCCGTCAGGTTGCACGTGGAAACCTGCACCAAAGCATTTTAATTGAATATGTTAGGCATTTAAGATATCGAGCTTCTACATTGAGATTTATGGCATAGACAATCTAACTATATCTAACGTAGATATTTAAAAAAAAGATTAAAATTTTAAAGGAAAATATTTATCAGAAAATGATTGTGTCATGTCTCTAAGGTACGAACAATAAAAAACAAAAATTGCCCAAAATGTGTTTGATCTATGTGTTGAATAGGTATTTGTTGTCCCTATTAAATTTTTTTTAAAGTAGAGAATGATGTCTATGTATGATAGTCGCTGTAAATTGGATGTCGCTGCCCGCAGGCAGTACGTACCGAGCTGGTGTGCGGCGCCGCGCTCGAGCGAGATCTCATGCAGCAGCTGCGCGTGCGGCGGCGCCACGCCCGCCAGCCGCCGCAGCAACGCGCCCGCCCCGCCGCGCACGCGCGCGCGCACGCTCTCCCCGCGGTGGTAGTACACGCGCGTCCACCCGCCGCTCACTACCCATCCTGACAACACATACGAATATTATTAGCTTTACAGATAGACGTTACGTATACATGCACTGTCGCTCGGTACATGTATACGTAACAGACAAACGACACTCGGTCGACGACGTCGTCGGACTAAGACCTTGTCCGACTTTGTTGTAACTGTAGATCCTTGAAGGAATTTCAGAATTATAAATGTAAACTTTAATGTTTAATTTTATATTTTTTGCTTATGCAAGTTTAGGCGTCCGTTAAGATTAAAAATTAAGCATAAAAGCCTCATAAATTTTATAAATGAACTAGCGGACCCGACAGACGTTGTCCTGTCTTAATTATTATCTAATTTTTCGCAGAACCTTCTCCTGACAATAACAAAAACAACAAAAAAAGAATTAACGGAATCGGTCCAGTCGTTAACGCGTGATGCCGTGACCAAGAGAAATAAGGATTTATTTTTATATAAATAGATATTTCTAATCTCCAATTCTACAAAACCTTTTTCACCTACCTACAGATATTCCCCGTAAACTTTTCACTACTTTCCCCTATTCCTCTCTCCCTTCTTCCCCACTCCTCCCATTCCGCTTCTTCCCTCTCTCCCCACTCCCCCTACCTCCCCTCTCCTTTCCACGTCATTTCACTCTCCCTTTCCCTGGCACCTCCCTCATTTCCTCCTTGCTTCCCCCTCACTTACATCTCCCTTCCCCTACCTTGCCCCATACTTCCCACTCACTTCCTTCTCATCTTTCTCTCATTTTCTCCTCCCTACCCCCTCACTTCCCCCTCGCTTTACCCTCACTTCTTCTTCCCTACCCCTCACTTCTCTTTCACCCCCCTTCCCTTCCCCCTCTTTTCAATTTTCAAGTCGCTAACTTCAAAAGCAAATATCTTTCCATATAATATTTCATCCCTAATTCCGTCCCTCTAAATCCACCCCAATAAAAAAAAATATTAGAAGTATTCCAAAACAAAATTTCAAAACTGAAGAAGTTTCATACAATCGTTTTCATCCCTTTTCAGACCACCCTTAACATTTAGGGGGATGAAAAATAGATGTTGTCCGATTCTCAACCCTAGCCGATATGCATACAAAATTTCACGAAAATCGGTCGAGTCGTTTCGGAGGAGTTCAATAACGTACACCGTGACACGAGAATTTTATATATTAGATATAACATATACAATTTTTTCGACATAATAAATTTAAAGTGAAGCGTCAAAAGGTAAAGGCTGATTTACATTGATCCAGTAGCTGGAGCCAGCATCACTGGATTAAAAACGTTTACATTGATACACTGGATGCACTGATGTAGGACTGGATTGAAAATATTTACATTGATACATTGGTGCTGGCGTCAGCTACTGTATCAATGTAAATCGGCCATAAAGTTAACCAAATACAGACGCATATATAAGCGTAAAATTGCCAGCACTTTGAAATCTTAGGTTTAAATAGTTTTACACAGTACTTACCTAGTAATGAGTTAGTAGGCAGAACCAGTACTATTTGACGAGAGTTTTCTTCGA
This sequence comes from Parascotia fuliginaria, assembly GCA_963082885.1. Lineage (NCBI taxonomy): Eukaryota > Metazoa > Arthropoda > Insecta > Lepidoptera > Erebidae > Parascotia > Parascotia fuliginaria. The sequence goes on along the minus strand of OY720177.1, from coordinate 10,226,625 downwards.
CGAATACGACAGTGTCTGCGGACACTCCCATAATGCAGTCTAATAATGAACCACCAGCTCCTTCATCTTGTACTTGAACCTAAAATGTAACATTTTTCAATTATAATATCATATCAGCCAACAGACGTCAATTGCTGGACATAGGCCTCTCCCAATTTTCGCCTCCTTGGCCGATCGTTGGTCGCCCTTATCCATCAGTTGCCCACTACCCTTATAAAGTCGCCATGTCTGCCATTTAGAATATATCTGCACAAAATATCATAAGCTTTTTTTATTAGCACTAATTCAAACAGACACGGAGGTGAGATAGGCCAAGCTATTCAATCCATACAAAAGTTAATTATCGAATTATGGCTGGCGCCAACTGACGGCACGGCAAAACACGGCGTACTTCGGCATGGCGCGATACGTCGTTTATTTAGAGAAGGCATAGATATAACAATTGAACTCTTGCTCCTACGCCCCGTTCTGGCTGCGCGCCTGAGCCTAAGATACGACGACGTGCCGCGGTATAATTGTATCGAATAAAGTAATGTGAATTCTATATCCGATGAAATAAGGATAAATATAACTTGATCTAAAATAAAATCCTTTGGTCTGCCATACCGTCAGTCGACGCCGGTCTTTAAGGACAAATTGTACTAAACCAGTGGTCTGAACCAACGCCTTGATGTCCGTTGAGGTCTTAGAACATTAAACTAGGGAGATGTTAGACACGAAGAAATTGGTCTGCTGCTTTTGGCGGGGCGCAGGGTACATATGTATAGCACATGGCAACACCACCACAGACGCTTTAAAATAAAATGTCGTGTCCCATCACATGCACACTTAACTAAAACTATCTCACTAACATAAATCACTCACACAAACAAAGAACATAAGACCAAAATTGTCATATTAACTTGGTGAAGCGGAAATACGCGCAGGCATGTCCCTAGTTTAATGCTCTAACCTCCAGTTTCTAAAACGCTGATCAACGAAAAATTAACTAATCACCTGTTAAATCTTGGTGCTTCACATGAGATTAACAGATTAGTTAATTTTTCGTTGATCAGCCTTTCAGAAACTGTGGGTAAGTTTAAGGTTATTGACTTAATAAAGTAATACACAACTTTGTAAGATTTATGTTATGAAAAGCTCTGATATTCTGAGTGCCTATTACGAGTATGTTTTACGTTAACACGGCCGATAAGTTTATGACATTCGGTGCTCCGATTGGCCCGCTCCAAGCTCTTAACCAATCAGAGAGCCAAACGTAAACATTCCGATCGCGATAACGTAAAAAACGTAGGTACTAGGCACTATGCATCTGCGTCAATATTTTAAACTATAGTTTAGCAACTCACATGAAAGCACAACGCGCCACCCACAAGTACATCGTTAGTGCAATTGTCAACGCGCGTTATCAATGTGTTATTAGCTGAATTGCTGCCACTCTTCATAAGCAGGTGTGAAAATATAGCTGAAACATTCAAATTATTCATCAGCACTGTTAAACGTTAATATTAATGACTGTGGCTCATCAAATACCGCAGCTATAATGTATAGAAACTATATTTTGTATAAGCATCTCATATAAATAACGCAACGCAACGCAACGTGAAACAGTGTAACATCTGCCTTATCTTAAACTTTTTTTTAAAGGTGACTCTCGCACCAAACACTAAGAAGCTACATCCAGATTTAAGAAAAAATATTCTTGAATATGCAAATGTTACACTAATTGTTGTAAGTTACAGAAATATTGACAGAAGCAGGTTTGACATAACGAGATATAATAATGAATGTCTAAAAACCCCGTGGTACAATATACATTTGGACATTATAGCTGCAGTGTGTAACGGCCTTAACAATTAAAATGTAATAAATACATACAGAACTTTTGTCCAGTTTCTAAAGTAGTCGCTGTAATATAATTCTTAGCTAAATCTTTCAGGTACTCCTGTCGTGTTCGCGTCGCCATTGTACTAAACTTTGGTGATTGGATTGCTGCATTCTCGCCGTTTATTATCTGAAAAAGATTAATATATTGACAATATTATGTCCTACGACTTGATAAGTTTTATATTACAAATAAACATTTAAATTGTAAGACAATTACTTATTTTACGCTTAAATTGTCTTTTTTACTTTTTTGTACTCAGTAACGGATGTGTGACGGTGTTCCACTGTACCACATTGCACCGTAGGTAGTATTACACATTACCCTATCATACCGTCGAAAGACGGGGCGCGAAACAAATGTTGCGAAGTATTTTATACGCAGTTCTGTTTTAGAATCGTTTTTACATATTTGACACTTCTGTTTTTCAAAGCGAATATTGTACAAGAAAATAAATATCTGGGATGTTAACAAGTTATTATTTATTGTGGGAACTACTCCCATAAATGAAAAAAAAACAAAAGGCTTTTTAGTAGCTTAACTAGCGATGTACCGTCACTTTACTAAACCTCTCAAATAAACCTCTATAGGTATAGTAAATGTTTATTATCGCAGCGATTGAAGCGATTACTAAATATAATGTGCCAAGTAGTCGGTGCCAAGTCGGTAAAGCCGGACTATCCGGCCAATATCGTAGTCAGCGACTAGTCGGCAATTATTCGGCAAATAGCGCCGACTATCCGGACTATCTATCTTACGTTGCATGTATTTCTTAATAATATGATTTTTTTTGTCATGATTCAATTTTAATTGAGGTCTTTCACGTTAATTAACACTAACAGTATCTTCATACAAAATATATGACACAAAACACCGCACTGACTCTTAAAAAAATAAAAATCAAGAAAAATACGTACGTACGTAAATACGACGTAATCAAAAACAAAACATGTTCCGACATGTTCTCAAGCGGCGTTTTTGGCTTGCGCGCGAATGAGCAGTATGCTTCGCATACTGCTCATTCGATCACGTTACGAAAATCCTCGAAAACGTGATCGATTCGGCCGACTAGTCGGCCGATTAGTTGACCTCTTTACAACCGACTAATCGACTAGTCGGCAAGGTGGCTAAAATCATAATCGGCACATCTCTACTAAATAAATAACATACTTACTTTACTTAATAGTAGATCGGTGAATGCTTCGCCCTTCGGGTAAATAGCACCATCCTTAATCGGAGGTCCAAATAAAGGCACTTCTTTAGCACGACTGACAGCTATACTATAATGTGTATTATCCGTACAAGGTTCGATAGCCCTAACAACAACAAAAACGTGTTGAAACTGAGAACGAATGTTGCGGGGCGTGAACGGCGCCGCACCCGGCTCTTGGAAGACAATTGTTACAATATCATTGCCTATGTGTCGCTTTCTCAATAACTGCTGCCTATTATTTGGCGTGTATGGAAGCATTGTTGAAACATGAAACATTATATCGCAGCCTTGATAAGTTGTGAAAACAGAGTACAGCCCTGTAGAATCAGTTCTGTTGTCTAGCCCAGCCTTGTATTTATCAAAGTCTTTTAATCTCACTGTTTGACCCAACATTTGAAGGAACTCTACAAAAGCAGGGCCAGCTTCTTGGTTATTGTACATTTCTTCTTCTGTCGACTGACCACTCTTGCAGTACATAACTCCAACTTTGTAATGCCTGGTAACACATTGTTCGTCTAAGCGTAACAGTTGTTCTTCAGCCCCACCATTGGTAATGCCAAGTCTGAAAAAGCATAATAACTATGAGCATGTATTCCCAAGTCCTTTAATAAATTTCTCAGGTACGAACACCTAATATCGCAATCGTTGACCCTGAAATTAAATCCGAGTTCCTTATGTGGTAGTCTGTATACCTACAGTACCACTAAACCACAGGGATAGTCAAAGTACTCAAGACTTATACAAATTACATATCAAAAACAAAATAAGGAAAACCATTTCTAATAAAAACTTACAATATGAAATTTAGAGAAGCATCTATTCAAGGAACGTTATAATTACACGTTAAAGGTAATAATAACTTTAACATGTAATTATAACTTTTACTTGTAATTCGCAACAGAGAAATCACTTAATTAAAAGTTAGAAAGCTATTTAATATTTTTTATCCTTTAGTATACACGTACCGCAAACAACCGAGTAGTAATTCAGGCGCTACGTATTCCAATACGTCTTTCGTGTTGTATGTAGCAGTATTGTTGCTAGGTTTGGCGGTGGGTAATGCATCTTCAAGCACAGATCCTCGAAGGGTAAGCAGTTCTGACGTACGCACTATTAGTCTGTACTGCCACACGAGCTGCGAAGCGGGCGCCGATACATCGCCGCCACCTTTACGGAGTTCTACACGCTCTTTTTTTATGGAAATCGCTACTGGTCCAAGGTTTTCGTCCATTCCAAACCAATTTTGATGTGCTGAAAATAATTTAATAATTAATTATATTATATTATATTACTAGCTGACCCGGCGAACTTCGTTCCGCCTAACAGCCGATCAACATTACTTTATTTTTCTAAAATATTTTTTTTTCTAAAATAAACGTAGCCTAAGTTACTCATTATTACATCAGCTACCTGCCAATAAAAGTCCCGTCAAAATCGGTCCAGCCATTTCAGAGATTAGCCGGAACAAACGGACAGACAGATAGACAAAAATTGTAAAAATAATTATTTTAGTGTATGTAACGTGTATATATTATATTCATATATATGTAGTAAAAAACGGTTATTTCAATATTACAAACAGACACTCCAATTTTATTATATGTATACATTATATTATATAATTTTGGGTTTATAATTGGTGGAAAGATATATTCATTGATGGAAAACCAAAAACTACTGACAAAGTTTTTGGTAATTACGAAAATCATGTAAATTTTCAAAGAATTTGATTATAGTTCGTGCCATATTGATGAGAATAAAGGTCATTGCCACCAAAAACAAACTTGAAGTAACAGTGTGTAACTCCAAAAAATGATAATAATTGTACAATGTTATATAATACTAGAAACATGACTGAGGTATACTTTTTTTTACACAAAACTTACTCGTTAAAAATATACTCCGGCATTTCGTTCATTACTTTGTGTTTGAACCACGCTTGCGTGTACCTATACGTTACGTTCCTGCCACTTATTATTAACTACTATAGTAAGTACTAAAATAAAGTGTAGGTAGTCAAATATATATGTGTATTAGCTTTTTTATACCAATTAAGTGGCAAATAAGCATATAGTTTGCCAGATTGAAACAGTTACCATATTATATAGCTTGCCGCGACGCAGGCTCTACTCCCGTCGCAGGTTGCCAGTAGCGTGATGCTTACATAGCCTAATAACCTTCCTCAAAAACTGGGCTATCATACGCAAAAATAATTATTTAAATCCGTCTGGTAGTTCCAGAGATTAGCGCGTTAAAACAAACAAAGAAACTCTTCCGCTTCATATAATAGTATAGATAGATGATTGCAAAGTAAAGCAAAAACTTTGTACACCACTTGTTTAAGAAAATTGCGTGGACAGAGGAGTATGAAGTTTCGCATACTTATAATTTTTATAGAGAAGGAGTGCAGAATACAAATATTTTGTAATAAATTAAATCAATAAAAAACATTACACACACTAGCATGTATTTGATACACATGGTTATGTTTGACATTCTGTAAGACTATAGACAAATAATATTAAAGAAAAATAGTATTATTCTATTCTCAAATGAAAGAATTTATATGCATATATATTATATCAAATACATGGTAGTTTAATTTATGCCTCTACATAGTACATGAACGGGTCGGAGAGACAAAGAAGAAGGAATATAATAATGTTAGTACATAATAAAAATTCAAATAGTGTTATATTATACAGAATGAAGAAGTGAATTCGAGAGATAAAACTAAATGTGCACGAAATGTCATTCGAAAAGTATTTTATAGTTATTATGGATTCATGGATTTAGAATGCTGGAGGCTAAATTAACAGTGTAGCCTTGGTGAAATCTGTGATTATAGAATTATAGTATATCTCCCAGTTTCTGAAAGGCTGATCAACGAAAAATTCACTAGGTAATCACCTGTTTAACTCTGATGTTAAGTACCAATTGGGTTGTTATAAGCATAAATAATTAGTTGAATTTGATCTAGTTAGTAACTAATTAGATCAAATTAAACTACTTATCCATGCTCTGAGCATGCTTTTAAGTACTTTACATGAGATTTAACAGGTGATTAGTTATTTTTTTGTTGATCAGTCTTTCAGAAACTGGGGGTATGACAATAGAACCCTAATAATGTTCAAACTTATAATTTAAATTAATAAAGATCGAATTTCGACCACTGGGCGACCACTAGTTGTTTATAATTTTGTAAAAGGTAATCTCTTTCACAACATAACAAAAAACCAGCTGGAGCAAAAAATACCAATTTTGTCTATTATGAAATTGATAGTGCAAGAAAAGTATTATGACAACTTACGTTGATTGTAGAAGTAATTTCTGTAGTATAGTGCACCAAGATCTTGGCTCTCAATCGGCAAAGGCGAAATGGATCTGGCAAATGGGCACCCATGTCTCCAATGTGTGTGACCTGAGTGAGTGTATGTCATAGGCGGAAATTCCAGCACAGAAATACCATACGCAGCACGAGGCCGATGCCAACAGTCCGACTGGCCAACTATAGCCCCACGGGCTGTCTTCCAACATAGTGAAACACAGCGTTCTTCTTCACCTGAAAATTTATATCATACTTCAAAATACTTCATAATATTATTATTTGCTCATAAATATATTTCTCTGCAAAATGGAGCGGTCTGGTAAGGATGGTCTGCAATCACTACCCTCATTCAGAGGGTAGTTCACAACTAGTAAAGGTGGCATAACTTTGTTTGACATCTTTTGACTAAAATTTATAATGGCGATAATGATATTTTTCTTTCTAAAACTGCATCTGCGAACCTCTGCATTCACTATTGTCAAAATATATTAAAGAGACATCATTGCTACAGCTACATAATACATTTTTAAGGTATATCACACAACACAAAATTAAGAGTAAGTATCATACTTGTAGCAACAGCTTTTTTTATATTACCCAAAGTGACCAACCAAAGTGACTTCACTCTGCCTGATGGTAACAGTCAATGGAATCCAGAAGTGGTGGACACCATTCCCAAAGCCAAACTACTGGTATGGTGGCATCCACTATGGTGGTATAGTGAGATGCTTTTTCACACCCCGCTTAAAAGTTAGATGGGAACACATGTGTTGGTAAAGAGTTGCAGGCTTTAATTGAATGATAAAGTGCTGAACCGTTTGGTTCGAGACCGTTTAGATTTCTACTGTGAAACTGTGTCACTTTAGTCTCGCACGGGTCGTTCTGAATAAAAAGGGAGGGTGGGATTAATTTAAAGAGCTCTTCAGAACACTCTCCGTGGTAAAGGCAATAAAAGAGGGCCATTGAAGCATCGTCTCTTTGCAGCTGTAAGTTCACAGTTGCAGTTCTCATATAATTTTTATTTTACATAGACAATGACATCATTAGAATGGCCTTTAAAAATTTGTTTTAGTGTAAATATTATACAATTACAAGATAAGTGCTGTTTCACCCATGATTGTAATTACATGATTAAAGAACAATTTTAATGGCAGAAAGCGCAACAACTTATAAAAAAATAAATAAAAGCAATACTGTACAGTCAACAACAAAACCGGATAATATTATCAATTAAACAGAATGAATTTTCGTCACACAATATTATTTAGCAATATTAACATGGTATCTTTTAACTAAAATCATGAACTTGCATAAATATTTTAAAATACAAGACCTTGGTTATTTTAATTAACCAACTTCAAAAAAAGTAGGAGCTTTCTCAAATTGACTGTGAGTATATATATATTATTATATTATCTATCAGACAATATACCTTTATTAAAAATAGATCATAAAATGTTTAAATAATAGGTAGTACTTAGCTATAAATTTTTCAAAAGTAACATTGTAATGAAGTGTACTGTGTTCATGCATGACTAAGCTGTGCAGCCATTACTGCAGTAATGAATATGTTATACTGAATGGAAACATACATATTTGAAGAGTTGAATGAAGATTGCTTTTGTAATACAAGATTGTTCTAACAACTATATCAATATTCATAAGGAAAACTGAGAAAACTTTTACGTAATATACCTAGTAAAGTTGATTTTTTATGTGAATAAATATCTAATAATTTATGAATGGACTAACTAAATAGGTAATTTATATTTCATTTTGAGTATTAGTATGTAATTTCCTAACCCTTCACTCAATTTATGCACTCAACATGTTTGTTTGTTTATGTGTGTGTGTGTGTTATTTTATTATATGTGACAGAGTCATAGTAAGTAGGTGCTATAGTTTTTAGAGAGAGTTATCTTTGTAAACTAATGGTTTTTACCTATAATGCACACCTCAGTGACAACAACTAAGCTATTGGTGTAATAAGTGGTTATAATCTTCTGTGGCAATATCTTAACTGCATAAGTGCTATATAATTTAAAAAGTTAGCCAAGGGAAATGGGTTCCATAGTGAAGCAAATGAGTAGCATCCTGCCACTTAAAGTGTACTAACAAAACACGCATAGGAACAATAGCATTTAACAAGATGTAGTAATAAAAACTGAAACTCAAAGCAATAATTGTTTACCTACAATTCCTAGTGAAACCTCTATATCAATGTAGTTTTGTATTTCTATGTCAACAGAGGTGTTAGTCATAAATAATACATTTTTCCAATAACAATGTTATGTGTGAGAGCAACATTTGTGTCACCTGATTCACAGATGACACAAAGGCTATTTTGTAGTAAATTATATCATGTAAAAACATAATAACTCATCATCATTGTATTTATAGGCATTCTAGATAATAAAGAGTAATAATAAATACTTTTAATAAAATGAAATGTAATTAAAATTATAGTTTTACCTCCTAATTCATTTCTGAAAAATGGACAACTTTCTACCAATTCATTTGATCTTCCATCACCAGTATCGGGCACAGCATCTTCTCCTGGAGGTAGCCCGCGAGTTGCAAGCAAAGAAGCAGCTGATGCTCCAGTTGTAGTATTACGTCTCCTGCTGAGCAGTGCACCACGAATCTCAGCTGCATAGCTTAAGTTGGCCATAAGAGATTGACAGTCATAGTGAGCAAATTGTTTTCTTTTATTTCCATCTGATATTGTTGACAGGCTACTGTCCTCTAGGGGTTGTCGGGACAGCGCGGGTGCTGCACCACCCCACAATTTGTTCAGTTTGAGTCGAGGTTTCGGACTAGCACTCGATCTAGATGGTGGACCGTCCGCATGGTCAGTGTTCAGGTCATCGGAAATTCTATCGACGGTTCGGTTTAAACTTGTTGGTTTGTCTGGCGCCGAAACACCGCTGTAACTGTGTACCATTGTAGGCAATCGCTCGTTGCCTCCACCAATTACATCGATTGAACCATGACTCCCGTATTCACGTCGTAAGCCATTCCCCGAAGGGTGCTCGGCATATATCAAGTCAAGACTTGAATTGCTTCGATAAATAACATCTCTCGCTTCTTTTCTTCTGTTATCTGGAGCGTACATGGCATTATTTTTTTATGCTGCTTACTTCATTCCCAGTAGGTGACATATATAGTTGTAAATGATATATTGTAAGCATACGAGTATTCACAATATATTGTAAGGCAGCAAAAATGCAACTATGAATTATAAATGTACAGCGAATTGATGAAAGCTAATTTATTTTATTAATCACAACACAACATCAACACGGAGTTCACAACTTGCTTCAAATCTAGCATTGTTTGATCACTTCAAATTCTCTTGTAAAATAAGCAATACACTTAGTTAGTAGATAAATAAAACAGTATTACTTTTGCAAAACTTGAGAATGTTGAGAAGTTGTAACTTTGTAAGTCAATGAATGAATGAAGTCAATCAACCACATAAAAACCCACAGATACAAAATGACTAAACAGATTCAACAGCTGAATGTAACCTGTGGTCTGTAGAGAAAAATAAACTATTTTTCTCTATAGACCAAGGAGTCCTTGTTCTGAGACTATTGCACGTTCGGCTGTTCTATTTTGAAATTAAACTATTAGTTACTCCATCAGGCTGAACACGTCCACTGGAGTACACTGTGGCGTCATTTATCTGGCCAATAATGACACAGAGAAAATCCAAGTGAAGACGACGACTACGAGTTTACGGCATAGAAATCAAAGAGGCACTGTCAAAAAGCCTAAATCGCATTATTAACATTCTCACACCAACTAACTATATATACAAGTCCCGACTACCAACTGTCGGGCAGTAGCCCGCCAGGCACGATCACCTAGCCTGGTCGGAGGATCCTCCCTTTGGTTGGAGGTATATGGTGTGCTACCTCCACAACATAGATCTCGCCAAAAACGGTAATAATAATAATAATCTGAAAATAGCCTTATTAGAATTGGATATCTTTACGTTTAAATAGGTAGCTTTAATATTTACGGTACCGTAATATGGGGTGAATAACAACAACTTTCGGTATTCCAAGAGCCGAATTATTTTTATTTTTTAGTGTTTAATAATTGAACTAATGCTTCAAACACGTGAGTTATAAGTTCTTTTTTTTTGGCAGATACCTGAGAAAGATTTAAATAAAAACTATTTAATAAGTATTTTAGTGAAACAAATATGTCATGTTGCTAGTTAAACTAAGTAAACCAAGATAAGGGTGAAAACAACACTTTGGACACAATTATGTTTATTTATTTATTTATATTTAAGGATCGCCAACAAAGGATGTACACAATTCTAACTTAAGAGTAAATAGGACACATTTATATTTTAATGTACCTACCTACTCCTTCAATTAGAGGAGACCACATCATGCAAATATTGGTAACAATTAATTATTAATTAAATCTATGTATTACATAAAATACAACTAACTGAAATTGAACATACTTGAATAAATGAAAAAAAGGAAACGATATGAGTAATTAAAATAAATAAAAATGGAGTTTGAGTTTTAAAAATGTTCAAGAAGTAGTTGTAGAATTATTAATCAATAAAGGTCATTGTTTCAAACGCAATCAACTTTATAAAATACTAGCTGTTGCTCGCAGCTCCACACACATATTCTTCGTAGTCAAATCAGTTTGGCGAAATAGTTTGGCCACGAGGAAAAGCCGAGACAAAGTTAATTTCCGCATTTATAATATTAATATGGCTTTACAAACAAATAATAATACAATTTAACTTCTTACAAATTTTTGGCTTTGTTTGTTTAAACAGCAAATATAGTAATCAACACCTTGGTCGTGAGAGGCGTGTGGCCCCTTCAGATAATATCTAATCTTAGTCAGAAGATAGTCTCTTCATCACAAGCGCTACATCCAGCGAAAACTACACCTACAAAGTTTTTTTTATTGCCTACTGTGCCCACGTGATGGTAAGTGGTAACTGTCGCTCATGAACTTTGCGAAGCAACTGTCTATCGTGAAAAGGGTAGGGTAGGTGAAGCGATTGAGGAAAGTGAGGAAAAAGGGAAGGCAGGAAATAGGGCCTCCGGCGCTCTCAAAACAAATGAAACTACCACAAAGTTTGTTGACATTAATCCCTTATCCCATTAGTTGTTGTTATTCAACCCAGTAGATATTTAGGTAGTTGTTGCAAATCACCCCATTTTGTAAAAATATCTTAATAAAGCTATTTCGATCATATTGATACAAAAGTTTACACTGTACTACTTACCTGTTTAGTTAATTTGTCGCACAAGGTTAGCACATCTAAATTTTCAATGCTATTTTTTTTTATATTTTCAATAGATAATCGTGAAGTTTACCCACCAATGAAACAAGTTCTTATTTGTATATGTGCTTTGACCATTAAATACGTGCAAATACGAACAAATGGCCTAGCTCAATATCGCTAATTTATTAATTTGAAATTAAAGCCAAATATTGTCATTATTATCTTTTACTTTAGAGAATGTCAGTTATTTGTTTTTTTTAAAATGGTGTCTACCAGTTCTGGATTCCGCTGACTGCGTATCATCAGACAGAGTGGAGTCACTTTAGTAGGATAATTTAAAAAAAAATGTCACATTAAAACTAAAGATTTTTTAAAAAAAATGTTGTTTTTCAAATCAACCCATTCTGTAAAAATATCTCAATAAAGCTATTTCGATCATATTGATACAAAAGTTTACACTGTACAACTTACCTGTTTAGTTAATTTGTCGCACAAGGTTAGCACATCTAAACTCTCAAATGCTATTTTTTTTTATATTTTCAATAGATAATCGTGAAGTTTACCCACCAATGAAACAAGTTCTTATTTGTATATTTGCTTTAACCATTAAATACGTGCAAATAGAAACAAATGGCCTAGCTCAATAACGCCAATTATTAAATTTGAAATTAAAGCCAAATATTGCCATTATTATCTTTTACTTTAGAGAATGTCTGTTATTTGTTTTTTTGAAAATGGTGTCCACCATTTCTGGATTCCGCTGACTGCGTATCATCCTCGTATCATCAGGCAGAGTGGAGTCACTTTGGTAGGATAATTAAAAAAAAATGTAACACTATATAGCTGAACATTTTTTCAAAAAATGTTGTTTTCACCCCGACATTGTTATTCACCCCAATATACATTAGGTACCGGTAATCATAATAATAATAATAATAAAGTTTTACGTTGTACCCATAGTCCTTTCTATTACTGGTATCATTCCAAAACATCTTCACCGTAGCCCAGTGCCAGATTAAGCCAGCGCGGGGCCTGTAGCAAATTCTGTCAATGGGCCCTTGGTTTGCTTTAGGTTCTCAAGTTTAGGATATTAATAAAACAAAACTGCTACAAATAAACTTTTCTAGATTTAATATGGGCAAATTTAGAGATAACACTTTCAATATCGACTTCTCTAAGCAAATCATGCTCTACATTCAACAAAGTGCTTGGCCCATCGTGTTCCTTAATTCATCTATACATATAATAAAAATGTAACCGATCGCTGTCTGTACATGGAAGATATATAAAAAAAAAATTATTGGGACCTTTATCAACGCAAATAGAACCCAAAACAATGATTGTTACAATTTTTGTCTGTTTGTCTGTATGTCTGTTTGTCTGTTTGTCTGTTTGTCTGTTTGTCTGTGCGTTTGTTCACGCTAATCTCAGAAACGGCTTATCCGATTTAGATATGGTTTTCACTAATACATTGTGGTAAGCTTCGCTTAACATTTAGTGTTTGTTTCATGTCAATCGGTTCATAAATAAAAAAGTTATGCCAATTTAAAGAATCACGTCGAACATTTGTTAATTTACTACGAAACCTGATAGAAACAGAAACTTTAACAGGTTATGTGGATTAGCTGTTTTTCGCACGGTCAGCTTTATGTGGCTCTATCACGTGTTAGCATTCCTATATATATTCCTATAGTCTAATCAATACATCCATACACCCATACATATTATATAAGGCTTTGTCCTAACTGACTGACTAACAGACAACGCACAGCCTAAACTGCTGGTCGTAGTGACTTGAAATTTGGAGGGTGTGTTTGTCTAAATGTCTAGAGGTTGTACTAAGAAAGGGTTTTTTTAAATTTAATGCCTAATTAGTGTGTGAAAAGGGATTAACGATTGTATGAATCTTCTTCATTTTTTAACTTAAAGTTTTGAAATTTTGTTTCGGAATACTTCTATTTAAATAAAAAATATCCTTATAATTTTATTTTAACAGGGGTGGATTTAGAGAGGTGAAATTAAAGATCTTTAGCTTTTGAAGCCAGCGACTTGAAATTTGCAGGGAGGGGGAGGGAGGGAAAGGAGGGAGGAAAAGGAGGGAGGAAAAGGAGGAATTGAGGGAAAGGAGGAAGGGAGGGGAAAATGAGAGGGAAGGGATGGGGAAGTAAGAGGAAAGTGATGGGGAAGTTAGGGGGAAGTGAAGAGGAAGTGTGGGGGAAATGCGGGAGAAGTGAAGGGAAAGTCAGGGAGAAGTCAGGGGGAAGTCAGGGGAAAGCCAGGGAGTAGTGAGGGAGAAGTGAGGGGAAAGTGAGGGGAAGTGAGGGGAAAGTGATGGAGAAGTGACGGGGAAGTGGGGGGAAGTGAAGGGCAAGTGAGGGGGAAGTGAGAGGGGATTGAGAGGGTAGTGAGAGGGAAGTGAGAGGGAAGTGAAGGGGAAGTGAGGGGGTAGTGAGGAGGAAGTGAGGGGAATGTGAGGGGGGAGTGAGGGGTGAATGAGGGTAAAGTGAGAGGAAAGTGAAGGGGAAGTGAAGGAGACGGGAGAGGAAGGGATGGGAAAGGGACGAGGAATGAAAGGAGTTCTCGAATGGTGAAAAAAGGGGGGAAAAGGGATAGGAAGCGATAAGAAGGTAGAGGAAAGGAGGAAAAGGAAGGAGAAGAAAGGGGGAGGGAGGGGAAAGCCCTCGCTTTTCCCTCTCTTCCCCCTTCCTTGGTAGAGGGAAGTGGAGGAAAGGGCAAGAGATGCTGGAGGAGAGGCAAGGGATGCTGAAGGAGGTGAAGAGGAGAAGGGGGAGGGGAGGAGAGGAAGGAGGAAACTGTGAAGAGTGGAGAAAAAGGGCGATAGGGAAGAAGGGGAAGGAGAAAGTTATTGTAGTGAAAATTTGCCTTTAATTGTGTATTGTATATTGTTTTTACGAGGGATATCTTTAGGTAGGTGAAAGAGGATTTGTATGAATGGGAGATTAAAAATAGTATGAAAAACATTATTTAAACAATATAAAAATGTCTATTGGAAAAAACGATATTCACGCGAGCGAAGCCGCGGGCAAAAGCTATCTATATACATAAAAGCAAAAGGTCACTCACTCACTCATCACGAAATCTCAGAAACAACAAGTGCTAGGAATCTCAAACTTTGCATGGTCGTTCCTGTTAGAATATAGGTGCTCACTTAAACGGAATTTTGCGAAATCCATCCTCTAAGGGGGTATAAAGGGGTGGCAAAGTTTGTATAAAACTTCTGGGTGTAATTTATCTATAATATGTATGTATTTACAAAAAAAAAAAATGTATATAAGTAGTATATCAGTTGTTTAGTACCCATAACACAAGCAAATATAATTGCTATATTGGGGCTAGATGGCGCTGTGTGAATGTGGTAGAATATTATTATTATAAAAAAATCAGGCACGCAATATTCTCATAGAGGCACCCATCTGAATTTTCACGCGAACGAAGTCGCGGGCAACAGCTAGTTTTTAATACGTTTTAATGTTGAAAAAGAACGTTCGCCACTGCAGTTAGTTATCATGAGAGACAAGTAAATGCGCAAGGCAATTTCTAAGTTTGGGAAACACGATTCTAAAGAATTATTTAATAAAAATTTGAAGCGATTGTTTACGCTTGCGCTCGGATTGCGCTCCGCCCGGCATTGTCATGGCTTAAAATATGATATTTTGTATGAAGAGGGTATATTGTTTTTATTAGACATAGTGTTTAATGTAACTTAACTATTTTTTTACAAATACGGGTATTTTATTCGATTTTTAACGATTTATATAACTTTAGCCGTTAAAAAATTTTGACCTTTTTTGAAATGAGTATTAACAATTTAAAAACTCTTTACTTGGATTTAATATAATTAATTGCTGGTGTACACTGTAGAAACGTCAATTTGGTTACCTTTGGTTACCTTTGGATGCCAAATTAAGAAACGAACTAATGTCAAATGTTCCAACTTGTCAAGGCCCCTAGACAATTTAGTCGGGTTATACTGCCGCTCGTAATTGATATTGTTGTCTATCTTTGTTTTGAATTATTTTATGTTAATTTATCAATTATATAGTGCTATTGTATATTATATCAAGCCCAGTGGATAAGCAATGTCCTGCGTTGTTCTAGGCTGCAGAACACATTCTTCTCGCAAAGAAAATCAAGCTGAAATAGTCAGCTTCCATCGGTGAGTAGATAACAAACCAATAATATTTACTAAAACCTATACTTAAGTGAAAATATCTAAGTAATTTATACTTCATACTATGCTGCAGTCATATTATAATCGTCTGTTTGCCATTCGCTTCAGTAATATTTAAGTAATTTACATTTTTTACCAATTTTGATAGTCATGTTCAATAGTGTTGTGATTTGTGCTGCATATTTTATCGATGACATATATATTTAAGTTAACGATTTTGCAAACAATTTATACAAAAACGTTAATTACTGTTGTACCTTTCATAATGTTTCATACATTGTGTTTTTGTAGGTTTCCGAAAGATGATGCCATAAGGCAAAAATGGATCGATGCGATTGGTCGTATTAATTGGAAATGGAAATATCAGACCCGTATTTGCTCTAGACATTTCACCAGTAATTGTTTTACTAACACGGATCATAAATGGCGGAGACTAAAATCGAATGCTGTCCCCTCATTACATCTTCGGCCAAAGATGGTAAGATTATAATACATTGCACATCTATTACATATTATTATATATGGTAGCAAACTGCATTGTAATGCAACATGTAAATTTTCTTTGATCACTGTTATTATATTTTACACCTAAAATAACCAACTTAATCTTGTGTACCTACTCGTAGAGGTACACAAGATTAAGTTGGTTATTTTATTTATTAAGTTGATTAATTATGGTAGTTTGCTTGTTAGTGTCCCACACTGATATATGTTAGTGAGTTGTAATGTTTCAATTTGGTCTAGAATGTTGTTGCATCGACATCTACTAGCTTCGAAGCTGTACCAACATCCATTTCAATTAGTATGCCATTAGTTCAAGAACAGATTGATTTAACTAGTCAGATATCTAAATTAGAAAAAGAGAATGAAAGGCTTAAGAAAGTTGCAAGGCAACGATTGTTAAAAATTAATTCTTTACGACAAAAAAGTAAACGCTTAAGGACAAAAAATATTGATTTGAATACACGCTTAACAAATATACTTAAAAATGAGAAAATCGGTACTTAAAAAATTTACTGCTACTGGAAACAGTAAAGAATAACCCAATAATAATGAAATATTTGAGTAAGCAAATGGGTGACAATACGCGCGAATTCAGCTTAGAACTAAAGAAATTTGCGGTCACTTTAAATTATTTATCACCACGTGCCTATAATTTCTTGCGCGGTGAGTTAAAGGATGTTTTACCACATCCTAAGACTATTGCAAAATGGTATCAGACCATCGACTGCAATCCAGGATTTACAGGCGAAGCCTTTGCCGCAATCAAGGAAAGAGTGAAATTGAATAATGGAAAACCATTATATTGTGCATTGTCATTAGACGAAATGGCTCTACGGAAGTTGGTTGAGTGGGATAGAACTAACTATTTCGGATTTGTTAATATGGGATGTGATCTAGATTCCCACGATGTGCCATTAGCCAAAGAAGCTTTAGTGTTTCTGGTAACGGCCATTAACGACACATGGAAAATCGCAGTCGGATACTTTTTGATAAATTCTATTACCGCTCAACAAAAGTCAATGCTGGTACAGCAATGTGTAGCGTTACTGGCTGAAACTGGAGCTGATGTTGCAACCCTCACATTCGACGGAGCCGCTACAAACAAGGCTATGTCGAGGCATTTGGGATGTGATTCATTAAATTATTTTTTCACACAAAATAATAACAAAATATGTTTGTGGCCTGATCCATGCCACAACATAAAATTAGGAAGAAACACATTTGGTGACAAAAAAACACTCATTGATCATCAAGGCAAGCAAATATCTTGGTTTTATATTGAACTGCTCCATAAAATTCAAAATAATGAAGGCTTACACTTAGGCACAAAAATAAAAAAAGACCATAATAATATCGAGTATGTAAAACAAAAAATGAAGGTACGTTTAGCGACGCAACTTTTAAGTGCGAGTGTTGCAGATGCACTTGAATTTTGTAGAGACATTGGGATTCCTGAATTTTTGGGTTGTGACGGCACCATTCAGTTCATAAGAATATTTATTCATAAGAGGCAATAATACGTCCAATTCACAAAAAAGGCGACTATGAGACATACTCCAATTATAGACCTATAGCAATATTATCTAGCGTAGATAAAATCATAGAAAAATGTATAACAAATCAACTAGCAAACTACCTACAGACTAATAATATTTTAGCAGAATGTCAACATGGCTTTCAAAAGGGCAAAAGTACTAATACCCTTTTATCAAAATTTACAGATGAAATAAATACCCATTTAAATAATAAAAAAATCATTGTAGCTATATTTTACGACTTTAAAAAAGCTTTTGATACTTTAGAAACAAATACATTGTTAAACGCGTTAGAAGAGTGCGGAGTTAGGAAACCTCTGAATGACTGGTTCAGAGACTACCTCACTTCACGCTCTTACCGTGTGAAGGTCGGAGACACGCTCAGTGACGAGAGGACGGTAGGCTGTGGAGTGGCTCAGAGTTCAGGATGTGGCCCCGTCTGCTATTTGATGCACGTGAACAGTCTCTGTGGAGTACTACAACACTGTTCTGCGCATATGTTTGCTGACGACCTGTGCACACTGCGCGCTGGCACAGACCTAGCCGAGACGTGTACACTTGTCCAGCATGACGTAGATGCTGTTGTCAGATGGTCACACGACAACGGTATAGTACTAAATACTGACAAAACGAAACTGTTAATTATACATTCTCCCTATTTACCATTAGATGAAACTAGTCTACCATTATTTACCCATTCGTTCGATTGTTTCCATGACAGCCATGTTAATTGTAATTGCAAACCAATAGAGAGAGTAAAGTGTGTAACATATTTAGGTATGAAGGTAGATGAGCATTTTTCTTGGAATGAACATGTAGATCTCATATGTAATAAGCTTAGAGTAATACTTAGTAAATTTTATCATCTTAGTTATCGAGTTCCCACTAGTACCTTGAAACTCTTGTACAACTGTTTGGTTGAATCTATTTTGGACTATGCTCTAGATTGCTATGGACTTACATTTAAAACCTATATTGATAAGCTGGAGAATATTCAAATTAGATTCCTAAAATTACTAGTGGATAAGAAAACTAAAAGCAAATGCAAAAACGATTACAACAAGCTGTTCAAAATTTGTAAAATTTTACCGGTCAGTTTAAAACACAAATATCTTCTTGCAACTAACAACCATGGCATTCGGGAGCATAATTCCTTGTTAATAAATGTAAATAATAATTATAATACTAGAGCGATGACCTCTGGTAAATTTGTTGTACCTAGAGTGACTAATGCGTACGGAGATAGGACACTAGCAAAACGTATACCTTATTTATATAACAGTTTACCAGCGGTCATCACAGACGAAAATGTCAAAAATAAATTTAAAACTGAATTAAAGAAATACCTCATAAGCACGTTACCATAAAGATCCTTTACTGGTTACTATATATATAAAACAGCACTTACTTTATATACATTTTGAATAGATTTTAGTACAACCTACATATACCTAGTTACATAAATTGATCCTACAGTCAAACTGTTTATACAGTTTTGTGGGACTTTGTATTATCTTATAAGTTTATTATGTACTCTTTATTATAATAAATAAATAATAATAAAATAATTTAATAATCTATTTGATGTAATGAACAGCAGAAACATGAGAAGCAAAGGATGGAAACGGGCGCTGGCCAAATTTAACGTAGAGGAAACGAAGATATTTTTTGAAAATGCTGAAATATATATTAAACATTTGAAATTCTCTGATGGCACTTTAGTGATTGATTCAAACAGATCTACTGGTTTTCGTGGTTTTATTGTTTGCATGAGATCACTTATCGCATTATATGATAAATTGATTGCTCAGGAATACAGCACACTGAACTATATAATATGTACTTACAAACTAAGCCAGGATCACATCGAACTATTTTTTGGATCTATTAGAGCAAAATGCGGTTTTAATAACAATCCATCAGCACGTATGTTTCGCACGGCTTATAAAAGATTGTTGGTGCATGCCCAATTTAAAGAAGGTGCCACCGGCAATTGTTTGCCATTAGAAACAATTATAACTCTCAATGCTTCTGCCATAAATTCAACTACTGGCAACAGCAGACTCGTTGAAAGCTCTGATGATATTACGATGAACCTGGAGAATTCGAATGATCATGATTACATTTTTCCAGCCCTGACCGAGTACGCTCATCATGTGGTCGAATATATAGCAGGTTTTGTTATACGGAAAATAAAAAAACAATTGCATTGCGATACATGTGTCCAGAGTTTAGAAAGTACAGCAAATAAAAACGCTTTCTCACAAAAATAGAGGAGGTTTAATTCAGCCCTCTGATGGAGTGACTAAAGTGTGTTCATTGGCGGAAAAAATATTACGAGAATACCAAAATCGCGTGGGTTCCAAATGCATTGGACAGCCGAAATATTTTTTAACGATGATAACTAAACTTTCAGCAATGTTACTACCTACCCCAATTTTTAATAATTTAATCGAACATTCGTTAGACAATCATTTTCTAGATGATCTCAGAAATTTATTAATAAAATTAATCTGCAAAGAATTTCTAACAGTAAGAGTCCATTACATAACAAAAAATATATCTGCTCCTGCAGAAAAAATTAGGTCATTTTTGAACAAAACTATAATTTTCAAGGGGCTATAATATTGCGTTTTAATTTAAATTTATTGAAAATAAATTATCATATATTTATGACATGAATGATACAGCTGTGTTTTATTTTTACCTTGGGATATCTGTTTCAATGCTAAACTAAGAAAGTCAGAAAAGAACAGGGACGATACTGATCTTTATGGCGTACTTATATACACACACAAACTTTCGTATTTATAATGTTAGTAGGATTGATATGCCCGTGGAGCCGCTGGAGGCCTCTGCCATTTCGGTGTGGTGTGGAACGTGTTCTTTTAGTTCGTTTACGAGAGCTTTTATGAAATCAGACCTCATTTGATTTTAGCATGTCTCTTAATTTACCATAGCCCATAGACAAATTTCATCTATCGATATCGATAAACTGTCAGAAGGTATCGCAGCACTACTAAACTTCTATTTGTCTCTGAGTGTGTACGCTTTATTTTCATAGTTATACTTCTACGCTTTAGTACTTGTTCTGTGGTGCAAGTAGTACAACACATAACTTGTGGTGTGGCCAGCGCTAAATTTTAGAAATGTGGTACATTTTAAAATTATTGTTGTAGATTTTGATACCAACGTTTCTCGTGGTAGGTATTATACCTACACCTACCTATAGTAATTTAAAAAAAGTTTAAAATCCAAAATATCATTAATTAATAGTAAAGATATTCAAGGAAATTAAATGTCGACGAACACATAAAATGTGTAATTTTTAATTGAATAACTTCTTGTTTATAATTTGAATAGTTCATTTTTAAATTACCCGCCTTTTTACTTGAGACTCTGAAACACCTTGCTCTTAATCTACCGTCACTAGCTTTCAATAATCTCGAAACATGATAGATATTATGATAATCGATTCAAAAAAAGGTCAACTATATTCACTCATAAAATGAATCTATATTTTATAATAAATCAACCAACCTCAGTAGATTGGATCGTGACTGAGTTAATAAAATTATAATCGATATTATATTAAAATCGATTAAAAAAGTGCAATCTTAGCTACGTAAACTCGCAAAATAAATGTATAACTATATAAAATAATAAAAATCTGGCCGCTTGAAGGGTAGAAATGTGGTATAGATGCTAGTCTAGTAGTAATATATCGATTATAATTTTATTAAACATTAGAACAATAACCTTAAAAAAGTTCGTAAAATACCTACTAATTTTTACGACTTAACGTGACGAAATCGAGTTTTAGATTTTTAAGCGCTTCGCGTTTAAGTCATGCAAGATATTTCACGCTCCTATCTAAATTAATATTTTTTTATTACGGTCAGACAGGCGTTGGAGCGCGGGGCCCCCAAATTTGCGGGGCCCGTAGCATTTGCTACTCTTGCTACGTGGCTAATCCGGCACTGCCGTAGCCTAAAATTACTAGAACTGTCAGCAAACCTTTACATTATATTACAAATAGCAGCCATTTTAAACACCTGTAGGATAGTTAGAAAGTTTATGTAAATTCAGGATAATGACACAACAGACCAAAACACAAGTTAACACTACACACCACACACTGCATTTACCTACTTGGTTGCAAGCCCGTAAATGTAATTATAACCAGCCCAGAAGCTGAGAAAAACAAAGATCACCTATAATAATAATAATAATAATAATAATATTCTACCAAATTCACACAGCGCCATCTAGCCCCAAATTAAGCAATTATATTTGCTTGTGTTATGGGTACTAAACAACTGATATACTACTTAGATACATTTTTTTTTGTAAATACGTACTTATTATATATCGATAAATTACATCCAGACACAGAACAAACAATCATGCTCATCACACAAATATTTGTCCTAGGTGGGAATCGAACCCACGACCTCCGGCTTAGCAGTCAGGGTCACTAACCACTAGACCAACAGGCCAGTCAAATTTAGAAATTTAGATATTTTTATTACATCCTACGAGCATAAATTTAATAATATTACATGAGGGTTTGATAAAAGTACAGGTACAGTACTAAATTTAAATACCATATATTGCATCCAGACAGCCAAAGTGTAGGGCCATACCCAGCTCACCTCACGCGAGCGGGCCTCGTCCGGTTTGAGGGGCCTAGCACCTCTCCCTCAAGAGGCACGTGCGACACATGCGCACTACCGTCTCTAGCCCGTGCTGTTCAGACAGCAACTGCCCGATCACCGTCCTCAGGCCACCTCCTAACTCGGCCGCAGAAGATAAGGAGAGCGGTATACCATTATACCGGTACCCCTCTCTCGCCGCGGTTCCGCCACTCCTCAGCCGCAGTGTCGCCGAAGCAACACCGCAGCCCAACCCAGTAGCGGTGCCGCCCATACATCACCACCCACCTTAGTCACTCCATCGTGGGTTTAGCACCAAAGCCCAGAGGAGCGACGCCTCCTTGGGGTTCCTCTTAGTTCACCATTAGTGAGACCATCAAGATATCATCCATAGAAAGATACTTACATATACTTATTTGAGATAATTTTCGTGGTCATGGCTGAGACCGTGGAGGACCTCAGTGCAATGCTCGATGATCTCAGTAGTCTCTCGACAAGTGGGCCTAACGATAAACATTGACAAGACTAAAGCCATGTACATGTTCATGTTACACCCACTCCTATTACGGTCGGAAGTTCGATGCTCGAATTCGTTGACGAGTATATATACCTGGGACAAACAGTCCAATTAGGTAAGTCCGATTTCGAGAAAGAGGTCACTCGTCGAATCCAACTCGGCTGGGCAGCGTTCGAGAAGCTACAACATATCTTCTCGCCCGCAGTGTCTCAAGACCAAGGTCTTTGACCAGTGTGTGTTACCAGTGATGACATACGGAGAAGAGACGTGGTGACTAACTATGGGCCTTGTCAGAAGGCTCAAAGTCATTCAGAGGACAATGGAGCGGGCTATTAGGCGTCTCCCCGCGCGATCGTTTGAGAAACGAAGAAATCCGCAGGCGAACAAAGTAACTGATGTAGCTCGCAGAGTTGCTTCTCTTAAGTGGCAATGGGCAGGATACATAGCTCGCAGAACTGACAGCTGCTAGGGCAGAAAGGTTCTAGAGTGGCGACCACGAACCGGAAGATGCAGCGTGGGCAGACCCCTTACAAGGTGAACCGACGACCTTATAAGGGTGGCGGGCAACCGATGGATAAGGGCGGCGAACGATCGGCCAAGGTGGCGAAAATTGGGGAAGGCCTATGTCCAGCAGTGGACGTCTTTTGGCGGATATGATGATGATGATAACTTATTTTAGATAAATACTTACTGATTTTTATAATAATCGGAATGCGCCTGCCATAAACATCTTAGCAAATATCAAGATTAATAGATATAGTCCAGTCAACGAATGGCTAATGAGGTGTAATGTAGAGTGCGTGAGGTGTGGGTGGCGGGTGCTCATGGAGTGAACATACTAAAAGTCCCCTCCCATGTGTATGTGAGCCGGAGGGGGAAACGGGAGATTTAAAGTACACTTTTGGGTCTTTCGCTAATATCTCTAAAACGGTGCATCCCAGAGAGAGATTAGTGCTCTTCTACTGTTTGGAAGCTTATAAAATTATCTATAACTTTTATTATATTCACTTTTTCCCCAAAAATTTTTACTCTAACGAATTCCAAAACAAGCTAAAGTGTGTTCTCTGTGGTCGCAATTTGTCGGTTTTTTCGCCGAACACAAAGGGGCGCGCAGTGTGTGCGGTGTGGACAGGTTGTGTGTGTGTCTGTACTTGCGGTACGAACCATGGCCATCGAAGAAACACAGCATGAAACGAGCATCAAGAGTAGCCCCTACCGTAGGTCGTTTTATGCTGTCTTTCCACTCTGACCAACTGAAACAGATCAACTATTTTTCTTTCTCAACGACACAACTTTGTAGTTGGTCTGATAGGAATATTTTTTTAATTCAAGTGTATCCCCATCCACACAACTTTAAACGGATCACCTATTTGTTTTTCTTATCGGTACAACTTTTTTGTTGGACCGATAGGAATATTTGGGTTAGGACTGTTGGTTCCATTGGAAAGTTCCATTGATGGGTCCAATAGGTTTTTCAAGATTTCATGGTTCCATTGGTGGGTCCAACAGGATTTACAAATTCCGATGGTTCCATTTAGATGATGGAGTCAATAATCGATATTTTAACAGGTCCATATCCGGTCTCGTGGTTCCATTGTCAAAACTTACAACTTTTACTTAAAAAGTGTCAAAATTAAACTTATATTGACTTGACTGCCTCCGTGGCGCAGCGGTAGTGTGACTGTTACGCAGGATGTGATTGGGTTTTTCTGTAAGGAAATTCTCAGTAGCAGCACGGAGACTGGAAATGTGCCCGGTTCACGGCAAAAGGCTCACCACCTATTACGTGGGACTTAAACATAGCTGGCGAAACGTGGGTGTATTATACACCTCTGCCTACCCCTTCGGGGAAAACAGGCGTGACGCTATGTTATGTTATGTTAAACTTACATTCTAAACGGGCAGTATAGAGAATCAAATGAAAAAAAATGCATATAAAAATAAATGTTTATCGCACTTGCTCTAAGAAATGTCCAACTGTTATTTGTTTGTGGACCAATTTCACCTGAGCATTTAAAATAAATGCATCCCTGTCTTTTTGTAGAATGCTCCTGTTACTTTGCGCATGGTCACTTGTAGCATTACTAATTTTCATTTTATTAATAGACACATCCTTTTCTAGAACTGAAAGCAACTTAGCGATCGTCACATAATTTTTATTTATCGCACGGTTCATTCGAGCATGCCAGCCTTCCGCAAAGTTATTTGTACGATGAAGTTGATTATATACGCACTATTCTTCGATAAATTGTTCATTTTTAAACCAATATGTCATGTAATCCATAAATAGTTTTAACTTTTGCATCTCATTACATTCTGACTGAACATAATTCCATCCCTCATACATACAATCCACAGGTAATAATGGAAGTGCTGTACACAAACCTACTATGCGACGATATATTTTTGCTTTCAAACTTAGTGATTTTGCTTTTCGCGACAGGGAATTGATATAATGATAATAGCACCGTACTATTTTAATAGTTGGGAACACCTTTCTTAATGCATTTGTTACTGCTGTCTCAAAATCGCAATGGAAAACTTTTGGATTCCACTCTTTAATACTTTTTAATAATTCAAAAAGTACGATGTAAGACTGTTCGGTTTTATCGCTCATAAGGCAATATATCAGCGGTACTATATTTGTTGTGTCTGACGTACTTTTAAAGTTATCGTGTAAGGTGTATAACTGAGAGAATGGAACAGGTGTGCTTCGAAAAGTACCATCCCCATAATATTCGTCAGTATTTTGTAATAACTGCTTAAAATATTCTGTATAAAAACCATAACTCTCCGTCCGTCACAGTAATAATCTCCTTTTAAAAATGATTTAAATTTTGCCGGGATTTCCACTTACTGGATATTATTGTAGACCAATTTTTTAACTTCAAATTCTTGTTTTCTTTTAGCATATTTCTTTGAACTCTCATATGATATTTTTGTTACTTTGTCGAGTCCCTTATCATACAATGGTGCCATGACTTCCTTGAAAATAATAGGGATTGGTTCTGTTGTAATTGCTGCTCTTGCTTTTACATCATCAAGAGCTAAGGCTACCATGTTTCTAGCCTCATCGGGTAAACATTCAACAGCGTGCTCTGTAAACTTTTCTATGTTTTCACCCTAAAATAATTAAAAATATAAATGTCGTGACCATATCGTAGAGTTGTTCATTTTATGAAATGGCTAACTCAACTTGACCAGATCATTAAATCGTCTACATTTCACGATTTTGTCATCCACGTTTGGCCAAATCGAAATCCGAACACAGCGCCATCTCTTAACAATCCTGGTGTTCCTCTCGAGAGACCACCGAAATACCAACATGGCTAAATGAAATTAGTTTTACACTCACATGAACTGTAATTGCACCAGGGCATTTGTCCTTCTTTTTACGGCTGCAAATCCAACGGGTTCTGGTATTTTTATAAACCGTGTGTTTATAAAACTGGTAACCATTGTAAATCAAAACTTTACCACCCTTTCTTTCTAAAAAACGGAGATCTTGGTCCATTTTAGTAAATAAGTAATTACAAATAGAATAGAGTGAATAGTGAATTACTTACAATTAAAATAGATTACAGTAATCTACTAGATCAAATGTCAATCAATGTCATAATTGACATGATAGAAGATACTGGCCATGTAAGTGTAATCACTTACATGGCCAGTATCTTCAGGGTGGGGACAACCGTACTGAATAAATCCTAATAGCTCCTCCACCTATTTCAAACAATGGAGACATGAGTACCGTCAAAATCCTGTTGGACCCACATGGAGACATGAGTACCATCAAAATCCTGTTGGACCCACTCATCCTAAGTAGTGGAGACAAACAGATTCGAAAATCCTGTTGGACCCATCAATGGAACTTTCCAATGGAACCAACAGACTAGAATCGAATATTTTATTTATTCAAATTTGATTGGAATCAAACAACTTAGTATCAAACCTAAAGAAATGTACCGGGAAAGTGTATCTTAGGGGAATAAATCCATATCTACTCAATAACCTATTGGTTTATGGACAGAAACGAAGTATGCTTGATTGAATAATAAAACGACTGTGTTAGTTGTCTATTTTTATTTTAATCCTATGGTAGATATATTTAACTATTTTTTTATCTCAATTTTTCTAGGGCGTGTCCTATTGAGATCTCATCAGATAAACATTGTATCATGGTCTGTCTAATGGCATCATCGCGAATGATATAATTATATTAGTTTAAAATAAAATTTAAATTTAATAAAGGTTTAATTAATATCGCAGTTGTGTGGATGGGGACAAATTTGCATTAACAAAATAATCCCATCAGACCAACTAAAAAGTTGTATAGTTGAGAAAGAAAATAGTTGGTTCGTTTCAATTGGTTGGTTCAGTTGGTCCCATTAGAATAATACTTCTCAAAATAAAATAAATGATCAACTAGTTGATAAGATTGGAATAAAACACTTTTTTGGGTTCCATTCTGCACAACCAGTTGGTCCGTTCAGTTGGTCGGAGTGGAAGGACAGGTGTTAAAATCCTCTCTAAGAAGTCAAAATAAAAACGACAATAAAATTAGTTAAAAGTATTTATTAGTATTAATATTAGAAATAGAATAATAGGACATTTTAGATAGGTACCTGCCTAATCTAATAGATGTGTAGGTCTATAGATATTTATTGGGTAAAAGGGAATCGCTCTCGATTAGAAAACTCGAGACGTGCACATTCAGTTATTATAAGTGTACCTACTTTCTCAATTTTCTTTTTATAGCATCATGAGATGTGCAAGTCACAAAATTTACAGATCTCGTAATGTGCAGGTCGTAAAATATGCAGATCTCGGTAATGTGCAGGTCACAAAATGTACAGATTTCGGCATACCTATGCGGTAGCAATACGTGCAGATTTGGTAAAGTATAGATCGGATTTTATAGTTCCTGGGAACTTGCTTTTCTACATTAATTAAGTATAATTTTTTAATAGGTTTTTAGAAGTTTTGTTTTTCGTTTATAGCCTGTGCAGACGACGGACTTTCCTCCGCGGCGGAAAAAAAAAGTATGCTCCGCGAATAAAAAGTTCGCCGCGGATTTACCGCGAACTCAACGCACACGGCGTGCGATCATTTGTTGCCCGAAATTGTAGATACAGTTGTGCATACGTACGTCACTCTCGAGCGCACAACGCGGACTAAAGGCCTCCATGTGCGTTGCTTCGCCTAGTCACAAGAGTGCTATTTTTTTCGGGGACTCCCCCGTAATTTTGTCCAGTCTGCTCTCTGCATGCCCTCAGTTATAGCCTGCGCAGACGAGGGATTTTTGTCCGCGTACTTTTTTATCCGCTAAAATAGATCGCTTACAACTGTATCGAGTAACGCAAACGAGGGATTAAAAGTACCGCGTACAAAAAGTCGCCCGAATAACTGAGTGCATGCAGGGAGCGGACCGGACAAAAGTACGGGGGAGTCCCCGAATAAAATAGCACTCTTGTGACTAGGCGAAGCAACGCACATGGGGGCCTTTAGTCCGCGTTGTGCGCTCGAGAGTGACGTACGTATGCACAACTGTATTTACAATTTCGGGCAACAAATGATCGCACGCCGTGTGCGTTGAGTTCGCGGTAAATCCGCGGTGAACTTTTTATTCGCGGAGCATACTTTTTCTCCGCCGCGGAGGAAAGTCCGTCGTCTGCGCAGGCTATTATTCGGGCGACTTTTTGTACGCGGTACTTTTAATCCCTCGTTTGCGTTACTCGATACAGTTGTAAGCGATCTATTTTAGCGGATAAAAAAGTACGCGGACAAAAATCCCTCGTCTAAAAAAAAAGACTACTCGACCGATTTTAAAAATTCTTTCACCGATGTATAACTACCTACATTATCAGCAAGTATCATAGGCTATAGGTATTTTATTTAAAAACAAAAACACGCGGCCAGTGCCGCGGGCGGACGCTAGTTGTACATGTTTTAATAATGTTTACGTTTATGTTTAAGTTAAAGTTAAAGTATAAATAAGTTTTGCAGTTATGTTAAGTTCAGTTACGTTTTTGAGTCTGATATTGAATGTGACTGTTATTTTGAGACCTTATTCATTAAGTTTAGTAGCTTAAGCCCGTTTTGTCTTTTTAACCGTAAAAACAAGGACAACATTTCGCCTGTATCTGCACTTTTTACGATGTGCACATATTGCTGTGTCACGACTATCACGTTTCACAATGTGTACATTCTGCTACCTGAACTTAAATTCTGCAAGAGATCTGCACGTGTTACTAACTGCGGTAGTTTCCATTTGTTCTATGGCACTCATGTTCCAAAAATGTCTCATTTTGTACTATAGAATATAGAATATACGGTAGTAGATCCACGCTGATTTCAGCATGAATGGGCCGGATCGTCCGGGGAAGTACTACCCTCTCATAGAAGATCGACTTAAGAGTAGTAGTATCCGTACTACTGCGTTTCGTTCGGTGAGTGAGAGCGCCGGAGGCCCAATTTCCCCCCTTTCCTCTTTCCTCACGTCCCTCATTTCCTTCCCCTAACCCCATTCCCAGCCGCCATAGTGGAGGCCACCATACCAGCAGTTTAAAACGATAGCTTTTGGTATGGTGGCCGCCACTTCTGGATACCACTGACTGCTTACCATCAGGCGGGGTGGAGTCACTTTGGTAGGCTATACTATAAAAAAAAAAAAAAAAAAAAAAAAAAATATAGAACATGTAATACTCATATTTCTCAAATTGCTCTATGGAACAAGGAAAATGAGACCTCTTTAACTGCTTATCTACTGGCTACTAGAATATAATTATTTATAGTGTCACTTGTCGAAGTGACTTGACTATCGATATTGAGAGTGTCTCCTCTTCTTCCAGAATGCTCTGAGACTGAGATTCCTCAAAATCTGGAGAGTACTCCCGTTTCGTGTCACGAATATCCATTATTTCTGCTTTTATTATTTTTATTTAAAAAATATCATTGGTAATGTCATATTATAATTTTTCATGGAAGATTTTCGAAAACTATTGATTCCTATTATGGCGCATTTCAGACCCACGGTACCCCTGGCCATACCCCCGGTGGTACCGTGGGTTTTTAAAAGTTAAACGGTACCATCAAGTATGTGACCCTAGTGATGTGTTGACCTATATATCTCTCGCATGATAACTAGTTAATTAGGTAAATAATAGAAAATGCATATTCCAATAATGAATGCAAGTAAGTACCTATATTTGCTATTAAATAGTTGGTAAAACCTGTTTTGCGTTTAAATAGTAAAACCTCTTCTGTTTACAACCTCTTGGGTTTTTGAAAGTGTGTTCTTATTTTTCTTCTTTCAAATGTCTAAAAAAACAAGGGAATTGTAATATTAATATTTTGCGAGTTCTTTCTGTACCTACTTGTGAGAAAATACCATGGAAGAGGAAGATAAAGAAAAGTCAATGGAAATAGATTACATTAAAATAAATGGCGGAACCGCCCTTCTTCGGGGTAATTACCGTTACCATCGACACAAGACTTACACAGATGGGTCAACATTATGGCGGTGTTCTACATACAATAAAAGTAAATGTTGTGGTACTGTCAAAATTTCAAAGGTAATGCTGTAATGTATTTTTAATAATTATTCCAGTTTTCAGAGTTTCGTACTAAGTAACTTACGTCTATGTTTCATTTTAGGATTGCATATTTATCAAAAGCAAAGATCATAGTTGTGAGTTAAATGGATTGAGTAATGAAATATTAAAAGAAAAGATAAAGCTGCGTGAAGGAGTGCTTAATTCGGATAAACCCATCGAACAACTATACGACGAGAAAAAGAAAGAATTTAAAAATTCTGGACTGAATTTTGTGAATGGGGAATATCCTCGATATGAAAGCGTAAAGCACTTCCTTCAAGATGCGCGAAACAAGTCAGCACAAGTTTCCAAAACTGTATTTCGGAATGTGAAAGAAATTGAAGTGCCCATTAAATATCATAATTTAATTTTAGCCGATTATTATTGCGAGGAAGGAAACAAACAAACCCGGATCATTGCTTTTTGCTCAAAGGAGTCTCGATTAATAATTCCGAATATAAATGAATACTTTTTTGATGGTACTTTTTACTGTTGCCCAAAACCCTTTGCACAATTATATAACATTCACGGTGACATAGGGAGTGGTGTGGAAACAATTAAATTAAGACCCTTAATCTTCGCACTAATGTCGGATCGAACTGAAAAAAGTTATACGATTTTGTTCAATATGATAAAATCGCAACTTCCAGAGTGGAGTCCACATAAAGTTCACACTGACTACGAAAAAGGTGCGATGAATGCAATTTTGAATGTATGTCCAGATATTACATTACGAGGGTGCTATTATCATTGGACTCGCAACATTTGGAAGAAAGGCAAGTCGTTACGATGCACAAAAACGAAATCTGGGCGTAGAATCGTTGCATTGGCAAGTGCCTTGCCGCTTCTTCCTGAAGACAATATTCAACAGGGTATGGACTACATAAAAGCTGAAGCCGATAACATACCAGAAGCATTTATAAAATATCTTGAATCGTTTTGGTTCAAGGTCCATAGTCCGAAAATAATTAGTGTGTTTGGTGAACGCCACCGAACAACAAACATTTTAGAAGCCTTCCACTCAAAAATAAACAAACTGATTAATAAAAACACGGTTACGTTGATGCGATTGCTTCACGTACTAGAGCAAGTTCACACTTTGGAGATGATTCCAAAAAAAAGACGCAAAGATCAAATCGTCAACGATGATTACATAATGAGCATACAGCTCCAAATTGTACATAAAGACATATCTGTAGGCTACGGACTAGAGAAATTGCGTTAATTACGTAGTACCTATACATTTTTTTTGTAGTGTGTGACATGTTGGTTTAGTGAAAAGCTTCAAAAAAGCTATGATTTGTTATACAAAATGTCTTTTTAGTTATTTTAGAATAATAAACATATTATAGTAATTGCCTATTTACTGTTAACACCGTGTTTTATCAGCCATGGCTGTTGCATCACAACACTAGTAGTCGATGGTACCGTTTAACTTTTAAAAACCCACGGTACCACCGGGGGTATGGCCAGGGGTACCGTGGGTCTGAAATGTTATGGCGGTAGAGTAAGAAGAGCTACTATATAGCCTGTAGTATACTTAAAGCACCTGGATTGATGCACCTAGGTGAATTAAGTACACAATAAGTATATTTAATACACTTTCAGCATTAGAATAAATTTCATAGATATTTTAAGTAAACTTTGTGCCGTAGGTGCATTAAGTTCACTGAAAGTCCCTTAGTGTAGGTACTTAAAACACTTACTTATGTTGATGCATCTAGGTAAATTAAGTAAACTATAAGTAGTACATTTAATACACTTTCAACATTTATTTATTTATTTATTTATTTATTTATTCGTTTATTTATACTTCACAGCTTACAAAACAATTACAATCTTCATAGTTTCTTAATACGCCAATAAAGAAGTACATATATAGCTAACAGTTTAGAGTTAATAGAGAAAACAAAGGGTGGTAACAGTTTATAGTCAAGCTACCTATAACTTTTAGTAAATATTAGCATAAAAGGTTTTGTTTGAATGCGTGTGTTTAAGTATTTGTGTGCGTGTGTGCGTATGTGTATGTGTGTGCGTGTGCTTGTGTGTATACATGTATGTATGTGGCTCATTACAGCGCGCT
This sequence comes from Parascotia fuliginaria, assembly GCA_963082885.1. Classification (NCBI taxonomy): domain Eukaryota; kingdom Metazoa; phylum Arthropoda; class Insecta; order Lepidoptera; family Erebidae; genus Parascotia; species Parascotia fuliginaria. The sequence goes on along the minus strand of OY720177.1, from coordinate 10,193,846 downwards.
CAACTGCGCGTATTACTGCACTATTACATGTCGTTAGGTGCTAGAATCTTTAGTATTTCTTTTTTGAAGGCGTTCCGGGTGCAGTTAAAAGGATCTATGGTATCGAATTTGCTGTTGTACAGTTCAGGGAGACGCATGAATGGTGACATTTTTACGTAGTTAGTGGAAGCTGAGGGCGCCGTCAACAAAGAAGTATGCCTAGTACGTTTAGCCGGTACATTGAATTGTAGCTTGTCGAGTAGTTGAATACAATCGAACCTACCATTCAATATATCGTACAATAGCAGCATATCGGCTACTAAGCGCCTATTATAAAGACAGTCAATTTTGTGGTATTTGCAAGAACCCTTATAATCAAGGTTTTGCACTTTATATTTGTAGTTTAAGTGTTTAATAAATTTCTGTTGAACGCCTTCGATGGCTTCAGTATATTTTTTATAAAATGGACACCATACGACACTGGCAAATTCCAGAATACTCCTTACATAAGAAAAATATAAAATCTTAATACAGTGTGGATCCTTAAATGGTTTACTATTTCTTATCACAAAGCCCAGTGATTTGTATGCTTTACTAGTTATGTGGTCAATATGTGCATCTAGAGCAAGTTTGTCGTCTAATATAACGCCGAGATCCCTAACCTTTGATGTTCTAGGTATCAATTCCTCCGAAATAAGATAATTATGGTGTATTATTTTATGCTTTCGTGTGAACGTAATTACTTGGCATTTTTGTATATTTACATTTATTTGATTTTGGTTATAATAGATTCTTAATCTGTCTAAGTCCGATTGCAGCAATCGACAGTCTGCTAAGCTTTCTATTCTATAATAAATCTTCATGTCGTCCGCGTACATTAGGTGATTTGAGTAACGGAAACACTGTGAGATGTCGTATAAGTAAACATTGTAAAGAAGAGGGGATAACAACGATCCCTGGGGCACCCCGGATGTGAAGTCAACAAAATTAGATCGGTAGCCTCCTATTTTAACAGCTTGGCGTCGGTTTCTAAGGTATGAATCAACCCATCTTAAAAGACTACCCTTAATACCTACTGCTTGTAATTTATCAATGAGGATACAGAAATTTACTCGGTCAAAGGCCTTTTCAAAATCTGTATATATTACATCTATTTGTGCTCCTGCACCCATATTAGTGGTTATGTAGTCGGTTAACATTAGCAAGTTTGTATTAACGGATCGTGATTTTATAAAACCGTGCTGAGTGTGAGGGATACTTTGATGAACCGCGGCATAAATGTAATTGTAAACTAACTTTTCTAGCATTTTACTAAAGTTATTCAAGATAGACACACCTCTATAATTTGTTATAATAGATTTTGTACCCTTTTTATGAATTGGTACTATTTGTGTATCTTTCCATTGTTTTACAAATTCTAAAATATCTATAAAGATTTATAGATATTTTAGAATTTGTATGATAAATACCATTGATTTTAGTTTTATTCATCAAATGGGAATAGAAAGACGCAAATACATTTTGTATGCAAACAAACTACTTTCGAAACAGAATAATTCTGGGTAGATAACTGTCATGGTTCACTTTTCATATGGAAGTCGCAATATACTTATGTATAGCGTTCCTTAAATTTGCTCTACTGCCGCGAATGTAACTAAACTAATAAAATAACTATAAACAATAGCATATATCATTATCTTTTAATATTTTTATTCAAAACGCAAGTATTTAATACAAACAACAGAACTAAACTTTTTCCATTTGTGTGTAAAATAAAATGATTATCTAAATACTTACAAGAACAATAATACCTAAAAGCTTGAAATCATTCTTGATAAGTATATAAAACAAATAATAGATAATTTTTAACAAAAAGAAAACCGACCGGAAGGAAACTAAAAAGTAAAAAATAAATTCACTTAGCACATATTTATTTTTTGATTTAGTTAATCAGAAATGATTATATACGTACTTTATATAATTGAAGTTGGTTTTCTTTTTGTTACAAATTATTTTATTTTAAAATTTTTAGTAATCTTGATGCACCTACTCGGTACACAAAGTGAATAAAGTACACTAAAAAGTTAACTTAACGCACCCATGCCCGCTCACGAGTGCATCAAGTAAACTTTTAGTGATCTTGATGCACCTACTAGGTACACAAAGTGAATAAAGCACACTAAAAAGTTAACCTAATGCACCCATGCCCGCTCGAGAGTGCATCAAGTAAACTTTTAGTGATCTTGATGCACCTACTAGGTGCACAAAGTGAATAAAGGTTACTATTAGTGTATTTAATTCACCTAGGTGCATCAATCCAGGTGCTTTAAGTATACTACAGGGTATATAGTTCTATGGAACAAAAACGGAAAAAATGTCTCATTTTGTCCAATGACGTCATTTTCCATAGAACAAATGGGGTACCGACTAACTGCACATTCTGCGACTTACATTAGTGCACATTTTGCGACTTAACTCTTAAAATGGCTAATAAAGCAAGCCTGCAAGAAGCAACGAACGTTCCATATTTTATACTAGCTTTCCGCGGCGCGGTTTCACCGCGTCTTGGCTTACTGTTCTACTCCCGCCGCCAGCAGCATGATGTCACATATATGTCTAAAACCTTCCTTGGAAGAACTGGGCTATCATACGCCAAAATAATTTTTCAAACCCGACTGGTAGTTCCAGAGATTAGCGCGTTCAAACAAACAAACAAACTCTTCCGCTTTATATAATAAGTAGTAGGTATAGATTTTTAAATATAGATTTTTAAATATAGGTTTTTTACATGAGTATAAGTACTTAGGTAAATAAGTACTTATATTTAAAAACGTAATATATTATTGAAATGTTTAAATAAAGGAAATAATAATACCAGGCTGTTTAACCGTCCCACTGCAGGGCAAAGGCTTCTCATGTAGAGAAGGCATGAGCATTGATCACCACGCTTGATCAAGGCGGATTAGCAATTTTAAAATTTTAAGTCCAGGTTTCCTCACGATGTTTTCCTTTACCGTTAGTCAGATATAACCAACTTGCCCAGATTCGAACCCACGACCTCGTGTTTACGAAGTTTATTACCTACCTACCTAATTTAAAGATCAAACTTTGTTCGTAAGCGGTCAGATATTTTTTTATTAAGATATTAGTACAAAATAGAAGTAGCTACTCTTATATAGGATCTAGCCTCCTTACATTATAACGTAAATTATAGTACCTATCATTATAAGTATCTAATAAATTAAATTATCACTAAGTAAACTACGAGGGCTTGGGCCTATATGCGTCTGAAAATAAAGACTACATAGGTAAGTAGATAATATTAATGAGAGAAGTTAAATTTTAGGTTGATACCTATACCTACATTGCTGGGATCAATATACGAATACTTAGAATAGTTCCAGAATGAATGAATCTTTATATGTAGGTTATATCTAGTCACTGCCTTGTATGTTTTTTGAAACAATTAACACACATTCTGCGGCTCGGTAATACTCCAAGACAATGTTTTCCCGTATATTGAGTCAGCTGTTAGTTGCGTAAACCCTAATCGACACTTTTCTGCTATTTCGAACAAGATGGTGTGAGGACCGGAGATTTAGACTATTTCATTAATGACGTCTTCGAAGAACCGCGGCCCGAGGCCTTGGATGCTTTCATCTGTAAATTTTAATATGGATAATATCGTATAATAACTAGCATAAAATGGGTAGAAGGAAACAAAAACTGCAGTTAGGTATGAATGCTAGTGGTTTTGGACTAAATGCTGGTGTGTATACTGTCCAGCAGTGGACGTCTTTAGGCATTAAAATATGTAAAAAATAATTATTCACAATGGACCGGCTTTTTAGTGAAAAAATATTTTTTTTGTCAAGTCCATAGGTTTCAAAAAGTATGACGCATTATAGAAACTTGATGAAAAACGTGTTCATTAATTACTTACTAATTGTATTAACTTGCTCGGCATAGCCCATCATTCACACATAGAATACTGGTTTTCTTCAGTCCGTGTCCCATCAGTTAAGAATTATAGTGATTACTTATCCTAGTTATTGTAACTTACTGTATCAATTTTAGTAAAAGCATCTTCAGTATCCTTCACATTCTCGGGTACGTCTATATCTGCTAAAGCTTTTTCAACTTTTTCTTGTAAGTCTTGAGCTTCCTCCAGACCAATAATTTGCGCTTTTAGACTGTCTATCGCAATTTGAACGATACTTTCCATTTCTTCTTGTGTTAGGGCAATCCCGCAATCTATAACATTAGTCATTATATTAAGTAAATCATCTTAAAGTGCATATATGTATAGGTAGATTTTCATATATTTATTTCATAGACATTTACTAAAGTATTTATCTACATAAAAGGATATGCCACTACATTACTTCTCTGCAAGGAATTATAATGCTTTGGTAATTTTTCAAATCGGTCTAAGTGCTGATGTGTCAATTCGAGAATCAGTTCAAATGCTGATGTGCCATTTTACAAACGCGTCGATATGCGATAAAAACTAGATTATATCCTGTAGTTAGTATACTTAAAGCACTTGGATTGATGCACCTAGGTGAATTAAGTATACTAATAGTAATCTTTATTCCCCTTGTGCACCTAGCAGGTGCATCAAGATTACGAAAAGTTTACTTAATGCACTCGTGAGCGGGCATGGGTGCATTAAGTTAACTTTTTGGTGTACTTTATTCACTTTGTGCACCGAGTAGGTGAGATTATGCACGTGACTGTAAGTAGTTAGCATTTTTTATTCAAATGAATAATTACTAAGGCCGATGTCTAAAAACCCTTTTTAAAAATTTCCAAAAGCGTATACTTACAATATTTTTTAACCCCTCATGGTTACCAAATAAACAAAATTGAATTCGCTTTAAATCAATAAACGCGAATACAATACACATGTTTTTGACTCAATATTAGGGATAGATATGCAAAGTAAATCTAAAAAAATACTACTAGTAAAATGTAGGTACGTAAAGTTTACCTAATTCTTAATTCACCTAGGTGCATCAATCCAAGGCTTTAAGTAAGGGACTCTTTCAGTAAACTTAATGCACCTACACAGGTGCACAAAGTTTACTTAAAATATCTATGAAATTTATTCTAATCCAGCGATCCTCTATATAAGAAGTTACTGTCAGGGTCAAGACTTGGTCTATGAACGTTAAAACCAACAAGGATACCTTAAAAAAATCTGGAAAACCTTTAATTGTTCCATATTTCGATGTAGGAAATATCTCATGAACATATTAACATCACAAGTATAGATAATTTTGAAGAAAGCTCACGGCGCTTTTTGAGATATCTAGAGAAATACTTTCACCACACCGTAAGACTGGCTGACTTTGTACTACAGTAAAGCCACTTATATTATAATATCAAACCTTTCAAATCCTCTACTGTATTTGATATTGAAATAGAGGCTATAGAGTCTTCAGTTAATGGATGAGCTCCGTCGACGAGTGCCTTTACTAACGAGGCCATTGTTTCTGGCTTATCTGAAATTGTAATATTAGCAAACTATTATTATTACAAAATATTGCAAGAAGCATGTAAAGTAGACCCTATTGTTCGTTACTGGAAAATACAACCGAACTACTAATAATAGTTCGGTTGGTTCGTCCAGTGATACTGTAGCGTCTATATGAGATTAATGAATGTCGAAGCGCCAAAGAACTGAATATACCTGTGCATGTAGTTCGTCTATAGCTGAGTACTCACCTAGCCGTGTAGTATGTAATGTATTGGATACTGTATCACGTACTCACTGTACGTAGGCACGAGCCGCTGCGAGCCACTCGCACGTCGAGCACAGTGAGCACGCAGTGACCCGCCGAGTGGCGGATATTGTACATGAATATGAACGCAGCACTAGCCACCATTTGAGACATGTTGTCGGCGTGATATTATTATCGTCACGAGCACTGCGGATCCGAGAGCTCGTACTTAGCTAGATACGCGGTGACTGTTGACGAGCCGTACACACTTGCAGGTTGATACAGTATCAGATACAGTCATTACGTGCTACAAGGCTAGGTGAGTACCCATCTTATGACTTCAAACCAAATTCTTCATAGTTAGTGTTGATAGATGCTCTGTAGTTGGCTTAATGACGTAGGGTAGTTACATATTACAGGTTGAAGGATATCGGAAAACATCATACATTTCTGTTGTCACAGTTATTATTCTTGGTCATGTTTTCTTCTACTTCTCCTTTTATTAGATCTATAGATATTTTTGTCAGTGTCAAGTGTAAATTAATCTTTCGATGATTTTATACCTCCTGTTGATTTCTGTGCGTCACCATTGGCTAGATAGGTGACGCCACAATTCTTCAAATGATTTTTACAATAAGGAAAAGATATTCACCGACGAATAGTTAAGGTAATTTACTAACCGAGTGTTTCAACGTCGGAGGCATGTAACAAAGCGGCGATGGCAGGTCCAAGTCGGTCACTCAAAGGCATTTGCATCTCAGATACTTTCTTTAAAGCCGTTTCAAGAGTAGACAACATTGTAGACTCGCTCATACCCATGTCTCGTTGTTCTTGCAACTGTGAATGGAGTAAGTTGGTATAACATTATTCTTGTTAGTTAAGTTGATTTCTTGGTAGTGCAATATATCTTTCTTGATAGATTAACCCTGAACCAATGTGCCTTACATTGATGACGTATTAAACAGATCATCAACGAACAAGATGTCCGCTTCTTAAAATAGGCCCACCCTAAACACTTTCTGTTTTCAAGGTTTAATCGTTAGCACGACAAGGGCGCCGTAGTGACGATCTAATTAGTGGTTTTATTTTTATTAAATTGTTCGCTATTAAGAAACTTATCTAACGACTACGCTCTACCTAGACGCGATATGGGAGTATACACGTAATTATCACAAGATGAACTGACAACCTTATCTCAACTTGTGTTAGGGCCACCCTCCTCACCTCGTTTTTCGTCTATTTACACGCGTGTTTCTGTCAACTTACAATTACTTAGTTAACTCAAATTCACTGGTACTTTATGTCTATGACTTCAAAGTAAAAATTGACCTACTACATTTTACTGCTAATGATTGCTTTCTTTCTACTAATAAGTTTATATACTCACATGTTGCCGTATAAGATTTTCGGTCAAAGCTGCCAAAGTGTCAAAAGCTTTAGTTTGCTTTTTATACTTACTGGGGTCGCCCCCATGTTTGAGAAGCCATTTTTTCACCAAACTGTCTATGGCATCGTATCGAGATTGTGTTCTGCGAAAAACGAAATATCAAAATTAATATCTTCCAAATAATTTGAGTGCTTACAGGGTTAGGTATATGTTAACAATAATAAATATTTGTCTGCTTTTGTTTAGTTTACTTGTGTTATTATTATTTATTTACATACCCGCTAATAATATCAGGCAGCATGTTATTAACGTCCTCGAGCAGTGCCTCGGCGTCGTCTCGAGTGATGCGCATCGTGTCCAACGTGTCGTATATAAGCTTCATTACATTCACACCGGTCACCATGTCTGTTTGCGATTGTAGTGGCGTTCTGTGTGCATGTAAGATACGTATTTTGATAATTGTTCGAGTTATTTTATTTACCCGCACACCTGATATTTCGCCATAAAAGAGAAAGACAATGAAAATAGTATATGTGTAGCCAATCTTATAAAAAGTAAAGAAATCCACAGTTGCTGTACTGAAGTAGCAATCGACACTGATGAGCGTTGGGCAGAAAGGTTTAGCTGGAGCGGTGGACACAAACAGAAAGTCGCAGCGTAGGCAAACTCCTCAAATGATGGACCGACAACCAAACTGAAAGGTGGCGGGCAACCGATGGGTGAGGGTAGCTCACGTGTGGTCGAAATAGCGAGACTGGTATGATGTCATGTTTGCCATGTCGACTGAAGAACATTGAAACATTTTCGAAGTATACACGAAAGTACCTACGCCTTAGTAGCTGTGGTGAACGAACTTACATAGGAAAGTACTTTCTTTTAGCATCCTTGTGGTTGCGAGGCGCTATGTGTAAATCTATCTCAGATGTTTCGAACTCGGGCGGCGTTATGGTGGCAAATTTGTGTTCCTTATGTTCACTTGGTTTCAAACCAAGACTGCGTATTTCTTCTTGCAATTGCTGTAAAACAAATTATAACTTGTTTTGGAGAAGATGATTTGTAATCACGATATGACGATGTCGTGATGTCGTTGTCTGTTGTGCCGCTATAGGTTTTAAGACTAGTCGTTTGAATTTTAGCGGCACACACATCTGACAGACGGCCTCGCCCGTTGACTCAATAAACCAGGTTATTTTATTAGCGTTGTATAAGACGCAAAACATCAAGGAAGACATCGTGTCGAATCTTAAATTGCCTAGGTATTTGTCTTGAGCAAGCGTGGTAAAAGCTCACGCCTTCTATAAAGTAGGTATGAGAAGAAACCGTTGTTGTTATTTTAATACTGGGTTCCTGTCAATTAAAACCTTTATCTTGCTTACCTTTATCTTTTAAGTTATAGGATTTTAAAGGTATAGTTACATAATTTGTTACCTGTATTTGTTTAGTTTGTTGTGCACGAACTATACGTAGCCGTATTATATCACGTTCATAATCTTCCACGTCATAACCACCGACCATACGATTGACATCCTTTGCAGCCTTTGGTCAAAGTAACAAAAGTCATTCCATTACAGTCAACAATTTAAGACAAACTATTGAAATGATAATATCTACATATTATTATGTCGTAGACAGTAGGCGATCGTGTTAGGCAGCTTACTGCGTTTCGAATTAATTTCTTTGTATTTTGCAAGTGATTGCAAACGACTAACGTCTAAAGGCCTATTCAAACCTGAGCGGTATTTGCTACCGTAAGCAGTAGAGAAATCCAAGTGGGTATGCGGTATTACTACTGTTTACACCAAAGCGAATTTTTTCATGAGTTTCGCTCATCATATTTCGCTCTAGCCGCAGCACTTCATATTAAATACCTGAGCGAAATCCGTGGAGTATTTACTTACCTCTATCCATAGCGGCAGCGAATACCCCTTATGTTTGAATAGGCCTTTACTGTGTGACCACATTCTTTCTGCAAAACGCTGAAACAAGGGTGTAGTTACCTTTTGCGGTAGAACATCAGCTTGGATGGCGGCTGCCAGTCGGAGGCGTTCTGAGTAGTTATTTACAGCTTGCAGATATTTCTGTTCTAAAACGTTATAACGTTTCTGAAAGCATTCGATAATTTTTGTGAGCGTGGTTATTGACTTATGTTTCATCAATTTATTTAGCGGAAAATGTTGTTCTTCTTGAATTGTTGCTAGAATCTGTGCGTATGGACAATTTTAAAGATTAAAACTCATTAAAGCAAACTGGAACTCGACCTATACCGGCTTGTCTCATGCGATAAGTATTCTTTGAATGGACTTTTATGGATATGCGTTTACTACATCAATTACGTATCGTCAGCGAATAGTCGGTCTACTCGGACGTTAGGTGGACTACTCGGTGACAATGCACTGATTCTCGGCGGTGCTGGTCGGATGTGGAGTAGCTCTAATGAGCTATGACCTTAAAACTGAATGATGAGAAATTCTTGTCCCACAGTAGAAGAAGTATATAATAGGTTGTTAACGTTTTACTTTAAACACTGTATTGGCAGCAGAAGAGTGTGCCTGTTACTGCAACATATTATATGCTTTTTTGTGGCAGATGAAGGTGCATGAGTTTCTGAGGTCTATGAGTTGCAATTTCAAATTAATAGCCCCTAGCTCCCCTGCTACTAAAATCAATAAAACAATACAAATTTAATATATGAGATTGTGTATGTTGTGTCCAAATAAGAAACGCGGGTATGCAGTAACCTTCCAGTCCCTGAGCTGCGCCTTGAGCTGCGGCAGCACGCCGTGCGTGTGGTCGAACTTGTGCTGACGCGCCATCTGTCGCAGCAGGTCGTCCAGCGTCTGGTCCACCTTGCGCGGCTTGCCTAACTTGCGCGTTAATACATCGCGCATTTGTGCGCGCAACTCGCGGGCTTCTTCCTCCATGGCGCGCAGGTCTATGTTCATGCGAAACAGGTGCGTGCGGTTCACCCTACACCGCGAATGTGGGTTTAAAACTAAATAAGATATCATGAACCGATGTCTACGCACTACTAGATATGGTGCTCAGTACAATCTACTCAGTTGCTATTCTAGTGTAACATAACTATAGGTTTTTCAATGCTATCATTTATGATAATCGAACAAATTATAGCATCAAGAAGTCTTAGTGACGACCCCACCTCTCACTCGATAAGTATAAAAGCTCGTATCTAGAGAATAGAAACAAGCAGCGCAGTCAGTCAACCAAATTTTGTGAGTATATCGATTTTCATCCTAGCATCATTGTACCAAGTGCCGCTAAGGAAATCGGCAATCAGCCTTAAAACTATGGCCATACAACTACTAAATATACTAACTTTTGTCGTAGTTTTTGCTCCTTGATCTCATCCTGCAGTTCGAGGACCCTTCGCCTAAGCCTGGCGAGCATAGCTTCAGGAAACACAACGGTTTGAGAAAGTCCCTGAGGTCCAGTACATCCTCTGATTGCAGACGCTCTCATCTGATCGTAACGTAGGATCACGACTTGATCCACTTCGTTCATGCAACTCTGTTTCTCCATCTTTACAAAACGTATAATATATGTTTAGCATAATCTTGCCTCGGCTAGTTATGTAACGATGAAGCTGATCATTGGTTTCGTTCTATCTTAGTACTTAGTACCTACTAGCTCATGGTGCATTGTGAGAGCATATATGACGATAGTACAAGATTCGTGACCCACGCAGGACAAGACGTAGGTTTATATTTGTCAGGAATTTTACTCAATGTTAATTGAATGTTTGTAAAACACTCTGCTACAGACTTGTGCCCTAGTATGAGAATAAATACAGCAAAATATTTACTGCAAGAATTAGACATAACTAGCATCGTTATTAGAAATTAAATACGACTAGTTGTAGAGTAAAGCTGATAATTAGTTTATGGATACAGAGAGAGAGAGAGAGAGATACATATGTTACGCTGTAGATAAAATAGCTTACTACTCGTATTTCCTAAGATTGTTTGTAATGAAAACTTCGTTGTTGCTTTTGCAAAGTCATTTAACATAGCTATAATATAGATTTGCTGAAAATAGAACTGCTGTCAGCTGTGATGAGTTTTATGTAAAAAAAAACTAATTTAAAAAATGTCGGCGAGCGGCGAGTTCCATATTTAAAACTTAAAAAGTCAACACAAATTGGCGGGATACTAAAATCTGTTATGTATGTATTTGTGACGCACTTTTGTGCTAAGATTTGAATTGAATATTAAAAATGAGTTCAAGCGAAATATTGACACCAGATTCCATTACAGACGAGGCAAATTGTGTCATCAATCTTTTTAATTTCACGAATTGTATTATGTATTAATTTTAAATAGGTACTACTAATATATTATTATCAATAAATAGTTTAGATAAACAACTAGTTTTATTTTCTTCATATTCTAAATGATAAGTCGAGTATTTGCCACGGGTAAAGGAATCATTCCTACTCGGACTATACCTCGGGAATTGATTCTTTTCAACCCTAGGCTAACAATCTACTATTGTTTGTTTGAACGCTCTAGTCTCTGGAAGTACCAGTGGGATTTGAATAATTCTTTTTGCGTATGATAGCCCAGTTAGTAATCATATATAACTAGCTTGCCACAGCGCGGTTTCACCCGGGTCTTTAGTTACTGCTTTGCTCCCGTCGCCAGTAGCGTTAGTTAGTTACATAGCCTATAACCTTCCTCAAGAATTACTGGGCTATCATACGCGAGAATATTTTTAAATCTGACTGGTAGTAGTTCCAGAGATTAGCGCATTCAAACAAACTAAAAACCTCTGCCGTTTTATACAATAGTATAGAATATCTACATTAGATATTTTGTAGCAACTTGCTAGCTAGATTTCTAAAGCAAAACAAAATTGATACGTACCATGAACTCCTTAAGTTCATTCTTTCTCTTTTCGAGTGCTATTGTAAGCTTGCGTTTTAGCTTGTTGTGGTTTTCTATGTCACGACGCAGTAGCTCAATTAACTTGTCCTTCTCCATCATATCTTGTTCAAACTTATGCCTGTGCACGATAAAAATTACAGGTAGAATCTTTGAAAGATTTTATTAATATTTCTTCTTTTCTTATAGTACTTCAGCACCAGCCGTAAAAAAGAACTTAAAAAAAATTATTACATGTTTTCGTTCACACACGTGTGTGATCAAGGTGCGTGAGCAATTTGAGTTTAGAGAACTTTACGTAAAGATAATAGCGATAATTTTAAATAAAAAATCTTGCAGTCACAAAAATTTCTATTGAAACAGCTATTCTGAAAAATAGAAGCAAACGAATTTTATATCACTGGCCTAGAATTAAAAAATAATCACTCAAGCTTTATAAGAAGGTTTAAATAAAATAAAATTAAATCTGAACTCTACGTGCTATAATTATATCCTCGTAGGTAACCCGTACCTATTATTCCTCATTTCATAAGTTTTGTCGTAAATCTCCTGTTCGCATCCTTCAGGACAAATATTGGGGTCTAGACGAATGGGTCCGATGTCACGACTGTCTATGCTACCTTCGTCTTCCTCTTCACTAGACGATGACGATGACTCCGACTCAGATGACTCTAAAATATTGACATAACCTGAAGGTCTAGAGAAATGGCATAAGCGCTAATAGAATAGAATAGATTAAAAAATGTATGGGATTGAAATAAGCTAACGACATTTAATTCGATTCAACGCATTGACATTACTTTCTTATCGTAGAAACAAGCTTGTCTATGCTATGAAAAGTAAGATGACGATTACGAGGCGGTCGAGGAAGTCAATACGCTCGCGCTCTGCTGAGCGTAGCTTACAGGCAGGCTAAGCTTTTGATTATGCAACAACGTCGCCAAGTACCTATCCCATTATAAGGTTTCATATTTATTCTAATCCAAATAAAACCCATTCCAACATACTTAATATAATTTTGGTGAGTTTGTAGTAATTTGAGAACTACTTACTGTCTAACTATAAAAAGAGAAACAACCGGCTACGCTCTGTCTTTTATTCTTATCGGTACACAATTAATAGTGATTTCTAAAAATATTAAATTTGACAAAATTAAAACACTAACCATCATCATCACGATTACGTGGCGGTCGATACTTCTTTTTGAATATTCTTCGAAGAAAGTCAGCAAACTTGTTATCTTGGACTAAAGTTTTGAACTGAACCTGAAGTCCTAGACATAACTCGCTCATGTTATCTTTCTCCTCTAGGTGTTTATCGATCTGGTGCTCGCAATCGTCAATAAGTTCTTGTATCGATTTCACCTAATAGAATCAAAGGTGGATATTTTTTATTGTCTACAGTGGCAGACGAGCCAACAGCCCAGCTGCTGATAACTGGTAACTGTCGCTCATGGACTTCGGCAATGCCAGCTGGGGCTCTGCTCCGCTGCCTTTTTTATTTCATATAACTTTTTTATTTTGCATAATAATCCTAATCGAACAAATTACTAGACAATGAAAACAAGGAGAGATCATTTTTAGTTTAATAATTTGATTATTACTTAAGTACTTAGATCTATATATTTTTAGCTTAAGTAAGTAAAAAATAGCTAAAAAGGAATATCCAAAATTTAATAATCAGAAATTTGTTTTTTTTAAACTATGTATTAATAATAATTATTTAGGCTATAGATCTAACTAGTCTAACTTCTATATTAATTGTAAAAGAGCTTTAAACGAGGTTTACCTGCATCAATTTCGAGTAAACTCTTCCAGCGAGACGATCTTCGTGGGCCTCAAAACGATTGAGTACGTTCATCTCTCTGTGTAGCTGACATAAATGTAATTCTAGCAATTGATTCTTCTCCTATGAAAAAAGAAACAAAATATTTTGTTGAAATTAGAACAGCAGTATTTCAAACCAAGATTTATGCTATTTTTATCCTAGATGACGCTGAAAAATACAAAATGTAAAATTGCCTTCTGTTTATCTTTGTTGTTCACTTTTCTTCTTTATCTATACAAGATAAGAAAAAAAAGGTTTTATAAATAAAAGTTGGTTTATTTATAGTTTATGGTTAAATTGGTAAATAAGTCTTTTTAACAACTTCAATTATTATTATATTTATAAACATACGGTAATTAACGCGATCATGCATTCGGTATTTACATACCTTATTTTGCTTGACGTTTCGACCAGGTTACACCGGTCCAATTATTATTTGTTTTTTAACGTGAATACGTCTTTAAAATTGTTTCACAGTGGGTGGCAATCCAAAATCTACATCTTTGTTCTAAATTCAATAACATCATTGGATAGCTAAAGGATCAAATAATTCATTACGCCAAGTGACGACTGTGGTGCATCACGCGTGGTGGAGAGAGACGCGCCGCCATTTTGAGGTCATTTTGCGACATATCGAGTTTTTCATTTAGTATAACTTTTGACTGGGATCAGCTACGATGTTCATTTAATTTTTAATCGTCAGCTCTAGTCAATTGTATACAAAACATTAGTGTAAAATAGTGACAGTGAATATAAAAAGGTGTTAAAACAAAAAAACAGTTGTAAAAATAATGTACAGAGATCGTATACAGTTGGCGAGGGCTTCTCAGAAGCAATCGAATAATACCAAGGAAACACCATATGATCGAGTCAAGCAATTCCGGAAACGTAAAAGAATGAATGCGGCTGAGCAGTTCTTAGTGTTAAAATATAATCATAACATAGGTATTCACGTACAACAAACGGCCGTGTCCATGACACAGCCACACCGGATTTTTTTTATTTGAGCCTACCAAAGTAACTCCAACCTGCCTGACGGTAAGCAGTCAGTGGCATGCAGAAGTGGTGGCTACCATACCAAAAGCCATCGTCGTAAACTGCTGGTATGGTGGCTCTACTATGGTGGCTGGGAATTGGGTAGGGTAAGGGAATGAGGAAAGTGAGGAAAAAGGCAAGGGGGGCCATTGGGCCTTCAGCGCTCTTTACGTACCGAACGAAACGCAGCAAGTAGTACGGATACTACTACTCTTACGTCGATCTTCTATGAGAGGGTAGTACTTTCCTGGTCGAGCTGAAACCAGCGTGGATCTACTACCGTACACTATTACCTATATTTAATTATTAGGTATTTTGAAAATAAATGAAGAATAATCTCACTTGAACTCTGATCCGGTCTCTTTGTAACTGTCTTAACCTCGAATCAAACTTTTGAACTGAAATTTCAGCCTCCGCTAGCAACATATCTTGTTCATAGAGATGCCTGACAATAATAATACAGATAATTATTGCATAAATTCTACTTTTCTTAAAGATTTCATCTTGCCTTTTTCACTTTAATATAAAATGACTTATTTATTAGTTAAGTACTAATCCTAATTGTATACATGGCATTGATAATAATCAGTTAATACATTAATATATAAAATAATAAAATATTACTTAGCCAGACCTTTCAATACGTCGTTCCCGTATTTCGGTTTCTAAAGGTGTAGATTCTTGATCCTGTCTTATTTTTAATAGTTCCCAAGAAGCGGCTAAGGGTCGTGTTTCTGAAACATTGTACATTTTCTGCTAAGGACATGGAAAAGTACACAATTGTATGGGGAATGTTGTGGCGAATACAAGAAGCAGAATTTTTACGTGTAGTTTTCTCTTTAATGGTAACGAATTTTCTGGTAGATACCACTTTTCTAAAATAGCTTGACGATTAGGCAATGGTCTACATTATGGTAAGCGTAACAAGTTGCCTATGAATTTCTGCATTGCACGCTGCATGCGACAGGCCGATGCCTTTAACTAACTTAGTGCTCTCTTTATATCATTTTTGGTGAACGAACTCATCGAAACGTGATTTTGTTGCATGATTGAGTCAAAGATTAGATAATAATGTGATATTACCAGCAATGGGCTCAAATTTATTGACGACCGGCGCTCGCACTCTCGCCGCAAACGGACTAAACGGGACAGACTTCCTTCGCTCTTGTACTTGTTTGAGCTTTTTAGATAATCTTGGAGCCACTGTTATAGGTTCCGGTTTTATCTAAGTAAAATATAAACAAATAATGTATAACATCTAATATTAAAAAAAATATTAAGTGATAACGTAGTAATAACTAAATGAAAAAATTTAATAAAATAATTGGCCGATCTCATTTGCTTTATTGTCATGACAATTAAGCGCATGGACCTATACAGGTCGTCCTAAGGGTATAAATTGTATTACTACTATACTACTATTATAATTAAGGTAAATAGACAAATAGATCAACAATTTCCTTCTGTCTAGCTATTTCATGGTTTTCCTCATATTTAATTTACCATGTTTGTTTGAGAGATTGGATTCATTATGAGTGACCGTATGGATTGATGTAAATTTTTGAAATTTTAAAAAAAAAAGATGAATGACTCTACAAAGCCTTGGCATAGCGGCGTAGTAGCCTAGGTTTGTTCTCGAATAAGGAATATTAAACAAATTAAATGTGGTAAGTACTCCTAGGTAAACGAGTAGGAACATTAATAGTCATAGAATTCAACAACTCACAACAATCGATAAAGCTATTAAACAACTTGTGGAGAAAAACAGCATCGGACATTTTTCTACGGTCCGATATGATACCATATGATAATGCTTTAGCCTTTCTGCGTAACTAGAAAGCTTTTTAGCTGTGTGATCGCTATAGCAAAGGTAGTGGAGGAAACGTTTCTGAACGCTCTCAAGGCGCTTGTTGTAAATGTCATAGTGTGGATTCCAGATGACAGAATCGTACTCGGTTTGGTCGGACTAACGTATTAAATAATCGATTTTTGTAGACGCCTATCTAAACTCTTTAGAATTGCGTAATACAAAACCTAATATTTTGAAAGCTTTTGAAATGATATTTAAGATGTGTGTCAAACTTGATCTGAGTATCTATAAGTACACCCAGGTCTCTAATTTTACTCGCTGAATTACAACTCCATTAATGTAGTACTTGTCTAGCGCCGTAATCTTTTTACGGGTAACGTGGATATGGTGACATTTGTTAATGTTTATGTGCATGTTGTTTGTATGGCACCAGTTATTTAGTCTGTCCAAATCGGCTTGAAGGTTAAAAGCATCAAGAGAATTATGTAATGGCATAATTAGCTTCAGGTCATCCGTAAAAAGATAAAAATTTGAATGATGAAAACAGTTACTTACATCGTTTATGAGGATTATATAGGAAGACTACAGAGACCTATATAGGAATAGGAAGAGTTAAACGTTTATGAACAGGGCCCAAATGGGAACCCAATGAGCCCAAATGAGGGACTCCAGATGTCGCCACATACACCTTAGAGAGGTATCCGTTAATCGCAACTCTAGAATTTCTGTTTCTTAAATAAGATTCTAGCCATTGAAGTAGTTTGCCACAAAGTCAAAGTCAAAGTCAAAGCATTTATTTCATTTTGATCATAAAGTATGATGCTTATGAAAAGTCAACATTACATTTTGTCAGCCAATTGACCTACAGCCAGTTCGCTGACGAGGTAGAGCTGTGAGAAGAACTGGCAAGAAATTCACGCCACTCTTTTCAATCGCCAGATAATTACAGTTATTTGAATGAGTTACAATTTAAAACACTCAACGCAACTAAAGAACCATACAAAGTAATTGTTACAAATTCCAACTTGGTTTAGTTTGTTTATTAGGATACCATGGTCTACTTTATCAAATGTTTTACTGAAGTCTGTATATATCGCGTCAACGGGAATACCCTTATCAAGATTTTCAGCCAAGACAGATGTATAACACATTAAGTTGGTTGCCGTAGATCTAAATTTTACAAATCCATGTTGACTGTTGGTAATTTGTTGTTTATTGTGCCATGTAATGCGTTCTGTTACCAATTTTCCCAATATTTTGCCAAAGGTTACTATAATAGATATTGGCCTATAATTGGTAACTAAATGTTTTTCGTCTGATTTGTGTATTGGAACAACAATTGCTTCTTTCCAAGGATCGGAAAGGTGCCCTCTGACAATGATTTGTTAAAAAGTTGTTAAGGTCAAAGGAATAGTTAGTGCTTTTGCACAGCGCCTAATGAAAACCGGAGGGATACCGTCTATCCCTGCTCCCTTCTCTTCGTTCAGTTGTTTTAGTGCTTGATAGATTTCACTGTCACTAAGTACCAATGAACTTAAGATGTGATTGGTTGAAACAAGTGTCATCGGAGCATTGAATGTTTGAGAAAAAATCTCAGCAAACAAATTTACAGATATCCTTACCATTAGAAGCAGCTACAGAGTTGTAAAACATTTGACCTGGGTACACACTATTGCCCTGTCTTTTACTTTTAAAGTAAGACCAAAACATTTTAGGTTTTTTTTTGTTACTTCGCTTTCAATGTTACTGAGAAAATTATTGTAACAGTTTTTTCTGAGTTCGTTACACCTAGAACGAAGGTCTTCAATTTGTATAATATCTAGGGGATTCTTATACTTCTTGACTTTTACGTGGAATTTATATTTTTGTTTAAATAAGCATATTAATTCACGAGAGTACCAATGTGTACTGTTGGTTTTTTTTTTAAAGGTATAGATGTAATGATTAATTTTTCATAAAATACTTTTACGATGTCGTTTAGGGATGGACAATTTAGAAATTCCTCTTCCTAGGCAATTCCCTGCCGATACTTTATGAGGCTATCGTAATCAGCTTTAAAGAAGTTTGGTCTAAGAATTGAGTTCATTTTTAGGTTAGACGCCGTCAAAAAGTCTTCTGATGATAAAATGGTATTACTACGCTGAACATTGGCGACAACTGTGCTGCTGAGTATTAGGTCGAGGGACTTAGATTTACAGTTTAATACATTATTAAATTGCTTAAGGTCGTTAATGGTTATAAAATCAACGAAGCCGACATTTACTTCACAATTAGTATAGATAGGTTCCAATTGGAAGCTGAACCAATTAATACTACTGAGATTAAAATCACCTATGATTAATGTGTTGGTACAGTTATCAATACTTCTTTGAGAGCTAGTGATATATTGATCCAGTGTTTCGCGCTGTGGAGGTGGAGGGAAATAAATAGCGCCTATATGTAACTTCGTAATACTAGTACCACGCTTAGAAGTTTTAATTTCGATATTAATTTATCCAAAGATCTTCGACTTCATTCTAAAAATGTGATATTCTATGGGATTTAAGATGATTCGCGACGGCAATCAGGACACCTCCGCCATCTTTGCGAGTACTATATTTGGTGGATTCCCTATCTCGTCTATAAACTATATATCTGTTATCAAATAACTCTACGTCGTAAACACTGTCATTCAGCCAAGTCTAAGCACTACTATATCATAATTCTGAAGTGACATGTTTTTATAAAATAAATTTGTCTTACTTTTTAAGCCTCTAACATTTTGGTAGTATACCCGAAGTGAATGACTGAATGTTAACTGGTATTGCCAAAGATATCTAGCTATTATATTTGTAAATATAAAAATATATTTAAGATATTAGACTAAAGATTTTAAAGTGTCCAAACTGTTTATCAAAACTAATTTGAAGTGCTTTTTCTATACGTGGCCGTGGGACGCCCGGTAGAACAGTGACTAGCCGTTACCGCTACTACTGTGTTAATTTTATTATGAAAATGTTTAAAAGTTTATCAAAATATACTTAATAATAAATAAAAAGT
Organism: Parascotia fuliginaria; assembly: GCA_963082885.1. Taxonomy (NCBI): domain Eukaryota; kingdom Metazoa; phylum Arthropoda; class Insecta; order Lepidoptera; family Erebidae; genus Parascotia; species Parascotia fuliginaria. Next base: position 10,174,145 of record OY720177.1, on the reverse strand, counting down.
ACCTCAAGATGTTTTTCAGGGAATTCAATTTCTTCATCTATCTCGGGTAAAGCCGGAGGTGTTTTAGCTAATTTTAACGGTATCTCTACGCGTATTTCTGCCAAGCGATCTCCGATCTTTTTCATAGTAGATACCATTCTCACTTTGTGCTCGCGTAACTCTAGTACTTTTGCGTTGAAATCTCGTTTGTTTTGATAAATCTGATAACAAAATTATTTATCTATTATGCATACTAAAGTAGTACGTTTATTGCTTAACGAAAAGTTAAAGCAGAGTTGATGCTTTGGGCGCTTCTGTTTGCTTCAGCTGGGCATAAATATTAACAGCACATAGTCATACTCTTATTTATTGTTTGTCACATTGTTTTCAGCATCAACATTGTTTTGACATCGATTTCATATTACGTAAACTATCTGAGAATAACAGAACGCAAATCGCGTCGTAATATCTCTACGTATGAATGAAAATAATAAAATTTGTTAGCTCGTATAAGCCACGACGTGCATGTAATTCAATATTTTCAAATAGAGAACGTACCTCTTCCCTTGTTAGACAAATACGTAACTGTGTATTGTGTCCGGGCGCTGCAACATAAGCTTCTTCAGTTTTAAGCAGTCGGTTGCCGATAGATTCCTCGGCTTCCTTCAAAGCCTCTGCAGCGCCGGGAGGCATCGCGTTTGGATCAGGCTTGCTGTTAATGTGCTCCTGCCACTGTTTGTGTAACAAAAATATTAAATCATTTGTGTTGTATTAAATACGTAGGTACTTTCAAAGTTTGCATAGTTAGACCGAAATGTGGTGAAGGAAAATGTCGTAAGGAAACCCGGACTTTTTTATTTTCCAAATTTATAATGCGTAACCTTTTCTGGACAAAAAGAGGCGCTCTGTAGTGTATTCACGTGAAAATAATAATCTCACAAAATACCACAATGGAAACATTGATACCGCCAGTTTGCCTCAATGGCTTGGATTAATAGAGTCTCCCAATTCTAAACCTTGCCAACAGGCAGGGCGTAGATAATTTAGTTTAGTAGCCATTTGCATTGGCTAAATTAAACTAAATTATTGCGCCTTTGCAATAAAATATTTTTAATGCATATGGAGAAATTTTGGAAAGCTAATATATAAAATTAATAAGCTACGATTTATCCATTATCCGTAAACTAAGTAATTACATAAATTTTATTAATTCCCTGCATTCAATATGATGGAAGTCATACCAAATGGATCTTTGTGAATAGTGTACCTGAATCAATTGCAGATGATGTCGAGCCAAGCGCTCATAATAGTTACGTAGAGCTTTCTTGAGAGCGTGTGGTCGGCGTGGTGGAAGACCAAGCAAGAAGGATGCGACGCGCGGAGGACCATACGATGTCTTCCGAGTACCTACGCGACGTGCTGCTGATTCCGTCTTTCTGTAGGTCACAAATTGTGTTGGAGTTCGAGTGGTTTGCGCACTTGTTCGTTCCACAAGCCGGCGCGATTCGCCAACTTGGTTTCGCCTACTAGCGCATTTTACTAATGTTAGCTATTTGTCAACAGTCATTATGTACGCTAAAAGAAATAAAAAATAAACTCTTTTCTTTACTTAATAGATAGAATAAGATAGAAGGAAGGAAAACGAAGTTTGACATTTGTAATGTCAGAGAATAATTTTTACTTACTCATTAATGTAAAATAAATCAATTTTGCAAAAATTAATATCGTTGGGTCTAGCTCGTCCCCGGAAATTGTGTTTGCAAAAAGCAAGAGGGGCAAGGACGTGCTACTTCGTGCTGGATATCGTTATCTTTTTTCAAAGAGTAACATGAGTGGCTCTTTATATGGCGTTTTACAAACCGCTCATGTCCAGGAAGCTTAACTTTAGGATCTGATAAGAAAAGCATCAGTCGTGAGAAAAAGCATATTTGCCTTCCACATTTTAAAGAAAAAACGATATTGAAAAACCATTTAATAAAAAAAACCATTAAAAACGGGTCGGGCGATAGATGTCTCGAACGCTAGTTGCCGCAGTCATTATGACGACTAATACTGCTTACGTCCATTTCTCACTATGTTATAAAAGCATTTTGTCGTAGTCGCAGAATGTCTAAAAAAATAGTGTGACCAAAGGTACAGTTGTTGAAAAAATTATTACCAGAACTATAAGGATATATATTTAATGAATCTACAAATAAAATATGTACCTAGCTAATAAATCTACAAATAAAATATGTGAAGTCAGTTAGTATCTTAAATTTATAAAAAAAAAGAAATTAACACATTTAATTGTTTGGCTAGCCGCACACCCAATAATATTGCCAATATTAATATTGACAATCAGCCAATGTATTTAAAAAACCTGTAATACTGCCCGAAAACATAATATTATTGTGTTTTCGGTTTTTGTGTTTTTTTTTTAAATACTTTATTGACAATAATATTGGGGGACTTTATTCGCATACAGACTTTTTATGTTGAAAAAAAAAAAAAAAAAAAAGATATTTTTGATATTTTATATATTTTACATACTGATTGACTGGCCTGTTGGTCTAGTGGTTAGTGACCCTGACTGCTAAGCCGGAGGTCGTGGGTTCGATTCCCACCAAGGACAAACCTTTGTGTGATGAACATGATTGTTTGTTCTGTGTCTGGGTGTAATTTATCTATAATATGTAGGTATCTACAAAAAAAATGTATATAAGTAGTTTATCAGTTGTTTAGTACCCATAACACAAGCAAATATAATTGCTTAATTTGGGGCTAGATAGCGCTGTGTGAATGTGGTAGAATATTATTATTATATTGCATTATGCTTAAGGCCAGTAATAGGTATAATTAACAAAAAGTTTAAATACCTACATAATATTATTTTCTAGTTGTAGGTAAAGTTCTCTCATGCCAGCTCTCATAGCTGGCAAAAAAATTTTCGCAAAAAAATCTCTATTGCAATCGACTGTACCGTATTCTCTGTACATTCAAGTATTTAGACATTCTGCGACTACGACAAAATGCTTTTATAACATAGTGAGAAATGGACGTAAGCAGTATTAGTCGTCATAATGACTGCGGCAACTAGCGTTCGAGACATCTATCGCCCGACCCGTAAAAACTATTATAAAAATTATTATTATATTTTTTATATATATTTATTTTATTTTTGTATATTTATTATTATATATTTTTTTAAAACCATTGTACACGATTTAACTGAAATAACTTGCACATTAAACCTAATTTAATTATAAGTAGTAATAATCCTGTTTTCACTTTTGTAGTTAAATGTACGTAGTTTTGTATTAAACGCAATTCACTCAGTTGACAAATAGCTAACATTAGTTTAACGCGCTAGTAGGCGAAACCAAGTTGGCGAAACGCGCCGGTTTGTGAAACAAACCTGTGCGCAAACCACTTGAACTCCATTGTATTATCTCAAGTATCTATAGTGCTCATTATAATAATCTAGTCCCTTAATTATAGGGAGCCAGGGAGTATAGACAAAATTAAATTCATTAAGTGTACCTAATAAGATTTCAAGCTCCATCAAAAATAAATAAGTGTGATAATGGATGATGATAGAACTTGAATATACTCGTAAAAACAACTTGCGCCAATTTCACAATACTTACTTCATTTGTGCATCAGCCATTTCTAATAAATTCTTGTCCCTAGCAGCATGTAAATTTAGAATACGGACAAAGTTAATTTAGTAGTGTGACAAACAATACGAGAAAATAAGTGTTATGGCCTAATCGTAGTTCAAATTCGACTGCACCGTTGGTCTAGTGGTTAGTGTAACTGACTGCGACGCCGGGTGTCGTGGGTTCGATTCCCGCGGAAGGCAAATATTTGTGTGATGAACATTTGTATTTGTCTTCAGTTTGGGTGTTTTCTATGTATATTAAGAATGTATTTACAAAAAAAAAAAAGTACGTATATGTATTATGTTTCAGTTATCTAGTACCCATAACACAAGCTCTGCTTAGCTTGGGACTAGATGACGGTGTGTGATAGTGTCCACATATTATTATTATTATTATTATTATTAAATGCTAGGTAATAAATTTTATTATTGTTAATTTATTATTACGTTACCTCCCACGGAGTGCAGCTTCAGCCATTTTCGCGTATACTTCTTCAAGTTGATCATAGAAGTCTTTTGAAAGGTTCTTCTGGCGAAGAGGTCTAATCATTACTTGAGGATCCCTAGAGTAAAATAGAACACACAAAAAAAATTATCAACTTCAATGAAATTTGCGGAATGGCGGTAGATACGCTTCGTTTTGTAAAAATGAAGGTCCACTGTTAATTTCACTTGTCTCCACCGGGTGGTAGAGACAAAACTGTTGGTATAGGATCTGGGCAAAACCCTGTTTATGGTGCACAGTACCCATAATTATGTACCTAAGTAATTAATAAATATTTAGTTTATAGTTTACCTTATTGCTTTGATAGTAAAAGGGAACACATCTAGCTGTATAATGTTTCTCGAGTACATTTTATGTAGTCCCAAGTCGGACGCATCGAGCTGATGTGCCAACTTCCTTATTGTTAATGCTTTAGCATCGTCTAGTTCACGTTCCTGTTCAGCTAGAGGACGGGGATCCAAAGTCACGTCTATTTGTTGGGACGCTGGAAGGGCGCGGTTCCTATGAAGGTTAAATAATGGCAAATGATTTTTTAAGGAATAGGGAAAATGATCATGTTCGAAGTATGAATTGTGTCCATCATTTTAGTGCTGTTAGCATGCTTAGGAATCAGGATACCAAAATTTAGAACAACCAAAGTTTTGTGAAATACGTGGTAAGACATCGTAAAGTGACTGGGTCAGCTTGCCAAGCGAGGTAACTAGCAATCACTTCAAAATGTGATATCCTAAACTATTAAACTAAAACCATTAACTGGCATTTACGATTTAGTTTTGGTATGCTTTAAAAAATTGGATTATCTTATTTCTTATTTTATAGTTTGGTAATATTGTTGAAATAAAAAACAAAATAACTTACGCTTTAATAAGTTTGCTGTATTCAGAAGTCAGCTCGCTTAGTTGGTCCCGAACTCGCTTCTTATGTGCGTTAGCTATGGCCATCATCTTGTCGTACTCTTCTTTTTGTTTTAGTTGTTCATGAGACATTAGTTCACCTTCCACAGTGCTCGGCTCTGGTACCCTTTCTACCTCCTACAGTTTAATAGAACATTACACAAATAATTATCCTTTTGGTACAAAGTATATCATCATTATCATCATCAGCCTGCGGCAGTCCACTGCTGGATATTGGCCTCTTCCAAAGCGCGTTATCTTTTCTGATTTACTGCTGTTTGCATCCAGTATAGGTACCCAAAGTATATAGGCACCTATTAATAATAATAATAATAATAATATTCTACCACATGCACACAGCGCCATTCAGCCCCAAATTAAGCAATTATATTTGCTTGTGTTATAGGTACTAAACAACTGATATATACGACTTATATACATTTTTTTTGTAAATACATACATATATTATAGATAAATTACACCCAGACACAGAACAAACAATCATGCTCATCACACAAACCACTAGACCACTAGACTAGACACTAGAGACTAGAGCGCCGGAGGCCCAACCTTCCCTTTCCCCTTTCCTTACCTCCCTCATTCCCTTCCCCTAACCCCATTCCCAACCGCCATAGTGGAGACTATGGCTTTTGGTATGGTGGCCATAACTTCTGGATTCCACTGACTGCTTACCATCAGGCGGGGCGGAGTCACTTTGGTAGGCTACTAAAAAAAAAAAAGAGACCAACAGGCCAGTCAAATTAATGTAAGACATGCTCGTGCAAAACTCACTATTTTAGAGAGGAGAGGTACATTTGTTATGGTATACTACTGGGCGCTGCCAACCAATGCTATCGTTGTCGAAATATTAAAAATATAAAAATTGTCATACAAAAATATGTAAAATTGACATTTATACATATACATTATACGTAATAAGTGAGGTAGATAAACACTAACAAGTTGTTCCGGAGGCTCTGGTATTTCAGGCATTGGGATCAGTGGCTCAGGAAAATTTATTATGTAAGAGAAAATATTGCCATCCGCACCACAAGTATACAATCGTCTGAAAAGCAACAGAAGAATCAACTCGTCAAGTAGCCTTATTTTAAAATCAAAGAAAAAGTGGGGGTAATGAGTTATTCAAGACACTGGATGCAGCCTGATTCGAACAAGTATAAAATAACAAATGAACTTACCTCCCATGTGTGCTGATTTCAATAGCTGTTATTGCACCCGTATAGCGATTGTGCATTGGTAAATAGTAGCAGTCCGTGAAGTCTATTCGAGGAATTGGTTGTTTCTAAAAATACAGTCTTACTTATAAATGCGCTAAATGACCTTAGGTAAAGTTAATATGTGCACATCTCAGAACAAAGAAAGACGAATCGTCTTTGTTCTGAGATGATATTATGTTATATTGCCATGTATAATATATTATATCAAACTGATAAATTAGTACTACCTACCTGTTCCTTCGCCAATCTTCGGCCTTTGAGTTTCTTAAGCAATTTCTGCATTGCTAATGTCCAAACTAAAAGATGTCTCTCAGGCGAGTCTTCCTCTTCAGTAGGCATTCTTACTACTCGGATATAACCCGTGTTTGTGCCTACAATTAGGTAACGATTTTCGCATCTATAACAGATTATGATTATAATTATACCTGAAAACTGTTCCGAAATAAGAGATGTAATTTGAATTAAAAACGGCTTTAGAAAAATTTCTAAACTCGCGAATTAGAGAGTCAAAGCTGCAAACAACGCTACGCTACGCATCACAATGGTTAACTAAATTGTAACACTATTATCAGTTACTGTTTTTCGTAATGTGTCCTTTTTACAAAGTATAATCAATACTAAAATTAATGTGACTTACATAAATTTCAAGGACGTAATATCATCACACCAAGCGCCCGGGATAGGCGCGTACTTGTAAATCTTGTTCGATCCTGGCTTTACTAGTAATAATGCGCCGGTGCCTCTTTGTATGACCCATACTCCTTCACTGGTGTACTCTGCCCAAGTGATTGTAGTACCCAACATGCTTTCGCTTTCCACTAGAATATCATATTAGCTAATATTTTAGTTGTTATTTTTTAATGTACCTATATCTAATTTCGTGGTGCGCGCCTAGTTTATAATAAAATTGATACGGGATATTTGAATTCTTGTTAACAAACGATAAATCTAATATATAAAATTCTCGTGTCACGGTGTACGTTATTGAACTCTTCCGAAACGGCTCGACCGATTTTCGTGAAATTTTGTATGCATATCGGCTAGGATTGAGAATTGGACAAAATCTATTTTTCATCCCCCTAAATGTTAAGGGTGGTCTGAAAAGGGATGAAAACGATTGTGTGAAACTTCTTCATAGTTTTGAAATTTTGTTTTGGAATACTTCTATTTTTTTTTTAATTGGGGTGGATTTAGAGGGACGGAATTAGGGATGAAATATTATATGGAAAGATATTTGCTTTTGAATTTAGTGACTTGAAAATTGAAAAGAGGGGGATGGGAGGGGGGGTGAAAGAGAAGTGAGGGGTAGGGAAGAAGAAGTGAGGGGAAGTGCGGAGGAAGTGAGGGGGAAGTGAGGGTAAAGCGAGGGGTAGTGAGGGGGTAGTGAGGGAAAAATGAGAGAAAGATGAGAAGGAAGTGAGTGGGAAGTATGGGGCAAGGTAGGGAAAGGGAGATGTAAGTGAGGGGTAAGCAAGGAGGAAATGAGGGAGAAGCTAGGGAAAGGGAGAGTGAAATGACGGGGAAAGGAGAGGGGAGGTAGGGGAGCGAGGAGGGAGGGAAGAAGCGAAATGGGAGGAGTGGGGAAGAAGGGAGAGGGGAATAGGGGAAAGTCGTGAAAACTTTACGCGGGATATCTGTAGGTAGGTGAAAGAGGGTTTGTAGAATGGGAGATTAGAAATATCTATTTATATAAAAATAAATCCCTATTTCCCTTGGTCACGGCATCACGCGTGAACGACTGGACCGATTCCGTTAATTCTTTTTTTGTTGTGTTTGTTATTGTCAGGAGCAGGTTTTGCGAAAAATTAGATAGTAAGACAGGACAACGTCTGTCGGGTCCGCTAGTAGTTATATGTCTCTTGCTGTGCTGAAGTGACTTGTAACCAAAATAAACATTATTGTTTTGTGATATGCAAACGAAATTTACTCTAAGTTCGATAAAGTAATTGTATTATCAACTCGACATACATAGCTTCACGCCTCTTTCCTCAAAAGGGTAGGCAGAGGCGTGTAACTGAATATCACTAAACTTCTATCTGTGATCTAATATAATTTTTTACTTACTTAGTTCAGTTTCACCAAGCCATTCGTCTTCTTCGTCATCATCGTCTTTTCCGCCTTGAGCTTTTAAAGCCTCTTCATCCAAACTGGCCAGGTCCTCTTCTGCTGGGAATGGTCTTTGACGCATGCTGGCAATACCAAACGTTTTATTTCTATTATCAGTTGAATAACAACGATCTTCTCTTTTTTGTGTAAAATAAGAACTATCTCTATAAGTATTCTATTACGTCGAATTTATCGTAACATGATGTTTTTCAGTCTTTATAAATTGCTAAATCTGTTTACCTTATCTAGGTAGCTGAACGAATTTTACTTATGTGGGCGGTTTTGTCTTCAGTCTTTGGAGCTTACAAAGACACCGCCGGCATTCTTAGAAATTAATTAAATGATTATACACGAGACATTATATATAATATATTAATATATAAACGCGCCAACGTCTGGAATTAACAGTCGTTGTTTTTGCGTTTGATAGCCCAGTTCTTGAGAAACATCACGCTATTAGTGATGGGAGCAGAGCAGTAAGCAAATATAGAAATAATTCTGGGCGGGTGAAACCGCGCTGCGGGCAGCTAGTAAAGTAATAAACTTAATAAAGTTGGTAACAATGCACCGCTTGCTTTAAATTTATATTATTTAAATTAATACATTAGATACATTAACTCACAAATGTTTCTTTACTAAAGTTTCTTTGTAAGATACAAAATTCAGTACGAAGGTAGTAATTTCAGAGTATTCGCGAACTTCAACTTGCGGCAGCACTGCTTCCATGAGAAGACCAACTTGTCCACATAATAGAAGAACGTGTTCCTAAGGAAGAAAACGCAAATAGAAGACAAAGAAATTGTTAATAAAATCATCATATCAGCCGAAAAACGTCCACTACGGTAGTAGATCCACGCTGGTTTCAGCATGAATGGGCCGGATCGTCCGGGGAAGTACTACCCTCTCATAGAAGATCGACGTAAGAGTATTAGTATCCGTACTACTGCGTTTCGCTCGGTGAGTGATAGTGCCGGAGGCCCAACTTCCCCCTTTCCCCTTTCCTTACCTCCCTCATTCCCTTTCCCTAACCCCATTCCCAGCCGCCATAGTGAAGGCCACCATACCAGCAGTTTAAGACTATAGCTTTTGGTATGCAGTCAGTGGAATCCAGAAGTGGTGGCCACTTCTGGATTCCACTGACTGCTTACCATCAGGCGGGGTGGAGTCACTTTGGTAGGCTAATATAAAATAAAAATAAAAAACTAGTGGACATAGGGCAATAAAATGGCACCAACTCTTTGTGGATTTATGAGTCAGTTGTATTGTGGACTGTAATAAGTCTTCATGAAAGACAGAAAGGGAGCCTTTATGCGCGTCTCTGTCAGATGCCACGTGGCTTCCAACAAGTATGAAATTCCTTGGTGCCAGCAAGGGTTTGGTATAACTCCTTCGTTTATCGCTATGATGATTTGGTAACAAATAATTGACTTGCAGGTAATCGCTGTTGGTGGCCTATGGAAAACTACCGGTAGGTATTGTAAGAAATAAAAAACTGCTTAATTAACCAGTTTGTAGAAATCCGTAAGTTAAAGAAATACAATGTTTCAATATCATAAAATAGTTATATAAATGAATAGACAAGAGTTCACCTACCTCACCAGGTTTCCAAGTCATGTACGAGATAATATTTGGGGTCTCGATAAAACCCAATCTTTCTAATTTGAAAGGCGTCGATAGTATCAGCTTATACATGAATATAGTGCTGTTTTGGCCACAGGTCACTAGTAGTGTGCGATTTTCATTTATTGATATCTGATTGATGGCCTTTGAATGGGGTTTTAATAACTGCAAAGAGCAACACATACAATACAAGCTTCAAATAGAAAATTAAATAATGACAACAAAGATAGATTCGGTACTAATTATTCTTTTAGGTGTTGATGTTAAGAAAATTCAGACTAATACCTAAGGAAAAATCATGCCTCTAGAGCGTAAGGTAGCTCTGGACCAATAGGCTAGAAATATAGCGTCTAAGTTTGAATTTTGAGACGCTACTTGCTACGTTTTGTGAGTTCAAGATTGAAGGAAAGTTTGAAGCCTGAATAATATTATAAGTAATAGTGTACTACTAGGCGTACACTACTGTGTCGAGACAGGTGGTTTTAAATTCTTGATCCGCAAACGAGTATGGACTATTTATTATCCCAAAACAAAGCTATATTGGTAAATTGAATTCTAACTGGCTATCTATGCTTACCGAGATTAGATCTATAACATCAGGATTTTCGGAATCTTGACTGTGTATCGTAAGTACTGAGTGAACATGGATGTCTATGAAGGAGCGGCCAGTCCGATTTTCAAGCCGCTCGGGATGAAGGAGCAAAGTTCGCATTATGCCGTCTTCGAAACCGACCATGATTATGTTAGACGTCTCATCTACCTGCAATTACACCCTTGTTATTGATTAGATATTTGTAGAGCGGATGAAAATGTGAGTTCATGTTGAAGTTAAATTGTAATAATTTTCAGAAAACATAAATATTTGTTTATTTGACAATAAGAAAAAAAAAACGGTCAAGTGTGTTTCGTACAAACTTGATGAAACTTGTAGTTAGAATATATATAAAAACAAATAAAATCTTTTCATTGCGTTGATATAGAAGTTTAATTTTCTTATTAAGAGTATTTGGTAAAAATTTCAGCTTGCTATCTCTATGCGTTACTGACAAAAGGTCTTGTCAGACAGACAGACAGGTGTACAAAAAGGTAGGAGGAACGATACCTTAAAAATAACAAGATAAAAACTTACTTAGGTAAATAAATAACATAATAACCTAAGTAAATAACTTACGTCTGTAGGCGGGTAGAACAAGCAAGTAATAGATTTTGGAAAATGATATCGTGCCAACAATGTATGAGCATACGTATCATATGCATGAAGAGCTCCGTCTTCTCCTGCAGTTATCATTATAGGGTGCGTCCTCAAAGCTATCAGACCAATAACGGCTCCAGCATGGCATGTCATTATTTTACGATGGTTACACTCAATTTTATCAAGTTCTAATTCAACTATCCATAGACCTCCATTGCCATCCTGTAAAAAAGGTGCAAGAGATAAAGACTTAGTAACAATCAAATTTAACCCTTTCATGGGCGGTGGCGTGTATATACGTTCCAAGACAGCTACGAGTGGTGACAGAACGTACTACCACGTCTATTTTAATTTACTTGTTTTAAGCAGACCGTATTCTCACGTTGACTCGGCATACAAAATTGTACAAGCTAAGACTTTCCGCCACAACGCATGAAAATTTCAAAATTGTTCTGTCACATTACATTATGATTTTTGGTGCTTCAAAAAGAAGACGTCCTGCTCGTGCGCACCCGCGCACGAGCAGGACGTCGAATACGCACGACGTCATTATACGCCCCCGCGTCCCTACATTCTCGTTGCCTCAGTCGCATAGTGTCAACCTAGGGGTACGCGCGCGCGCGCCGCCGAGAACCGGCTGTTTTTACTGTTGTTTTTGAGAGTGATTTTGCATAAAATGTAAGTATTATGACTGTTTATTTATTAAACATTATGTAAAAACAGATAAACTATCCTTAGAGAGCTATATTTTGCTATAATTCATGTTTTAAACGGACTTTTAAATGAATAATAACAGAATGTAAGTACCTACTAGCTCCTTTCATTTTTTACGCAGGTACCTACCTAAATTACGTTGTTACTAGATGTTTATCTTGCAAAAAGATAATGTACATTATCTAGAGAGCTAATCAATGTGTTTCTTGCTTGTTTAGATGGATAAACGCATAAAAAAATCTATGAAAATATTTGAACATCGGTCATCAGATGAAACAGCTCGGGACTCGTTTGAAGACGACGGGGAGTACGGTTCGGACAATAATTATGAACCAAGTGAAGAAGATTCCTATAGTGACAGCAATCATAGTGAGTCTTTGGTATTACCAATAAAAAGATCACGAGTTGGTGGTACCAATGAGAATGACCTGCTGTACGGGCTATGACTGAGCGACGATAAACGTTGACGTTAGATAACGATAGTGCCGCTATTGACCAAATGTATCGAAAAAATACGACTCGACGTCAATAAACGTCTAACCATTTTGTATGAAAAATTGATGTGTCATTCTACATATACCACATGATCAAGTACCGTCCGCGAAAGGGTTAAATTGTTAATATTTAAAGATATTTTAAAAATAACCAGTCAACTGCAAGTTGGACTCGCGCATTGTGGGTTTCGTAACCTAGACAAATTAAAGAAAAAAAGAAAAAGCTAATATTGTGTAAAAAACCACATATCTTTTAGTTGCATAGAATTTTGATTTTTTTACAGCTCCAAAAGCCTTTTTTTATATTAGTCTACCATATTGACTCCACTCTGCCTGAGGTTATGCAGTCTGTGGAATCCAGAAGTGGCTGACGGTTTAGGTTTAGGTGTTCTATATGTACTTATAAATTTTAGCTTGAGACATCTACGCGTTACTAAGAAACAGACACTTGGCAGACAGACGGACGGACAATAAAGAGATCCTACAAGGGCTCCATTTCGCTTCTTGATGTACGGAACCGGGGCAACTGCTCCCTCTGCTATATAAATACACCAATGCTTAAAACCATTACTAATGGAGTGGTAAGAGTATCTAGTTTTTTAATTAAAGAGATAAACTCTCGCTTGCTACTTGACCATCACTTCCTCGGATGCTATATACGTAATCTACGTTATTTTCTTATTTTACTTACTTGAGCATACCAAAACGAATCTTTTTGCTGTGTAAGACACATTATTTCACAACCGGGCACCTGGGAAATAAAGGTTCTATTATTGTTAGTAAACTGCAATTGAACTCTCTTGCGTAGAAAACTTTTTATTCGCATTTTAATATTTTAAATAATAATAATAATAATAATAATAATAATAATCATTTATTTCAGGTCGCATAAACCCATATTATAAATACCTTACAGACTAACATAGATATATAATATAAACTTATAAACTACACTTCCTATGCACTACGTCATTGTGCTATCACGTGGCACTTGTCCGCGGAAGCGACGGAACACGACAACTTGCGGCCAAAAGGTTTCCTCCATGATGAGGTGTAGATAGCAGGTCGGTACTCGCACCACAAACGCCTTAAAATTGCGACGCGACTCCAACAGCTGCACTCTCGGCCTGTACTTCGTCTTTTGGCGGACGTACTCCTCGATATCCTCAGCCTTTGTAGTGTAATGTAGGCGAGAGATATACACAGGAGTGTTCGGTGCGGCGGCACGCAGCTGCATGTTGTTTTCCGCTGGTGCTGTATCGCAACAGTTCTTGTTGGTTCGCTGGCGGCGCTTCCTCTTCTGCACCGTCACGTAACCATCTTCGTCAGCCCGGGTCGTTGCCTTTTCAGGCATAGGCTTGGCCGGGGGTGCAACATAAATGCTTCGCTTGATTTGTGAGTCAGCTATTCGACTCTGACGCGCGGCGATGCGAAGAGGAGCCGCGGGGACGAGGACGGGGGCGGGAGCGGGGCTGCAATGCACTCGTTCAATGCATACAGCCGACTCTGCATTCCGCGGCGCCGGTGTCTTAATTGCTGACGCAAAACTTGCAGGCGATGTGTCGAGGCGGCATGCACCCCGGCGCGTGTTTACGTTAGTAACACGATCCGGTGACGCAGTCACGGCCACAGTATTGCGAAACTCACTGAGTTCCATGCGCAATTCTGCGACCGTGTTTTGGGATGTCTCTAATTTTCTTTGCACATCCGCTAGACTTGCCTTGAGAAACACGATGTCCTTCAGTTGGCTTGTAACGTCGACGTGATCGAAGGTGACGGGAGGTAACTTATTCAAGTCTTTCGCCACAAACGTCGGCACGTCATCAGAGTCGGTCTCCTTCAGCAGAGTGATAATCTCCTGCAAGCTTTTCTTTGTCCCATCGCGCCGATGAGACACCATCTGGTCACATTTGTTAAGTGACCTGTACAATAGCAGCTTGGCAGCAGCTACGTCATCCTCGCTGAAGTTCGTGGAGCAGATCTGGACAGCGGACATCTCGTCCATAACATCCAGCTTCTGTTGCAGGAACGCCAGCAGCTCATTCGCCACGAGTGTGTCACACATGGCGACTAATTACGAGCGTCGGCTTACGCCGCGCTATAAATTAAGTAAAACTAATAACAGGTACGTATTACACGTCCGCTTTAGAGCGCGGTACAACGCTGAATAATGCATACATACGCAAGTTTCAGCAACAGGGTTGAGTTCTACGTAAGGGTCTTCTTCGGGCGGGTCAGCCTGCTCCACAGTATCCCAGTACCAGACCTTCACACACCCATCTCGGGCTATAGTCATTACTTCGTCACCAGCCGGACTTAACATGAATTGTATCTAAAACATAGCAGAGCATTAGATACGATATCGAGAGGAAAGTTTGTAAAAGTAAGATCAACATAATTTCAGTTACGAACATGGATGAAGCTCTGGTAATATAGCGAGCTTTTAACCGTATAGGTATCCAGCGAGCCTGGTCGCATGTAGATACTATACGGGTATACCTAATATTGTCATTAGGTAAACAACGGGCAGAAATTACGTGGATTCTAGAATCGGCGCCTCCGGTGACACAGGCGCAAATAAACTTTAGACGCAAAACAACACATTATTTATGTTCACGAAACGAAAGTAGATTACTAAAAAATATTTATATATAAAATTAAATATTTGCGTAATAAAAGAAAACAGAAAAATATTATTTCATTTAACAAACATTTATATAAAAACATAATAGTTGTAGATTTGTAGAACTTACAATAGGTGCTTGATGACAGGCTTTCCGTCCCTTTCGCGTAACTTCTAGTTTTACAAGCCCAGCTTCCCACACCAATACGTTACCCCACTCGCATCCAGATAACACCTGAAAATTGCATGAAACTAAGTATAATAAGCTAATATTGTACCAAATCAAACTGAGATTAAAACAGACCAGTTTATTTTATATAATTTACACCTAATTATATCTACCTAACATAAATAAATATATACTTTTGTACGAGTACGTTCATACATTCAATATAACTATTAACCTATGTATCTACGTCAATATAATTCTGTCCTGTCTACTCTTATTTTTAAAATATTTATAAATATAAGTACTTAAATAACCTTTTCATCGGGCATTGGGAAAACACCGAGGACATCACAAATTTCAGTTTTGCCAAATCTTCCCAATTCACCTTTCAATTTTAGTCCAGTGAAAGTTTCTGCCATCTTCCAAAACTTGATATGTGCAGCTCCTGTATAAATTTTAATTAAACAAAATGTTTTTTTTTTGCAAATTTAACGCAAATTAATGCAAATTCTAGGGCAAATATGGTTTATTCCTAACCTGACCCGAAAACCTAATCTGGTACCAGTTTAGGTTAGAAACGGTTACTAGGTGAGGTTTTCGGGTCAAGTTAAGAATAAATCGCAATTACCTCAAAAAACGCAGTTAAGACAGATGGACGGAAGAAGTAGAAAGTAGTAATAATTTATTCTTATTTACGATTCTGTAAGTAAGTAATTAGAAGTTGTACTTTCGTTCAAAAAATGGCTGTTGCAGACACATGAGAGCACATTAAAGAGCTCGTCAAACCCTAATAACAACTAGCAGTCTCCATCACCGAAATCAGCAGGAAGACAATATTAGACAAGAAAAGGTGCAAGTAATCGCATGATAAACCAGAAGACCGTAAAACAACGGGCTCCGGTAAAGGACACGTGCGACAAGAACGGCTATATGGAAGTGGAGAAGAAAAAGAGGAAGTTCACTTGTCGGAATCAGTGTGGTACAGGGTTAGCAGGACGTGAGAGGTTAGATACACAATACTGCTGTGCCCCGTAATATGACGCCACCGTAAGCTGATGCACTTGTATTAGTTTTAAATTTATAATTATTATTATTGTCACCCTCTCCCTTTTTGTCCAGAACAACACGTGCGGGACTAAAGTGCCACCCTTTCACAGTGGAATCTAAAGGGTCTCGAACCAAACGGTTCAGCACTTCATACTTTTGTCGCTCAATTAAAGCCTGGAATTCTTTGCCAGCGCATGTGTTCCCATCTAATTTTGATCCTGGGTCTTTTAAGCGGGGCGTGAAAAAGCATCTCACTAAGCCGCCATAGTGGAGGCCACCATACCAGTATTTTGGCTTTTGGAATGGTGTCCGCCACTTCTGGATTCCACTTACTGCTTACCATCAGGCAGAGTGGAGTCACTTTGGTAGGCTAATATAAAAAAAAAAGTATATATTTATATGAATTGTAAAAAATATCCGAAATAAATGTTATGAATTGAATAATAATAATGATAATAATAATAATAATGTTGCACCTAAAGAGGGTCGCATTAGGTGGATGGGTCAAGGGCCAGTTCCAGAAGGCAGTTCTGCTCGACACGGCACGTATTGTTAGGAGGTTCCTCTCTCTGGAGCCCTAACCGCCGGTAGCTTAGACTTTGTCTCGTTGCCGGTGGTAATCTATTTTTTATATTTTTAAATGTGTATTTTTGGTTTTTATAAGTATATATTTGAAAATGTAATATATATGAAAAATATGAATAAAGGAAATAATAATGTTGCCAGTAAGCCTGACAATCCTGAGATAGTGGTGATAGATCGATTAGAGCGCCTTGTAATGATCGTGGACGACACCATACCTCATATTGATAATCTCGTCAATGCTGAAAATGACAAACAGATCAAGTATCCGGATTTAGCTCACGAGGTTGTTGATATGTGGGATGTGGATTAGGCGATCATTATTCCGATAGTGGTTACAATGAATGGAATTATTACTAAGAGCCTCGACCAAGATCCGTTAGCTGTTTGGGTCAACAGCCAGATACAGAAGGCGGTGTTTCTTGATACGGCCCGAATTGTGAGGAGGTTCGTATTTCTGGAGTTCTAACCGCCGGTAGCTAGGTTCCTGTACCCGATGCTGGTGGGTGTCCAATTTTTATGTTTTTAAATGTTTTATGTTTTTTATATTTAAAAATGTAATTTTGTGAAAGATTTTAAATAAAGGAAATAATAATATGAATAAGAATTTTGTTTATGTTTTATGTTATATTATATACATAAAGCGGAAGAGTTTGTTTGTTTGAAAGAGCTAATCTCTGAAACTTCCAGTCAAATTTGAAAATTTCTTTTTGTGTATGATAGCTTAGTTCTCGAGGAAGGTTATACGCTATCTAACATCACACTACTAGCGACGGGAGCAGAGCAGTGAGCAAAGACGCGAGTGAAGCAATGAGCAAAGACGCGAGTGAAACCGCGCCAAAGTGTTTTATATTTCTTTTGAGTAGCTGGTGCATTATGATTAAGTACCTTACACTGTGTTCTAACGTACCTGCAGTAGTGAGCTGCCCTGGACAGTAAGGCGAGAACATGACAGCATTGACGTCATACGTAAACGCACTCGTGCGTAAAAGGATCTTGTGACGTTTCCATTGCCAAATAGTAAGATTATAGTCCGGTTCTAGGCCTACTGAGGCTAATAATTCACCGTCGGGGCTGCAAAATGAAAAAAATATTAAGTTATTGATTGATTAACGGGTCTTTGTAGGTACTTAACACTGATGCTTCAAGTCGGCATAAATGTCTAAGAAAAGACATTGAACTGTGCTTTAAACATTTACCAACTTTTGGACACAATAGAAAAGTATTCTTTACCTACCTAAAATCTAGAACAGAGTATGCGTTGGTCGTGCCATCTCTAAGGACTGCGTCTATTTCCATCTGCGGCCACGTGTAGAGGATTATCACGGGCTCCCTGTCGCCTTCTCTACATTCAGCTATAGCTATACGATAGTTGGGATCATGTCTGTAGGACTGTAAAAAAAATAGTCATCTTTACGCTATAAGTAAACAATTGTAAAATTTAATATTTCGTATTATTTTTACAAAATAACTTTAAAGCTTCATGGTACATTAGGTTACGCAGCAAAATTATAAAACGAAGTTTTTAATTCTTAGAGAGTAAAGTAAAAATATAGTAAAAATATACTTAATTATGACTGATTAGTCAGAAACGAAGGCGTGGGCGTTAATCGCCTACTCGGGATCTCTTGGGACGGAAAATGTTGCCGCCTAATTATTTATAGATTACAGTGAGTAATAATTCTAAAGAACCGAATCATAATTGCGACAAAATTATGAATTTATGAAACGACAAGTTTTAAAAGAGTTTATTATTCTTATGAAGATATTCCGCTCGCTAAAACTGACGCGCCAATGTCCATACACAAAGACACATACCTACTTACCAAGGAAAATGTCAGTAAGTCTATTTACCGTGAGTGCCCCAATAGAGCCACCTGTAGAGCTTCGGCGAAACCATGTCTGTTTCGTCTTTACGTCGAGAAACACTACATTACTCCCTGCTGCCCAGCACACGACTAAGTCATCACAAGCGCATAGATTAAAGTACTTATGGCAATCATATCCGTATGAATGTCTGTGATATTTACTCATTAAGAAAATTAAACACTTAGATGCATTATGATAACCTCAAAAATATACGTATACCGGAAGGGCAAAGTAAATCGGATAAAGTGGATACCTTCTATACTTATTTAGCACAGTCATCATGAGTAATTATATGAAGTATATGGAATTATGTATTTTAGCACTTAGGTATGTAATTTTTTGTTGCAGATGGTGAATGGTATATAAAAACAGCGCAAGATACTATATTATGTAAAGATAACTGCAAAAAACTAAATTAGGTACTATTCAAAAGCAGTGATGATTTTGTTTGTGATAACTGCAATCATTATATGAGAAACAGGCAAATGTTGATTTAAATATGATCTTCTAATTTTTAATGTTTATTTTGTTTGTAAGATTAATTTCATCCCAAACTGTTCTTTTTGCTCTGGCATCCTCTTCTGACCACTTATATATGCACTTTACCCGGTGTCCCGGGCAAAGAGAGCTTTAAACCAATGTTGTAAACTTGGCATATAATTAATAATTTAATTAAAAAGACTGATTATAAATAATTGTTTTAATTGTCCCAGTATAACTAAACGACAATAATCAAAACAGCATAAGGTATTCACTTGACCCGGGTTTCCCCTATGAGTCTTCTTTTTAGTAAAACTAATGGCTATCATCACTCATTTTTCTAAAAGGGAGGTGTTTAAAATAATAAGGACTGTCAACGTGGGTTACGGACCATATAATTTATCATCTTACTGAGGTCATCTAACCGTCTGTCAAGGGTAGTGACTGCAATAACAATGTGTCCTGCAGTGGACGGATGTGACCCCTCAAGCTGAGAACGACAACTTCCTAAAATGACAACTTCCGAAAATGACAACTTCCTACAACGTCTATTCCAAAATAGACAAATTCCGAAAACGACAAATTCCGAGAATGACACATTTCGAAAATGACAAATTCCAAGAATGACAAATTCCGAGAATGACACATTCCAAGAATGACAAATTCCGAAAATGTCAACCTACCAAGGGGTGTCAATTTCAGCTAAGAAAACACTACCAGGTCCATATACAAATCCACTTTCCCTAATGATCCACTGAACTAAAAATGTCTCAGATTCCCATTTGGCCTACAATACACACACAGAATACAAATGAATGTGGACAAAACAAAAGACTGTCGAAAAGTTATCCGACGTCGATTTTAAAAACAAAAGACAAGTCAAAAAGATTATTTTGAATATTTTAGGTTGAAAAAAAAACCAATGAAGTTTAAAATAGCGTGCACCTAGCACGCTATTTTAAACTTCATTAGTTTTAATATTTTAATTTTTTTGTTGTACCTACTTCTGTTCTATTAGCTTATTGAAATATAAAAAAGTGATTTTCCACATAAGTAATATCCCAAGTTTTGTCCTTTTGAAAATAAATCTTATAACAAATAAACATCATGAAACAAATGAACAGAGCTTTAGGTAATACTTTATGACGGGATGTCGAAAAACTAGTCATGCTCACTAAAATGTCATGACTTGTGGTGTCGTATTGGCCGGGTCATCACCTTCCCTCTAATATGGCGAAGGTGATGATGGCTGGTCTGTGCGTCATGCTCGTGAACGGGTGCTACCTGGGATGACTGGTCAATCTTGGCATGGCATACATTTAATACTTAATTCAATATTATCTTGTAGTTCAATATGACTGGGCAATGCATTTACTATTTTTTAATTTTAATTAAAATACGTAGTCAAATTACCATACTAGATGAAACTAAATAATTGAAATCCACTATTTTCATTTCTTTTCTTTTTTCAAAAATAATATTAAATAATTAGTTGTTTTGTAATAATTACTTTGTATGGTTCTTTGGTTGCGTTGATATGTTTAAATTGTTAACTCATACAAAAAATTTTAATTATCTGGCGATTGAAAAGAGTGGCGTGAGTTTCTTGCCAGTTCTTCTCACAGCTCTACCTCGTCAGCGAACTGGCTGTAGGTTAATTAGCTGACTTCATGTAATTTGACTTTTCATAAGTATCATTCTGTGATCAAAATGAAATAAATACTTTGACTTTGACTTTGACTTAGTGCAAAAAATTTCGGACCCTATTGACACTATGAATTTTCTTTTCATTTTCTATATTCGTGGTCAGTATCACCTACCTGATACGAAAACTACGTCATAGTCATTTCTATTGACAAATGACTCAGTGGCCAATGGTAAATTTTTGGACTAATTGAAAAAAGCATACATTCGATTTTCGACCATATAGACTTAATTTTTTTAGCTTAGTTTTTATATAAACCATCTCAATTACTTAGTTTAAGTCTAAAATAACGATTTTTAATTAAAGTCAATAAGGTCGAAAATCGCTTGCATTTATTTTTTACAAGCTCTATCGATGTCGTTATCACTTTCCGATAGTCTTATATTTTGCCGACGTTCATTTGATTTGCTGACGTTCTACTGTTTTGCTTTTGAAATGTCCAAGCAGTTTGATCATTTTTATCGTTACTCAGCTGGAGATTCCACACGTATTTTTTTAGTCGGCTAATAATTACGACAGGGACTAAAGGGCAGTAAAGAAATTCGACAATTTAGGAAAGTGGCCTTGTACTTAATCAATCTTGTTTTCCTTACCCAAGGCAATGTGGTTCATTACAGAAATGTAGTCGAATGGAATTCCGGGAACGCAGTCTATTGCAGGAATGAATGATAAATTTATAAGTAGCAAGTTATATTAGATTTGATGTTTGTGTTGTAACTTTGAACTTTTCATAGTGTTTGTATGAATGACAAAGTTGTCATTTTAGGAAGGTGTCATTTTAGGAAGTTGTCATTTTAGGAAGTTGTCATTTTAGGAAGTTGTCAATTTAGAAAGTTGTCATTGTAAAATGTTGTCATTTTAGGAAGTTGTCAATTTAGGAAGTTGTCATTGTAAAATGATGTCATTTTAGGAAGTTGTCATTTTAGGAAGTTGTCATTGTAAAATGTTGTCATTTTAGGAAGTTGTCATTTTAGAAAGTTGTCATTTTAGGAAGATGTCATTTTAGGAAGTTGTCATTTTAGGAAGTTGTCATTTTAGGAAGTTGTCAATTTAGGAAGTTGTCATTGTAAAATGTTGTCATTTTAGGAAGTTGTCATTTTAGGAAGTTGTCATTTTAGGAAGTTGTCAATTTAGGAAGTTGTCAATTTAGGAAGTTGTCAATTTAGGAAGTTGTCATTGTAAAATGTTGTCATTTTAGGAAGTTGTCATTTTAGGAAGTTGTCAATTTAGGAAGTTGTCAATTTAGGAAGTTGTCAATTTAGGAAGTTGTCAATTTAGGAAGTTGTCATTTTAGGAAGTTGTCAATTTAGGAAGTTGTCAATTTAGGAAGTTGTCATTGTAAAATGTTGTCATTTTAGGAAGTGGTCATTTTAGGAAGTTGTCAATTTAGGAAGTTGTCAATTTAGGAAGTTGTCATTGTAAAATGTTGTCATTTTAGGAAGTTGTCAATTTAGGAAGTTGTCATTGTAAAATGTTGTCATTTTAGGAAGTTGTCAATTTAGGAAGTTGTCTTTGTAAAATGTTGTCATTTTAGGAAGTTGTCAATTTAGGAAGTTGTCATTGTAAAATGTTGTCATTTTAGGAAGTTTTCAATTTAGGAAGTTGTCATTGTAAAATGTTGTCATTTTAGGAAGTTATCGTTCTCAGCCTGAGGGGATGTGACAGCATAATATCTCCTGTTCACTGCAGTATCTAGGTTCATTGAAGTGACTTAACAAAAAAGGATACTCGAATTCAAACAAATCAAACGGTATAGTAGAATCTAAGCTAGTGACAGCTCCTGACTGAAAATCGTCCGGGTCATACTCTGTAAGTATAGATTCTTCTTCGACATGTTCTCCTAATGTTTCTTCTAAGGCTTCTTCTTCTTCTTCTGCTTCTATCTCTAATTATTAAAAAAATAAGTTTATTAATTAATGTGCTTCTGCTATTATATAATTCACTTAACAAAAATAATGCTTTGTATTCTTTGGCTTACTTATATCACAAGATTTGGCATACCGTGGTTAAAGTTCATGATTAGAAAATATAAACTTATTATAATAGTAGGTGGTTGGGGTCAATAGGGATGGAAGAGGGATGAAATAGTAATTCAGCTAGGACTGCCTCTTAATTGATTTTTATCTGACATAAAAATAACACAAAGTAAGTTAGGTATTGTCTTCATATAAAAAAAAGTACCTACCTTGCCTGATAACCGATAATCAGCATAAGTAAATAGGTATCTACCATTTAAAAAGTTTTTCGTAACCAAATTTTGGCGCTTTTCACAGCTTTACTTTGTTTAGCTTTTTTACTGTCACATTGCGTCTACGACACTCGATATTGCCCGTATGGAGAAAATAAATGTTATACTTTACTAATAAATCTAAATCAAAAAATTTTCGGGGTATGCGAGAATACCAGTGAATTCAAAAAAATCCCGAGTTTGTCCCTATTCACCCCTGCATCCCTAATCACCCCGTTTTACCGGTACTACTAGTAATAGTACTAATAAAAAATTATTTTTAGAAAAAAATTAAAACCGACTTCAAACAACACCTACATGTTCAATCCTTAACTAAAAAGTAGAAAATAATATTTTAATTACTTCATAGCAAAGAACATTAAAGGGGACTCAACGCAATCCTTGATACCTATACCACTTTACTATTTATAGTTTTTAATCAGTTATTTTGGAGTCGGTGCCTATTAAACTCGGATAGCAATTAAAATATTATTTTCTACTTTTTAGTTAAGGATTGAACATGTAGGTGTTGTTTGAAGTCGGTTTTAATTTTTTTCTAAAAATAATTTTATTTTTAAACTTTTAGTGGGAATTAATTGTGTATAAATATATTCAATATGGGTAGACCTACTAAACGTGCTGCGCAAATGAGACAGAGCCGCGCCGTTTGAAAGAAAGTAGAGACGAGAGGTAAGATTGTAGGTAAATAGATATATAAGGTCAACACTTTCTCGATCGCTAAACCCTGAATCCCAGAAACCACAAATCAAAACAAAAAGGTGATGATGTACCAACAATAAAGAATCATCAAAAATCATAATTTAACTGACCGAGCAATCGCTTAACAGATATACAAAAAATAAACAGTGATGCTGTAAAGGCAGGTTCAAGGCCGCCCGTTGCTGATGTAATTTCTCACGACCATAAGACCTCCAACTTGGCCTAACGACTACCTAATTATAGTGATAACCATAGTCTACTGCTTCTAAAGAATGAGGACGCTGCAAATGAAATGACACAAAAGGTCACTCATCCAGGGCCACTTCGTTTCTAACAAAAAAATTAAAAAAATCACTTTGCACTTGTAGCATGGACATGTCAATGTCAGATAATTCGTCGCAAAAGACATCGACGTGTTGCTTTACACACCTTCACTTCTTGCATACGTTTTGTTACAAAATATAAAATTGAAGCCAAACCACTGCACCATCCTTTATAAAAAAAACATGGGACCCCATTTCAGAGTATACCCTTTCAAATAAAAGAAGAATTTTCAAAATTGGTTTATAAATGACCGAGTTCTGTTGTAACAAACATACAACCACTGAACCATTACTTATAATAAAAAAATGGGACCAATTTCAGAGTATACCCTCTCAAATAAAAAAAAAATTCAAATCGGTTCATAAATGACCGAGATATGAGGTAACAAACATACAAAAAAAAAAAAAAAAAAACATACGACCCGAATTGATAACCTCCTCTTTTTTGAAGTCGGTTAAAAATACAAGAATAACAAAATTCATGGAAATTGCATAGCGATTCTAGTATTTACTCTGAAAACTAATAGTTATTGTCATTTAAAAAAGGTACCTACGCTTAATATGTGTGCGTTCCCATTGAGGGACCACATCTGAATTTTGAGCTTTTATATGCGTCAGCCTTTAGTAAAAGTTCTCAAACAATTGTAAATTCAGTCTTTCATATGTAAAAGTAGGCACTCAAAAATAGTGTAACAAATCTTTTACTAGGACGCGTTTACAATTCTATCAAAAATAACCCCTTTTTCGGTTCATTTTGCGGCAAAACAATTAACAATTTTATATATCTAGCAGATACTACAAATAGAATGATGGTTCTTTATCTTGTGATGGGACGTGTTTTTTTCTAATAATATTTATTTTCAATTTAGTAAAAACCGTTGTTCTTTGACTCTCAATGCAGAATTTACGAAATCGTGTTGATTTCGAGACCTGTTTTTTTCTTATTATATTCAAACTATTCTAAATTTAAAAATACCAAAAGTTAGCAAATATCTTCAATTCATAAAATATCAGACTATTTTTCTAACATTTTACAAATGAACACGAAAATCAATGAAAAATAATATCGTCGTTTTCTATACATTTTGCTATGCAGCGTGAATCTTGATGTATTGTAATAAGACTTATTTTGTTTGGTAGTTGTTTTCATCGCATTGAACAGAGCTTTGTGAACAAGAATCAGTCCGCGTCTCAGTATGTAAAATGTGGTCCGCGCTCGGCGCCCGTCGTGAGTGGATCTGTGTCGCTTATCGGAAGCTGCTCGACTCGTAAATTTCGTTGTATAAACACAATGTAGTTGACAATACTAGATTTGATACTTACAAGAGTTGCAAGCATTTTATACGAAATAGTTGCAAGGTATTATTGTTTTTGCTATAAGTACCTAAGTAGCTATTATTATTAGTTGCGTTTCGGACATGCTGAGAAATCTAAATGTCTACTTCGGTGACTGCTATTGGGACTAGCTAACGAGTAGAGCTAGGTGTACCGAGTATGGGCTCGTTTTGTTAGGTATGATGAGATCTTACCACCGGACAAGGTGGATTGACCTGAAGGTCTACTTTGGTGACTGCTACTGGAACTAGCTAACAAGTAGAGCTAGGCGTACCGAGTATGGGCTTGTTTAATTAGTTATGATGAGACTTTACCACCACACAAGATGGAGTGACCTGAAGGTCTACTTTGGTGACTGCTACTGGAACTAGCTAACGAGTAGAGCTAGGCGTACCGAGTATGGGCTCGTTTTGTTAGTTATGATGAGACCTTACCACCGGACAAGGTGGAGTGACCTGAGGGTCTACTTCAGTAACTGCTACTGGAACTAGCTGATTAGTAGAGCTGGGTGTACCGAGTATGGGCTCGTTTTATTAGTTATAATGAGACCTTACCACCGGACATGTTAGAGTGTCCTGAAAGTTTACTTCAGTGACTGCTATTGGAAGTAGCTGATTAGTAGAGCTGAATGTGCCTTCTGGTCACTCCATCATGTCCGGTGGTAAGGTCTCATCATAATTAACTTAACGAGCCCATAATCATTATACCCAGCTCTTCTAATCAGCTAGTTCCAGTAGAAGTCACTGAAGTGGTATCAGGACACTTATGCGAATCCACTTGCGCAAAAGACATTTGCGCATTGCGCGAAAGACTTTTGCGTGAATGGACATTTGCGAGAAAGAAACTGACGCGAAAACTTTTGCGTGAAATATAATAAAACAAGATTCTTAAGTCAAATTTCATTAAAGCAGCTACTATTGTGAACGTTGCTGTTTTTGTACCTCTTGCTTTCAAAATCGATACCTGAGTGTCCCAGCGATGACGAAATACGAATCTTAAGTCAAATTTAATAAAAGCAGCTGCCATTTTGAACTTTGCTGATTTTGTACCTATTGCTTTCAAAAACGATACCTGAGTGTCCCAGCGATGACGAAATACGAATCTTAAGTCAAATTTAATAAAAGCAGCCGCCATTTTGAACTTTGCTTATTTTGTACCTATTGCTTTCAAAAACGATACCTGAGTGTCCCAGCGATGACCGAACACGAATCTTAAGTCAAATTTAATAAAAGCAGCCGCCATTTTGAACTTTGCTGTTTTTGTACCTATTGCTTTCAAAATCGATACCTGAGTGTCCCAGCGATGACCGAACATTCAAGCAATCGGTTTAAAAACAACAAAGTTCAAAATGGCGACTGCTTTATTTGTATTTGACTTGAGATTTGTGTTTGGTCATCGCTAGGACACTCAGATATCGATTTTGAATGAAATTGGTTCTATAACAGCAAAGTTCAAAATGGCGGCTGTTTTTATTAAATTTGACTAAAGATTCGTGTTCAGTCATCGCTGGGACACTCAGATATCGATTTTGAAAACAATCGGTTCAAAGACAACGAAGTTCAAAATGGCGACTCCTTTAATTAAATTTGACTTAAAATTCTTGTTTGGTCATCGCCGGCATACTCCGATATTGATTTTGAAAGCAATCGGTTCAAAAGCAGCAAAGTTCAAAATGGCGGCTGCTTTTATTAAATTTGAATTAGGATTCTTATTTAGTCATCGCTGGGACACTCAGATATCGATTTTGAAAACAATAGGTTCAAAAACAGCAAAGTTCAACGCAAAAGTCTTTCGCGCGAGTGTCTTTTTCGCAAATGTCCATTCACGCAATGTGTGACTCCATGCCCACCAAAACTAATTCTAAGTACAAAATAAAAAGCATACTACTAGAAATTTCAAATACAAGTCATTCCAATTAAACAAAATAAAAATTTATTTCTAAAGTATCAACGTGAGTTTATTTTCATATAATCGCCTTAGTTAGGCTGACCTATGTATGTATGAGTGAAATTTGTTTATGTATTGGTGCGATTCGATACCAATGAATTTTGAGAACGCGTCCTTAATAGCAGTTGTAAATTTTATTAAGATTTTGAGATATGGATGGCTGTCAGCCACGATTGAGGGAACACCACTTGTAGCTTTTGAGTGCCTACTTTTACAAATGAAAGACTGAATTTACAAACTTTTGAGAACCTTTACTAAAGGCTGACGCATTTAAAAGCTTTTGCTTTTTTTTTGAGCTCAATGGGAACGCACACGCATATTAGAGCTACCTACGCATTTAGGCTACCCATGTCATTTTAGTCATAATTTTCGGTATCTTTCTTTCGGTAGTAGATCCTTTATTGTTACAGCTTGGTAGGTGGATCGCCCCGGCAAGTATACCTAGCCTGTAAACTAGTAGTATCCGTAATAGACATATAAAACAATTAGTTTAATATCATGTATTAAATTATATTATTATATATATTGTTCCAAAAAGTGGTATGACGAGCCAATGATAGTGTCAGTCATGGTAGGACGTTAAGGAATGTTGGACAGTACTTAACCATCGCTCCTGGATTTTTGCAATGCTAAAAGCTCAGCTACATCGCTATGTGGATATTATAAATGTGTTATTTGGCATTAATGCAGATTTACGTATTTTCCTAATACTATTTATTCAACATAATGATTGTACGTATAGGGTTTAAATGATGAAGATTTATAAACTTAGATAAAATAACTTACATTATCCTCAATAACATACCTACCTTGAGTAGATTCATCGTCATCCATTCTATTTTATTAGTACACAAATATACGCTTAGCGTCGAAATTATTGAACTACGTTACATCGATTTATAATCTAATGCCATCCAATGTATAAATAATTCTGTAACCAGGATACAAACATTCATTTGAAATTTCGATTTGGGATTTGAATTTGCCGCCAGCATGGCCGCCAACATTCAGAGATAACAAAATATAGTCGCATGCAAAAATGTAATGTGACTAAACAGATTAGGTATTTACCTAATAATGTACTTTATGGTTCAACCACTACTGCCCTTGATAGATTATGAGCTAGTTCTTTCCTCAATCTATTACGTCTAGACCCACTGACCTCTATTGTACAAGTACGCTGTAAAATATAGAATATAGGTCAGTGTCTAGACCTCAGATTCGGACACTCTCGAAAATGTGAGCTGCCCACATACAATAAAAATAATACAATAAACCTTCTTTTCAACATGTGAATTATATTATTAAAATAAACATTATGGCCTGCCTGCCTGATCACCGTAACCAAGATTTTGTTACATTGACCTCTAAATTAAAGTATATCAATTACAAATCAAGTGTGTGCGCGCTGCTATAATTTCAATTCCTTAAAATAATGGACAAAAAAATAGCATTTTTTTCATTACTTTGAGGTTCTATTGTAAACACTTCTACATGGCTGTGTGACTAAAATAACATAGCGTGTATGTAACAGTCTAAAAAGCTGAAACTATTCAATTGTATTTTAAAATTTAGTTTGCTATTTTATGAGCTAAAACTAAAGTTTTCCGACTGCTTTTTGCCTAAGCTATTTCTAATATTTTTTTTAGTTTTTTCTTAAAGAGTAAAATACCCTATTATGTTTATTTGTTAAAGGTATTAAAAAGAATACCTGAAGAATACCTGGAATGGAATTTGCAAATATATTAGTGTTCTTCTGAGTTTCGTGAGGGTATTAGCGTCACATTAACGTTTTAATAATGTACCTAATATTCAAACTGGATCGAGCACTTGAAATGTGACATTAAAGCAAATTTAACTCTACATATATCTTCAAAATTAAAACAGGTCTTTTCGTCAATTGCCGACGATCTATGGCATTTCTGGTGGAGCAATTCTGTGTGTGTTTTAAAAGTGTACCATATTAAAAATATGAAGTTACATAATAATTTCATTGTGTTATGCGTTCTGGGTGATCTCCAAAGCTTTAGTTACTTAAAATAATTATCAATATTAAGAAAATACATTCGAAATTCGTTTAAATTGCGATTATATTAGTTATTGCGATGTTATTTACTAACGAAATAAAAAGATAACGAAAATTTATCTTGTTATAAAACCGGAAATACTCAATTTCTACGAATGGTATGAATACTTGCTAACTACATTCCTATCCTATGGCATTTTGCACCTAAACCATTTCTATTCTTGAATAAAATTAAATAATGATGCATAATAATTATAACGTTTTACAATACTACTAATGAATTATATTAAATTCACAAGATTAACCTGTGGTATTACGGAGAACACGATTTGGCATGCGCAGACGTTAGGATATAACAAAGTCTTCAAAACACTTCTAGAGTCTGTTCAAAAAGAGAACCGTCGTGGCCAAATTGTGAACTAGCGGTCCGATTATTACCTAAGTCAATTTTTAATTATTATTATATTAATTAATAATTAAGTAAGTTATTAAAGTAATAATAATTAGTAACGAAGCAGACAAAATAGGTAATTAATGAGGCACAGTTGCGCCCTCAAACCCCACGACGGTTCTCTTTCTGAACAGACTTTAACAAAATTATGCCTCACAGAATACTTTATTAAATAAGGCAAGCATTTAAACCTCTCTTAAGACTTCCCCATTTATACTGTTACTATGCGCTACACTTGTATTTGTTATGAAAGTGTATAAAAGTATGTGTAGAGTAAAAATTTCAGTCCATTTTTAATGACAACAATATGGGAGCTGCAGTTTTACAAATGGTAGCCAATGAAAAGAGAAGTCACCGCACAGTCACCGAGCTAAGACAGTATTAATCATAACAAGCTTTGACATAAGTAAAGATTACAGTGATTTGATATTGATTACAGAGTCAGCAAATTTTACCCATATTGATGGGTAATGTTCTGACGCAGTAATGGTATTATGTTTAACATAATGTATTTTTATAAATAAATGAATGTCTGACTATAGGTACATAATACATAATATGTATTATGTACCTATAGTCAGACTTCTCTTTTCATTTATGGCTACCATTTGTAAAACTGCAGCTCCCATATTGTTGTCATTAAAAATGGACTGAAATTTTTACTCTACACATATTATTATTATATTAAATAATTATTTAATATAATAATGACTGGCCTGTTGGTCTAGTGGTTAGTGACCCTGACTGCTAAGCCGGAGGTCGTGGGTTCGATTCCCACCCAGGACAAATCTTTGTGTGATGAGCATGATTGTTTGTTCTGTGTCTGGGTGTAATTTATCTATAATATGTATGTATTTTCAAAAAAAAAAAAATGTATATAAGTAGTATATCAGTTGTTTAGTACCCATAACACAAGCAAATATAATTGCTTAATTTGGGGCTAGATGGCGTTGTGTGAAAAAAAAAAAAAAAAAAAAAAAAAAAAAAAAAAAAAAAATTATTTGAATGCAATATTGTATAAAAATGACTTGGTTAATAAAATGTAATTTATTAAAGCGGAATGAAAAACCATTTTAGTCTTTGTCGTAGAGGTGAGTTACATTGAATATTTTCGTTCAATTAGACATACCTACGAACTATCTATCATCAATTCATCATATCATATCGACCCATTACTAATGTCCAGATAGACTTAGAAAGTACTTAAAGTTTGAAAAAACATTGATTCTTGCTTGTTTACAAAGCGGGTGCCTTCATCACTGAGCCATGACGACTTATAACTTTCTATACCCTTGGTTTATTATTCGGTTAGGTATTCAGTTGTTTCTCTTTAGTACTTATATGTCTGCTTTCTGCTCCCTCCATTATACGCGTCATTAAAGAACATGTTGTTTTCTTATGTATAAGAATAGGGTTGCGTTTCCTAAATCTGCAGTCGTGAGCGTTAAACCATCTGCGATGGCAAGCTAACATTCCTAAAAAAGGAATGTTTTAAATAAAATACAAAAATACATTCAATAGTAAATGTTTTTATTTACAATAGGTACCTACCAGTCTGCTATGAAAAGAGAATGGCTTTTTGGTACTGACATAGTTCAATGAAAATACAAAAAAGTTTGAAAGTTAAAGTTCATTTTAAGTGCTTACCTAAACAAAGACATAAATTCTGCCAAGAATCTTACATGGAGCCCTGGTACGTGGCACAAGACTGCCATAGGGAAAAAAAACAAGAACTAGACAAAGTACAAAGGTTAGCGGCCCTCATGACCACGGGCGCGATGAGGACTACACCAACAGCCGCGCTTGAGATCATATTAGGGCTGAACCCCTTAGACTTAAGAATTAAAAGAAAAGCAACCGAACAATGGTTCAAACTCAGAAGCACTGATCTATAGACCGGAAACTTCATGGACGCAGGTCACGCACGTATAAGCAAAAATTAAGAAGAAAGATTGTCAATGATCCTATCCAACAACGACCTTATCAGGAAGGAAAAAATCATTGACAAGAAATACAGAATACACATAGGCAGACGAGATGAGTGGCGGATAGACTCCAATGGCACTATCTGCTACACAGACGGCTCAAGAAAGGAACTGACGAAGCTATCTGGTTCCGGAGTGCATACAAAAAGTGTAGACGGGACAGAAATAAACAAGTCGATACCTCTAAGAATATTTGCAAGTGTCTTTCAAGCAGAGATATATGCGATAAAGGAATGCGTGTAAATAGTGGAACACCTGACCAATACGGGAAAGGTAAACATCTACAGCGATAGCCAGGCTGCGCTGAGAGCACTTGACAAAATGGAGACAACATCAGAGGCTCTAGACAAGTGGCAAAGATTCTATTCTATTCATAGAATAGATAAAAAAATGTATTGGACTGACATAAGCTAACTATGCTTTAATACTTGTTCTGTGAGTTTGTATTACGTTCATGTTTTAATTATTTAGGTTGCGTTGGTATCACTGCTCGTATGTCAAAATAAAAGTTTTGACACAAGTTGGAATGACAGGATTCATATCGCTACTAGTTTGTTGTTGTCCTACTCACGCTTAGCTAAAACGGTCTCTATCTATTCTGCTCTTCTGTCAATGATTAGGTTTGAAAAGTTATCAATTTTGAAAATTTGTTTCTTTTTTTTATTGTTTGGACTATGAACTTGGTTTTGAACTAAATAAAAAGTGCAAAATTTAACTTTTAAATTGATAACAATGACACAACCATATAGAAGACAAGTAATAAACCTTTACAAGACGGTAAGAACATATATTTTTGTTTTATGCGCAAATTTATGTAATTCGTCAACAAAAGTAATTTCTAAGCTAAGTACTTTGTAACAAAATAAATCCGTTTATTTTTAGCTTTTATATTTAGGCCGAGATTGGCCTCAAGGTTACGACCTTTTTCGGAAGAGATTACACAAAGTGTTTTTGAAAAACAGCGAAGAAACTGACCCAGAAAAAATTCAAAATATGATTAAGCATGGTGACTTCGTTGTTAAAGAAATTGAAGCTCTTTACAAGTTGAAGAAGTACAGGGCTATGAAGAGGAGGTATTATGATGATAACTAGTTGGTGAGTTACTCTTAAATATTGTAAAAACATGTACTTAAAGTTTTATGAAAATTTAATGTATACATTTTCGGGCATAGTAAGCATCTGATTCTGTTATATTTGTTTAAAGTTGTTGTTCATAATAAATAATACTTAGCCTATGTCTGAATGTAGGTGACCAATTACAATATTAAGATTATCTGAATATTTGTTAAGAAAGTAATATTTTGCGAGATGTATGATTCTGTCATCTTTGTAATATATTTTATAAAGTTAAATATTTAAGAAATAAATACCTACAAGGTTAAAAATGAAACAATTTAATCTATGTAATTATGTATTATAGACATTTTTATAGTTTACATAATTCATTACTATTATAAACTCTAGTAAAATTATATTGTGTATTAATAAAATAAAATATCTAGTACATATATCTAAACAAAATGTTAATAAACCTTTAACACAAATATGAGACAATGATTTTTTTATTTAAGTGGCAAGTGATATGATAATTTACTTTATCAATCCATCTGTGATAGTTATATACATTATATATCTATGATAACAATTTAATGTCAACAAAATTACAAGTATATATGTTATATAGTTGGTGCAAGAAATGGCCAATGATACAGATAAACCCTGCATTTATTGTGAATATCTGAACTATAAATGAAAGGACCATAACATTGGTTACATTTTTACGATTCTAAATTTAGCAAAGGAGTGTAACGAACAGCAATGATTACAACAGTCCAACACATCAACACCACTTTATGATATAAGCTAACTATCCAATGATATAACATTTTACACTTCAAGTGTGCTATTTATTATTTCACTCACAAATTGCTATACTGTTTAGATTTGCTCTAATATATACTTAGCAACCTTTTGTAAAGTTAAATGACATAGAAAAATATCATTGGAACAGATGTTAACTAACATAGAATATAATTATCTTGAGACAGTTTTACAATAGTATTTACTTATGCCATTATAACTTGGTTTCCTAATCATCCACAATTCTAAGTTAATTATTACTATGTTTTGGTCTTTAGACATGTAGCTCACTGACTCTACCGGTTGCTTTAAAGTGTAAGGTAATATTACATTTTTAGTTAAGTATTTGTAATTTGAATTGTGTGTGACTACAAGGCGAGAGAAGGAAGTTGCTAACATGATAGATATACAAACTTTGTGTATAATCTGACCATACTTAATGTAATCTCTTTAGCGATTATTCACATATTTCATGGCATTATTCCTAATATTACAAAATTTTAATAATAAATAGCATATGGAATATCTATATTGTCAATTCTACTGAGGCTCGACCACTTGATTGGCGCGGTCTGGGATTATACAGTAGTAGAGTGAATTTGCAACAGATTCACCACGGCATTTCGTATCTTCTTCTCTTCTTCTCAGTCGTTTCACTCTTGACAGAGCGGTCATAGTCGTTATGTAGCGTTTGGTGAAAAGATGTGCTTCATGACGTTTCACTAGTTCTCTTTGTTGGAAATCATCTTACTGCACTCATTTACCAAACCACCCACTGCAGCTTCAATTTGGTATTTGGCGTTTTGTATAATATATATTTTATTTTGACCTGGCAATATTTAAATTATCACTATCTTTAAAATGATGTAATATTTTAAATACTACTATAATTTGGGGAGTTTGTTGGTTTCGCTATACCTGAATCTGTTGCATATTAGCTATTTATATACGTACTATATTATATTAACACAGTAATTATATTTATTGTTAAATACAGTACTTGAACCACAAGTCTAGACTACTTGTTTCGTGTTGGTGCACTTCTAAATTTACTTGAAGCCCGACTCCTTCACCCCTATAGGTATATAGATACATACATAAGTATTAGTAGGTATGTATGTGATCATAGAATTTAACATGTGATTACATTATATACACTATAACACATAGGTTTGAGATCAACAACAGTCAAGCTTTAGCTAAATATGTAGGTATAAATAGGTACTCGATACGCGTAGTTAAGAAGGTGTTATGAATATCAAATACCTACCTAACAAGAGAATGTTGATACCTTAAACCGATATTAAAGGAATATTTGCATTGTAATAAATCATTCTAAACGAATCATTTATCGACGAGACAAACAGCAGTCTAATCACGATTTAATAATATCGTTAAGACCCATTTAAACGATTTGAAACTAATTAACAATATTATTTTTAAGTAAGTATATGCATTTCATATATTTATTTGTAAATAAATAGTCTTACGCGTTTGACTAGTTTCGATGATACCACGTATATTAAGTGTCAATTTACATAACTCACGAATTAAAATAAATTATTCTACTTAATCTAAATAATATATTTTAGATTTTATAAAACTAATATTTTCAACTGAAATTTAGACATCTCATGGACTCACCGAAAATCTTTTGATTAAGTAACTAATAAAGAATGTCATGACTTAAAATAATAAATTTTAGATACCTATACAATAGGCCTATTGTTCCTCAGAAAAAGAGAATAGGGTTGCCCGCAAAATATACTTGTAGTACTAAAATAACAAAATGAAAAATCTCAATGCAATCGATCCTTAATCCATTCTCTTCCCTTGAGGAACACAATGTTATCATTATTTTAATAAAAGGGTATCAATACTATAACACTTACTTGATAGTAAAATAGAATGTAATAAATTTAACAGGATTCAACTTATTTACATAGCTTTAGGTAATACTAGGTTTTAAACAAAATCATGTTTTGATTATATGTAGGTAAGTACATCATTTGAACGCTTTTGATAACTTGATTATACCAAAGCACACATATGTACTTATTTAAACGAAGCCGATAATTTTCTTAGCGAGAATTAAAAAATATATTTTATTATCTATACGCTAAGAATGTGGAAGTAGCAAAGGAATTCTAACAATTATTCCTACACTCCTCACAACAACTTACATATTGCTAAACCAACCTTCTTACAATTTAGGAGTTACGAGTATTAGTTAGACGAGATGAAAGAACAAGACTCATAATCGTACGATAGATGTTGCCTCGATGCAGTTACTATGCAATCTGTTTACCTATAACAACTTTGTGTCTGTCACTACTTTACTCGTGCGAGAATTTAAATATAATCGCTCTGTACTGCAAAGCTGCAAACATATCGAAGATAACTTTCTGAGCATCGCTTATTTATCCGATTAGCGGGTAAAACATTAGTGTAATTTTTATCTTGTAGGTACGATAAATTGTCGATGCACTTAATTTTAAAAACAAACTAATGTAACCTAAATTATAAATTCGGTAATCCCGCTTAGTGTCTGCTCCAAATGAACATAACAATATTAATTCTTCATAAACATAAAAGTTGCTTATTCTTCACACTCGTTCTTCCGTGGTTGTAGTTTCAGCTCTTTCTCTGAAAACCAATCATATTGCAATATTGGTTAACAATCGACACAAAATTAACAAGGCCAATTATTCCGCATATTACTTTTGTATATTGCCACCAATGGCAGACGATCCAACAGCCGACCTGATGGTAGGTGGACTGTTGCTTCTAGACTTCTGTAATGCTAGCTTCATTAATACTTTATTTAAACTTCGTTTGAAGAAGGACAAGACTTAAATGAGTATGTAACAAACCTCAGTTCATAATTTAATCTTTCTTTTCTCCATCATCGGGGTCTTTGAGGGTGTGCCATTGCGCGATGGGGCGCCGTGGGCTAGCTAACATGTCGGACCAGTGACGGAGCTCGGTGCCTGACGCGTTGTATCCCAGCACTACCTTGCCGATAGGTTCCGAAGTACCAATGCGATCGTAGTCCACCACGGTGACCACTAGGTTCACTTTCTGCAGTATGATTCAAAGTGTGAAGCACATGTAAAAAGTTAGTGACCCGTAATATTCAATACGAGAGCCGAGTAAAAGAGTAGTTAGTGTATAAGCATATTTTGTATACTTATATAAAAATATAGTGATAGATACTGAAATATTGAAGATACGTCAATTTAATTAATGGGAATTTTTGCAGCTTACTGTGAATACATTTCTCAACTTTTCATTTATAGTCGTTGGCAAATTGAATATTTCTGTTATTGGCAATGACATGTAGAGAAATGCAACAACACCAAACTCCAATACTTACCTTTAACTAAATGGTTCTATCATTAAGGCGACGGTAAGAACTAGCGAACTTGAGCTAAGATCTACCCGTGACTAAGTTGGCAATTGGTAGATTATTAGTTTTTTAAGTTCACGTTAAACATAACTAGATAAAGTGCGTTGAGGTAACTCCGTAACAGGACAAGGAACGTAGTCTTATTTGCTAGAGTTTGAGATAAATTATTTGACGTAGGTATAGCAAACAACACGACAGAAATGCTAAACTTTCATCCTTGAGTGTTGCTCCCTTGCGTTTGTATGTAAAATGCGTTTTCTCATCGGTGGACATTTTAAATTGTGAGATGTCTGTATTCGGTAATCGAAATTGCAAATGATGAATGGTCAGTAAAACGTACAAAACAAATATAGTAATCTCATTAAAAATCCTTCTAATTTTACCCCAACGCACAAAATAGTAAAGATATTTAGAATAGAGTAAATAATACGTACATATTTTTATAGACAATAAGCTCTCGTGAAGCAAAACTACATTTCAAGCCAATTTATGCCACGTGGTACATGTAGTAACTAAGAGCCTGTTTCAAAGTAATGGTCATTAGAGTATTGATGAGACATGAAATATACCCTCGAATCGGTGCCAAAACTTACGAAAACACTAAGTACTTGCCAACCATTACACTATAGCATTCAGATTATGCCATAGCGTATTTCTACTGACGCTCTGTCTTTATTTAGGGCCGAGCCATTTATTGCGACTTTTTAAAGTTAGTTCTTTAGGTTTATATAAAATATTTAAGGCCCCAGAATGACAGCAAAGCTTACGTTACTTAGAACTTGTGACCTAAAAATTGACACTATAAAGCAAGTAAAACTATTAAGTACTTTTAAAAACAGGTTCTTAAAAGCTTAATAATTAATAATGACTTGATGGTTCTAATCTGCTTTTGATGAAAGTTTTTTATTTAACACTGGTTATGCATGCAGGGCGCGTACCTACGGATTAAAAAATGTCTAAGTTGTTCATAAGTTTGATGAAACTTATTACCAATTTAGACAACATTTTTAATAAATATTTAAAGAAAAATGTTGTACGCGTCATATTTTAACGTATCCGTAGTTATATGAAATATTATTGAGGTACTACGCCATATAAGCAATTATATGAGTTTTCCACGGTTAAAATATTCAAGTAAACCTGTAATAGGTAATAGTAGATAATATAAAAGTTAGGCATAAGTACCACGTAACGTGAAAAAGCTTACGATTCTACTTCAGCATACGCTTAACATTAGCATAAATAGTCAGAGCAACATGTTCATACATACCTCAGGTTAAAGAAATTAACGCAACAAGGGACTAAGCGTTCATATGGGCTTACAACAGGTTAGAATATAAAATGCAAAAAGATATAAAAATGCAGAAGAAGAACGAGGGACTGGATTCCTTAAACCATAAGTAATTACAGTTTGAAGTAACCAAATTGTAATGCAGTTACGAGGGGAGATTGCAAACACCACTCAGTTAACAAGGACTTAGGTTATATTTATTAAAGCTAATAAATATATATTTACTTTAAAAAATGAAAACCTCTATTCGAAACACCTAGTTACAAGTAAAGGTCAGCATTTTAAATTGAGACAAATATAAAATATCAGCTTTGAACAATATAAAGAAGGAAAGTTGGGGCGGAACACGAACTTGGGACAGACAGATGACAGAACGATAATGGAAAGAGCAGACGTCTATAACTAAAGGATGCTCCACAAAATCTAGCTAGACAACATCTATGGAACACAAAATAATATGTCAAACAAATAAACAAACACAGATTCTACGACAAATTAACACACAGTTACTACAAACAGTAGAAATCTCCCTATCAACAAATAAATAATGTATGCATGTATGTGATATGGTACTATTTTTGTAAAAATAACTGAATTTCTTTTACGGTATGCTAATAATAGAACTGTTAAAACTTCTATAATTAGAAGAACGAACCAAACAAACTTATAAAATGATACAACACAAATATGTATATGTTTGGGAGAGGAACGGGTACGGATGCAAGTGGTGTACATAATTCATATTCACAACAATCAGTACACAACATCAAATCGTGCACAGTAAAGACAATACGAATGAAAAATACACGTGTGAAAATACACGAGAGAAATAATATTGGATCGTATAGTATTTTTCATTGAATTGTTTGCC
Source organism: Parascotia fuliginaria (assembly GCA_963082885.1). Classification (NCBI taxonomy): domain Eukaryota; kingdom Metazoa; phylum Arthropoda; class Insecta; order Lepidoptera; family Erebidae; genus Parascotia; species Parascotia fuliginaria. The sequence goes on along the minus strand of OY720177.1, from coordinate 10,134,841 downwards.
GATACTATGCGTAGCGACATCGACTTTTGTATGAATCTCGGCTCGCACCTGTATTTGTTCGAATGGTACTTCAAAAGTAAATGACTCGTTGTAATAGGGATTCAGTGTGCATTTCTTGATGCTCGTTTTCTTCTTCTTGAGACGTTTGCCATTTTGCATGAGTGCTATCTTTACATACGGATCTGTCCACGGCGGCCGCAGCAGACGAATATGAAAAAGACAATAAATGTATGTCGATTAGTTTAGTGATATGACTATATAGTATAGTCGTATAGGTATAATGATAATGTGGTCTTGCTAAATGTTATAAGGGTAATGAGACTATTATTTCGTTAGCTTGTGTATTTAGATCAATTAAAACACATCAACTATTGTTTATGTATTAAGAACATGTAGAAATTGCAATTATATAAATTAATAAACTCTAGGTTTTTATAATGATGCATTTCAATTAAGCTGCTAGGTTTGCGCATAGATACCATACAGATTATGTTTCAGTGTAAAAATAGATCAGCGAAAATATAGAATACATACGAGTATAATGACAAATGTGCATTTTATGTAGTGCGTTATAATAATACGGTCAGTGAATGAAATATATTATAACGTAAAGGTACGAATTTGCACATAATGAATAATTTTACGTCACTAATGAAAAGGTAGTTAGTTATTGAAAAATAAAGAGTTTGACGGCATTAACGGCAAAGCAAATATATAACATGCTAGGTCTACTGATATACTTATAATTTTGTATGATACTACCCATCCTAAAGTGACACAACATGACTAAGTTATTATAAAATTATTAATAAATTTGAACATCATAAGTATTTTACCCTAATATCCCTGTGAAGATAATATGTTATAAGTGTAGGTACTACGTTTATTAATGACACAACATAATAGGTAACTTTTAGTTGGTATATTGCGAGTAATATTACCTGATAGACCGCCAACGTCCATTTTCTTGAGGTTCTTCGCCTCCAAAATAACTACTGTTAGTTTCCCGGCAGTTGGTACATAGCGCAACGAGAAACAAATATCTCCCAACTTGTTGTCCTGTAATATTTAATGTTTAAAGTCATTATCTTGTCTCACATTGAGTTGTTTCGAAATATTCTAAATTATAGCAACCTATAAAACTACCTACAATACTCATCATTGATACATTCCTTGTCTAGTATGTTCTTCTGTTATCTATGACGTAATAATGCCAAAGTTGTCGGTGTTTTAACATTGTCAATAAATATTTGAATACCTATATTGTTTATTGGATGTGAGTTTTATGGAAGATAATAGAGGAAAAGTTGTGTAAGGAATATAGCGTTCTGAGAACGGGTTTGAAAAGCTTTTTATAAAACACAAATAATATGGGCCATAAATAACGCAGCTTAGGGCGGACCAGGGCACTCAAAATCTCGTTACACGAAATAAAAAAAACAAATGAACATAACAATAGCTTCGTGTAGTCACCTAGAAGCGTATTTATGGTTGTTGGTTTATCGGCACAGGGTTTCAGTTCGCGGCGCGCATCAACAGTTAGCTCATATCAATATTTCAATGTTTATTATAAAGAAACTGAAAGGCTGAGCCGACTCACGTGATTAGGACGCATAGCCCTTAAACAGTTGAGATCAATAGCCTCGAATAGAATGGAGTTTGCAGCTAATCATACGCACATTTGACGAACACTTTCATTGCGTTACATATAACGTTTTAGCACATAGATGTCATTTCATCTAATAATATGAAATTAAACACGATACATATATTGTTTGTAATAACTCTAGACGAACAAAATAAATATATACATCAACGTTCATATCAAACCTAATATGAAGCAAACATTTTCCGCTCAAATATATAAATTTATATTGATTGTAGAAGATAAGGAGTGTAATTTATTACGATCTGTTGCCGAAATGAAGCCAATTTTCCATTTTTGTGACACCCAGCTCAGATCATCAAAATGCAAGAATATTACGCTCACCTTTCCTGAACTCTGCTGTGATTTCTGAACCCTAACTAGTCGCCTAGCAGCTAACATTTACAACATTTTACCTTGAATGGTGTGCCTAGTCTGTAAGAGAGACTAACCATTTTAGAAACAGATCGCAATTAGTTAATAATACACATATACAATATACACACATACAACAGACAAAAAGGATCCATTGAAGAATTTAATATAACAGTTCTTTGGCAAGTGGTAAAAAGATAAATAATACTATACATTTACTTCTCTATTTTGTTCAAATATTTGTTTTTGTCTCAATTTACTTAGTTACTTATTGTAATGAGGGTAGTCCGCAGTATCAAAAATTGTAAAAATATATAAGCGTTTTAATTAGCTACAGAATCTAGCAAATCTGAACGGATTAGTTCACAATTAACCCATTGTTACTATTTGATATTCAATCTAGACAAGCCCTGCTACAAATATGCAGACCATAGTCATAATCATTAATTTCACGTTATGGAACTTTAAGCAAACGAATAAGAGATTATTTGTTAGTATCAGCTGAATATGATTTGGTTTTCGCAGAGTCGAAAACAAGCCACAGCCAAAGTTATAATAATTTTAGCACTCTTAAAAAACAGACCACTTTTCCTGTTGTTATGGAGAGATATCTGTTTACAAACATTATTTGAACTCGGTTTTATTCATATAAAATTTTAGAAGATCAAAATGTAATATTTCATTTTGTACTGACTACAGAATACAATGTAACGAGAATTTATGACTTTACCACTCACAGAGAATAGGTTAATAGTAGCATTTCATCAATGGATTCTTTAACACTTTATATATGTACACCGATAGTGCTTCAAATACAGCACACTAAACAGTCAACACTTAGACACATCATTTAACAAAATAGTGTAGTAATGAGGTGTTATTTATAAGCAGCGTCTTGTGAACTCTTGGTAAAGGTGTATGAAATATATTCTACGAGAAATATATTTAAAGATTATTAATCGAAATCTCGCTTGTGGTTTGATTGAACACATTGTAATCTTTAGCTAGTGTCATAACTTAGTTAAAAATGTAAGCTTTAATTTTAATTTACTCAAGAACATATTTTACCCGGGTGAAACACATTGTGATTGTAATAATTTTAAGGGACTGATTTCAGTAAATTTAAAATTACGGGACGTAAGTGTATAATAAATATTATTCATAAGTACAATATGTTTATCCGTTTTTACACCATTACCAAAAAACCATGCAAATAAGTACATTTTGGTTCAGTAAAATTAGGATAGTTCTTCTTTCCTCGGTCAGAAGATGACCTGTAACATACTTCAAATAACGATTTGTTAATCATAAATGTTAATTAATGAAGTGTAGTGTTAAACATATTTTAGTAATGTTCAGTGGATTGTACAGATATGATCAAATGGAACACGTTAAATTATATTCATACGCAATAAATATGTTGTGCGACAATTGCAAAATTTGTAATTTGTAATAAATTTTGAAAGTAGTGAAGGAACCAATGTACTTATAATTTGGAGTACCAGTGAATTACATCAATATATAGCCAATTAGTACGTGTACCACAAATAACTCGGATTTGTCATTTTGTTAGAAACCTGTTCTACAATATAAAATAAGCATGACAACGTGATAGTAATAGTACAAAATGACAATTCAGAGAACATACGAGCACAATACGATGACGAACATGCAACATTCCCCAGCCGCAATATAAAATTAAATTAAAAGTGTCGGATGGATATAAATAAAATGACCAAGTAACCAAAATAATGTGGTATGATAGGTGATCACAGGTAAAAGGTGAATTATTTTAAGAATTCGAGATGTAGATTAAATATGTTTTAACGATGTATCCTATCGTCCTAAATACAACCGACGTATCGTCTCAATATCGGCCCAAATCTCTTTACTTGTGGTTTAAATCGCATCTCGCTTGTGGCTTGGTTAAACACATTTTAACCTTTAGTCAATGTCATAATAGTAAAAGATTATTTTGAGTAACGTTTCATATTTTAACCTTATATAATCTTGATGTGTCTCAAAATAATACTTACGTGAATGATCATTTCGTTTTTGAAGCGGCATGCAAGATTGTTCAGGACACAATCAAACACAGCCAAGCAGAGCAGAGAAAATATGGAGAAAAAGAGAAAAACCAAGTAAATACATTTTTGCTGTCGAAATTAATTTTATCAGAAAAATAAATGACGACTCAATCCATATTGAGGTGCCTTGACTCCCAAGATTTCTTCCTTTGAACATTTATGAAGCGATAAAGTATTCCTGAGCGTGGTCAAGGTCCCTCTGAATAAAAAAAGTGCAGTAAAATTGTAAAAATTTAGACCATTCTGCCAATAAATATTTACATTATCCTTTGATGGTACTTGGATAGGAGACTAAGTAACATCAAGTAAGTGAATAATCATGAATGTGAATGAGCCGCAATAGACATATTCATTGAAAGAATGGTGAAATGTTTATTAAAATAACGCTGTTCTGCCAAAACACAAATTTAGTACAAAAACTACTTGAAGATGGCATTTAAATAATGTACATGTTGTCGTGTGTGTTTTGGCAGTCAAGCCTAAGCTAAGAAAAAAAAGATAAATAGTCTCCTTAGTTGATGTAGTTTTGGATACGTATTATATTGCTGTTGTATACTTATATCTAAATGTGCATTCGTTGATGTTAGGTATAATGTTCATTCCTAATGTTGTGTGAACTGAAATAGCTGTTGATGTGACCTGGGTGTGATTGTAAAGATAGTAAATTTTCCAATTAGGATTTATTGCAACACCTGCCTAATGTAAAGTTCATTTCGTCGAGCTACAATACAAACTATAACGTAGATTGAAAGTGACTTATCGTTACGGCCCAAAGTGCGAAATGTTTTACCTAAAATTTAAAACCGAAGATTTCAACGAGTGCCAACTAAATCTGACAAATATGAATTAAATATTATTTAATATTCAAGTTTCAGAGGAAATAAATATTAGTGCGAAACTTTAGTGATGACGTTGCTGAAAAATAAAGCCTTAAAGTAATTATATTACATTGCAAATAAAGAACCTACACGCTTGTTAGAATTATATGAATAAAATTGTAGCTATGAAATATCCATAAAGAGTAAAACAAGTGTGTTCATCAGATACTGTAATATCTGATGAACATATGGTTATATAACCACTATAGGGAATTGTGAATTTACAAAATATCTTACAACATAGTTGGATGTTTCAAGGTGGACGATTATACTTGAGATATTTTTTGTGTGTGTGTATCCGCACCTGACCCCCTTCGCCTTCAACGCTCTGCAGTTCGCGCCATTCCTCGATGGTTTGTGCCAAATCTACCTGGCACAGCGGCACCTTCACCTCACCAATTTGGTCGTGTTTTGAGAACCGATCAAAGTCGAAGATAGCGAAGACAAGAGTTTTGTTCATAGCGTCAGCGTACGGCACGTTCTGTATAAAAAAGTTGAAAGTAAATATCACAGGATCAGTTTCAAAAATGTTATGTAATTATCTGTGCTCACCTTGAACACAAATGTTTCATTAAAAACTGGACTCAAAGTCTTCCGATGGACTTTCGTTTCAAACTTCTTTTTCTTATCAGGAAGCAAGTAGACTTTAACATAAGGGTCAGAAGTCCCGCCCATGTCCAACGCAGGGAGCTCTTCAGCTTGAATAACCGTTACAGACAAACTGTTACTGTTGAAATCGTATTCCAGCTGTAAACAAAAACTTGAACGATTGTATAGAGCTACATTGACAGATGGTAGTAGGTACTGTAAAGTAAGGATTTAATGATGGCATTAATATGGTTAATTGGAACATTCAGATGCTGTTAACGGGGTGAAGATGGAGATGTAAAATGATTAACTAGTAAAATAAATGGGTTAATCATGGTACAAAGTAAATTCAGAAATGTTTACTAACTTATGGTAACATAAATGGATGGTTAGGTCAAATTTTATATTTACAAACCCAGTTTGTTTGACTCTTCATTTTTCTTCTTATTTATGATTATGTCTTTAACCAACCTTATATTGAAGTTTTCCTAATTTCTGTTCTTCTTTCTTGGAATCACCATCATCCGGTTCCTCAGCGTTCTCCGTCAGCTCCTCCATGTCAGGCTGAACCTACATGCACGTCCCGCGGCAAATTTCACATGAATATCTTATTTCTTAAAAATAAAAGACTTATAATTTTAGGTGCCATTTTACTTGTGTAAAACCTTTTCTCGTTTTTAATGATCTCAACAGTCTTGTAACTACATCATTAAGGTGCAGATTATGCTTAATTTTATTAAAAAACTAGACATAAATAGGTACAGTAAAATCGATCTAAAATTAAATAGTTTGGTTTGTGGCTGGAAAAAATTGTAATTGCGTATACCGAATAAACTTCCCAGAGATTTGTAATAAGCTCCAAAACATTACCTTCTCCTTGTAGGCTGAGCCAAGGAGTTGGACGGATTTAAGGTCGACACCCTTCATTCCTTTCTTGCCATCCTTGGAGCGACGCTTGCGGAAACACCGCCTGATGCAACAGAAACATACTCCAAGCACTACTACTGCCACACCTGATAAGAGATAATTATTTTCTATAGTGTACTAAATACAATACTACTTCTACTGTTATCGTGGCCTAATCATCTTACTGGTAAAAGGCTTATGTAGGCTCCTCCTTTAAAATGGAATTCTTTGAAAAATATATTATTGTGGATTGTTACACAAAAATAATATAGAACTCCATTATAAACTCATTGATCCAAGTATTTCTCAACACTAGTTAACATTAGTTTCGCTAAGAAGTATATTTATTGTTTTCTAAGTATTTATTAAATACTGGCTGTTGCCCGCAGCTCCGCCCGCGGGAATATTGGTTATATCTCTGTTTACATTGACGATTTTCATGCACACTTTCATCCCCTATTTCAACCCCCTTTAAGCCATTTTTTCGCGATAGAAAATAGCCAATGTTGTTACCCGAGGTCTAATATAACCCTATACCAAATTTCATCAATTAAAATAACCATAAAGTAAATCTATGTAATTAACGTATAGTAGAGATAGAAGCTTCCATAGTTTATAATTCGAATCCATAAATAGACTTCATCTCATTAATTATAAGATCAGTTGAATACCTAAAAGTAATCGTTAGTCACGTATTGTAATAAAATCTGATACGCTCGGCTCCTAAAAATTCTTAAATAGGTAGCTAACATTCATAATCTGAAAACATTAAAGGTTCAACAATATCTATAATATCTTACCGACAAGTATGGCAACTAGCTGCCATGTTTCCATGTTCATCTTCCTCGCCAGGTCGGCCGTCTTTTCCACCATTGTTTCTTGGCTCGGCGCCACCGTTGACGTCGGCGGCGCCATCGAAATGCCCGATTCCGTCGCTGCTACACAACAAACATATCAATAAGTACCTATTATTTGTTTAATTTTACAGTTCAGTTAACCGAAAGGTACACTATCGGCTCTTATTAAATAACACATGAGCTTCTTTTCTCTTTTGAGTAGGTATTGTGTCCGATTGTGGGTAAGTCTGTCAATTGGCTGACCAAAAGTGCCTGTCCACTGTCCAGACACCAGCAGAGCGGGGATTTTATGCAATCCTGTTGGTTAATATTTCTCCATTTCGGAGTGGACTTGCTCTACTCGACTCTATGGACAGACAGCGTAAATGTATTTATTTATTAACTTATAGGTTAATAAATAAATAAAGTATACAAGCGAAAGCGATCAAACGTAGGTACCTACTGAAATGAAAACTGATTCGCCTGATGTAATCAGTCAGTCGAGGATAAATTCCTTCTTACACAGAATTTAACAATGTGCCTTTGATACAATTGTGGTAATATCTATTTGGTATTTAAAAAATTGAACATTAAATTAATAATTTTTTTTTTCCTGCGGACCCGACGCACGTTGTCCTTTCTTAACTATAAATATTGATTTCGAATTGGTATAATTAATAAAAAAAATATTTAGAAACATACTAAAGAAATAATTTAATATGGTGGTTAATTATTCTTAAATTTTCTAATTTTTCGCGCAATTTTCTAATTTTTCTTTCATAAGAACATTCTTCTGACAATAAAAAATAAAACAAAAAAAGAATTAACGAAATTGATCTAGCCGTTCACGCGTGATGCCATGATCAAGGGAAATAGGGATTCATTCTTATATCTCGTAATATTTTTGGTTAAATACACACATGTTTTCGTGAGTTCGAATTCGTGTTTCTTCGTAGTTACCGTTAAGAAAATTGGTCAGAATATAGGTACTTACTACAAATATGTTTATGCAATAAAAGACACATTATTCTTTAAATTTAATAGATAAATCTGGCCAAGACGTAATAGTGCCCATCATAATAGAATATTATCGATTCTAATTTACCTCTATCACTTTCTGAGATCCTCATGGGACCCACCATTGTGAACTCCTGTGGTAAATTAAGTTCATCTTACTTTATACATATAGCAAATATTTACAATTTATATAATACCTACATAGAAACATTTACCACAGTTCACATGTTGCCTTTACCTTTTGTAGCAATATGCAAATTGAGGCAGCCTGTAAAGCACTCATTTTACTTTTTATTATTTTTCTTTACAACATAGAAAGCTGTAATTAATTACCTATAGAGTTAAGTGTATTGCCTGTGTCACTTTGCATGCTACTTGAAATTGTAACTTACAAAAATTATAATAACCTGGCGATTAAAAAGAGTGGCCTGAGTTTCGTGCCAGTTCTTCTCATGGCTCTAATTCGTCAGCGAACTGGCTGTAGGTTGTTTTGCTAACATTTTGTAAACTTTGACGTTCAAGTGTTAATTTAATTAACCTATATGAATAAATATATTTTCATTTTTAACCGACTTAAAAAAAGGAGGAGGTTTCTCAATTCGACCGTATATATATATTTTATTTTTTATGTGTGTACGTGGATAACTTCGTCGTTTATGAACCGATTTCAATGATTCTTTTTTTGTTGGAAAGTAGATATCCCAATTGTGGTACCATGATAAGTAAACCAAGATCTGATGATGGCACCCAGGGTCTTACGGTAGTAGATCCACGCTAGTTTCAGCATGAATGGGCCGGATGGTCCGGGGAAGTACTACCCTCTCATAGAAGATCGACGTAAGAGTAGTAGTATCCGTACTACTGCGATTCGCTCGGTGAGTGAGAGCGCCGGAGGCCCAACTTCCCCCCTTTCCCCTTTCCTTACCTCTCTCATTCCCTTCCCCTAACCCCATTCCCAGCCGCCATAGTGGAGACCACCATACCAGCAGTTTAAGACTATGGCTTTTGGTATGGTGCCCACCACTTCTGGATTCCACTGACTGCTTACCATCAGGCGGGGTGGAATCACTTTGGTAGGCTAAGCTAAAAAAAAAAGGAGCCGAAAGAAAGAACTTCAAAATTATAAAATACTTATTTAATCATTTCTGATTAATTATATCAAAATACGAATTACTTTCCGCTAAGTAAACTTATTTTTAACATTTTAGTTTCCTTCCCGTTTGAAGTCGGTTTTTTTGTTTCAAATTATCATTTTCATTTTTAACGTAGCTGATTAATCGTCGGCGTTATATGTCTCTGCTAACCCCTTCGAGCAAAAGGCGTGATGCTATGTTATGCTTATGTACGTATACGTTAAGGTTCGTAGAGCGTCTAACTTGAACGCCAGCCATGTTCATTTAGGTAGGTAGTACATGCATTGGACTACAAATTGAACCCTATAAAAATATCGCACTCTAATGAAAGAGAGGTGTAATAGGCGCCTAAGGTAAACATTAACAAAAGAGTTATGCCTTTTTTCAATACCTACCAATAGTAGCAGATAAGGATACAACGAAATGTTTATTTAGAAATTTATATCTTCTGTTTATTGTCACAAAGTTCAAAATTGGCAAAACACATTTCTCATTTTAAACCACTTTTCCATTAAGAGTGCGCTGGAGCTATATTTAGATTGACTTACTGGTGTTTTTGCCCGTCGACATGGTTGACTCCTCGGCAGGCTCGGGAGGCGCCTCACGCCGCCACCGCAACAACGTCCCCAGCAGTGGCGACATGGCTACCTGTTCCAAAAAAAATTAATTTATACCAAAAATAATTGAACGGACACAAAAGATATAGACGAAAAATCTCCGGTTAAGTACAAAATATATGAAGTATATGTATGTAGATATATCATCTTCCTAGTCTACCTTTATTTTATTCATCATATTAGTTGTATTTTTGGAAAACACATTAAATTATTTAATTATACCTAAGTAAATCGAAGATCACGCCTATTCTTCTATGATATAAAAAATTTACATTTAGGATCATTAAACAATTACCTACTAGATCGAGTGAAGACATTCTGTCCCAAATAAAAGTTTCACCAATTAATAATTTATCATTTCATAAATTGCTCTAAAACGATTGAGGTCGTTTTCTTATTTGGCTTTGTCCCTGAAAAACTTGCTTGACCCACAATTACAATGTGTACCTATTTACTAACTAATATTATATACAATTTAAATGCCTATAGCTTCCTCATTTATTTCTTTTATACACTACATAGTATATAATTTAGTAACTCTCAAGTGACTTAAGGCTTCCATATTAAAGGTCTCACAGTTATATCTGTCAAACATAGGTTCGGGTACGGCCTATCGATAAGTAGCTGTGTCTATGTATTATATAGTAGTAGTCATTCAAGATTGTTATATAAATATTACCTAGTCAGATCAGGTCATAAAGAATAAAATATGAAGCTATGTATAAATCTTAAGAAATCGAGAACAAATTGCTATAGATAGTCTACTTCAGTAATTGCAGTACTCAATGAAAGCTAACGCACCCTTCAGAACTGGAATAGTCAGAACACTAACCTTATAATATATTCCCTATCAGCTCCGTTTCCACTTGGCTTTTCACTAATAACTTGTAGTCACTTTGCACGGGTTTGGTACATTTCTATCGAATATTGTATTCAACTGGAATCACCACTCGGTACTGAAGCCAGGATGGCGGAGTTGCGCGCGCATACGATCGATTGCCGCTGCGCGATGCGATGCCTCTACGTTTAGTTCCTGGCCAAGTCCCGATGTTTACGTCACTAGTTGCGTACATTGACGGCCAGACTTGAAATGTTAATAGTTCAATGTACGTCAAACCTGTGTCGTTGATAAATTTTACCGAAAGTTACGCAAATTTTTAAGTCTTCAAGAAAATTCGCTCCAAGTGTCTTAACTGAGAAGTTTATTTTGGACTATACATTACGTATTAGCACATAAATAAAAATATAAACAGTAGTATATTCTTCACTAAACTACAGAGTTATTAAGAACTAGCTGTTTCCCGCAGCTCCGCCCCCGTTAAATGTCGGTTATATCTCTGTTTATACATTGACGATTTTTCATAAAAAAATTCATCCCCTTTTTAAACTCTTTTAGCCCATTTTTGCGCGATGTGTGATGCCTATGTTGTTCCTCGAGGTCTAATCTATCTGTATACCAAATTTCATCAAAATCGGTTCAGTGGTTTAGACGCGAAAACGTAACAGATAGACATACTAAGTTACTTTCGCATTTATAATATTAGTATTAGTATGGATGGATTAATATACATAAACTAACTTTCCTTGTTTGGTAGACTTAATAAACAATTTAAGTTTATTATAAAATATGCGAGACAAAAATCTAAACGGTCAAAATATGTACTTATTACAAATTAGATACCTATATTAGTTTACAATATCAAAATCGTTTTAATTCAGTTGTTAAGAAGTTACATAGGTACATAACACTATAATTCAGCTCAGTGGACTTTGATATCCTGCTAGGGATCCTCCAATCTATGAACTTCTCTTCCTCTTCATTAACCTGGTTGAACTCGGGGAACTTACTGACCTACTTAATCGTTAAATACCTTCGGGGTCGCTCACAGTGTGTCCGCCTCGACGAGACTTTCTCTGACTGGTGTGATCTTACTGCTGGTGTACCACAGGGTGGCGTTCTCTCTCCTCTCCTTTTTTCTATTTTCATAAACACGGTTACCAAAGGTATCTCTTCCAACTTCAGCAGCTCTATAGACATTTTCACTGCCTGAGGCGGACTCTGCGATTGATGCGATGAATCGTGATCTGGACAGTATCAGTGCTTGGACTCAATGTTACGGCTTGCAGATTAATCCCACTAAGTCACAGGCTATTATTATAGGCAGCAAATATTTTCGCAATGAGCTTGACCTATCATCTTTGACGCCATTAACCCTAAACGGCTCATCCATCACCTATGCTGACACGGCTAAAGATCTTGGTGTCTTAATCGACAGCAACCTAGTCGTAGGGTGCATTATTCATTTCATTCGTTAAAATGTCTTCAAAGTTTCTAGTCCTTTAAAACTTAAATTTATCTAGCTCAATCTCTTACCCAGCCGATAACTGATTACGCCGATGCCTGCTATCTGGATGCCACTGAGGAGCTCTTAAATAAGCTTGAGCGCCTACAAAACTTATGCATCCGATTTGTTTTTGGTCTTCGAAAGTACGACCATGTTTCCCACTTTCGTAAGGAACTCAAGTGGCTCCCTATCCGCCTTCGCAGAAACACTCGAATATTATGTCTCCTTTTTAACATTATTTTTACTCCTGCTTATCCTTTTGTTTTGTTTCTTGGGAAACGCATTACGCGTACGCACCCGCCTGGGCGAGGTGGGGGTTATATCTGACACTCCGACTGCACTCAAAGCGCGGCCGGCATACCGACTAAAACCCACGGTGTTCCTTCAGACGGCCAGTGTCAGGGTCACGGGAGACGCTCGCGCATTCATCCGCAACCCTGACGGGCCATGGCCCGCTCACCACACGCGAGCGGGCTCCGTTCGAAGGAGGGGAGCCTAGCCCCCCTCCTTCGAGAGGCGCGTGCGAAATACGCGCCCTGCCGTCTCGGGCCCGTGCTGTTCGAACGGCGACTCCTCGATTGCCGCCCGCAGGCCACCTCCTAACTCGGCCGCAGAGGATAGGGAGAACGGCGCGTCGCAATACCGACACTCCTCTTCCCCTGCGGCCCCACCGCGTCCGCAATCTGGCGGTTGCGGCCTCGCCGAGGCAGCGGAAGGTAGGGAAAGCGGCGCACCGTTATACCGGCACCTCTCGCCCGCCGCGGCCCCGCCACTCTTTAGCCGCAGTGTCGCCAAAGCAACACCGCAGCCCGACCCAGTTGCGGTGCCGCCATACAGCACTGCAACTCTCCTGAGCCGCTCCATCGTCGGCTTATCACCAAAGCCTAGAGGAGCGGCACCTCCTTGGGGTTCCTCTTGGTTCACCGTGGTTCTGGGTAACCATGGTTACTAAGCCCCCGCCCCCCTCCCGCCGCGACAAGGCGAGAACTCCGGTTGGAGGAGGGGGGGGGGGACTCCTGCTTATCCTGACTACCTGCGCGAACGTTTTTCTTTTGCTCGCCCTTCTGATGCTCCTTGTAGATCCTACCTTAAAACTATTCTTAATATCTTATCCCATAAAACTGATTTCTACTCCTTCTCATTATCTGTTCATGCAGTTCGGTTGTGGAATTCACTTCCGCCTAATATACGAGAGTCCAAAGCCTATTATATATATATATAGATATTTATAAATATTTAAATGTGTATTATGTATGCATGTATGTATGTATATTCTTATCTATTATAAGTATGTGTAATTTGTGATTTGTGTTAGTTTTAATCTATAAATAATTAGTTTCCCACTGTGTTTATGTCTCTCATCTAATTTTCCTGTCGCAGGTCTGCTGGAAGAGATTTCTTTTCAAATAAGCAGTACCTTTGTGCTCTTCTTACTTATGTTCGTTTTCTATAATTGTCATGTGTGTACATATGTTAATAATTAGTTTTCATGGTTAAAATACTTACGCAATCTTGTTAAAAGGTTCTTATGCCATTAATAACCTAATGGTGCAATCCATTTCAAGTGATATCTTAATCTGTTAATTAAGCCTCCACTTAATTTGTCCTTGACAAAATATATAGTTTAATCAAATGTCAAGCGTTTGTACGAGTAACAGAAGTCATTTGTTTTGAATTTAGCCGCCATTTAATGAAAAGTGGGTAGGTAATATTTTCTCACGAACTCGATAAATACTATTATTTTTTTATGTTTACTTGTGATATATTACCATTTTTTTACCTTAGCATTGAAATTCCAAATAAATACTTAATGAACTGTATCATAATATCTGTCACTCAACATTTGTTTGGAAGAATGTTGCCAGATGTCAGATTTGTTTTAATATAATTAAAAACGATTAAACGACAAAATAACGTAACATCAAATCGATACCGATTAATTATTAATTCATTTTAGAAATCATGGTTTCTTGTAGGCATTTTCCTTTTAATAAAAAATCCCAACCAGTCACAGTGTTACTCCATGGGAACTTTTTATTAGTAAATTCCTCCAACACTTACAGGATAATAATAAAATAATGAAAAGAAAATCAACGGTTTTTTCATTATAATATCAAATCAACAAAATAACAACAAAAGAAATATTTCAGTTAAGTACTTAATTATGAAGGATAAACGTTTTCAGCATACATCATTGCTAATTTTTATTCTATCTATCTTTGGAACAATATCTAAATACAATCATAAAGTATAAATCAGAGTTGTCTGTGAGCTGTCATCACATTATACAACAATTAACAGTTCTAAATTCTAATGTTAATTTGAACTATAAAGAACAATTTTTCAATCAGCCTTATGGACCTACGAGTATCTTGTATCCCCATCCCTTGAATTAATTATCGGTAAACAAACAAACACGTATGAAATCTGAGAACATGTTAATAAGGGTCAAATAGCTCCTATTTATGACGCCTTCCTTAGTATATAAATAGTAGGGCGGGTAATTTGTACCTACAGGATACTAATATAACATTTTAGTATTAGAAGTGTTTCTCCGAGGACGAGACGCCGCCGCTTCGCCCACGCAAACGCTTTAACCTTAGGACAATAACGGTTCATTTCACAATTATTATGTTAATACAGTTTATGATATCTTGACACAAAAAAACTGACTCACAGTATTATTACTACCACAAAAGGTCCCTTAGAAAAGCTACTTGTCGTCTCGTGGGATGTCCTAAAAGTGCCGACTTCAATAAAGTTACAATAAAGGTTTTTCAGATATTGGAAGTTAAATACTTTCTCATAAAAGATATCGAAGTAAGTCGTGTAAATGACAATATGATGAAGTGGTAATGCGTACGACTATCCTCTGAGCTATCAGGTTATATTTTATGAAGTCAGTGCTCGACTACCACTCTTGTCGTGTATGAGAGTGCAAAGTGATATTCCATAGTCATCAAAGATGGTGTATCAAGTGGATAGTGGTAAAGGACATTGGTTTTAAAAAACAAAAACAGTTAAAATATAGATCACACATATAGGAGCTTCGTGTGTTCAATGTAAGCATAAAAGTCACAACAATCGGCATAACCACTAGAGCACACGACCAATAAGGACATAATCGTAGGTACCTATCGTAAAGTAAGCTATCATATATAATATATCTTTATATATTATATGAGGTATTATAATGAGTTCTCTTATTACAGTTACCTAAGCATCAGATGCTCCGTATTATTCCAGCCGTTTTATTATAGCTGATAAAACGGAACGGTAGAGTGGTTATGAAATACCAATACAGGGTACTGAATTCAATTAAGATCTCACATTGCTTAGCCACGTACCTAGGAGCTATATTATAAAGACATCAAATATATTGTATAAAAGGGATTTGCCCATTTTACTAATTATTAATTTTTATTTTTATAAGAAGATTGTCCTGACATTTACAAAATATTTACATGGTAATAATTTTACTGCTTTACTTTTTAGGAAAGACAATTTTATTAGATTTTTAATAACTCGTAAAAAACGTAATACTTTTAAATAATATTTAAAGGTATGTACGGTGTTATAGCTGTTACTGCATTACTAAAACACAAAGTGCGTCACTATTTTCGCCGCATTAAAAGCATATAAAAAGGAAAACATGCCAAAAATTCAAGTTTTTATTGTTTCAATAATTTTGAGGGGTTTTTACTCACGAGTACACGAAATATTTCTTGCGTTTTATACCGATAAATTCATAACATTAATGATCCTATGCAACCATCATCTTAATTGGCCTAAAGACCTGCAATAAAGAACACAGGTCTTTTTATTTATTAGCCTTATTTTGCCATACCTAGTCATTAAGTTTAGCAAGAGGGATGGTAACTACAGTGGTGAGGCATAACGAGCAGCAGTTTTACCTTATGCCGCATAGGTAACACTGCTTTATCATATCAGATGAATGACGACCACCGGCTCCTCCGCTCATCATCAGCCGACTGACGACTGCCCGTCCCCGCCGCCGCAAGACTACCTATTCTTTGGAATTGGAGGGACGCCAATATTAAGTTCTGCCTCGGGTGGAAAATTGTAAATCCGGGGGTGCGAAAAGAAATAGGGGTAGTTTCATATTCCAGGGCGGAGACAACACGGTCAAAACGTGCTTGTCCTATTACAATTCTAGGTACAACCCTAATTTACGTCTTGTCACTTTGTAGAAAATGCTAATAGCCTAATAAATGATCTCTTCTGTAGTTAGAATAGTTTGCCTGAAATTTTGGGAAACGTACCTACTTGTTCCTATTCTATAACGACGACAATCTGAGTTTCATGTACCTGAATGAAATTTCTTAATTGGTTACGCATTTTTGTAAGATAGGTAATTTTAGCAATCAATTTATATATGAAATTATAGCAACTCAAACAGTCGAGGCTGCTTCACGATGTTTTCCTTCAGCGTACATCAGTAATAAATCAAAAATACATAATAAGTTTGAAAAGGTCATTTATTGGTAGGTACCTATTTGCCCGGGTTCTAAATTTCAACTTCGTTCAGGTCCTTGCATAGACGAGAACTGCACCCCATCACAACCTTAATTCTCTACGACTACTTATTCTCCCAAAATTATATTTACAAATATGAAAAAGAAACTATCTAGCAACCACAGCAGCTCTACCTAATTTTTCGACGCTGATGAAGTTATAATTTTACGATCAGAAAACAGTTTTTTAGTTTCGACCTCACTAACGTACGAGTTATCTGCCAGTTTCAGTAGGTCATAAAAAATTTAAATATATTACTGATATTTAATTTGTATCCCATCTAGGAAAATCGATCGTACCTTTAGGTGCCCATTATTGAACTTTTCTACAAAAAATTTCTAGTATTATAATATTGCAATTTTACTATTACATAAGTAGGTATGTTCAAAGAAACATCCGAGTAATTTACCCAGCAGCGGATTTAGATTCGAATTTGAATTCGGAATGCGCTGGGGTAAAATTTTTCCAAGGTAAACACAAAAACACTATAAGCAAAAACATTTTTGAGCATGAGCAGATGTGTTTAGGGGGTGGAAGACAGCTCCTTCCCTGGATCCGCTACAGAATTACCTGAGTCGTGTAATGTAAGTTTATTGTATTATTTCCTTCATTCTAATCAAAGCTCCTTACAATATTAACGTTTCTAGGAACGGCAAAACATTGCTAGCTACTTACCTTTAACTAAGGCAGCCATAAACGCCTCGTATAGCATTGATCTTACTACTGCAGCGACACGATTTATATAATGCACAATAATTTTATCGTGGAATAATCTAGATGCATACAGTTTCGCCAAACATTAAACCGCTTCTTCTACATTTATAGCGTAATGATGACTGATCTAGAAAGAGTAGACGTAAGTACATCTAGGTACTCTTTCTAGAATTCTTTATAGGAATTCTGCATTGTAATACTGAACGATGAATACAAAACCAATTGGACCAATTGAAAAAGAGTAGCGATTTTATGCTCTAGCCTTCTCTGTATGCTTTTCACTTCAAAGAACTTCAATTCAATCATGTATGAATTACAAAAAAATAAGTAAGTAAGTTTATTCCGTATGTTCCCTATGTTGAGTCCCTTAACATCGAGTCTGAGAATCTATTGTCCTAGAACAATACTCTATTAAATATCATGCTCGACACCAAGACTCGACGCAGAGGGACTCAACATAGAGGGAGCGGTTTAAAAGCAAAGAAGACACCTCCACATGGCTCTAATAAGAAAGGCTCGGCCTGCTAAACTTTGTAACTCCTATTATTGTACAAGTGCTGTTGGAAAAGTTCTCAGCCTGACCAATAAAACATTAAAAATCGGGTTGGATTTTTTTATTCTTTTCTACATATTCTCCTCTTATCTCAATACATTTATTTCATGATAGCTAGATGCTAGCTACGCCCTTTATATATGCCGATTTCTCTAACTCCTCGAAAAACTGCTCTGTCAGCTATTACTTCTTCGTTGGTTGAAAATTTTCGTCTAACCAAGTATTTTTTTAATTTAGGGAATATGTAATAGTTTGACGGTTCCAAATCAGGCGAATAAGGTGAGTGGTTCAGTACTTCAAATCGAAGTTCATGGTGCTTAACCATGGCAACAACCTACTTATGATGCACTGGCGCATTGTCTTGATGAAAAAGAATAGAAATTCTTTTTGGTCAAACCTAGTCTTTTTTGCGAGTATTTTTAATATCCTAACGAATTCGCGTAGTACTGTCCTGTTAAAGTTTGTCCTTTGGGGAGATATACAATAAAAATAATTTTCTTGTAATCCCAGAACACTGACGACTTTCCTTGGCGGAGGAGAACTACTGTTTCCTTTCCATTGTATTCTTTTGAAATGACGCCAGATTCTCGACTACAATTTCAACGCAGTTAAGCTTTTGTTCTTGGGTTAACAATCGCGGCACCCACCTTGCTGAATTTTTTCCAATCCCAATTCTTCAGTTAAAGTATGATACACCCGTTCAGTCGTGATGTCTATGGTATCACTTATATCCCACACTTTTAATCTATGGTCTTCTAAAACCATTTAATGGATTTTATCGATGATTTGTGGAGTGATGGACGTCGACGGCTTACCGCTCCTCGGATCATCTTCGACGCTCTCTCTGCCATGTTTTAACAAAGCTGCCCACTTTTTTTACCGTGGAATACGAAGGCGCAGATTCCCCGAATGTGTTGGCAAAGTCTTTCTTTTGGCTAGGTGTCATATTCGCACTGAGCGGGAATCTAACCCGTGACCTCTGCGTTCGTTCAAAGTACCATCGAACCACAGAGGCAGTCAGATATGTAACGAACTTTTGCAACGGTCATTCCTTTGGGCATAACTGATCTCGGTAGCGAATTATGAGATTAAAAATACCTCCTCGATGAATACACACGGTACCTACGTAAATATTTAAACAGCCCAGGATTATATTAAGACGAATGTGTGCGTGATGCTAACATAACTTTGATTTGAAATTTTATACTTTAGTAATTACTTAATAATTTGTTATTTACTCTTGTTGTATCTACCTACAGTGTTTGTACAACGCTGTATGACCAGATATATTTTTGTGGACTACACCATCAGGCACTTTGCAACCAAAACGACAATTTCATTCACAGTCGATGACCAAATTCGTAACAGTAGCCGTAAGATATTATAAATATGTATGTAGGTACCGTGTATGCAGGTAGGTACTACCTTTATATAGTTTTTTTATTTATATTTTTATTTATTAGGTATTTATGCACTATCATTACAGGTCTATTACACCTAATGCGATAGCTATTACTAACTTATATTCAAAATAATATAACATATTAAAATCAAATAATAAGTACTTATTTATTAACTAATATTGTATAATTATATACACAATATATACATTAAAAGTTTTGCGAGTTCACTCTTAGGTCTTGAATATATACAAACACTATTGTGCAGTCTATTAATGTTATGAAGAGCGTGGGTGAGATGTGCTTTAGCTAGCAGGTTAGTTCTGGCTGTAGGTATCGCCAATAGTGGCGGACGCCTTCGCTTTCACACATAACGATCCGGTACCGAAACACACAGACGCTGCAACTCCCCTGGGTTCGTCTCTATACCACGCAATATTGAGATTATATATATAACTACAGAGAATTCCCTTCTCACCCTTAATTCATTGTACCCAACCATACCAACTACGAATAAATTGGGATACATTAATGGGTAAAAAGGCTACACCCCGTACAACTTTAAATATAAATAGCGGGTAAACTTATTCTGTACACGCTCTAGCATCAAGCTGTACTTTGCTTCGTATGGGGCCCATATCTTTGCATTATGTTCTAGGTGACTCCTGAACAGTGCATCATAAAGAGCCTTATCTGTGCTGATGCTGGTGAACCTTGTTGACTGCCTTAGTACGAAGCCTAAGTTTCTGAATGCTTTCTTGCATATATTAGTTCTATGCTCACGAAACGTCAGTTGAGGTGTGAGACAAACTCCTAAATCATGCACCTGTGTGACACGTTGTATGCGGACCGCTTCCATCCTATACTTGTAGTGTTGCGGTGTGCGAGCTCGGGTGAAACTGATTCCTTAATATAGGAATGAGTGTGAACTGCACGAAAATAGAAATGAAGCAAACATGAGTCCGACTTACCTACGTGGTTCAAAAAATATCACTAGAGGAAAAGTGGGCATTTGTTGACAATTCTTATCAATGAAAATCTAATATTACTTTGTATGCAATAAACGTGGCGACGTGCTTTCTAGGAACATTAATGAAAACTTACAATTTCGTTAGATTTTTTTTGCTATGTTGGTAAACTACATAAATACAAAGAAAATAGAAAATACTAAGCTTGTATTTGATTGAGGTAGTTTCACTTGCTGGTGTTCATTGATTAAGTAAGTGTGACAATGCTTGGTCTAGAAACTTTGTTTTTACAACGTACCTAGTCTTTCTGAAAAATTCTTAATACCTTACTCACCAATAGGAATAAGTAGGTACCTATAATAATACCTACATAGTGTTGAAAAAGAAATCCCTTGGGCACCGCATAATCTGCTATTTTGTTACGACAGCTCCAAAGTTTTATTAACGGGTTCGTTTTAGGATGTCTTAAAAGCGAAATAGTAAGTAAGTTAGGTAAGTAAGTTGCACCCACTAATCAAAAGGTCAATAGGTATACCCCTAGTTTCTGAAAGGCTTACGCTGCTAGCTACAACTGAGAGAAGCAGTGTCACATCGAAAGTAGTAACAAAATAGATTCCTGTTGAAAAAATGTATGCTTGGATAACTGAAAAAGCAATTATTGGAAAATATTTGGAATACATCCAAATAAAGTGAGTGCTTGTATAGAGTTAAAACCTTGACGAAGTCTCGATGTAAAAATGGGTTACTTACTGGGAATTAAGGCTGAAATTAATGATAAGTTGCTACTATTAATATGATACTATGTAATTGATCTTAAAGGTGTCATTGTATGAAGGGTTTTAGCGCCCTTCTTTCGGAATGCATACCTATACGCATTAAGAGAAAAGCCGAGAATTTTAAAGATTTGTAGTTATGCCTAGAAATAATTGATTTATGGTATTCATGTGCAAAGCAGAAGGGGTCGCTATTTTACAAAGTGATATTATTGTCATCATTAACTCCATTCTGCCTAATGCGTAGGCAACTGGTAATGGTAACCCATAAAGAACAATAAAATTGATCTAAGTGTGATAAACGTGTTCATTTAAGCACACACATCCATCTAGAAGTAGGTAAGTGGTAACCGTCGCCCATGGAATTCTGAAATTCAGGGGTTTAGTCAAGCGGTTAGTGTTTTTTTAGGTATACTTATTCTATTAACTTCACAGTTCACAGGTTCACAGAACTTTACAGGTAAGGCAAAGCACGGAGTTTATATAAAAGTTTACACGTTGTTATTCAGGTACGTGCGAAGAGAAATTAGGAATGGACGCTGGAAGCCAACAGTAGATAGTAAGTAATAGATATCTATGACGGAAGGAGGACGATATTAAACAGTGCCGTAAAAACTCACTCTCTATACTATACAGACAATATAAAAAATAGGCATAGTTTCTCCGATTGTCTAACGGCGCAGGCTTTTCCTCCTGGCCAAACTGATTTGCCAAACTGGTTTGGCTACGAGGAAATGCGATTCCTCGTGGCCAAACTTAATATTATCTTACTCCTGTATAACACGAACACTTATCTACTATGTCTAGTATTTACACGTAGAAACTCCTTTAAAGAGTTTTAGTACTTGAACATTATGATCAATGTTTGTTATAGGATGTGGAAATTGTTTTAAACACTTGAAATATTTTACAGTTTGACCACTAAAAAACTTAAATTCCTCATAGCTAAACCAGTTCGGCAAATCAGTTTGGCCAGGAGGAAAAAGGGACGACGCAGACTATTTGTTGAATTAACACTACACTTACCAGGTACCTAGGTATAATTGCTATGACTCAAGGAAAGTTAAATATAATAATTTTAACCGTTATTTTAATCTCCAGCATTTATTAAGCCAATTGTTGCTTTGATTACAGAAATGTAATAACAAGGTTAGTTTTCAAGGTCTTCGCATCCTTTAGTAGATTAGTTGACATCCGTTGTTAGGTATGTACCTATACCTATTTATTGTATTCGAAATAGATCTTTAAAGCAAACGTGTAGAAAAACATACCTACCTATCTACGAGCATATATTTTACGTAGATACCTTAACTCTATGCAATCGGTGGCTGTTTGCATTCATGTGAAAAATATAAAAGGATTGTCAACGTATAGCGATGCATTGTCACGTATTTCCTGAACAGAAAATTAATAATATGCTTTCGTGGAACGACTTTGCAATTTTTTGAACCAATTCCAGAGTAATGATGAGTGTTTACACTGATATATAGAGCCATGATAACTATGGATACCTACTTACACAAAATATAACGCTATCAAAATACCGTATAAAAATGGTTATCATTGAAGTAAGTATAATTCAGAATAAATTAATGAGTAGGTACGAGTAGGTACATACAATGAAATAGCGATCAGAAGTTATGTTGTTTAGCTATCAATAATGAGTAGTTACAATACCTTTTCCTGCAGTGAGATAATAACGTGCTGGTATAATGATGATGAATGGTGATTTATCTCTCAGTAGCCTTAAAGGTTAAATGTATCCTGTGATTATTTAAAACCTATTTAACTAATTTTTGTTTGACATTAATGAAACTTGGCACTACAGTTTGGCTTTCCACCGAAAATAGCGAGTCGAGTAGGACAGTCTGTCGCTTCGCGCGCTCTCATACGAGTATAACTTGCAAAAAGGCTGACCTGTGTCTATACCAAATATCAAAATAATGGATACCTACTCAGTGAGAACAAATCCAAATAGGCTCTAGGGTCAATATGTTACAGTAACCACCGAAATCAAATTTATTCATCAAAGTTAAATGGCGAATTATGAAATAAGCCCATAATTAGCTTTGCCATGAATTACAATTAAACGTGATGCGCGAGGCGCGAAATTTGTCAATTTAAGCGAGATTTAAGTCAGCTCCCTAATGAGCGTTGGGTTGAATAATGGTTGATGACTATGGGCCTTACACAGAAAGGTACATATAATTATGTATTGTGTAGGACACGAAATTGACATTTGTCTTAATAAAGTAGTGACAAAATAGTTATGTTATGTATTTGCTTTAACTTTGTATTAAATGACAGAGACAAAAACTCAGTAAGGTTAAATGTGTATTGTGTGAATTTTAATACAACCTGGAAAGGAAGTATTTTAAATATTTTGCAAAAAATAATTACGAGTTTAGATAAATAAAGTAGATGATGTGTGGACTTCTAAAAATTAAACTAAACATTGAATCAATGTTGGGCAGTTCAAAACAATGGAACAATAACAGTTTATTGATTATATTTACGCAAGTAAGTAGGTATATCAACATAATTATTTAGACAAAGTGCAATGATCTTTATATTTTATACTGTGAAAAATATATTTTGCAATTAGTAGTATCTCCTGTCCTAAATTTGTTCCAAAAATATCTGTCTAATATGTCTTTAATAAATAATAGAATTGTTTTGTTTAATACGACGTAATGCTACACACACCTAATAATAATAAGTCTTGTTCAAAGTTCAATAAATTTGTTATAGTTTCATTTGTAATTTCACTTAGCTAGGATCTAATTAGAAAGAGAGCCAAGCCTTCCTTAGTAGGTATTGTAAAAACTTAAATACCAATGGGAATGTAAGTAGTTAGCATTGTAATCAATATTATATAACAATATTCATGTTATGTATTGTATTGTATATCAGATGTATTTGTCAAGCAACAAAATATCGTTTGCCTCCATAATATAATACAAACAGACGAGATAAGAGTATTCGTGCCTTTTACAAATTAAAGGGACTATACCCACGGGTGGTCTAAACAAATAAAATAAAACAGAAGGCAGATACGTATATTTATTTTGAGGAGAGATAATAGTATTTACGAACGATGATAACAACAGAATTGTGGACAATAGTGATAATAATGAGTTCACATTTTTGCAAAGAAAATATGAAACTGAATCAAATATTTTCGACATTATGTTGTAACGATAATTTCAGTAATAGCTACTAGAGGAGGTAAGAAAATGTGTTTATTATTACAATTAACAACGACTTATTCAGAGGATAATCGGTTAATTTTAAATAAATAAATGTTTTATGGCTGATGTGATGATGATGATAATAGGTGTGCCAGAAAATTATATTATTATGTAATAAATGTATTAAATTTTGTGGTATGAGTATGTCCTGCAATATTGTTTACTCTGTTAATCAAATAAAAAGTTTATCTCATTTATATTTTTTTTCAATTCAACATCTAAGAACGCCAGTACGAAATTTCAGATCAGTATTTAATATTTTATATATTTAAGGTAGCTTTCCGCGGCGCGGTTTTACCCGCGTTTTCGCTTACTGCTTTACTCCCGTCACCAGTAGCGTGATGTTACATAGCCTATACCTTCCTCGAGTATTGGACTATCATACGCAAAATTAATTAATAATTTAATAAGAATTATTCAAATCCGACTGATATATGTAGTTCCAGAGATTAACGCGTTCAAACAAACAAACAAACAAACCATCTCTTCCGCTTTATATAATAGTATAGACTAGTTTGCCGTGGCGCGGTTTCACCCACGTCTTTGCTTACTGCTTTACTCCCGTCCCAGTAGCGTTATGTTACATAGCCTATAAACAAACAGAAACAGAACAGGGCGCAAAAAGAAAAAGAACAGTGACTGGTAGTTCCAGAGATTAGCGCGTTCAAACAAACAAACAAACTCTTGTGCTTTTTTTAATAGTATAGAGATATTTAATATTTAAATAATATAATCGCGTCCGTTGGCTGTTTGCTACATACAGTCTGGCGTCATTACAGATCGTCATACGGACTTCAAGGACGTCAAACGGCACTCACTTTGACTGGCTGACAAGGCTTGTGAACACAATTAAATTATTCAATCTGACCCACATAAATACATACAAACTTCAAGAGAATAAACTAATAAAATAGTTACCTAAGTAATTAAAAATATTAAAGTCTAAGTAATTAAAAAGATTAAATAGCGAATAAATACTACACAGCACCAGTGCGTAAAAGCTAAAAAAACGCTTCTGCGTTTTTCGTCACGATTTGGTAATAAATGTTCCAACAAATTCGATCTCTTTTCGACGATCCTCGGCATTTGAGAATTTAAAAAAAGAAACTTCAATTGCTTTACGGTAAGGCTTATTTTTGCAAATCAGATGTAACACAGAGCGAGAATAAAAGGTTGCGAAATCCAATTAAGTTCAACTTAAAGGTCGCTTATTTTTAAAATGTAAAGTTGATAAAACTTTGCAAGCTTTTGATGTAGTGTCTTACTTTCTAAGATAATATTTGCGTTTTTAAACCTGTAGGTAGCAGTTAGCCGGTTAATGCTGTTTGACATTTACAAAAAAAAGTAGTAAAAAGTAGTATAACGAGGTTAAGTAATAACAATTATGTAATCCATCCTGAGCACCCTAAGAGCTCTAGGTATTATTTATACGTTGTACAAAATATCAGGGACTGCTACCTACGCTTTATTATGCAATTAAATTCAGTATTTTGCAAAAGATGTTTGCTATAGCGTGATCGAAAGAAGTTTATCATAGTGTGCCAGTTTACATTGTGACATTAGGTATTGATATGATCACGGATTATTGATAAATAGCTCTTAATTATTAGCCCACTTTATCTTAATTCACTTTGCATGAGAATGTGATATGGTCGCCATTTTGCCATAATTATGTTGTTTCATTGCCATATAACTTTATTGCCGTGTCAACGATGTGACTTGGGGTAAACGCACCCACATGCTTATCAATGTGACTTCTGTAAGTCAGGATTACCTGCGAAGAACCATTATGAATACCGACCTATTCGCTAGCGCTAGTGTCAGGAACTGCCAAAACTACTGTTTTGGCACTAACTCACCTGTCTTCTTGTTTAGAACACTAATTGAATTAGATATAAGTAAAGTCAACGCTCAAACTATATTATTAACATTTAGTCTAACAAGGAAGAAGAATGATAATTGATGACAATCCTATGGAGTGGAATTCGGCACTATGTTACAATTAGAGTGAACCTAGCTTTAGAAACAGAACCAATTTTATTATTTTTATTTTTTTTCATAGAGTGGTCGTTCCTTCATTTCAGTGCAAAGTGACTATTGTGTTCGACATTCAGTCTCGTTGTAGATGGACTCAATCTCTACTATATCTGAGCTAGAACTAGGTCAATGTTAACCCTTTAATATAAGTAATCCTTGAGCTGACTTACGACACCTGCGAGATGTGATGAGATAGTCTATAATGCAGAATTTTCTTTTATTTAAATTTATTATGTGTTTAATGTACTGTAAATATATTTATATGAGAATTCTAAATGGTTCTAGACTGTGAGATTATTGTTAATCTCTTGTATTAACTTAAATAAGCCTGGTAAGCGTTTTATCTTTACAAAATGTTACGAATCTGGCCGGCAGATGTTTTTCATCAAAAGATTACGTTGAAGTATTTCGTATTATGCTGCAATTAATGTTATTCAAGAAATATTTGGACATTTAGAAAGAAAGTAAAGAATCAAATGAAAAGCAGTTTACCTATGCTTTATTTTATATATTGTAAGTAATATTTTGATATCATTCCAATTAAACAGCTACCTCAGACCGTAGACGCTTGTAATGTCGCATGCAACTATTGCATGCACGTTAAACATAACCTCATGAACGGCCGTGCTAATGGTGTCCCTCCTATTACTAGAGCAGCGTAAATCCAGATAGCATTACGTAGTTTTCAGTCGAACTGATCGATTTTTTACTATGCTTAATAATAATAAGCAATGCAATCACAAGAGTACAGTTATAACTGTACTCTTGTGATTGACATAGTCCCAGAGCAATAAAATGACTCTAATCTGTCTGCTAAATGATAAGCAGGTAGTAAAACACAGATACAGTGGACGGACACCAACCCAAAAGCCATCTCGGTAAACTGATACATGCTGAGTTTAATCATGGCGGCTTCGTACATTTATGATTTTATATCCCGCTTAAAAATCCCGGGACCAAATTGGAAGGAATCACATAGAGGTAAAGAGTTCCAAATGTCAGAGAATTCTCCCTGTGGCTTACCTTTCTTTTAAAAATTAGCAACTATGTTTTATTGTAATATTATTATAAACAACACTCAATGCTATAAATCATTATTGAATAGATATTCTGGGACATCACGCTAACTGCTTTTTGGCACGTATATTTCTACACCTTGCGCGTTCGATACCTATACGTACTGCGATCATCAGTAAGTACGGTAAACGAAAATTTCAATGGCATGTCGGCAATATAGAATTGTCTCGTTCTCAGTTGTAGTAAATTCTTCACACATACGTTTTCATAATGTTTTTT
Source organism: Parascotia fuliginaria (assembly GCA_963082885.1). Lineage (NCBI taxonomy): Eukaryota > Metazoa > Arthropoda > Insecta > Lepidoptera > Erebidae > Parascotia > Parascotia fuliginaria. The sequence goes on along the minus strand of OY720177.1, from coordinate 10,106,886 downwards.
TGGTTATATGTTATTATATGAAGCCTACTTTTAAATAAACTTTATTAAACAACATTGCACTTACAAGAATTTTGAGATTAGGCACCATAAAAGGCATGTAGATAGATAAAATTATTATACCTATAATGATTATAGAAGTAGAAGTTTAATAACGTTCAAATATAAAAATTCATAAATTGCGATCAAATTTCTGCCCAAAGGCCAGTGCAAGTTATTACTTAGGTCTCCTAGCTCTATGCTTACTTACCTATTTCCATTGTATCATCTTCAGCTGATTTGTCAGATTATATCGATCGAAGTCACAAGTACCTTTAACTTATTTGAAATGAGCATTTATCGACAGAAAACCCATTATTTTAACCTTCTCAAAAATACGTCCCGAATGTCAACAACTCTGTGAACCATTACCTATACACTCGCATTGAGCCAATTTTTGTATTCCATAAAACTTATAAATAATGTTTTTAGAGTAATGCCTTTATTTATTGCGATATTATAATTAATATTACTTATAACTAGGAGATAATGATTCGTAAATAATAGTATCTATTTTTAAACCGATGTAATAAAATTTCAGTGTAATTTTGAGTTAAAAGTTCTTAAGGGATACGAAATTGACGTATACATAGACTCTGAATGTATTTGTACACTAATCATTTCATGAGTGAAATAACTCCGATAACGTTTCTGAATGCTCTTAAAATGCACGTAAAAATAGTTGAAATAACTCACAAATTAGGTATTTCGACAGAATTATACTGTATTTATAGCGGGCGTGGTATGTAGGTATATTGCATTATTCTAAGTAACTAAGCGGTAGTTTCAGTAGTCACTTGATTTTCTACTAATAGAATCAGAAGTTATCATCGATTCCTAAATGATATACAATTTGTATAATCCAAAAATATTCTTGATGTGCCTATATGTTCCTATACGTTCCTATACGTTCTATATACTAGGAATTGCGATGTGCATGAGATTAACACCAGGGGTAAGTATAAACTGGTTGGCTCACACTATCGCTTAAATAAAGTCCATAATTCGTTTACGGGACTTGGTGTACGTTTATATAATAAATAACCTATCGACATAATGGATAAACTCTTAGACAAATTTTAAACAAATTGTCAAAAAACATTTAATACTTAAGGGTTACTACACTGTTAATGAATATCTAAACGATAAAAAGTCATGGGATGCTTGCTTGACGAAGGAGTAAATGAATTTTACTCTTAATTTTAATCATAAATTTTGATGACATATTTATCATAATTATTCTATGAATGACATTTTTTATGATTAATAAGAAGGACATGCTTAACAAATAATTTTTTGACATTAATTTATTGATACATTTTGACATAATATATAAAAGGTTTTTTAAAATATATATATGACTTGATGCCCGAGCCATATTTGAACTGTGTACACATTTTGTATTGTTTTGTGAACTTCTGTGGTAAATTAAGTTCATCTTACTTTATACTTATAGCAAATATTAACAGTTTATATAATACCTACATAGAAACATTTATCACAGTTCACATGTTGCCTTTACCTTTTTTAGCAATATGCAAATTGAGGCAGCATATAAAGCACACATTTTACTTTTATTTTTTCCTTACAATATAAAAAGCTGTAAGTAATTAATTACCTATAGAGTTAAGTGTATTGCCTGTGTCACTTTGCATGCTACTTGAAATTGTAATTTACAAAAATTTTAATAACCTGGCGATTAAAAAGAGTGGGCTGAGTTTCTTGCCAGTTCTTCTCATGGATCTACTTCGTCAGCGAACTGGCAGTAGGTTAATTTGCTGACATTTTGTAAACTTTGACGTTCATAAGTGTTAATTTAATTAACCTATATGAATAAACATATTTTCATTTTTTTCATTTTGTGTGGAGTTCCCTATTTACTTTTACGAAAAAGGAAAGATTTGTGAAACAACCCTTTGTGATCTCTGAATATATATTTTTTATTTGTATTGCAAGTCGTGCAACTTATAGAGTTATATTTAGTAGGTGACGATACGACCCATACTATTATTATAAATGCGAAAGTAACTGTGTCTGTCTGTCTATTACGTTTTCACGCCTAAACCATTGGACCGAACTCGTCAATGTATAAACGTACCTATAGTATAAACTGAAGAAGCTACCTATTTCAATTAACTTAACTTAAGAGTCCAATATCTGTTGGTGAATGAAAAGCTAACGTTTCCTACTTAGTAACATTTTATCCTTCTTGTTCTTGACATACTCCTTGACCTGATCCATATTTTACATATTTCTTCTTCTTCTGTTTTATATAAGTTAAATATTTTTGATGATGGCAATGGTGGCGAATTCAATCGACCAATATGTATTGCTAATGGTGTATGCAATTATAAAATGGTAGGTGGTAACAGCCGCTGGACCTCAATAGTGGCTTGGCTGTGCTACAGGATCATCTGCCTACTGCTCCCACTATTTTAAACAGAAAACAACTTGTAGCCGAAGATACTCTACTACTTGCTTTTCTTCTTCTTCTTCTGGTGCCTGTCCATTATTGGAGGTTGGCCGTCCGTCAGCTCAGCGAACTTATTTCTGTCTTGTGCCAAGCGAAATCGTTCTTCTACGCTTGCAATACTGGTCCATTCTCGGATGTTTCGCAAAAAACTTTTTTCTGTGTCCAGCGCAACGCCTTCCCTCGATTTTGCTAATCATTATTAGTTAAAAAAGCTCGTACTTATTGTGTTGCAGCACTGAAAACCATTATGTACTCACTCCTTTCAGCGTCTCCATGCTTCGGAGGACACGTTGTTGTTGGCCAAAGTTGGTCCCGGCTGTTACCATGTTAAAAATATTGTTAGTTCAAGTTAATCTCTATAATAAATTATGGGCGACCTGAACAAATCCTGGCACTAAGTTGATCATTAACCACTCAATAAGAAGATGTTGTTATCACTGCAGGCCTTTGTATAGAGAAAATACTTACACCAGATTACAGAGAATAATCTTTAATATAAAAATGAATCGCTGAATGCAAAAATTTAAAAAATTGCATGAAAAATTAACACTTTTCTATATTCCCATACAAAAGTATCTTCATTTATCCCAAAATGTTTAAAAAAATGTCCACCCGTGCGAAGCCGGGGCGGGCCGCTAGTGTATTATAGTTATTTCTCTTTCAAAAATGCTTGGTAACCTTCTTAATACATCACCTATACTGCTGATTTATAAATAAACACCTCATACAGTTATTGATTTATGTATTTGGTTATTTAGTTTTATTCTTAGCACTATGATAACACTGTAGCAATTATAGCGCGTTTAATGCCAAGTGTGCTTTAGGTTTGCTATAAAGTAAAGTATTAATAAAGCTCATACACATAAATATTAATGGATTCAATGAACAAACGACCTCTATGCACGTCATTGACGGTGAAATAAGAACAAAATATAATACTCGTCAATAAACAAAGAAATGTTATTGTAATATTTATGTTTCAGTTCGTGGGTAAATATTTGATGTGTTATCTGTCTATGTGCATACATTATTATGTAGAAATAGACCTAGCGAATTCTTTGTGCATAACTAAGAAAAATATCAAAAACAAAGTCATCACATTTAAACTATTGAACATCTTTTATAACATTTTTGATGTAAGTAGATATTAGACGAATAGGTCAAAGTAACATCGTTTGATAAATTATTTGATGAAGTCGATTTAGCCATAACCTTAACGTTACCTTACTGTAATTACCAATTTACCTGCAATACCTTTGCAAACACCTCCTATCGGGAGAAGTGTTTGTCCTGCGGTGAACGTCTTAAGGCTGATGATGTGGAGCGAACACCAGAGGATACACACCGCTAGTCGACATAATTTGTGCTCTAAGTATCTATTATGGTTTACGTACGGTTGTTTACAGTCTAACACTAATATTTTGAACAAGCGTGACTCGATATCGTAAAATATTATGGTCGTATACGTCTTTGTAGTTGTTTACTCACACTTGGTGGAATAGGAATTGGCTTAATTAAGGATTTGGGATTGCTATTGTATCGTTCTGCGGTTTAACGTCTTAAGAAGATAGAAACTGTCAATCAGTACCAAAGTAAACGTACTACGCCATTTTTGCACTAAGCTTTACACGTTACACCATTATGAATAATTGATTCTCTTGACACGGTTCTATCGCCTATTGTATTTTGTACATCAATCGATTCATATTATTACGTAACCAGATATTAAACTAACTTCTGTCCATACTTTAACGTGTGTAGGTACGTAATCCACTTTTCAATCCATAATAGCACGCAGCATTGTGGTTTACTATTACCGCATAAATATCGTTCGAACCGTATTTTAATTATACCATAATGTACGTACGTATTTTCGGCTCCCTAATTGCGTAGCTATAGGCCAGTCGATCAAACGTCAGGACAAAGTAAGTAAGTCGTATGTACTGATCCTAAACAAATAACAAACTTCGCCTAATACTTTGTGGATTATAAGTCTTGAAATAGCATTAACTGTAAGCGTAGACCGTAACAGAGTGATAGTAGATTACGGTACAATGAAATACCTAAATTTTCAGTCAAATTTGTAGCGTTAAAAATAACAATAGTTAAATACTAATAGTTTAATTATGCAATTATACTGTTATCTACTATTTTTAGATACTGCGCTGCGTCAAAAGTACAATACTATAAAAGCGTTAGTGCGGCAATAGTTTTTAAGGTATGTACCGAACCCTTTTGTAGAACACAATAAGCTGACTCGTACGTCAGGTGTCAACTACACAAAGGTTTAATTGCCCATGTTTTAACGTCTTTAGTGCCAACTTGTAAACACGCTACCCCAACCCGTGGGCATGTAACGCGAAAGTGAAACGTAATACATTTCATGAGATGGTTGCTTTTGTTACCAATATTTCAGTTTGAAACATTTAATTTTCTTTGTATAGGGTACTGATTATAAATATGATATGATTTATATTACAAACACTATTATAATTGAAATTGATTAAATATATGACCAATAAAGTTGATAAAAGTAATAAATATAAAAATATGCTTGGTTTTGTACTTACCGTTTAGTTTTAATTAGCACTATGTATAAACAGTTACACGGTACTGAAGTCTCATCACGTGGGTGTACACTGTGGTGAGCGGTATGTAAAGACAGGCGTTTGTCGCGGTTTACGCCTGAAACTGAACTGTTTCAGTGGCGCTGATGTCGTTCTCTCACAGCCGCGGTGGTAGGCTAAAGCGAATTCAGCAGATAGATAAAGCGTTTTCGTAGTAAGTAAAAAAAAAAAAAAAAAATTGTTTATACATTTTAGTCTTAAGTTATTTTATGATCTCATTTATCTAATAATTGTACTTAATTTCGTTTTGTGGTAGAAATATTTATAATAACTGATGGTAATCTTGTAGACATGTATAGCTGTTATGCTTTTCTTTTATGACTTTTTATTAAGAACGGGTTTTTGACTGAATGTATGTATATGTTTTATTATTTAGAGGAGTAGGGAAAATTAAGAGGTACCTAAGTAGGCAAAATTCTCGTAAAGTTGATTATTAATTATTAAGCTGTATGCAGATATTACCAACACGAATTCCTTTAAAAGATGTTTTTCCGAAAACAGCAATTTGCCATTTATTTAAACATACCTATACACTACCTTTATTATTTATTTAAACATACCAATACCTACACACACACTCGTACACACACACGCACACACACAACTTTTTGAATTTTTGAAATCAGTAACGGAGTTTTTTAGTTAAATCGTTGTAAACAAACAAACAAACAAACAAAAAACATACAAAAAATCAAATCTTTTCTCTTTATAATTTAGTTTAGATCATATCATATTTTTGTACATCAAACTAATTTTGTGATGTGATTTTGTTGATGTATATTTTCGATTTTATTCTAGTACCTACCTACTGGTTTATTTGCAGTAAAATAATTTAGTAAATTATTTATTTGATGAATATAAATTGATGAATGAGAACTATGATAAGTTCTTTAATGTACTTTAAAATACTGCCAGTTTATAATACGAAATATCTCCACCTCGCGCTAAATTAACATTAGGTTGATATTATCTATCTAGATAAGATTATCAAAAAATCTATTAATCTAAGTCGTTTGTGTATAATTTGAGAAATAATTAACTGAAATATATTTCCAACCTTTGTTTAGAGTGAAAACTGGTCTAATACTATAATTAGACCAGTTTTCACTCAAAAAGCGCTTCAGCGGCTGAAAGCACAAAAGTTAAACTCGTATTGCTAAACATCATTGATTTTCAAACAGCTTTTATCTACAAATCTCATTTAAAACCCACACTAAATATCAATGCAGTTGTTGAAGGTCCCAAATAAAGGTCATAAAATATATATTATATAATCAGTTACGCCATTTTTAACGCTGGTACAACCGGTATCGATTAGTTCGCATAGAGCCGTGGCAATTCATCGCGAAGCTCTTGACCTCATAAGCGGCTGTGAGCGTTAAAGGGTGTTAATCCCCTATCTAAGCTAGGCACAACCTAATCCAGCTATTGAAAAATAAAAAATAAAATTGCCGTTGTTGTTGAAACTGATATTTTTAGCGAAAATTCGCTCCGCTCTGGGCATTTGCTCGGCTTGCCCCAACTTATATCTGACCCTGAAGATATGCAAGCTTCTTTCAGGAGTTCACCAAGCTTAATCATGTTTGTATACATATAGCCTTCACCCACTAATAGTAAATTACTATGCCAGGCACATTTGTACTTGTGCATTTATCAAAGCCGTCGAAGTTGTATGTCAGGGTCTAAACACGTAAAAACTGAAATGACTGAACGCTGAACTAGAACTTTGTATGCATTTCAGTTCGGTAAAGGTGATTTATTTATTATTACAGATTGATGAATACTTATTTTCTAGTCGGTTAGACAAAAAACATTGTGTAGGTATTATTATTATTACTAATAATATTAATATTAGAACGGCGGCAACTACAGTTCAAGATATCGTAAGCTAAAGTCATCAATGGCCAGGATTTCCAGCATTTTTCGAATGTTATCTTAGTGACGTAAGATTTTCGATTCAAATTAAAAATCTTTGCAACAATCGCTTCACTACGTTTTTCTTGCAAATTCAAACAATTCAGAACCTCATAATACATGCTCTTCTTTTTGCGAATAAAAATTAAAAGTAAAATAATGCTTACCTACATATATTTGCAGTTTATCTGTTTTTGAACCCAGATCTTCTTTAGTCATATCATAGTGAACTGGCTGGGTCTACTCCATTATAACTTATAAGTTTCATAAAAGTTTGCAACCTACTTAAATAAGTAAAGGGCTTGTGTTGTACCTTCTTACTTATTCATCACAAAGTTGTTTTATACTGATGCTGGCTCGATACGATATACACAGCTTCTATTCGTGTTATTTATTTGCGTAGGTTACTCTTGCCTTACAAACCATGCGATCTTCGTTAACATTGTCTTAATCGTTCAATATCCAGACCCACTGCAGTGTTCATGACGAAATCGCTGTCATAATTTGCGCATTTTTTTTTCTTCGAAGAAGTAGATAAAGCTAAAGCAGTAGAGTTTGTATAGAGGTAGGGCATACCGTGATCTAAACAGATCTCGACCGAATAGAGCAGCCCGACTGGGGAAGTACCTCCACCTTATAGAAGACCGCAGTCATAATAACTTAATGTTGTGTTCCTGCGAGTGAGTAAGGTGTCCAGAGCTCATAGGAGGGTTGTTGGGTTGACAGTGGGGGGACCGGCGAGTGTTTGAGCCGTCTCCGATCGATATAGGCGCGGCATGTAGGCGCGGCGGTCAGGGAGACCCAGTGAAACCGCTTACCGCTGGCCGGTCCGCAGGTTGTAGGATTCCCGAACCTGGGGATCACTTAATCTCCACCCCAGGAGGCTGAATCACCGCCTGTGTAAAGTGCTCAGCGCAGTCGACGTGCCGGAGCAGGAGACCGGGGTGGACCCGTTTGCTGCGCTGGGAGGGGACTGAGGGCCCTTCCGTGCACACAACCTGTACTATCGGGGCGGTAAACGTCGCGCATTGTTCCTCATACTGTCAGTCCAGCGACCTTCCCCAACCTTGAAACCCCTTTTACCATCATGGCCAGAAAATGTAAAGAAAAATTTTACACAGCGGCTCCCCCATCCACATTAGAAGTGGACTTTTGCAACATCAGGGGTCTCCACTCCAACATCAATGCAGTTCACCAACACCTTGAAACTGCACAGCCGACCTTGCTATTTCTCACGGAGACGCAAATATCTTGCCCGGCCGATACATCTTATCTTCTTTACCCCGGGTACAAACTCGAGCACGTATTTGTGCGTCGTGCCGGGGTATGCATGTACGTCCGGGAGGATATTTGTTATCGTCGTCTCCAAGGCCTTGAAGACAAAGACCTTTCTATTATTTGGGTACGCATGGATTATGGTGGCCACACCTACATCTATGCGTGCCTGTACAGGTCTCATAGCGGTGATCATGACACGGCCAGGTTGTTTGAACACCTGCAAGTGACGACTGACAAAGTCATCGAGCAGTACCCTTCCGCAGAGTTGGTGATTTTAGGAGACTTTAACGCTCACCACGTCGAGTGGCTCAGTTCTCGGTCCACCGACTACGCGGGTAGGGCTGTTCACGAATTCTCCCTGGCGTATGGTCTCTCACAACTGGTACATTCTCCAAAGAGAATACCTGATGTTGAGGATCATACAAGCTCTTTACTGGACCTTCTGCTGACTTCACGCCCGGATGGATATACCATCACAGTGGAAGCACCTCTGGGCTCATCGGACCACTGTCTTATCCGGGCCCACGTACCCTGCGTGTTGCCTAACACACCTCGGGCAACCGCATGGCGACGCATGTGGCTTTATAAGTCAGCAGACTAAGATGAATTGCGTGAGTTCTACGCGTCATACCCATGGAATCAGCTGTGTTTCAAGTCAGGCGACATTGAAACTTGCACGGCCGCTGTGACAGACACGATCCTAGCGGGAATGGAATGCTACGTTCCAAACCCGCTGGTGCCTGTTGCAGGGGTAAAGAAACGACCGTGGTTTAATCGGCCCTGTAAGGAAGCTAGGCTTCTCAAGCAGGCTACTTACAGGGCTTGGACTACGGCTCGAAATCGCAAGGATCTCTGTGCGCCTGATTTGTAGCGCAAATTAAATGCTGCTTCGAGGTCCAGTAAAAAGGAAATTACCAGGACTAAATCCGAATTCGTCGGCAGAATTGGCGAGCGACTTGCGAGCCTTCCCTCTGGGACTCGCGCCTTCTGGTCGCTTGCTAAAGCTGCCGAGGGAAATTTTTGTCAGTCATCTTTGCCACCACTTCATAAGCCGGATAATAACTTGGCCCAAAGTGCAAAAGAGAAAGCCGATCTCTTGGGCGCTCTATTTGCCTCTAACTCGACTATGGACGACGGAGAGGCCACACCGCCTACCATCCCCTGGTGTGGCGTTACAATGCCGGAAATCTGTTTTACACAGAAAGAGGTCCGGCGGGCATTGCTTTCTCTAGACGTCCATAAATCGAGTGGGCCAGACGGCATATCCGCAGTGGTGCTTAAGCAGTGTGCCCCTGAGCTATGTCCGGTATTGACGCGTCACATGGAGTACTGCTGCCATCTTTGGGCGGGAGCACCCGGATACCAGCTTAAGGCGTGCTGTAAGAGTTGTCGACAATCCCAAGCTAACAGGCGGTATTGAATCACTAGGCTTAAGGAGAGACGTTGCCTCCTTATGTGTATTCTATCGCCTGTATGGCCAACGGCCACTTTTTATCATCGCACCCCCCGCCATCGGCTGGGAGTTCATCCTCACACCTTAGAACCTCTTAGGTCCCGTACAGTGAGGTTTCAGAGAAACTTTCTCCCTCGTACGATAAGGACTATAACATGGAGTTCTTCAAGAAAGGAGTTAAAAGGTTTTTAACAGGGTCGACAACGCGCTAGTGATGCTCCTGGTGTTGCAAGCGTCCATAGGCTACGGTAACTGCTTACCATCAGGCGGGCCGTATGCTTGTTTGTCACCATAGCCGTATAAAAAAAAAAAAAGTAGATAACTTTTTTCTATTATTATTTGCAATAAAAAATGTTACTGCTAAATTATGTATCTAATTAATATACGTATAGGTACTTAAAGTAATATTATACTGCGGAAAATGATGACATTGTTGAAAATGAAAACTGTTGCAATTCCTGACAAAATACCTACCTGGGATTATTTATAATACATTCCGTTGCGTATATGTGACTTGGTATCTACGCCATGGTGTCGAACCAACTTAACAAAAATCACACGTTTTATAAAAACCTAATCAGCGTAAAAGATAAGTACCTAATTAACTACCATCACTCGCTAGCGAAGGCAATATTCTGGTTTGATTGTCTAATAATTGTATTAATAAGTGAGAGGACACCGTTCTAAACGATTGATGGTCTCAGTCTCGCCCAATATAATTGTCATTCTCGGCAACTTTTACCTGACCACCATTTGTATTCATTAAACATTAGACATAAAGATAATATATATTATTTTATACTCTCTAGCGATGAAAATAGTCGACATATGTATGTCAGTTTCATGAAAAATAACTCTATAGGAACTTGATATGAATTGTTATGGAAAAGTCACATGCCGGCCACCATTAACATTTACTGTTTATTGTGCTTTGTGCTTCTATAAATTACAGTCATTCGTATGCAAATTGACATGAAGTAAAGTTGTGATTTTACAGTATTAATACAAAATTGAGGTTAGATTGACAAATTAAACTCATGGCATACTCGTACGTAGAGACGCGTAGAGTAGAGCTGTTGTCGTAGATAAAAACTGATGTGTTATGTATTTCTCAATTATATTAAAATACTTAATTAATAATATAATGAAACAGGCTCGCTCCTTGTTACATGGGACCTAAAATAAAAAATGGCGAAAAGTGAGTGGTTGATCACCTCTGCCTGCCTCTTCGGGAATAAAAAACGTAAAGCTATGTTTGTAATTATTATCTTGTTGCGCTGAACATTTTCTGCTTTCTTACAATAAAAATATTACTTTTCAAAAACAAATTAAATATTTGTAAAATATTTATTGAAATGTGTCAAGTACCTACCTACAAATGAAACCCTTTATTTTATTATCAACAATGTAAGGTTTTATACAACTTGTTTCACAATTAAAATACCCAAGTAATAAATGAAGGAACTACTACAATAATATAATAATAATAATATTTCAACAACTACACACAACGCCATCAAGACCCAAAGTAAGCATATTATATGCTTGTGTTATGGGTTCTAGAATGCGGATATACCATACTTATATACTTTTTTTTTTGTAAATACATACATATTATACATAGAATTCATGCACACAAATATTTGCACTGAGCGGGAATCGAACCTGCGACCTCTGCGTGGCAGTCCATACACAGTATCACCGAACCAGAGGCAGTCAGCGTGTTTAGGAAAATTTTCGCCACCAGTTGGCGCCACTTTAACTTTCACATTGGACTAATCAGGGATTAACTTTCAAAAACACACGCACGTCAATTATCTATTTTGTAAATTAAACATTAAAATTGCCGAAATGAACACTGAAAAATATTTTTTTTTTTTCAAAATTAATGATCGTTTACCAAAGTGCCGCCAAGTGGTGGCGAAAATTTTTCTTAGCACCCTCATTGCTACTGTAACGCGATGTAGCAAAGCAAAGAGGAAAGCAGTGAGCGGCAATTTTATTTCAGTACAAACTTCAGCATACACGTAGCTGTGTTGTTTGCTTCAAGTACCGCTAGATGGCAGTGTCCTCGTAGCTACTAAATTAAGTAATTTGTACACTAACCAAGATGGCAGGACGTGTACTGATTTAGTTTCAGACTTTTAATAAAAGTAAGATGTCCTGTCACCTTTCGTTCGCTTCAATTTTATAATATCTGAAAATAGTCATAAAATTAAAGAAGAATATTGTTTGTTTTCGATGAAACATGTCAATTTTATTTTTCAAAGAAGCGGCTTCGCGCCGTTGTCTGGCCGAACTATAAGACTTTTTTGTTATGATTTGGCCCGTTTGATGGGTAACTATGAGAGTCAGCAATACGAACGTCTTTACAAAATAATTCAAATCCACTTTTTAACCAACATTGAAATCAAACCTTGTAAGTATATCAGCTCAAAAGTTGTAGATATTACGCCATAAAGTAACGTAGGTAACGTCCCTTACGTCCACTGACTTGTATAAACAACTTTGTCAATTGATAAATAAATAATGTTTAGGCCTGAACATTTATTTATTGGGCACTTAAGTGACCTCCCGGGGTTTCATTCTCGTGGACCATAAAGCTTTATAATAGTTGGAATATTGTGGACGATTCGATTCAATTTATTAATAATAAAGAGAGTTTTGATGTTCACCCAGGCCTAGTTAGAAGTTTACTGGTAATGCCTCTCGACTACTTACGATCGTGTGCCGTCATTGATGGTAAAGAAAACTGATAAAAATACAAAAAAACTGGTTAACTACAAGTCGGATTCGCGCACCAAGGGTTCCGTATAAACTTGTAGTCAATAAGATAAACGGCCATATATCTTTTGATTGCGTTTATATAGAACTTTGATTTTTTCACAGCTTGAAAAGGTTGCAGAGAACAGTATTCAATATAAATTTTAGCTTGATACCTCCACGAGTTACTTAGAAAAAGATCTTGACAGACAGACAGACGGACAACAAAATGAATCCTATATGTGGTCCGTTTTCCCTTTAGCGTTACAGAACTCTAAAACATGAAGATTTGCAGTGTAATTTATCTGCAATAGTACGTAGCACGATATTATATTTTTCTAAATGTGTCGTTATTAATTACAGTACGTCAGTCAGTACGTACGCTGCCCTGTAAATAGGTTAGCGTATATAATAATATAAATAATAATTTACAAACAAAACAAAAAATAGACTTCAAAACTATACCTATATTCAACTTAAACAAAAAATGAAAGAAGAATTAATATAACTTGAACAAACCAAAACATCATCTATGTTTATATAGATTTTGTTAAAAAGCGCTAAACTAATTGCCATCAAATTAATATGGGACCACTTCTTAAACATGACCTACCTTGCCAAAAAAGAATTATTGAAATCCATTCATAATTGGCGGAGATTGTCTTTGTAAATAACAGTACGTCAGTCAGTACCTACGTATGCTGCCCTGTAAATAGGGTACAGAACCTATTATATAAATAATAATTTTAAGAAGAAAAACAAAAACCGACTTCGAAACTATAGGTATCTATAAGTACAAACTTAAACTAAAGAAGAATGTCTCAATATAACTTAAACAAACCAAAACTTTTGAAAGTGCCGGAAGCCCAATTTTCACCTTTACTTTTTTTTCACCTCCTTCAATACTTTCACCTACCCCACTCCCTTCACGGTAGCAGCAAGCAAGTACTCTGAGTCGTCCATGAGCGACAGTTACCACTTACCATCACGTGGGCTGTTTGCTCGTCTGCCACTGTCGGGAACAAAAAAAAATGCCATCTATGTATATTTAGTTTTTGTTAAATTTTTCAAAAAGCGTTTAACCAATTGTTCCTAATTAATGTATCATTTCATAAAAATAACGATCAATTAGGTAAATATATAATATGAATATCGCCAGACTTAGTATTAAACAACCTAAATGTAATACAATTGGCGTTTCAATTGGCAATATTTTTCTGCTCTTTATATTGTCATTATTTACAAATTTCCGCTCTAATTGCTACTGGGGTAACGTTATGAACGAACCTACGCATACACTGACGATAAAGTGTGTGTAAAATACACGTAGGCATCTCATTAGAGTATAAATAGATTATAAATACATTATACACTTCATTAGGTAATTTTATAATAAGATAAGTTTGTCTAATTGTAATGTTATATAATTAGAAGTCGTCATAACAAGTTATTATTAGCTAAGTAATGTTATAGAAGAGTTACAAAAACCACCGCAACCGCTTGTTTCATTTAACTGTTTCTGCATAACGGTGAATAAGACGTACTGTCTATATTTTTATTTATATTAAAATAATTATATTACTCTATGGATGGCTTGCAGTAAACGTGTGTTCAAATGTTTTCCTTAAACGTAAATCTGTAATGTGAACTTAAAAACTAGGTACATACACTCGTAACTTGCCCAAAGACACATTAATACTTGCCTGCACAATTTAAACTTCGTATTTTAAAAGTAAGTACTTAAAAAACACTTAAGGACATTCAAATGCATTTTTTATTATTTACGACAGTTGGTAATTTCGGTAACTTAATTCTACCGTTTACTTAAGAATGGTGGACGGTGAATGAACGGTTTTATGAACGGTATCATGACAAACTAAAAAGTTTGTTCAAAAGTGTTTTTTTTATTTACTTTGTTTTTTTTTAGTATGCAAAAATAAAGTGTATTAAGAAAAAAAATACGAAGTCAATTATCTAATAAATACTATAAAAATGAAGACATAACTCAAAAATATGAAGTCATGTATAAAACGTAGACACAACGAACAGATCAACGATAAATCTCAACAATTTAGGAAGGTGTAAAATAAATTCGGGTTCGGAAGCACTCGTCCGCGTCACTTGAGGCTTTATACATGTGCACCTAAGTGAATGCCTTCACCCTATCAAGAATATGTGCTCCATATTTTATATTTTGGGACTCGTAAGGGCTGAATCCGACTCAACCATTGATAGAATATTGGTAATGATTTAAGAATTTACTATTATTTATCTATATATATAAAATTGCTTGTCCTGACTGATCTATCAACGCACTCTCAAAACCGGTTAGTCTAGAAAGCTGAAATTTGCAAAATATCTTTATTTTATAACGTAAGCTCGCTTAAAAAGGTTTTTTGGAAATTTAACCCTTAAGGGAGTGAAAAAATAAAGGTGACTGTATAGTTATATGAAACTTGGTTATAATATCTATATTAACCTATAATATACATACATTATTAATACATAAATATTATATATAGCGAAAGAGTTTGTTTGTACCTATACTATTATTTATAGCAGAAGAGTTTGTTTGTTTGAACACGCTAATCTCTGCAACTATTAGTCGAATTTGATTTTGCGTATGATAGCGCAGTTGTAGTAGTGACTATGGGAGCTGACAGTAACCAAAACCACGGGTCAAACCGCGCTGCGGCAAGCTAGTGAGTGTATAAACTTTGGATTGGTTTGAAAAATTGACAATAATAATTTTGTTTTGTTTGTTTATTTAAATGTTATTAATCACAGGCTGCACCGGTTTACGTAAAAACAAAACTTCAGTCGCCCAGACACAATTTTCATTCAATTTAAGAATTGACCTCTTGTAATGTTAACATAGCTTCATTATATTTGCTTCGCTTATGTTTATCATACAACATTACTTATGTAGGTATGCCTGTGTAGGTAAATAAACATAAACAAAGATATCTGTGGAGTCTCAGTAGTAGAACTTTAGTCATAGCTGTAAGTTCTGTTATGAGTAGGCATCATCGTCATAATCAGCGACAAGTTGTTCAGTGCTGAAAATGTTTGGATTCCTCTAAAAAAAATTATTGAGCTGTTCATATGCAGCGATTGCCACCGTGAACCGTATGGACGGCCGCATTCGAGTGAATGCTACGGGGGTTCGTTATGTTATCTTTGTATACTTACTTAGAAATTTTATCGTATTGAAAATACGACAATAAAGGTAAAAGTGTTTTCCATACTATAGTATTATAAAGAGAAAAGATTTGATTGTTTGTATATTTGATAAGGATAAACACAAAATCGTAACCGATTTAAAAATCTTTCACCTTTAGTAAGCTACAGTAGTAGCGGGTAACATAATATATGCTATATTTTATATACACCTATATATTTTTGTGGTATACCTACCCACACGAGCTAAGCCGCTGGCAACAACTAGTTTAATATAAATTTATCACATTATAGTATTGAAGAGTAAAGAAAAATGACCATTTCTTAGAACGTCAGACCAAACATAAGATTGAAGCATCCCTTACCACCATTTGTTAGCAAAATGGTACCGATTTATTTCCCCTTTGTTATCTCGTTTATGGATAGTTTCATCTATTGAGAATATGAAACACAAGTACAATACGAATGTTTTCTACCTACTTGTTACGAAGTATTGGACTCTAGACCGTGATATGATGACGAACACCGCCAACTTGCGATTTTATCGGTCTAGACATTTTTCTTTTCCATTAATTTTAAAAATAGAAGTTACATGTCTTTGGTTGTAGTGAAGTTATGTCGCATCTGCATACGAGTATGTTAGGTATCATATAATACGGGTCACAAATATACACCTATACCTTTATAATTATAAATTACGAGCTGATTAGTTGTAATTATGTCATATACCTACTTAATGTTTTTACTATCGTGCTAAGGCAGACGGGTCACTAATATACTAGTGACCCACCTGCGATATAATTAATATTATACATGCGAAAGTTTGTATGCATGTATGTGTGTGTGTTTGCTACCTTGCAGCGCCTAAACGGCTAAACCAATTTCGATAACAATTCTTATAGGCTACTTTTTATCCCGAAAATCGGTCGGTTTCCGAGGGATACAACATATTTTACGTGCGGGTGAAGCCGTGGGGCGCAGCTAGTTATAAATAAACAATAGGTACTGCCAGCATCAAAATAAATAAAACAATGAGTCAAATAAAAGCAGCAAGATTAATTGTGATCCCGATTCTCTTGTACAGGACCAAAACTTAATTTTGTTTCTTAAACTTGCCTTCAGCAAAGCTTTGGATTAAAAACTTTCAACTCTTTGAGCTGGTTGCATCAAACTTAATACAATTACAGGCGGCAGTTTAGCAGTAGTTAGTGCTGAATGTAATTATTTGTACAGGCAATGTAACAATTAAGTTGTTTTTAATAAGTATGTATGCGTGAAAGTATTCAACGGTTCATGCAAATTGCGTATAAACTACAAAGTCTTAACTTGATGCTATCCACCCAGCGGATTTATCAAGGAAGGATTAAATATAAGTTCTTTACTTATTACTTAAGTACTTAACCTAATTAAAAACTAAATGTTACTCGTCTCTAGAATTTTAATTTACTCCGGCTTTCGTCATTTTTACGACGCGAGTTTTATATTTAAAAATATTTTATAACTAGATGCGTTTTAAAAACAAGCATTGTCATTTCTGTTTTAAAAACGTTCGTTTTAAGTGTGGTTTAAAAATATCGTGAATCTTGCTAACTTATTCCTGATTACTTCGATCCTTGAAGAGTTTCACAAAATCCAACCTTATCCCTTGCCTTAAGACCTAAAAGCCCCCATGCAAAATCGATAGCCGGAATCCTTATTCTGTAACTTTTATACGGCAATTTGCGTAAGGCTTGACACCAAATTCTGGCGAACTTAAAAAAATTACCGTGCTCTTATCGCTCAGTTTGATGTAAAAGAAGTTAACGATTCAAAATTAATTTTGTGGAATGGAATGTTCAGTATTTTATGCTTTCATAAAATAGAATGTGAACAAAGATTGAAACGTATTACGGTATAATTGAAACATTATTACATACGGACTTGTAACGATTCTCAGTAAATTTAGTACAAGTTTTGATAGTAATTTAGTTGATAGTAACGAAATAAAGTGAACTTTATTGTAAATCAAACTATAGAAGATATTATCTGAGTTTCCACTAGAGGCGCTAAATGAAAATGTAAACCTAGTCGACCACATAATTGATTTACCACTTTTAACAAAAATAAAATCAAAAATAAAATTCAAAAAGACTCAATATGACAGTGAAAACTGTCACTGTACTTAGGTAACTTGCAAACAAAAATAGACATTATTGTTTTCTGACATGCAAACGACATTTACTCTAAGGCTGGTAAAGCAACTTTATGTTTGACCATACTAGTAAAAGTTTAGAAAATTATCATAAAATTTATATTAGAGGTATAGTATACTCGATAGAATACGCGATAGATTAGCAACATTTTACCATTTGATACGGTATTAGAGGACACAGAAGCCGCAGAATAGTAATGGCATCTAATCTCGAGTAATGAAATTCTAATCTCCATGTGTCGCCAACAAATATCTACCTGTCACAATACATATTTTTCTATTGTATTATGTAAGAATGATAAACGTTATGAGTAGTTTTGTTTTACTGGACACTTTATTAATAAATAGGTTCTTGTAGTCCCAAGATGTGTAAACATTAATTTGTAATGCTGACATCTTGATTTGTTTGGGATTTTTTTGAGGATTCATAGGATTAGAAGCAGTACTTTTCAGAAAATAATTATAAACAGCTTCATTCATTATCTTTAAACTTTAGTCGGTTTTTTCATAATCTGTTTGATCTGTTTGATTGGGAAAATACCGATACTCCGATATCATACTACTGTATTTCTTTTTATTGGGAGGAAAAGTGCTAAAATAGGTCCATTCCTTTTTATTTTTCTCTTTTATTCTTTCGTCTCTCGGTTAAAACAACTATGTTGTGTTTTCCTAGCATTATTTTAGTTATGCGTAGAAGCATCATTTGCGTTGTGAGGAAAAGTACGTGGCACGTTTCTCGCACCAGTGACAACCTAAAACATTTGAATAAGAAATGAATAGCGCTTCTGGTATTTAATCTGAAAGCTAAATTTACTCATAAACTGACGGACTCATAAACTGCATCAAAGTTCAGATTACTTTGAAATGATTTTTTTTAATAAGTATGCTATCTTTTTAGATTAAATTATATAAATATGGAGAAGAATAGAACTGCAGTAAAACAAATGAATATAGCCGGAAAAAGAAAATTTACTCGTAGTATCAGATTTGCGTGTTATTTAAAGGTTTTTTATTCTTTTGTCAAATGAATTATTGTTACCAGCAGAATTGTTGGGTTAGTTTTTTAACTCATCGAGAGTTTTTGAACCATAATATGGATACTTCGTCCGAACAAGCGGCTCAAATTGTAGCACTGGTGCGGGAGGGCTTGGATCAACGAACGATTGGTAGAAATTTAAATTTAAACCAGTCTACGGTTTTTAGAATATACAGAAGGTTTGTGGAGACAGGTTCTTACAGAAGGAGACGTGGTACAGGCAGGACTTGAGCAACCACCGGTCGTGATGACCGATTTATTGTTACAACTTCCCTGCGAAATCGTTTCCTCACGTCAGTTAACATCAAAACAGAGCTAAATGAAGTGCGTGGAGTAAATGTGAGTGCACGAACAATAAGAAGAAGGTTAAAGGAAGCGGATATCACCCCTTTTAGACCAGCAAATGGTCCAAAGTTGTCTGTAGCTCACAGACAAGCTCGCTTAAGATTTGCGCGTGATCACCTAAATTTGGAGAGAAGAGCAATGGGCCTCCGTATTGTTCACGGACGAGTGTAGGACATGTTTATATGGTGCAGATGGTCGCAGAAGAGTCTATCGTCGACGTGGGGAGCGATATGCTCAAAGTTGCATTGAGGAGCGTGTTCCTTTTGGAGGCGGTTCGTGTATGGTCTGGGGTGGCATATCGATGAACGGGCGAACAGAACTTGTGTTCATAGACATGGTCCGTCAAAACGGTAATAGAGGGGGTTTGACTGCATATTGCTACATAACAGAGATCTTAGAAGATCACGTGGTGGCTTACATGGGATTCATAGGCGAAAATTTTACTTTAATGCAGGATAATGCCCGGCCGCACGCTGCTGCACAAGTTGGACAATATTGCGAAGAGGTTGGGATACGTACAATGAATTGGCCAGCACGCAGCCCGGATCTTAATCCCATTGAGCATGTTTAGGACAATTTAAAAAGAGCTGTATATGCAAGAAATCCTGTGCCCACGACAGTGGCAGCACTAAGAACAGCACTTTCAGAAGAATGGGACAATATTCTGCAAGATCTTTTAATAACCCTAATAAAATCTATGCGGAACTGATTAGAATCCGTAATAAGGGCACGTGGAGGTAATACACCTTATTAATTAAGACATAAATAAACCCTTGCATAAAGTTTGTGTCTATTG
The DNA here is from genome assembly GCA_963082885.1 of Parascotia fuliginaria. Taxonomy (NCBI): domain Eukaryota; kingdom Metazoa; phylum Arthropoda; class Insecta; order Lepidoptera; family Erebidae; genus Parascotia; species Parascotia fuliginaria. The sequence continues at coordinate 10,086,794 of OY720177.1, read as the reverse complement.
TTAAAACCATTTTTTTTATTAAACCAATTTTCCTTAAATTTCTGTTTTTTTCTTCAAAAAAGTCTTAAGGTCCTTTCCAGTACACAAACTTAAACTTGAGGATATGACCCTACGCTGTTTTAAAGTTCACGAACCAATCTAGAGGTTTCAATTTTAATCTGTATAGAAAGTTTGCATACTTGGTTAAAGTATTTATTTCAAAGTCGTCTATTACTTTGATGCAGTTTATGAGTCCGTCAGTGTATATTTTTGAATGTTACTAACGGTAACCTACGGTAACTAAAAGTAAACATTACGTAGGTAAGGTAGTATTAGGAGGTATAAATAACGAAATACAGAAGAGTTAATTAAAATATCATAGCCAGAAAGTTAACACCATTAAAGTCTGGAAAATCTATAATGAAAAGTAGTATAAAATAATAGTACTGATTATACAAAAAGAAAGTCTTCGAAACATAAACTATTGGGTAACTTTAATCTATGATTTTTCTTTTATCCCATTGGTAGCTACGATACCACAGATAAGAAAGTTTATACTTTCAAAAGCTGAACCGATTTTTATCAAACAAAGCTTAAGCCTTTTGTGAGACTGAGAAAAACAAATGACTAGAATGGGTCTGTGTAAATGTAAAAAAAGGAGTTAAAAAATCGAAATATCAAAGGAATATCGTCTCACATAGTGTACGAGACGATATTCCTTTGATATTTCGATTTTTTAACTCCTTTTTTTACATTTACACAGCAGCGCTATCTAGTCCTAAACTAAGCAGAGCTTGTATTATGGGTACTAGACAACTAATAAACATACTTATGTACTTTTTTTTGTAAATTTATAAATATTATGCATTATAAGCACCCAGACCAGATTAAACATGTTCATGCACACAAATGTTTGACTTGAGCGGGAATCGAACCCGTGACCTTCGGCGTGGTAGTTCGCCATCCGGCCGGCCAAAATAAAAGTCTTATTGTTAATAATTCTTTAGATTTAATTGTGATAAAGATGGTTAAATATTTGTGACTTATTGATTTATAATACGTAATACGGAACAAATCATAATGAAACATATCACTCCCTATTTCATAAAGGCAATAAGGAAGAAAAGGTCTCCTATTATCATGTGGTATTTAAAATACAGTTAATATTGCTAAACAGTATTACTATTTAATACACTTGAAACAATAGTTCAAAAACTTCCATTTTATAAGAGTGCATTATTTAATAAATACCGTAATAATAATAACCGTAATAGAGTTTACCTTCTCTACATTAGGTTCAAACCGTTCATTTTCTCTGTACCTACATTTCTGCAAACGTGTAAGTTCTAGAATAAAACTAATTGGTGTGGTAATCCAATAGTTAAAATAAAACTTTCTTTAAACAAGGCACAAAGTTTACGGTATTCGATTGCCTGAGTCATTGTAATTGCAAAGTCCGTAGACTTTGATCGTAGGTTACTACTAACCGTTAGAACGATGACTTGTCTGCTAAGCAGATTATATAAGTATCATTACCATCATCATTTCAGTCGTAAGGCGTTCATAAAACATACAAAATAAGTGTCAGGTAATTTTTTACCAATTAATTAATTATATTAAGTAAATCAAAAATATTAACCCAAATTACTAACAATCAGTGCAAATCAGAGAGGTTAGTACGCCAATCGAGGCGTTTTAGTTTACATTTAAAATTTATGCATTACAGTGGAAATTGTTACAATTTTGTGTGTATAATTCGCAATCAGGATCGCTTTAACCGGACTCAGCGTGAATAGGGAGTCAACGAGCGTGATTTTGTACCTTTATTAGCCGTGTTAGTAACATGTATGTACTTGTAACACTGTTTTTTATTACAACCTAGTGTACGCAGGTGTTTCAGTTGAAAGAAGTTTGATTTTTTTTATTGTAGTCTGGAATTGTATCTATCCATTAAACAGGCTCGCCCTCTGTTACTTAACATAACTGATGAAACGTAGGTGTTACACACTCCTGCTTAGCCTTTCGGCGTAAAGGCGTGACGCTAAGTAAGTATGTATGTACCTATAGTTTTATTTTCTTAGTTCATAGCATATATTATAATAATAATATTTATAAATAATTCTTATATTCTAATATTATATTCAGTAAAAAATTGTACGAAATGTTTATAGGTGAGTCTTACAAAATATTGCACGCAGTAGAAGTTCTACGATGTTAATATTCCAGTCACGATCCTATCAATATCTCGTCGAAGTTTTGTTTACGTCGCGAAGGTGAAGAAACTGTTCTTATTGAAATTAAACCTCTATGTACCGTACAATAAATTTAAGTTGCTTTACGATTTTGCTTGATTTTACTTGAGAATACAATGGGTTCGTTTATAAGAGGGTATCGGTTAGAGTATTAAATTAACATAGGTCAAGTCAGAGCTCCTCATTCTTTAGACGTGCTGTTAGACGTCATATATTATACTATTACAAGTAGCGTTTATAACCTGTATATATTTAAAATTGATTGTTTATATCTCTTCTATATCTATCTCTTATTTTTATATAGAAATATAGTCTACGAAATAAATTAATTATTGTGCTGTTTATTTCTACTCTGTTAATACTATTGTTTTATACTAGCTGGTGCCCGCAGCTTCGCCCACGTAATAATTTACTTATCATGAACATATCTCTGTTTAAACTTTGGCGATTTTACATACAAACTTTTAACCTATATTTCAACCCTTTTAAGCCATTTTTTTGCGATAAAAGATAATTATATGTTGTTCCGCGAGGTCTAATCTCTATACAAAATTTCATCAAAATCAATTCAGTGGTTTAGGCATGAAAGCGTAATAGACGGACAGACAAAGTTACTTTCGCATTTATAATATTAGTATGGAAGTATGGATTTATTTCGTATTTAAGTAAAATATAAATGGTTCATAATAAATGTTTTCTATTAACGAACACAATAGATTGAGAGAATGTCTGAATACAACAGTCCTTGACAAATTAATAAACGCTTTATAATTTTAACCCTTTATTTTAGAACATTGTTTATTTCCCTTAAGGTTTTTAACGTGTAGCGCGAAATTGATTTTCGTCTTGCTCTGAAACTTTGTTTTAGGTTTCCCCCAGTTTCCGTTCAACTGCATTCTCGATAGCGAGACTGTTAGCTTTCACATCAGCCTTCTTCGAGTCGAGTGCTCCTTCACCTCCTCTAACTCCCATGGGTTTTCTCACCACAACTAGGTCAACCTGTACATTACTTACTCACTCCTTTAGCTTGTGCATACACATAAGTACCAGGTTCACTTTGAAGTTTCTTCCGTTAATGGATGAGCAGATAAACAGACAATGCACTTTGCTCATTATAATGCAGTTTGAAGTAGGTATATTTTCTTTATACAACTTTGGTGACAAACAAGCATACGGCCCCCCTGATGGTAAGTGGTAACCGTAACCTATAGAGATGTCTGTGTTTTCCAAGCATCGTAGAAGTAATAATGCTTAGAAAACACAACCAAACTGTTGCCGACCACGGAAAAGGGGATGAGGAAAGAAAAAGGAAACGGAAGAGGACCGAGAGGTATCAGGGCTGCCGGCACTCTCACTGACCGAGCGAAACACATTAACATGAAATCTAATATTCTTACGTCGATCTTCTATGAAAGGATAGTACTTCTCCGGTCAATCCGGCCCATTCATGCTGAAACCAGCGTGAACCTACTACCGTAACAACCGTATATATTTTGATGTTTAAATTTACTTTGATCGTAAGCTACTGTAGAAACTAGTAATATTTAGTCATCGCTCTTAGCGGTAAATTAACATTTATATACTGTGACGAAATCACAAGAGAGTCTAAATAGTCTTTGGAGCTTCTGTCATAAATTATGCTCCCTGAGTTCTGTATGACTTAAAAACGTAAAACATATGAATTGCAAAAAACAAGATTTCAACTTACCCAGTTTTTAAACTTCAACATAGGACATTATTTAATTGTAGTTACTCAGTTCTTATTTCTTAGATTCTATTTTCGTAGATCAGATATGTTATTTTAGTGTCAAATTTTAATGTTATTTTTTTTAGATTATTGATGTATCCATGTAAGATATTATACTATATTGTTATGGATAGATAAGTAGGCCATCACTTACTACTCTGGCGTCCTAAATATTATGAAATATATAAATTAGCTTCGATGTTAAACAGATAAGCGGCGACGTTGTTCCGGGTCGATCCCAATTAAATTACTGTGCCTATCTCGGTAAAACCTATTTCCGACATGTTTACAATCTTCTTTACGTCAGTTACGAAACTCAACTGTGTGACTAACCGAGTTGCGAAGTTGTCGGAAGCGAGCGTCATGAACAAAATCTAAGTGAATTTGTCAAACGCGACTATATAATAAGCTTTCGACAAAGTTGCTTAGTAATTTGCGACGTAAGTACCTATCTACCAACGTATACGTATAGCTTGTACTAAAGCTTAGAAATTTTGATTGTCAAGTTGATGGTGTTTTGCTTTGTTGTTCATGTTTGGTGTGTGGATAAAGAACGACTAAGTAGTTTGTCTAGTGTTTTCTATGTCTACCTGTTATAATAACAATATAACGTGCGGTTTTCACAGATTCTATTACATACTCGTAGATAATTGTGCCAAGGTGATTTTTGATATCTCTGAATTGTGTTATTGTAAAGTTGCCTGCGATGTATAACCTGTGCTCAAAATCTGATGTAGAAGAGAGTAGTAGTACTTTTACCAGTCTATTATTTTTCCATTGCAAGGCCAAAATCTCTTCTCATCTAGCATTGGGATTTGGACTTTACAAACATACAATTAACAGACATAAATTACACTGAGACTCTAAAAAGAGGTAGTTGTATATCACACAATATTTGAATAACGTGAAATAGGAACCCCAGTATACTTGGCATACCACTCACGCGTGATGAAGCGATCTCGTTAACTTTAACATTGTACTACTTATGTATATAATATTTTATTGAATATTATTAAATAAATATTAATCTCTTTATATGTTAGAACAAATGAACATCGAGCAGAGGGTGGTGGGAACCATCAACCCTCCCACCTATAATCCTAAAATGCTTTTAGTGACACATCAATCATAACTATTCTTCAATTATTAAATCTGTTGTGGTTCCTTTTTTTCCTGACTTATTTATTATTATTCGAACAATAATCCGTGCGGATAAAGAATGGGAGATTAGAAGAGAGTAATTTTCCGTCTATATTTTATATACTATATATATATTACTTATATATTAGATTGCTAATAATCTGTACTATTATATAAAGCTGAAGAGATGTTTGTTCGTTTTTTTGTTTGTTTGAACGCGCTAATCTCTAGAACTAGTAGTCGGATTTAAATAATTATTTTTGCGAATAATAGACCAGTTATTGAGGAAAGTTATAGTGTATGAAACATCTCGCTACTGGTGACGAGAGCGGAGCAGTAACAAAAGGTGTGGGTGAAACCATGGAAAGCTAGTAATGTTTAAACAGTCTTTCTTTACAGACTCGACCAAGGGTATCAGTGCCTTAACAGTCTACACAACCGGTTCTAATAAAAATGTAAACAAGTTGATATTTTGTGAAGAGATATAAATACTAATTTCAGCATTTGCAATAAATTATTCACTTTGGATACGAGTATAAACAAGAAATGTGCTAATATTTCTATTACACGTATGTGGGTAGAAGAACGAAAATGGGGGTGAAATTTATCATTCTTTTAATTTAAAATGTCAACTCTCGCTTTTCAGTAATAAGCCTAGTGTTGCGACGGACTTTACAAACTAACAGTTGACGAACACAAAGCACACCAGTATATTCATTCAAAAATATATTTGTCGGATTTGTTCCGTGTGGAAATCACACATGCACAACAACCACACGTACGTACGTCCTATGAGCTACCGAGGCAGTCCTTGGCCTCATTAAATTTATTGTTTCTAATTCTATTCACTAGCACAAGCATCTAAATATTTATATCATTCACAGATATCAGTAAATAGTAAAGAGTAAAGGGGGTTGTATTCAACCTTGCATGTTAGCTACATGCTGGCAAGCTTAAATCGCATCACTCAAGGGAAGATTCACAAACTCGACATCAATTTATAAATAGAGAGCAAAATTTTCGCGGGAAGCCGCTATCCGATTACCTTAGGGATGTATTCTAAACGCGTCGAATACTACTAGTTTTAATTTAAAAGCTATAGGCGATAAATAAAATTGTTGAATGCAGGGATAAAGCTGCAATGTACGTAATTATTATTACAAATATTGTTTAACTTGGATATTGCTGAGATAGTTTTTATGTATAATATGTATGTATTTACAAAAAAATAGTTTATAAGTGGTATTATTATTATTATCATCTCTCTCTTTTTTTCTTATATATATATATATTTTTTTTTTTTATATTAACGTACTAAAGTGACTCCACCCCGCCTGATGTTAAACAGTCAGTGGAATCCAGAAGTGGTGGTTACCATACCATCTTCTTAAACTGCTGGTCTGGTGGCCTCCACTATGGCGGCTGGGAATAGGGTTAGGGGAAGGGAATGAAGGAGGTGAGGAAAGAGGAAAGGGGGGAAATTGGGCCTCCGGCGCTCTCACTCACCGAACGAAACGCAGTAGTACCTACGGATACTACTACTCTTACGTCGATCTTCTATAAGAGGGTAGTACTTCCTCGGACGATCCGGCCCATTCATGCTGAAACCAGCGTGGACCTAGTACCGTATGAAGCTTAGCTGTCAAATCGGTTTTAACTACATTTACGGGCACCAGCCAAGAAAATGTAGTGTGTGGTGATTTAGGATGTAGATTGTTGTGTGTAATGTTGTGGGTTGCCCCGCGTGGTGGCCGGGAAAGAATAGTTCCAACCCTCTCTGTCCGTGGGTGTCGTACAAGGCGACTAAGGACAAAATTATGTCAGTACATCAGTCTACCGAATAACGGCGGTTAAACCGTTACGAAAACGGGTGGTAGAAAAATCAGCACAACACAGGATGGGCAGCAGCGTCCTGTGATAAAGCTACCACCACTACGATCGCCAACCCGCCTGCCAAGCATGGCGATTATGGCAATATTCCCCCAAATGGAGCTACACCAGAAGAAATGGCCCCCAGTCCCCGGTTATCCCGCTATTCCTGGCTATGGTAGCGGCCATGGTAAGGGCGTAGGGGGTGCGAAGAATCCCCGGGTGCGGCCAGGCTACCCAAACCGACGACCTTTGGCCCTGGCAACATACAACGTGCGCGCACTGCGAAATGACAGCTCAAGAACAACAAGGCGCCGGGTGAGGATGGAATCACAGTCGAGCTACTAAAGGCAGGCAGAAATCCTGTCCTAAAGGCCCTTCAGAGGCTCTTTAGTGCCGTTCTCCTCCAGGGAAAAACGCCACAGACATGGCACAGGGGTGTGGTGGAGTTGTTCTTCAAGAAGGGTGATAAAACCTTTCTGAAGAATTACAGACCTATCACACTCCTGAGTCACGTCCACAAGCTGTTCTCGAGGGTCATCACTAATCGTCTCGCATGCAGGTTCGACGACTTCTAGCCTACCGAACAAGCCGGTTTCCGAAAAGGTTTTAATACCATAGACCACATAAATACGCTGCGGCAGGTTATACATAAGTCCACAGAGTATAACCGGCCCCTGTGCTTAGAGTTTGTGGACTACGAGAAAGCCTTTGATTTGATCGAGACCTGGGCCGTGCTTCAGTCTCTCCAACGGTGCCATATTGACTATCGATATATCGAAGTGCTGAGTGTTTGTATGAAAACGCCACCATGTCAGTACGAATTAATGGTCAGAGCTCAAGGCCTATCCAGTTGCAGCGAGGAGTATGACAGGGAGATGTTCTATCTCCGAAACTGTTCACCGCTGCACTGAAGGACGTGTTCAAGCTTCTGACCTGGAATGGACTTGGCATCAACATAAACGGCGAGTACATCACTCACCTTCGATTCGCGGACGATATCGTGGTCATGGCTGAGACCGTGGAGGAGCACACTGCAATGCTCGATGACCTCAGTAGAGTCTCTCGACAAGTGGGCCTAAAAATGAACATGGACAAGACTATAGTCATGACCAATGTCCATGTTACACCCACTCCTATTACGGTCGGAGGCTCGAATTTGTTGACGAGTACATATATCTGGGACAAACAGTCCGATTAGGTAAGTTCGATTTCGAGAAAGAGGTCACTCGTCGAATCCAACTCGGCTGGGCAGCGTTCGGGAAACTACAATATATCTTCTCGTCCACACTACCGCAGTGTCTCAAGACCAAGGTCTTTGACCAGTGTGTGTTGCCAGTGATGACATACGGGGCAGAGACGTGGTCGCTAACTATGGGTCTTATCCGAAGGCTCAAAGTCGCTCAGAGGGCGATGGATCGGGCTATGTTAGGCGTCTCCCTGCGCGATCGTTTGAGAAACGAAATCCGCAGGCGAACCAAAGTAACTGACGTGGCTCGCAGAGTTGCTTCTCTGAAGTGGCAATGGGCAGGATACATAGCTCGCAGAACTGACGGCCGCTGGGGCAGAAAGGTTCTAGAGTGGCGACCACGAACCGGAAGACGCAGCGTGGGCAGACCCCTCACAAGGTGGACCGACGACCTTATAAGGGTAGCGGGCAACCGATGGATGAGGGCGGCGAACGACCGGCCACGGTGGCGAAAATTGGGGGAGGCCTATGTCCAGCAGTGGACGTCTTTTGGCTGATATGATGAAGATGATGATGAATGTTGTGGGTTCGGTTTCTTCTATTTGCATGAATTTTCTTACTATTCTGCATAATGCGTTTAATATGGCTGCTTTTTGGAAAGTTATATATATTAATTTAATGCTATGATGAAGAGGCTTGGCAATTATACCTGACGTGGACAGAACAATTGGTACGACATACACCTTCTCTTGCCTCCAGATTCTAGCAACTTTTTCTTTGAGTTCTGCGTATTTACAAATTTTTTCAGTGATAGTTTTCTGTATGTTATGTGTGTTGGGAACTGCAATGTCTATCAGGCAAATGCTTTTATTGAATATATCTTATAAAATACGTTGATATTTGAAATTTATCCTATATACATAGTAATTTGCCCTTTACATTAATTATCGGAATATTGCCAATATTTTGATGCGCAAAAATTTTTCTGATATCAGTTCAGCAGTTCAATTTTCTTCGATCGCTATCTTTTCCAATTTGCGTACGCGTACAACGGAATCGCTTCCCGAGCGATAATCGACAGGCGACAGCGAGACACGGAGCGACTCTGATTTATGACGCAATATTTAAGATGGGACACGACGCGCATCGCCTCAGGGCACAGAACAAACGCTTCGTAATAACCTTTTTAAATGTACAGTTATAGGGAAATCGGCATGTTAAGAAATAGCTACACATTAATATTTTATATTTGTGAAACGTAAATCGCTATTATATGAACAATGGCTAAAGAATGGTTGAAGACAACATGAGATGATAAGTAATATCACATCGTGACTTTGGACACAGGGAAAGTATCTGAAACCTATAAAAATCCGCAGCAATAGAAATACTATCCGTGTAGTATTGTTTTTCGGTTATAATAATGTTCTACATTCTGCTGTAAAGATTGTACATACCTTAACTTGTAACTACAACATTTCCTTTTTTTACAAGATGATATTCGACGTCGAAGACTATACAATCTATAGGTGCATGTCATTTCACGTTAAAAGACGATTATGAAAAAGCGGCACAGAACAATTGAGTGCAATATTTGAAAACGTAGTGTTTCAATTTCGCCTGCTTTTATTTATTTATTTACTTAACAAACTTAATGCACATGCGTACACAGGCGGACTTAATGCTGTAGACATTTTCTTCCAGTCAACTCACAGTCAGTCACATAGTATTTCTTATATGTGTACGTACTTGTGTTTATTTATCTCGAGTTAACTACCACGACATTGTTAAATGTGTTTTATTTGATGAAGTCCAGCTATGTAGATAATTAAAATCAATATGTCCGTTGTTATCTTAATTGGTTAACCGCAGTCGTTAGGTACGTAATAAACTAATAAGTTTGAAACAAATAAAGGTTGAAGCTGTTAAAATAAATACCTATCGTGGCTATATTTCGTGGTTATTATAAAGACAAAGTTTATTTTTATTATTATTCGTTATGAAAGTAAATTAATTTTAACCTACCACAACTTATTTCGTAGGTGTGTAAATACATATTATGAATAATAGTAAAGCTGAAAAAATATAATAATACATAATAATATAATACATGAATTATGAAATTCAAATTGTTTAAATTAATATCATTATTATTAAATTTGGAGATTTTTTTTTTCACAACAAACACATTTTTCGAAAAACATATTTTGCTAATCTTCATTTTAATGAAACCGAATGCCTTCAATGTCTCGAACGAACGGTTATTCATAAAAACTAGAATTAAATATTTATTTACAGCTTAGGACGTAAAACAATATAATTGTAACCATTTGTGTATTTCGTATAAGTCACCATAAAATTAAATAAAGATACACATACACATATATACTTCTAAGATATTATATGTAAAAGCATGTTTATACTCGTATTAGAACTGAAGCCTAGACCCTTAAATACATAATATATATTGGTGAATCCCAATTTTGAAACTTTTCTATATATACGTACCCATTCATACCTAATCCTGTCTATTCTCGTGACCCTCATTTCAACTGAGTGGAGATATTTTTCATCGACATATATCATCGAACATTGTGGACCGGACAATGCGATAGGTCTTTATAATAGTCTTAGATGGAGGACTATTACACTCAATTTTACAATATATATCGGCCATATTGTTATTTACTTTTGTGAAAAGGACTGAAATTTATTCATAAAATTACATTAAATTGAAGTTAGAGAAAAGTAAAAGGTTCTTATCCTTTTTCACAGCTTTCTCTTTAATCACGCTTGTGTTAATGACTGGACATTAACACAAGCGTGTGTGTGTTTGTGTGTGTTTTTTTATGTTATTTTTGTTATGGCAACAACTTATGGACAAGTGTCTCAACTAATTTAAGTAACCAGTAGGATAAATATGCTTTTGGTTGGATCATTGCTGGTTTCATCGTGAATAGGTCGAGGTGCTTGAAAAACAATTCTCTAAAAGAATAATAGCGTAAAATATAACTCTTTTTCGCTGTTCTTCAGTATGAGTGAGAATGCCTTAGGTGATATTACTCCTTCGGTCTCTTTCCTTTTCCTTCTCTTCCTTCATTTAATTCTTATTTCATGGTTGACAATGGCTTAGTTGTGTATTTTTTTGCATAGTTCATTTTATACTCGTAGGTTACGATAACTCCTTTAAAGCAAAACATACATCTACAAAAATTGTATTTAGCAAATACTTTATGCATATTACTTAGCCTAAAAATAGAACGTGATCTCGACCTGTTTTCCATTAATGTACCCACTGCAGTTATTTTATTTAACAATATTATTTCTTCCTCCGAAGACCTGTACTTAAAGCAGTAGGCATCACTTTGAGTTATTTATTATTAATCCAGTTGGGTCGTTTCCGTATCTACTAACGAGCTTAAAAGACAGCTAAGCTTTGCAGCATTGATCGTATTCATATAATATTATATTAATAAGTATTGAGTGCATTTACGAAAAAAAAGTCTTACAAAAATAAAGTTGACGTAGCGTCTAGTAGAACATTGCTACGGTGCTACGAATTGTAGACGTAGTCGTAGCTCTTCATAAGCATGTCAGGTAATTTATTTATTTATTTATTTATTTAAAACTTTATACACATACATGTAAAGGCGGACTTAATGCCTGAGGCATTATCTACCAGTCTACCATTGACTATTGACGGTAATGTATGACTTTAAATTCATTCTTCATTTTATTTCGCACGTGCATTCGAAGGGGTAGACTGAGGTATAATTGTACTACAGTGGTTCATAAATGACAATGTGATGAAGTAATATGAAAAGGGGTGAATCATTAAACAGGTAGGTAGTTATAATCAGAGGCTGTTAACTGAGAATTTCGAAACTGATATCTCATTTATTATTATTAGCCACTGTTGCCGTGGGTTTATTAAGGTTGTCGGATATTTTCTTCTCATACTATCTTGTTTTCTTCTTGAAAATTGGTATATAAAAAAAAAATTAGAAAAGATTATTTATATTGAGAGCGCCGTAGGCCCAATTTCCTCCCTTTCCTTTCAGCTTACCTCGCTCAGTCCCTCCACCTACCCCACTTCCTTTCCAGTAGCAAGCGGCTTCGCAGATACTCTGGCGTTGCAGGAGCAATGCTAGAGGCTCTGAGTCGTCCATAAGCGACAGTTACCACTTACCATCATGTAGGCTGTCGGCTCGTCTGTCACTGTCGACAATAAAAAAAATCGTTGTTTCTAAAAGTGATTGGCATGGCCTATGCACAGTAGTAGAAAATTTTTAGACACTCAGCACGACATTCATTAAACGTCACTGATGCATAAAAGTATTTAAACGAAATGCGCCGGTTAACTTAATCTTTCTGTTGCTACAAAATAAATATTGCGTAACGTTTCTGTGCTATCGCGTGAGACAGCCCAATGATATCAGGCCTGCAAAACTGAGTTACACCTAGATAAAATGATCAAATGAAGTAAAAACTGATTTACTCGGTTCCCTCCTCTTTATCTAAAGTGAACGGATTCTACAAGTTTTGGGATTAACTTCATAGTAAACTACAGACGTACAAACATTTCAGAGAAATTTACATTCAAAAAGATAAACACGAGACATAGCGTTAGATACCTAAAAGGTCGAGGCATTTGTTTACGTACAGTTCTTAAAATATAATACGTTCTACTCTTAGCACATTTCATTTCAATTATTTCATTATTAAATTACATTGTATTTGAAAATACAGGGTGAGTTTAAATTCATTAGCATCCTTTTAACCTGAGATTCTATACATAGTACCAAGTACTTATGGACCATAAAATTGAAAATTAATGTTATCAAAATATTTTTTTTAAAAACGCTTTAAAACATTATATCTACGTAAATAAAGCCTCAAACAAACAAATAAAAAATTAAAACATACTAAAAAAATATTACATTTTAATAATTGTTAATTAATATTGCGCGCAAATCAACAACGTTTGGCCGCTGTATACCATCAAGACGATAGTATTACCTACGCGCGGCATTCATTGATAAACCTATTATTGAATAAATGCACCGCGCAAGCCGTGTGGCGGCGCGCGGCACCTCAGATGTAGGCTACTTCGCAGTTCTATTGAAATGAAATAAATACCGCCAGGCGCGCTCCTGCTTCCTGATAGGTTGCGCCGGCGACTCGGCGACCCAAGGCGCGGTGTGCGTGTGCATTAGGTGTGTGTGTGCGGGGGCAAGGTCAGAGTGCAATTTTTTATTTTCTATCAGTTACGAATTTCACTACTTTCAAGTGTGACGTAAAATTCATCTCTCCGTAGACTTTCAAACCGTGACGCTCGTGGTTGGATTCAGTGACTTTGTGTGTGTATTGTGTTGTGAAGTTTAATAAATAAAAAATAAAATCGTTTCGCAGTAAACGTGTGGGGTGGCATATTAAACACGACCATTATCGGTCCATATTTTATTGAAGGCAGGGTAAACGGGGCAAACTACTTACGAATGTTGGAACACGTCGTAGAGGAACAATTAGAAGAAGTACTCATACGGTTCCTCAATGAGCTGTATTATCAGCACGATGGTGCTCCGCCTCATTTCCAGCGCGACGTTCGTGCCTACCTAGACCGCAAGTTCGGAGCGCGATGGATAGGGCGTGGCGTTCCCGGGGCGAGGCCACCGCGTTCACCTGATTTGACTCCCTTAGATATCTTTTTATGGGGAGAAATCAAAAGACTCGTTTACGAACATGAGTGTGAAACACAGCGTGTAAAACATAATCACCAACGCTGTGCTGAACTCTGCGTGCAAAGAGGAGGTGATCACTTTGAACATCTTCTCAAGTACATCTAGGTAAGCACATAACAACATAAAGTAGGTACTTGATACAAATTATTTCTTACTTTCATTAGGTAGGTAGGTACCTACGTTATCGAATAATCCTTAAGTGCACTATCTTTATTCTTTTACTGTCTAATACGTCTAGTAGGTATCTACCTGTCTAACTTATAACTAAATTAAATCTAATCTAAGTAATTATTTCTGTTCAAGACAGTTCAAGAAAAAAAAAACAATTAGGTATTAGAGCAACAAACTAACGCAACAAATTCATAACATAAAACTTTATTTTAAAAACTCCTTTAACGTCGAACTAGTAAATAAGTAAGTGTAAAATTTCAATAATAGGTAGATAGGTACCTATTTCATCTACACAGCTACGCTCTTATTATTACTGATAAAAGTATCTCCTAATTAGTTACTTTTTATCACTCGATATGAGCTAAATGTTCTAACAACACAAATAATTACATTATTTTTCTCTAATACCTACATCGTTATGAAAGGAAATCACAAACGTGTTGGTTACAAAACACAGTTACCATGGCGACCGAAAGTTAAGTAATTGGGTTGGTAGGTATCTTTTATTAATACTTACACCCTTAGAGCATTAAACCAACCGGAGAGGCCACTGACAGGCGTACCCCTCTGCCAAAGGTACGAGACCACCGGTCATACCCGTTATATAAAACTAGTTGACGCGCGTTCCGCATCATAAGTCACCTATCAGTGCATGCGTAATAGCGTCTCAATAGAAATGCCGAATTGCAGTGTATTTTGGTGTAAAAAGCGTTCAGCGACATCAAGTCTACAAAAGGATAATATTACATTCCACCTGTAAGTATTATTTTGTTCTAATATTATTAAATAAGGCATTAAATTACCAATTTAACCAAATAAAATGCTAATCAACAAGTGTTGCCAGGCTTATCATCAATACTCCAATCTGGGGTAATATTTTAAGTTGAATTAACATAAAAACTAACCTTTTCTTTTTTATATCTCGCCTTGTTGACATATCTAACAAGTTTCATTTTGGATGTACATTATTGTGTCACCGTTCCCATATTTATTTATTTTTAATTAAAACCAATGTTTTTTTTACCAAGTAATGCACAAAATAATATTAAATGAACAAGTAAAATGAGATTATAAATCCAAATATACAAGATTAGTGCACTTTATTCCGAAAGATAATTGCTCATTTCTTACAAAAATAAGCGTATTTATTTTTAAGAAACTGGTCACACTTTAACATAATTAGAGATGAGACAGTTTAATCACGATATCGATATTGGTTTTCCAGTATTAAATTATTATTTTTTTGTTTGTTTTAGATTTTCAAAAGAAGCAGCGCCTCGAGTCGCTTGGGTCCAATATTGTAGGAACCATATAAGTGGGTTCCTAAGCGTACAAGTATCTGACTAACAGCTTAAAAGACAAAGCCTTCTGTGCTGCCAGCACTGCTACCTCCTCCCTACCCCCCAAGCGGCGGAGAGCTCAGTTCTTAGCAAGTAAACTCGCTGTGCGCTACCTCCTCTTATTGCATTACCTAGGATTAGTTAAACTAGATTTATAAGGTTAATTTAAATTGCACAGTTTTTCAGTATTTTATTATACCTACTTAAATAAAGACTTTCTGAAATATGTTCTGTTGTTTTTTTGTTATCTGAACAGATAAAATATCTCTCTAATAAAAATCTACTCATACTTTCTCATGTCAGTGTCTTGTTATTATGTAATCAGAACAAAATCCTCCAATTACAAGCTCTGCTTAGTTGGAACGAAATTTAATAGCAACAGACAATTAATTCAAAGTATTATTTGGTTTGAATATACATACATACTTAGGAATAATACACGTAAAATTGACACGTAATAATTAATTACAATCTTTAATCCACACTAGAACAAATTTCAACAGGTGGTGGTTATTGAACATACATCCTTGTGCGCAGTAGTAAAATAAAAAAAAAGAGTGGGTACCCATGTACGCACGTAAGAAGTTATACTTCTTTGGCATAACAATCCAAAAATACCAAATAATAATACAACGCATACATACATAAATATTTGAATTGATATAAACGCCAATATATTTTTTATTTATTCACACAGATTATTTGTACTGATACGACACACAAAGATCCGCAACTAACTTCAGTATGTAAAAGGTTCGCAACTAACTTCAGGGTGTTGCTTTTTTCTGTCGGTGTGCGCGCGCATCGTAAAAATTCACTTTCATCATTTTTCCCAATCGCGCAAAAAAAAGTATAACTTCAAAAAAAACGGCTAAATGCCAGTAGGACTCGCGCGCCGAGGGTTCCGTACTATCAGGGATCGGAAGTATTGAATAAACATTAGTAAACATAGTAGGAGAGCCCGACCGCATAACCAGATTTGTTTGTCAAACAATGTTTAACAAATAAATTTAGCCCGACCGTATGACGGGCTTTTTTGATAATAATTACAAAAAAGTGTGCTAGTTAGAAACACTGTTTTATTCTTCCTGTAATATTGACTTAAACATGAATTAACAGAATTACTTCTAGTTAATTCATGTTTATGAACTATTTACTTTACTTTCATCTATTTCAAAGTGCTTAAATAAAAAAAAACCTTAAAATTATAATAGATTATTATTACCTAAAACTGTTCTATATAATATAAGATAATGCTCATTTTAATAAGCAAACATAATAATCATGAAAATAATTAAATCTTTCGCGTACTTATATGAAATCCTAAACATCGATACTAAATATCGACAGAGTCAAGCTCTAACTGTTTTATGCTAAGGAAGCGTAAACTGATAGATGTCCCTGTGTGTGAATGTGATTGTGTGTGTTAAGTTTAAACTAGTGTGTAATAATTTTATTGTGTGCGTGTATAACGACGCGATTTAAAAATGCATTAGTAGTTAACATTGTAATTAGTGTGCGTTGCTCGCGTTACCCCGTCCCCCGCCGAAAGTGGCAGACTTTTGCGCAAGGGAAATAGAGCGCGTGTCCACTCCTGTTGGTTTAATGCTCTAAGCTTACACCAAATTAATAGGTAAGTAGGTACAATAAAATAAGCTAATAATATGAGTAATACGTCCTTCCTGCCTGCTACCTCGGTCGCCTAGTCATCACCATCAGTAACACTAACTTAATGGAAGTAGATATGTAGGTACCGAAATTGTCAGGGCAATGTCAGGACGGCTGCTTATCACATTACTTATTCCGTGATTAATTCTTACTGGAAAAACAGTTGTTCACGTTGCACAACTGTAGGTATTATATACACGTGCGTTCTGTGTAAAGATATTGATTGAACCCATGGCACGACACGGCTCAGTCGGTAGAGCATGAGACTCTTATTCTCGGAGTCGTGGGTTCGAGCCCACGTTGGGCACAAATCTCTTTTTGGATGTGGATTGAAAAATTCCAAAAAAATTGTACATTTTTATTACCATTTTATCATAAAAAAACATTTAAAATACTATTTGGTGCATCTGCTGTTAAAATTGCCTTTATTATGTGCCTACGTCAAGAGAGATTATTTTAACTAATTTATTTAGACTGCATAACTTGCTGTGTAACGATTTAAGAAATGTGCGTTAAGTAGATACGAATTACATTTGGTAAATAGGTAATTGGTATAAATAATATTGCGGGTGTATTTGAATGGTGATGTGCGTACCGTAGGTACTGTCAAAGTAGGTCGAAATTCGCCTGATGACAGATTTCTTTTGCAACGTGCTTGATAACATTTTATTAGACACTGACATTTTACTGAGTACACTGTTGTTACCCTAGGCCCTAGTATTTAAAAAGTCCTAAGTGCATTAAAAACGATAGATCTTACTAGTTTGACAGTTTTAAGCGAATTTTATTATCATCAAAATGGGTCTTGATTCAGCTGATTCGTTCGATTGTAGACATTGTACGGATAGGTAAGACGGCCGCGGCCGTTGACCGTACAGCGCCTCTACATGGTAGTCAGCTGTAGCTCCGAGTCACTTCGGCCGCCCTTGATAGTAAAATGCGTAGGTAATAATTTTAGCGCGTAAACGTCTCGATACTTTCCTTTATTTATTGTATTTTTTTATTGGATATTTTTTTATTTTGGAATTATTGGTTTTTTTCGATTTTGTTTGTTAATAATTTACTTAATTTACTTAGACATGATGTTTTCGACCAAATTTTTATTTTTATTTTTATGTACTTAATACTGAATTTTATAGTGCATAAGTACTTGGTACTATGTATAGAATAACAGGTTAAAAGGATGCTAATGAATTCAAAATCACCCTGTATATTACAACATTACAATAAAATTTAGGTGAAAATATAGAAATTAACAAATACATTATAAATCATTATACATAATCAATATCATAATCATTCAATCATAATCAATAGTTAACAATAATATAATTAAAACATGAATTAACATTTAATACACATTATGAGATTAATTTAAAGGTCTTATTATTAAGTCCTTGAATAACTGGTTAACCTCAACGTTCACAAGGTAATAACGTCTATAATAAACTTCGTATTTTACTTCATATTAGCTACAAGTTTTCTGTAAAGTAAATATTGCGACTTCCAAGAATGTTTTATACAAACATGTTTGACTCTCAAAGTAACAGATCCCTCACAGTTTGATGTTAAATACTTTTTAGTTAATTACGACACCCGTAACGGTCGAGTGAGCAATTTGGTGGGAGCTGTAGTTATGTCATAGCTCCTCTGTTTATCCGGGATCAAACTCAACATTACGAGGGACGGCTTTCACTTCACTAAGGTCACTTAAAGATGAGTAAACCCGATCGAGTATAGCCATACAATTGTCCTTTTAATAATAGTGGTTCACTTCATCATTTTATATTAATTCATTTACTATATTCAATACTCGTATAAAATATTCAAAGTTACTAAGTTCGTATTCAAATATTTTAATAAGCCACATTTCATTGTCAGAATAAGCTTTAAGCATTTCCGAGCAATTGTGAAAATAATATTCATGTTTGTATGAAAATTACTTGACAGTTTAGCTATTATCCAACGCGAACACGAGCACACCTGAGATTTCCACAAACGACGCAGCAACGAAAAATTCCTCGTCCAGTTTTAATGTTGACATTTGGACAGGCAAAAGGCCCACTTTTTGCATTGGGTTTTTCCTGTAAAATAATGTGACAATAATAAGTCTCACCTCCCTTTAAAGGGAGACGTCACGTATGTATTTGGGTCAGCCCTTACATTCATGTCACTTTGATAAATAATTAGGGTTCTGTGGCAAAAACCTTAACAATGGTGAGCACATGCAACTCAGACATTGGACAGTTCATTAGGCATAATATTCTTGAATGTAATGTAATTTAGCGCGTTTAATTATCGTTTTTGCTTAGATAATTAGCTCTGGTTATCTGAGTGGCGAAAAAATGGACTGTGTATAGAACTTGTGTTGGAGGAATATGTGTCGCAATTGACCGCTTTTTATTTAAATTGGGAGCGTACAGGTTACCCGTACGAAACGTGACCTATTTATAATTCATATAGATTTAAGACTAACCAACTTACGATGTAAACTAGTAAAATAAATCCGAATGGACATTTTTCGACTTCAATATTTCATTAGTGTTATATCAGAAATTGGAATATTAGTATATAGTCTGTGAAAAATATAAGAACTATTTAAGTGAATATTGGATTTTATTAATTTAAGATGAAAGAAAACATCGTCATGAAACCAAAATAAAATACCTCCGATAGGACAAAATTATTTTATACCTCTTATAGTAAATAGTTATCACAGTATATGAAAAAAGTTAACCGCTGCAATTATACTTTACTAGTGCAATCTAACCGTGTGTCAGCCGTCATACAAATCACATAAGGAGCCAGTACATAAATCATCCAACACAGGACAGACAGTAACATCCTGTGATAAGGCTAGCTGCACCGAGAACGCCAATCCACCTGCCAAGCGTGGCGATTATAGCAAAAACCTTTGAAATGTTATGTTTGGAGAGACTTTTGGCAGACATAATGATACAAAAAAGTCTGGTTGTTAAGCTAAACCGACTTTTATTAAACAACAAGCAAAATCAAGCCATTCATTTGGTTGCCACAACCATAGGCATACAAAGACAGATATAGGCACATCCGTTCTTATACTGTGCGTTAAATAAAATACGAGTCAAATCAGTTTATGTATAAGAACAATCAAAACGCACAAATAAGTAAACTGTATACGATAGAATCAAAATATCCACGGAGAAAATTTTCCCCGAACATACGAACAACCTTTATTTGCATTGGAGCGAAAATATTTAATCAGGCGTATAATCTTAGCGTTCCCTACGCTTTTGTGGTATAAACGCGAACCCATCACGGTTTCACTGTATTCCCACTGTGTACGGAACACAACAATTGTTACTTCGTGTACATTTATTTTTATCCATTTTGATTCCGCTGTAAATCTCACTAAACTGCTTTTAATCCCGCTACGCAAAAACGAGACTTGAAAGACAATAAGAATTAGGCTTAACTTTGACGGAGCATTAAATAGTCAACAATTTTGATTTCTAAGACGATACAGAACGTTGTCATCATTATCAGAAATCTCTATATGAGAATTAGAAAGATTGCTGACCCTCGTAACTACAAGTCTTGCCACAGATCATGCCGAAAGCATTTACCTAAGAATATTGCCAGTAGAATATATAATAATAGAAAGCTCAATAAGACTGAAATTGTTCGAATAAATTGAGGTAAGTTGACCCCTATCACTTTAGATCCTAATAATATTATCGGCACGCTGTGGATTTAGGTACGAGAAGTCTACCTTTCAAGGATCACGATTGTATGTTATTAGTTAATCTGCTCTAGGTCAAAGCTCTTCCATTCGGATTTGGAGAAAGAATTTGAATTGTTGAAGAGAATGCAGTAGAATTTTAGTTTTAATTAGCAACTTTGAACTGGTCCCATCTATCGATTCGTCTCTCCTGTCTCGTTAAGCCGTGTTATTCCGGTCTGATCCCCCAGATCTGATCCCTGGGGATCGGTTTATTTTAATTTTATTTTCTATTCCGTTCTGATGCCCCGTGCAGGGGATCAGAAACAAAAGAGAAATTTATATAAATATTTTATTCCTGTCTGATCCCCTAGATATCTTTGACAGATTTTTGAGACAGTTATCAACAAAATACATACAATAACTTAACGCCTGCCATCCATTAATGGGGTAAGCAGAGACTATAGAACGCCATCGCGTGAGGTTGATTTGTACAGCCCAGTGCCGTGCAAATAGAAATATATAAATGTATATTAAAATAAGTATAAAACAATCCGAAAAGAATTTAACCAATTTGAATCTTTCCAGATTGTTTTAATTGTATAATTCATTTAGTTCGAATTTATTTATTATTTTGGGTTGTAATTACTGACGATTAAAGGTGTGGTCGATATTTCATGTCAGTTCTTTTCGCCGATATAGCTACTATTCTTATCATTGACGATAGGCGAAATGGCTAACATAGTTTGATTTATGACGGTCGTATGTACGTATCAAATCTATAATCTAAATATTTAAACAAATTGAACTTTACTTTTGTTTAATCACATATTTTAGAATAATTTATAGTTAGACTATAAATTAATTCACAATACAAATAACCTGACAATACAGTTCTGAAACTACGAAAGTCAACTATTTAAGGTAACTTTATTATTAAAATATACGAGAGTTAATGAAATAAACACCACTAATGAACGAATCGAGTCGCGTAGACTAAATTGATGTTAGTGCTATTAAAACCGTAGAGATAACACGCTATAAGGCCGCGATCAGATTTAATATTAACAGTTATAGCCAGTTCGGTTTGTTAGATACCCTGTAATCATGTTCAATGGTACTCATATAATCGTATGTTTACTTTGAGCGGAATCTCCTGCTTTAAAATTAATATTCTGATTTATTTAAATAGTCTCGTCACGAACTTAAGATATTGAAATTCTTTACTTTTTATTTGTCTATAAAACTCAAAAACACAAAGCATTTATTTCATATTAATCATAAAATATGATACTTATTAAAAGTTAAAATTCAATGAAGTCAGCCAATTAACCTACAGCCAGTTCGCTGACGAGGTAAAGCCATGAGAAGAACTGGCAAGAAACTCACGCCACTCTTTTCAATCGCCAGATAATTACAGTTTTTTGTATGAGTTACAATTTTAACACTCAATGCAACCAAAGAACCATACAAAGTAATTATTACAAATTTGTTCGTTTGTTTGAACGCGCTAATCTCTGGAACTACCCGTCGGATTTGAATAACTCTTATTGCATATGATAGCCCAGTTCTCAAGGAAGGTATGTAACATCACGCTACTGGTGACGGGGGCAGAGCAGTAAGCAAAGAAGCGGTTGAAACTGCACCGCAGAAAGCTAGTTAGTAGCTATAGGCACAAGTAACAAATAGTGATTTTTAAAAAGTAATTGCACTCGTACAAAAGTGTCAGAATTTGTTGAGGTCGCCCATAGTTTATTATAGAGGCATCTGAGTTGATCTACATGGTAACAGCGGGAATTAGATTTTAACGTACCCTCCGAAGCACAGAAATGCTATGATTACGGTATTTATTTAAGTTAATAAACTAAAATAATGTACTTTAATGTTTATATTTAGCAACTTCTATAAAATAATAAATAATTTAACGTCATCAATATCGGCGTGACTAATAATTTATTATTAAAACAATAACTATTTACATATAGGTATTATCAATTTTAATTTGCTATTGTAGTAAGGTTCTTATGGTATTTACTTACCACCAACTTCAAAATTATAAAATACTTATTTAATCATTTCTAATTATTAAATCAAAATACGAATTAATTCGTGCTAAGTAACTTTATTTTTAACTTTTTAGTTTCCTTCCTGTTTGAAGTCGGTTTTTTTTTTGGTTTAAAATTATTTTATTTTACGATTTTTAGTGATGGGTAGACCTAAATCTTGCTTAGTTATTATTTTTGTATGAACTAAACATTTTGGAATATTAAACCGTATGAAGTAAGCTCGACATGAATGCTGTTGAGAAAATACCTCGACTGTCTATGGTCAACTGTAATGGCACTTATAACCCATATGGATGCAAAGTTCTCATCATTAAAAATGAATTAAATCCAAACAACAAGTAATTGCTGGAAATCGTTGTCGAGTTCCCTCGATTGTCGTTCGGCTCCATCATCATAACGACTTCAAACCTTCACTAAATAATAGTGCCTTAAAATGCTTAATGAAAAAAATAACAAATGCACTAGTTGCCAGTACGAATTTCGAAAGTTCCCCTCGATTTCTCTGGAAAACCATCATCAGATCCTGGTTTTCTTATCATGGTACCACCCTTGGAATATTTCCTTTTCAAATTTAAAAGAATCGGTGAATTAACGATGAAGTTATCCACGAAAACACATAAAAAAAATATACGGTCTAATTGAGAAACCTCCTCCCTTTTTTGAAGTCGGTTAAAAAGAACTCGTTCATGCTACGTATCCTCTACGGTAATAGGTACCTTTGCTTTAGTTGTAATTTTAAGTTTTATAGCTTTTACTATAGTTAAAATGTCTTACTAGTAATAGCGTAAAATATTTGTATGTATAATAAATAAATTAGGAGTATTGTACTTTTCATTGTCTCTGTCCTCGAATGCATGTTATGCTGTTTGTTCCGTCACTAATGGTAATGCTGAATGATCTGAGTAAATATTTATAATGTCTATTTTAACAAACTCATAAAAATAGTAACCCACATTCATTCTTCTAGAATAACAGTACACATTTTAAAGATTTAAAGGTTGGCTATTTATTATATTTTGACTTGCCAGTTCATTTTTTTGTTGGAATAGACATCGGCATTGTGGTTTCCCGCCTAGAAAATGGAACCATCCTTCCCTTTCCGTAGTTGTCGTAAAAGGCAACTAAGATTATTATTAACATCCAGCAGTGTTACTGGTGCACTAAATATTACACCTTACTTTAGGAGAGGTTTATGTCCTGCACCAGACGTTTTTACGATTATGATGCGTGACGATTTTAGAATACATTTTTTGTGCTACTACCAAATAGACTTACATATCCATATACATATATTATATGTATATGTGGGCTTCCAAATAATGCAAGGAGTGTTTTTATATTCATGTTCTTAACTTTTTCTTATGCCTGATTAAAAAGTTTTTCATAAAATAAATGCTATGCCATTGCCACTCTACTCTAAACAGAGAGAGATCAAATCACATTTATTTTTCGAGTGAAACTTAGTAGGACATTTTAAAAGAAAACCCTTAAGAGAAAACAGTGTTTCGTCCATACCTACAAACGTATTTTTCCAATTTCCTGCCCCAATTTTTGCACTGAAACAATTTATTTAATACCTCGTAGATATCTAACGCTATGTCCCGTGTTTTTCTTTTTGATTTTAAATTACCTTGTTTGAATGTTGTTAAGCAACAAAATTTGCAAATTTGGCCGTCAAGAGTATTTTATGAAGTTAATTATAAAATTTGAGGAATTGGTTCGCTTTGACAGAGGCAACAATTTGATCTTTTTATTTAGTAGGTACCTATTTATGTCAGTTTTACAACGCAATTATATTAATACTAATAATATAATAAACTGAATTATAATTAAAGTACCTAGGTACTAACCTAGGTTTCAATTAGATTCTATAGTGCTAATAAACCACTAAAAATTACAAAATTTTTATTCAATCTTTAAGTGCCAAAAAGCATTTAATTTTTGGATTTTCAAATTTTAATAACACAATGTCGGAGGATTTTGCCTTAGCTATATAATATATTTTTAGATATTTTTCTCGTATATATGCATGAAGATTTTAGAAACAAAATATAGTTACAATATAAATGCATAAGTAATGATAGTTATGAAAATGATGAATGTATTATTTATGTGTAGACCGCTAACGGCTATGTAGTACTTGACACGTAGGTAGTAGACTGTATTCTGAATTAATCTATACTATTATATAAAGCGAAAGAGTTTGTTTGTTTGAACGCGCTAATCTGTAGAACTACAAGTCGGATTTGAGTAATTATTTTTGCGTATGATAGCCCAGTCTCGAGGAAGGTTATAGGCTATGTAACATCTCGCTACTCGCGACGGGAGCATAGCAGTAAGGAAAGGTGTCAGTGAAACCGCGCCGCGGAAAGCTAATATCTACATAAAACAGTTTTAATGGTAAACGTTTTTCTGTTTAATAGTTTCATTTTTACGAATTTACTATTGCTACCAAAAGCTAGTAATGTTTATTAAATTAATAAAACAAATTGTACAAGCCGATATATACTGCCAAAAATATAAACCTTTTCACTTTGTACTTTGATTTAGACTGAAAGGAAAATACATGATTAAATTACATCCACCTAACTAAATTCACAAAACGAGAGTTGGATTTAATTTTATAAACTTAGGTCAGAATTTATATCCGGCCGGTTTTACCCACCGGCGTATTGATCTATTTTAGATATAGTCATTATTCGTATCCCTTTGTGGGATAATGCGTAAAGGTATCATCATTATCATGGCCATCTCCTTTATTCACAAGCTTACGGTTTTGCAGATACTCTATTCTCTTGTTATGCTCTTGAGCTTCTATTCCCAATTCATATATCTATTGTAATAGTAAGTGTCTCCTAATGCGACTCTCGCTCGCGATGATGAATGTATACAGTAGATACCTCTTATGCACGAGGACGACTGTTTGAAATCGGGTACGTAGCAACGTGACTAAGTCATAGACGCATGCAAAGTTAAATTTAAGCATTAGGTACTGACGGTAAAGAAACATTACGTACATTTTAACGCATCTAAGCCAATGTAAAATATATTCACACGTACTACCACTAGTATCTAACTAGTGTAGTAATTTTTATTTTACATTTTAAGGTGATCTTCGTAGTAAGGTCCATCCACTGTCCTACACTACGCTGCGGTGTGCGTGGCGAAAGAACATCTACACCGCGAGTGAATGCGTTTTCAGAGTGTTGCACCACGCGTAATTTGTATACAAAGGGAGATACTTACAAACAACGCAAGAACATGTACGCCCGCACTACGCTCCGTAAAGCGGGGCAGTGTGTGAATCGTCTAATTGCAGGAAAAAGGATTACCTACTATCTGAAGAAAAATAAAACACTTGGTAAATTAAATTTTATTTTACACCGTAACCAGTTGCATTTACATTGACATTGACAGGAGCATAATTATTGTGAATTATGGAGAATTAATTCATTAATTAATTCTTAATTAATTAATTCTTAATTAATTATATAATTAATTCTTAATTAATTATATAATTAATTCTTAATTAATTATATAATTAATTCTTAATTAATTAATTAATTAATTAATTAATTAAGAATTAAGTGAAAGAAATGAGAAAGAAAACATTTGAGCAACATCATAGGTATTACGAGTGTCTCTAGGGTACGGTAACCGATTATCAGCCGACCTGTATTTCATAAAGCATGTAAGGTTCATACACACTTGGGTGCTTATAATATATGTATATATAGGTACATTATTTGGTTTCAATCTATCGATTTTACTTCGACGTAGTTAGAAAGCGGGACTTTTGCGATTTTCCGCACCATTAGTGTTGTGACAAACGGCGGTTTGTACTCACGATGTCGTTTTCGTCCATTACGACGTTTCAAAGATCGAATATTTGTGTTCGCTCTTTTAACTTCGATCTGATATCGCACTTACCTTCACAATCTTTACAGATAATAACTAAGTTAAACGATGATTTTTAACTGTTTAATATTTAAAAGAGGTAGAGGACAGCAAATTTCCTGGCAGACTTCTACCTACAGAAGACAGGCACCATTGCAAGACTACTATAGTGTTTTTGTGTGCCCAGTGGTTTTCTAGTTATAGAGGAACAAATGATGGCCATTAGTTTGTACAACCACCTTTCTAGAAAGATTAATTGAAACTTTTAGAGCTGAGTTATTAGTACCTAATTGAAAACATTTATGTCATTATTAATAAAAAAACCTTAAAATGTTTGCTGTGATTAAAATTTTATTATTTCTAGTCCCAGATAGAATATGAGATTATAAGATAACCTTTGTGTAGGTGAGTCTCTTTGAAGTATTATCTCTGTATATTATACTTAAATGATGATACTGCACTTTTATTTTTTTTGGTTTATAAGTTAATTTATGTAAATCGGTCGACTCGACTGCTTCGAATCCTTAATGATACAACAAGTTACATGTGACGGCATTAAGAACTTTATTTCATCTGCGTTTTTTTAGTGGCAATTAAGCATACGGCCCATCTGATGGTAAGTGGTAACCGTAACCTTTAGAGATGGCTGTAAATGAAAATATTCTCATAATGTTTAGAAAACATAACCAAGTCGTTGCCGATCACGGAGAAGGGGATAAGGAAGTAAAAGGAAAAAAGGAATAGAACCGAGAGGGTATTTGGGCTGCCGGCGCTTTCACTCACCGAGCGAAACACATTAGCATGAAAACTATATTCTTACGTTGATCTTGTATAGAGGTTAGTACTTCCCCGGTCAATCCGGCCCATTCATGCTCAAATCAGCGTGGATCTACCGTGTCTTGTGAAATACCTATTTTATAACATCTAGATCGGCTAAATTACCGCATTTTATAGGTGAGCTTCATTTCTATTGCGAGTTAAAACAACTACTTAGTTCAAACGAGACAACTGTTTTCTATACTTTTTTGGATGTTATACATCTTTACAGCTAGATGAGGAGTTGCCAAATGCGGTTACTGGAAACCATTGATTAATTAATTTTGCTAATACAAATGTTGTTGCATGCATTGTTTAATAACAGCTTTCTGTCACTTTACTGTAGAACATAACGTGCTAATAGGTTGGCAAACTAACTATCGTAGTCATTCCGTGGTAAGAAAGTTGTCGGTCTATCTGAAACTTCCTTGCGTGATGGAAAGTTCTATGATTAGCGCGGTTACCGCAAGTTTTGGCTAATTTATTCTTAGGTGTAGACCAAAGTCACTCACTTCTTTTGATATCTATACTATTATATAAAGCAGAAGAGTTTGTTTGTTTGAACGCGCTAATCTCTGGAACTACAGTCGGATTTCAAAAATATTTTTGGGTATGATAGCCCAGTTCTCGAGAAAGGTTAGAGGCTGTATAACATCAGGTTACTGGCGACGGGAGCAGAGCAGTAAGCAAAGATGCGAATACAACCGCGTCACGAAAAGCTAGTTATGTATAATACTTGAATGAATAGAAGAAAAAAGCCACGAATTGTAAAGATTTGTTATACTTGTTCAAAGCAATTGCTAGTAACATACAAAACACAGCATTAATTTCTAGTACCTACAAGTAATTTGTCTCGTCGAAGCAGTGATGCTATATTGTGCACAAAGTCAGCCTTTACGCGTACTATTTTAGAGTTTTATTACCCATGTACCTACGACGAGTAAGCAACAAGTAAATATTTCGTTTAACATCAAAGAGTTTCAATATGTTCGGTGTAGTCGCCTAATATTACCTCCACTAGAGTGATTTCCAAACGTTTACTGTAGCCATTCGCTGAAATAGTTTAACCGATTGCCCGCTTGGCTGAGTATGAAAAAGTTGTATAAATATTGATATTGTTTTTGTCGGTTCGATAATTTCGTGAATATAAAATACATTAAAAAAAACTTTGAAAGCATACGTTGTAGAGTTAAAAAGACCTTACAAGGAGATAAACTTTGATGGAATCACTTCTTTGTTTGTGAAACAAAGAAATTGTTATTATTTATTGATATATACTTACGTAGTCTTTTCTCTTTAATAAGGATTATAATGAGAAAAATAAGTCCAAAAACTAAAAAGTACGAAACAAGAAAATATTCTTCTCTAACATACATATATATATTCATGATGGTCAGAGGATAGCCGTCGTCGCAGAAGGTGAGCGGACGGTCAAGGCGTTCCTAATGAAGTAATGATACCTCACTTGTCAAAATTAAATTACGATGGCTAGCTTATACGTACGCATACGTTCATACATAGCCCGTCAAATTGATAACCCACCGTTTGGCTTCACGGTAGTCGAGTAAAAAGCGGAACTCGCTCATTACTATGAGTTCTATTTTATACGAAACATGTGAATGTGTGATTCATAAGGATTTAGAAAACCTAGGTATATTTACAATCATCATCATTACATCAGTCGAAAAAGGTGGTTCACTGTTGTATATGTATAGGCCTCTTCCAAGTTATGCTAGTTTGTCCGAGTCGGTCGTCTCATGAATCTATAACAATTTGTGTCTACTTTGTATACTTTGTGTTTAGGCTGTTACGCGAAACAAAGGTAGTTTCCTAATATTCGAGTTGCTCTTAAAAATATGTGAAATATAACACACATTCTAAAACCCAACGAAAGAAATATGATAGAATTTTCACACATTTCTAGTTCTTTTCAAAGCCTAAGTTACCGGATGATACAGTTTTCTTTGAGATAAGTATGGTTCCATTGAAGCGTAGCTCGGATTGAAAGAGGATATCATGATACAGCGGATTCGATTTGTGGATAGATCAAATGCGGACATTCACCACAATGACTGACACATAATTATAATTGGGTTCTTTTACAGATGTTTATTTAAGCGACATGATTTTATGTGCAGATCTTGTAATTATTTTCAATCTTGTGATGCAAAACGTAGTTATTGAGCTTATAATTTTTTAAATGTTGTGTATACTCGTAGTTATAATTGGATTGCAGTCTTTAAACGATATCATAAGTATTGCATTATTCAGTTATCTGTTACTGTGTCTAAAATAAACTTCTATATGTACATAAACAGCGCGTTAAAATATTCAACGTTTTATATTATTTGACATTCTATTTCAAAGGTTTATTTTTGTTATAAAAGACAGTTGTATTCCAGCTGTACTGCTTCCTTGATTCCTTTTTGTTTTGTTTATGAGAAATACTATGTATGACGCTATGTACGCCAACTATGGACCTGGATATGGGACGATTGACTACCTAACATTAGGTGTTACAGTATTATAATAAGATATTATGATACTGTCATAATATTGAAGACACTATCACATTCCATCGCGGGTGTACAAAGACGGCGAGGGCGTCAGAGTTCTCTAAATGTGTTCGTATAATTTTGTCGTAGTATGTAACATAAAAGCCACCTAAGGGGCTCAAGGGAGCCGCAGAGACCGGCGCCGGAAGGACGTGCCGTAGCGCAGCCCGCTACCGGTGCCGGCCGCCATCGTCACTTCCGCCACACTGAGGGGAATTATTTTAACGCCAGTAGGAGCTTATTCGAGCTCCCACTCAGCAATTACATTAAGGGCCTTTGATGCAAGGCTTTTTATTGCAACATGTGCGAAGAGCAATGCTCAATAGAGCCTCACTATTATGAATAGACTTTCAGCTAAAATAACGAATGGCGCTTCGGAATACGTATCGGTTGACGGTGCATGATATTTACTGCTGCTTCTAACATTAAATTGTGTAGCGGAATACATTTTATGATGGTTTTGTTTTTTTTGCGCGTATATTGAAAACGCCGCGGATTTTTCCCAGGGTTGGAAATATCCGCAAAATATATACCTACAACGAAAGAGATATTTATACAGTATAAGTAATAATAATAGTGACGTTCTAATATCTCTTAAGATATTCTTAGAAGCAAGGTCGTCCATAAAAAAATGCTTGTAATAGCGAAGATTGAAAGTCGAAATGGTCCAGTGGATAAGGTACCCGTTTCAGACACACGAAGTAGTGGGTTCTAATCTGGGCAAGTAACAATATGATTTTTCAAATCATAATATGTACTTTCTAAGATTATCCGACTGACGGTGAAGGAAAACATCGTGAGGAAACATGGACTTAACTTAACTTAAAAGTCTAAAATTGCCAATCCGCTTTGAGCAAGCGTAGCGATTAAAGCTCATACCTTCTCTATTTGAGAAGAGGCCTTCGCCCTGCAGTGGGACAGTAAAACAGGCTGGTATTATAATGCAGAGCCGCATCAGTTATTTCTATTATGACTAGCTTTGCCAATTTGTCATAATAGAAACAGAGTCACGGTCGTTTTATTTCTTTGTTATTAATCATATAAAACTTTTTTCTTTATAAAACTTTCATTAATGTGTGTTTTTTTTTTGTTTAAGACACAATTTTGCCTAGTGGAGGCTATGATGCTAATAGCTTACCACGATGGCTTTGGAAATAGTTACCATAAGCCCGAGTGGTTACCATTACTTTGCTTTAGGCAGACGGACAAGCGATACATCTGATGTAGCTATCTGCTGCTCATGGACCTCAGGCTTGCAAGAATCTACTAAAAAACTACATATACATTTTCTTGTGTCTGTTCTGGTCACACATTACTCGAGGTTGACGCCAATTTCCTGCATTTTTATATATCAATGGTTATTTAAACACACTTTCCTTTTTCTTTCATATCATCATATTAACACAATCTTTTTTTTGGTTTCTCTTTTCCACACTAATACTTGTAACTACACAGCAGTTGCATGCGCTCACGCTCCACCTTATTATACACCTTAAATATACTTCTGTCTATCTGTATACATCAAATACATGCATTTGAAATGAAATAAATAAACAAAAGGCCGCTATCACAAAAGCTTTTAAATCATACACGTAGATAACATTATAATGGGTGGGTAATTTCTACCGCATTGCATTACATTTAGTTTGAGTTATTGTCCAAACGTTTATTAATTTAGACCTGACAGAGTAATTTATGATAATTCCTTCCTCCCACTTTAGTTGTCCATTCTATTGCCGAATTCAATTCGATTCGATGGAATACCGATCGCTTTTGTACGTAAATGCAGTTCGGTAGTTCGTCGTACGTCGTACTAAGACCAGGTATGACTGCTTGATTATTGAATTAGGTATACTAATTAAATTTTATTTAAAATTAGAATATCAGTTCAATTAATACTGTGAGTTTAGTAGGTACATTTACAAAATATATGTATAATCGTGTGTAACTGCTATCTAAACCTATATTCATCTTTAAAGGAGCCTTACAATTGTCAAAATTATAAACGAAAAAATGTAAACTAAGTTTGTTATTTCCAGAGTCATTTTAACTTATGTAAAATGATAATATTTTTATGGCGTCAACATAATCTAAACGTCAGGTTATTCCAAAAAGGAAAACGGTGTTAAATATAAAGACCATTTAGTTAATCCTAACAAAGAAAACGATGTATATAAAAATCAAAAGGTATCTTTTCAACTTTTATTTCCTTTGTTTGGCGACAATGTACTCGGATCATTAAATTTTGGCAATTACAGCCCCTCCCTATATTCTTACATCGAAAAAGTAACTTTGGTGTTGGCAAAGAATTATTTTTATTAGGTAAAAATCGTCGAATCTGTGTTTATTTGGAACATGCCATTACAACAACAAACAAGCGACTGAGTTAAGTAAAGAGGCAGAACAATTGTGTAACATGAGTCGAATTTTATATGTAATTAAAACGTATGTTGTGCGGATTGGTTTTTTCATTTGTGTTCAGTGGCAGATGAGCTAACAGTCCATCTGATCTGATGGTAAGTGGTAACTGTCGCCCATGGACTTCTGCAATGTCATTGCAGGGGCTCCGCTAAGCCATTGCCTACTGTGATATTAATGTTCTCTTTAAACCTCGAAGAAAGGCATGTCATAGCGCTCGGGAAACACCGCAGCTGGCAGTTCGTTCCAGAGCCTGCACGTACCTGGTAGAAATGATCGCTGGAAACGAACCGTTCTAGAAGAGATCTTGTCCACGTAGTATGGGTGAACTTTGCTGCGATGACGAGCGGTGTGATGATAGAACAGTTACTCAGAGCACTCTCTGTGAAACATACGATAGATTTAATTTTCAATATAGGTATCTATATTTTGTGATTTGGATTAAATTTGTTTGAGGCCTTCTTGGTTTTAAATATTTGGAGCAATAATGCTGATCCATCACATTACATTGGCGAGCTGGTGAACCCAGCTTGGGTGTTATGACTGATATTTATAACTCAGAAGATGCTGTTATCCATCGTCTGGGCTTATCTATCAGCAGACTTTTACAGCACCCGCTAGAGAATATGGAGCAAGATAGACAGACGAGGTGATACTTAAGATTGATCTGTATCCGACCATATCTACTTTATATTTCAAAATCATGCTTATCATTTTTATTTTTATTAACTTTATTATTAAATAATTTACAAACATTAGAAAAAAATTGTAAACTGTATTAGTAAATTTTCTAATATAATTCTAATATTTCAAAAATTATTAAATCTCAATGTTTGAGTAGGGTAACCATAATTTCGATATAAATTGAGACAATATAATTTTTGAGATAACACGTAATGTAAACTATTTTGATGGTAAAGCGATATGTCATTCTCCTGAGATTAATATACCGAACAAATTGATGTTAATACCGAAAACCTAGCAATTACAGATAATGAGATATCAGCGTGCAAAGTAGCGTTTCGACTGCGCGGCCACGTACTTTCTGTTTTGGGCTGATTTCGTCAGTTTCACTAAACTGACATAGTATTTATTGCTTTTATTAGTTTCGACAAATAAGACCTTTCTTCTTGTAATAGTTTTAATGTACAAAGTCTTAAGTTTTAAAGAAAAATCAACAATGAAGAATCAACAACGTTACGATTGCGCGGCCATAACTTTCAATCCTAAATATTTCGTAACATATTTGTCTAGAACTTCTAATTCTTTTTTCGACAATTTTTGACAAATTCAGTATTCAATAGACAAAAATAATTAGATCTCTGACCCCAGCAGTTGCTGAGATCTCCATGGCCGCGCAATCGTACACGTTACGTTGGCGCAGCCAACTTAAAACCCTTATAACTTCTTTATATCTACTTCGACAAATTTTAAATAACTAATAACTCCGCCTACCATAAAATTTATTTTTCAGGATAAACACCAGTGACGCTAATTTTTACCACACATAAACTGAATATTTTTTTACATTTGCGATAAATTTTATCTGGTAGAACTATAGAAATGAAACTAAGATTTTAATAACGTGTAATAATGCATTAATGTAATGTAATGTCCCAGTTTTATTCTTTTTCGGAGTAAAAATAGTTAGTAGGATGATAAAAAATAAGACCGTTAATTCTTATTAATAAAATTATTATTAGTTTGTATTCTTATTTATTTATGTTCTTTACTGTAAATAATTCCTAATGCAATAGTCATTTATTTCAATAAGTAATTTTTATCATAATTTTCAGACATGTTTGCATTTAATTATTGAATCAATCTTCTATTTGTATTCATTTAACAATCCATTTGTGTAATCACTAAAGTAGCACACAAAATGCGATCTAATCATTTAACGAAACGCTTGTAAGAGCTCGAGTAAAGCGATAAATCCATGTGACGCTTATGTACTAAACAAGAACTGAGAACTTTTCACCATCAGATATTAAATCAGTGACACATGAAATAAAGCCATAGTCATACACGTATTTCATCCGCCTAGAGAGAGATCACGTAGATACATGACGTCACTCCCTAAACGGCTGCCTACTGTAGTAGCCGCGCAATAAATAAAAAAGGCGATTTAGGAAATCCCGACATGACTCCTCGGATTTATACAGAGTGTTCTGACGCAAACTTTTCCTTGAGGTCATCAAAATTCTCCCCCCGTGCTTACGATTGAATGTTATGGGCCGCGAGACGCTCTCCACTTCTGAGTTATGGCTTGTTGCCCTCTGACATGCTTACGTACTGATTTAATTCAATGATTATGTACCGCCGACACACAGCTACTAGCTTTACGCTCAACTTTAATAAAAAAAGTTGCCTCGTTATGAATAAAGTACGCACCCAATGTAAGTAAATATGTAAAACATGGACAAACTAGAATGTTCTCGTTACTTTTAAGTAGATTATGTACTCGTTTTAATTACTGTACTTACCTATATACTGCATATTACAAAAGTGCGGTGAGCCGAGTTGACGAACAAAGGGGCTCATGATAATACTCAGTCATTCAACGTAGACGTATCAGTAATATTTTCGAATGTATAATATTTTAGATATTTATGTATATGATTACCCTTAGAATATGATTGTTGTGAAAATGCAGCCTATAATTTCGCCTATTCTGGATTCAGTCGCGGTCCGAGCAAAAATATTTTGACGAAAAATGTTTAGTACATATCTGATGTAGTATGTGATATAAGTTTATTATTTTCACTCTTTATAACATAACGAATCGAATCACACCGCATACACAAATCTTAATTATTTAAATCCATACTAATATTATAAATGCGAAAGTAACTCTGTCTGTCTGTTACACTTTCACGCTTAAAATACTGTACCGATTTAGATGTAATTTGATATGAGGTGAAATAGATCTTGGGGAACATTACAGGCTATCTTTTATTTCGAAAAATGGCTTAAAAGGGTTTGAAATAAAAGATGAAAAATAGAGACATGTTCATGATTAGTAAGAATATATTATGCGATAACCAACATTCACGCGGGCGGAGTTGCAGGCAATAGCTAGTTAATTACAAAAGTACTGTTACAAAAAATTGCAAAATCGGTCGCCTCCGTTTCTGAGCGTTTATCTAAATAACTTACATCATAGTACATAACCACGTGCGGTATGTAAACTTGTAGGACCGGAGGTTGATAAATAATATTTATGTTGGCAACCGAAATATTTGCTTTAAATTAATGGTACAGCAAAGCGTATTCTGTCACCTGTGTGAATCGGTATTGTATATCACTGTTATCAAATTACACGAATTTTTCACTTGAGAACCCTTTATTAGTGGTATAAATATTTTTTAAATTTGATAAAATGAACGGTGAAACTGTGGGTAGTTCTGATCAAATTTTAATGAAAATTTTTGTTATCATAACAAAATTGCTGTGTGTTATCATTCTAGATAATAATTGTGATTAAGAAAATACCAGGAAATTCGCAGCAGAACCTACTTACCTAGTACATACACCGCTGATAACCCGCCCGCTAAGCATAATGTATATTATCTATACACTCCTTCTCTCCTTCAGGAAGAGAAATCGCTCCAGTCAAGCAGTATCACAGTCAATGTTATTATCATATTGGCTCATTATTATTCCACTACAGGGAAAGGCCTCTTCTCATACAGAGAAGGCATGAGCATTGATCGCCACGCTTGATCAAGACGGATGGGCGAATTCAGACTTTCTCAGAAGTCCAGGTTTCCTCACGATGTTTTTCTTCACCGTCAGTCAGTAATGTCCAGATAAACTTAGAAAGTACACATGATTTGAAAAATAACATTAGTACTTGCCCGAACTCGTGTTTACAAAGCTTCAGTATTATTATATTTAGTCTGAATACGTACATTATCTATTATATTTAGCTGAGTTTCTTTCTAAAAGCTTACAATAACGTAGACATCCTTTAATAGCTATGCTGGCGTTCATAAGTGATCACACATGATCTAAATAAAAACACGAATTTGACTTTGAATTTGAAAGGTTCATAATTTGATTCTCACTGATGAGAAGGGTCGCCACAGCTCCTCAGGGAAGTTCTGTGTTGACAGTATGAAAGGACAAGAAAGACATTCATCTAACACATCGTGAAGACGTTGTCTTTTTGTAGATTAAATAAAAATTATAAACTTATTTTATTGTAGACGGAGGGAAACTAGGGAAAGAGATTTCCCACTATCTCTCTGTCTACAATAAAACAACAAGATGATAATTTTTATGAATGTGGATGAGGTAGTCACGTCAATGGTAGTGATCTCTCCACTGTCTCAAAGTAATGTGGATTTGATTTCTATATTTAATATTTAATATTTAATAATATTTCAACAACTACACACAACGCCATCTAGACCCAAAGTAAGCATATTAAAAGCTTGTATTATGGGTTCTAGAATACGGATATACATACTTAAATACTTTTTTTTTTTTTTTCTAAATACATACATATTATAGATAAATTACACCCAGACACAGAACAAACAATTATGCTCATCACACAAAGGTTTGTCCTGGGTGGGAATCGAACCCACGACCTCCGGCTTAGCAGTCAGGGTCACTAACCACTAGACCAACAGGCCAGTCAAATATGATAATATAATATATGGGACAACTATTGATGAGAAACAAATGACAGGTTTGAATGTATTTTATGCTAGTGGTGATTTGAATTATTTTAAGCCCTTGCCGTCGCAAAATGTGTAATTCACTAATAGTCGTATGTTTATAAAAGTCCCACGCCGGAAGAACAAGCCCTGTTGTCAATGCTAGTTTATAATCTAAGCATCTCCGTGCTTCGGAAGGCACGTTAAAAGTTGGTCCCGGTTGCTACTAAGTTGATAACAGTCGTTAGGTGAAGTCGGATACCTTTATGGGCGACCTGAACAAATCCTGACACTAAGTTGACCACTAACCACTCGATATTGATAACTAGCTGTCTAGCATCAAAAATGTAAAAAAAAAAGTTATAATTAATGAAGCTGGCTGAAAGATATTCTTAAAAATCAAGAGACGATGACGTCATTAATTATAATACATGAACAAACAATACATATATTATATCTTGAGAGCAAACAGTTTTGCGGTGTTCAATATCAAGAGCTACTAGCTTAACCTCGTCACGTAACCAATATGAGTACATACAAATATTATCTGCAAAACTTTGCTCGTAAATACCAAATAAAAACATCTATTTAGAAAATATTTATTGCGTTCTGTTTATCTATTTGTAAAACTTCAAAAGAGTCGGCGTCCAAAGTAAAAAGATTTTATGATGTTGATACTGAGAAACGAGTCGTTGAAAAGAAAATATTTATATGATTGTGATCATGTTTTAATAACGGTTCGTTTGCTATTTTTATATTCTTTTGTTAACTGTTTTTATTAACATTTAATTACTACTTACCGTTTATTTAGTTGACATCGTTTATGAGGTGTATTATCAGTTTTTCTATTACCCACTTTTTAGTTTTATTTTTACATTATGTTATGTAAGAACTAGTGTAGGTAATTAAAACATAGCACGTTTGTTTGAAACAATGTACTGGAGAATGAACCTAATGTTATCTATACATATAATAAAAATGTAACCGATCGCTGTCTGTACATGGAAGATATATGAGAAAAAATACTATTACGACCTATATCAAAGCAAATAGAACCCAAAACAATGATTGTTACAATTTTTGTCTGTTTGTCTGTTTGTCTGTTTGTCTGTTTGTCTGTTAGTCTGTTTGTCTGTTTGTCTGTTTGTCTGTGCGTTTGTTCACGCTAATCTCAGAAACGGCTTATCCGATTTAAATATGGTTTTCACTAATATATTGTGGTAAGCTTCACTTAACATTTAGTGTTTGTTTCATGTCAATCGGTTCATAAATAAAAAAGTTATGCCAATTTAAAGAATCACATCGAACATTCGTTAATTAACTACGAAATCTTATAGAAGCAGAGATTTTAACAGGTTGCGGAATAGCTGATAGTGTTTTTATTCCTTGGATTTCTGTCATTCTAAACAATCTTTCGTTTAGTTTGAAACGAGTCCAGTTTCCAGTGAGCCTATGTTTTGCCATGACTAATTAATAAAGCCCAAAGTAAGACACTAAAAGTTGTGGGTATGGATCTAAGTATTAGCTGTTTTTCGCACGGTCAGCTTTATGTGGCTCTATCGCATGTTAGCATTCCTAGCAGCCTGTATGCTTTGATCCCTGATGGCTATACGTCTAATCCATCCATCCATACATATTATAAAAGGCTTTGTCCTGACTGACTGACTGACAGACAACGTACAGCCTAAACCGCTGGTCGTAGCGACTTGAAATTTGGAGGGTTTGTTTGTCGTGATGTCTAGAAGTGTACTAAGAAAGGGTTTTTAAAAATTCAACCCTTAAGTGTATGAAAAGGGATGAAAACGATTGTATGAAACGTCTTCATTTTTTAACTTACAGCTTCGAAAATTTCGTTTTGAAATACTTTTGTTTAAATAAAAAATACGCTCATAATTTTTTTTTAAACTGGGGTAGATTTATAGGGGTGAAATAAGGGATGAAATATTGTATGGAAAGATCTTTGCTTTTAAAGTTGGCTACTTGAAATTTGGAGGGAGGGGGAAGGGAGGGGGGGAAGAGGAAAGGAAGGGAAAAGTCAAAGGAAAGTGCGGGGGTAGTGAGCGGAAAGTCAGGGGAAAGTGAGGGGAAAGTCAGGGGGTAATCGACTGCCTTTGTATTTCGGTGGTACTGTGTATGGACTGCCACGCAGAGGTCGCGGGTTCGATTCCCGGTCAGTGCAAATATTTGTAGCATGAACATGTCTTGCATTGGTCTGGGTGTTTCGATGTATAATATGTATGTATTTACAAAAATAAAAGTATTTAAGTATGTTTATCAATATTCTAGAACCCATAATACAAGCATATAATATGCTTACTTTGGGTCTAGACTTTTTTACACAACGCCATTGTGTAAAAAAAAGGAAAAAAGAAAAAGGGAACTCAGAGGGATGTGAGGAGCCAGTGAAGGGCAAGTGAGGAGCAAGTGAAGGGCAAGTGAGAAGGTAAGTGAGGGGGACGTAAGGGAAAGTGAGGGAAGTGAGGGAAAGTGAGGAGTCAGTGAGTGGTAAGTGAGGGGTGAGTGTATATAAAAACGAAAGGTCACTCACTCACTCACTCATCACGAAATCTCAGAAACTACAAGTGCTAGGAGTTTCAAATTTTGGAAATAGGTGCTCTCTAAGACGGGATTTTGCGAAATTCATTTCCCTGGAGTATAAAGGGGAACAAAATTTGTATACAGCTTCTATAGTTTTTAAACGGGAGTTTTAATAATACGAAACTAGGAACTATTCTTATTAAGTGGGAAAATAGGAGTGGCAAGTTTCGTTAAACATCGCAAAATTTCGTCTGTTTTAGGGGTAGCGGGTGAATAGATTTAAATCGGATTTGCCTTAGAGACGGATTATACTGATATTTATTACTAATAGTGTACTATTGCCGTAAGATTAGGTAATAAATATTCTCATAAAGGCACACATCTGAACTTTCTCGCGAACGAAGTCGCGGGCAACAGCTAGTTGAAAATAAATATATTATCTGAAGCATAATAATATTTAGTAATTCCCACTGTAAAATACACAGTAAGTTTTATAATTATCATTTTAATATAGATAAGCTACGTACTCGTAGCACTACGTTGAATACTCGTAGCAGCGTAGCACGTAGCTCTATACGAATGCGAGGTCATTTATAAATGCACTTCATATCGCGTGATTTGGTTTGCTAACCGGAGTGAGACATGAGCCCTATGTCAGCCGCAGTAAATGTATGGAGCTCTCGTTATACTTGCCACGATAAGGCCAATTTATACTGCTATGTTGTACGGAGACATTAAGTTGCGATAGTGTTCACGATGAGACACCCTCATTGCGAATATATGATTGTGTTCATAGTTTAAGAGTCTTTTATATTATTGAAGACAGCTACGTCTTGTTGTGTAGTATCTTAGTCTAGT
This sequence comes from Parascotia fuliginaria, assembly GCA_963082885.1. Taxonomy (NCBI): domain Eukaryota; kingdom Metazoa; phylum Arthropoda; class Insecta; order Lepidoptera; family Erebidae; genus Parascotia; species Parascotia fuliginaria. Next base: position 10,046,183 of record OY720177.1, on the reverse strand, counting down.
AAAGACTAGTCAGATTATAATCAAATTCAAATAAGCTTGTATCTATCGAATGTTTTTCGTCCGAACTGATGATGATATATGATGAAAGTTAATAATGTAATTAGTCAGTTCTATAAACACCATAAATGTAAAAATAAAGGAATCAACTGTGTACTTAAAACGCTTGTTATAATTTTAATAACCTCATTAAAAGAGGAGATGATTTTAAGTAGCGAAATAACTATAACATGAATAATGGCATAGCTTTTTCGTAACACATTATTAACCAAGCGGTTCTGATATATTCCTGAATTAAAACCTTGAACTCTTTACTAGCCCATGTAGTAGTCTTTAAATTTTGATGCCTGATTCTTTTAAACGGGCTATGACAATCACTTCTGGACGCTGACGCTTACCATTAGACAGAGTGAATTCATTGTAGGCTAATATTAAAACAGACAAGGTTTGTAAGGCGTTAACAAGCTATAGCTCTTATTAAAATTATCACTGACAAGAGTATCGGTATCTTAACCATGAAGACCTCACAGTTATTTGCTATATAACATCAAACACAAAAAACTTAATAATCTCTTTAATAATATAATGTTATTTCCCTACTTGATTGAAACAACATAAACTGTTAATGTATCGTATAAGTTGTTCAGTTTAAATCACAGTTTGTCTCGTATTACAGTCCCGAAGCGAGCTCTCGGATGATCACTGCGAATGCTAAGTCACTCGTACACTAAACTACTTGTGACAACTTACAGCTCTTAATGGCACATACGTTTATAGCCATAAGGTACGTCGTAAAACCAAGGAATCTTCTTCAGTACCTACTAATTTAGTTGCCAACTGTGCAAATAGTCTAACTTTAAACAAAATTATATTCTATGTACTCAATTTTGTTCTAGTTTCTTTGTTAAAAATAAAATTCTAAGTTAGCTTAATCGATAAGTTAAGTGGATAGTATAATATTGTGTTAATTTCTTTTTGTTTTTTTATTATCAAAAAAATTGACTGAATATTTGTCTGGTTCGGTAGCGTAGTCCTTGCATGCGAATGGTGTATACGATGTCCTCATGGAATCCTTCTTCTATTACAAAAGTGCTTTCTCAAGGAGTTCAGATTAACTCAGCAGCAGGACTACATTCGTATTTATACTTAACTTCTACCGACACTGTATTGTTCGGCAATAGTATAATAGCAGTTTATTGTCTTATGCAGAGTGTAGATACATCCTTAATTCGGCATGAATCAACTTGAAATAACTGAGGCACATTTAAATGCCACAACACTAAAATACTTAATTTGTAAAGCAGATATGTCTTTTTGATATTCAGAACGTGCCCTGTGTTAAATAGTTGCAAACTTCAACTGTCAGACAGTTGCATTGTACTAACTTTAATACAATGTTACTTCTCCGTGTTTATATTCAAAAGTGCATTAAGTACTCGTAACTTCTGACTTAGTTGCCTACTCCGTGAACTTTTGTTCGGCATTCTGTATTCAGTAAACTTACATTAAAATAGTCTTTTCAGACCGTTCTTGCTTCGCGCAATTTTCTTACTTATATACCTACCTATGTATTCTTAGATTTTATTTCTAAAACTTGTTCATGGAATAATTTTCCTCTTAATAAGATTAATCAGTTTATTGACAGAGTATTATATTTGAAATCCAGGTTTTCTCATAGCGTTGTCTAAGCAAATGACGAAAATACTTATGGTACAACATAATTTAATTAATATTATAGGAGCACTAGCCCGGTTTAGAAAACCTTAAGTTATCACTGCTCTCTGACCGAAGTTTAAGCATTTCGCCTATCTTAGGAAATGTAGGCTTTATTTACGTAAATACGGCAAAAGAAAAGCAAACCATTTATTGCTTGCTCAATGCGGATTGGCGGTTTTAGATTTTTTTTGTAAGTGCAAGTTTCCTCACGATGTTTTTCTTCACCGTTAGTCAGAATTGTTCAAGATAAACATAAAACGTACATATGATTTGAAAAGTTACATTGGATATTGCTTATCCACTGGGCCATCTCGAAAAATTGATAGTACACGTTAAATCGCAATAACAAACTTATTAGAGCAAACTATTTTAGCCTGCTCAGACAGTACGTTCGCAGCGTGTACGTTTGGTATAATAGTAAAAAAGTAAAGAAAAATTGCTTACTTGATGAAAAAAGTATTATTGTACAAAGCACTTGCCAACTAAACGTTTTAAGTAAAAATGTTTTCTTTTTACTAAAATGCTTGTTAAAAGTTAATAAAGTCAATTCAAATAAGTTCATTTGGCATTTTGCAAGACAATTGAGACACGGAATTGCTCAAGAAAAATGTTTTAATGCTCTAATGTTGTAAGAACGTTTTCCAAACGAATCGACTTATTTATAATTAGTATGTAATAGCGTCTTAAGTGGGGACCGTAAAGGCTCTTATTATAAGATACTTGTTCACTGCTCAATTAATGATGCTAAGTATTTGTTTACCCTAGAGCATAAGTACCTACTTATATTATTATCTCCACTAATGTATTATTGTAACATACAGTACCTATTTAAAAAGATTTATTTATTTATTTATTTAAGCTTCTTACACACAGAATGTATAACGGCGGACTTAATGCCAACGGCATTCTTTACTAGTCAACCGGGTAATGCAGAGTTGAACCACAGTAGGTGCATGATAGCAGATAGTAAATGTAATAAAATTTTTAATACTAATATTGAATATTTTACTAAATAAGACCATAACAATACACATACGTATGTATAAATATAATGAAAATTATACATAAAAATCATACATATAGTACTACATTATTACACATAAATATATACATATGTATGTATATATATATATATATATTAACTATTGGGTTGATTTTGCCAATTTATATCCATGAGAAGTGTCCGAACCTTTACCTTGAACGTGCTTCGGTTAGTTGCCATCCTGATTTCCAGAGGGAGAGCATTCCAGAGTAATATAGATTGGACAGGAAAAGAGGAATGGATGAAACCGGATTTATAAGAAGGACAGGAGGAGATTGTTGGAGGAGCGAAGAGGTCTTTCGTGTAAAGAGCAGAGGTATTTAAATTGGGAGGTCAAATATGTGGGAGCATTAGGATTAGCAAGGATGGAATAAAGTGTAGAGAGTGCGCGCAGACTACGACGCTGACGAATGGGAAGCCAGTTCAATTGGGATCTATAAGTAGACACATGGTCATACTTGCGAAGACAAAAAACGAATCGAATGCAGTTATTGAGAAGACGGTCCAATTTGTTGAGAAGATCTGCATTCAGGTCAAAATAACACACGTCACCATAGTCAATCAAAGGAAAGACTAAAGTCTGCACAAGCATTGCCTTAGTCTCACAAGGTAAAAAATTCTATAGCCTATACAGACTACGCGTACGAGTGACTTTCTGGCTGACTTGCGTAACTTGGGCTCTCCAATTCAATGTAGTGTCGATGTGTAGCCCTAGATCTTTAATACTTGGATACGAATCTATGATAGACCCATTAAATATGATTGACGGAAGAGTAGTCCAGTTTAGTCTGCTTATAGTGCGTTGGCTGCCAACGATGGTGGCTTGGCACTTTGAAGGGTTTATAATCAAACCAAATCTATCAGACCAGTTTTTAATGTGCTCCAGATCCCGGTTCACCATGTCAACCACAGTTGAGATGCAGTCAACACTTGCTTGAGAATAAATCTGCAAGTCATCAGCATACAGATGATACGCACACTGAAGATTAGGTGTTAAAAGATTAATAAAAATTGAAAATAACAAAGGAGATAAAATACCGCCTTGGGGGACGCTAGAGTCAATGTCACCTTGAAGATGAATCTTCGAAGTGGACAGACTGCTGACGAGCTCTAATGTAACTTGAGAACCATTCCAGAGCTTCGGAGGAGACCTTATAGTGGGAAAGGATAGACAGAAGGATATCGTGACTGACGGTATTGAAGACATTCGAGAAATCGACCAAAGCGAGGACTGTGACTTTGGTACTCTCCATGCCCTCCCTAATATCGCCAGTCACTTTAAGGAGCGCGGATACAGTGCTATGTCCGGGTCTAAATCCAGACTGCATGGGACTAAGTAGCTGATTGCGGTACACAAAATGGGAGAGTTGCTTGTGCACGCAGGCCTCAAGCACTTTGGATAAGAAGGGAAGAACGGATATAGGACGGAAATGATTGGGTAGTGTGGGATTTTGAGTTTTGGGTAATGGGATTGAAGATTGAAGATTGTCACTGGATTTACCAAAAAGGTTTTATGTTTTTAGAGCAATGCACTAAAAGTTGTTTCGCACTATAAGCCCTGTACTTTAGTGCGAGACTTGCCTTTTTAAACACAATAAAACCTAATAATATACACACATTTTTTTGTGAATTGAAATTTTATATCAGCTATACTCTCACCTAATCATTTTATAGGTGATTAAAAAACTAAAACACGACTTTTTCAGTTGAACATTTGATGTTAGCAATTATCGTTTTTTTCCAGTAGCTTCGATAACAATAGTGGGAATAAAGGGGTAATAATACCTAATTACTTATCTCCAATATCTATTATATTCTGTAGATTGTAGAACAAAGATTTGAATATTCGAATTAGGTTTGAAGTAACAATGTACCTACTCGATAAACCGTTCGCTTTTGATATTGGGATTAGATTTTCGCTCGTGGCTGTTATAAAGTAAATAAACAGTACTCAATACTATACGATGCCGTAGGATAAACGTTTTGTTAAGGTTAAATGTTTTGATGCCTGTTTGAACTTCCATCTATATTTATATATTAAATTTCGTTTATTATCAACCGAATGTGCAAAGATAATTGTTCTGTGATATATGTAGGTACATAAATATTTTTACAATATATATCGTAATCCATAAAATAGAAATATATTATGTAGGCTATGGATGGATGCGCGTATGACACTCTGAAACAAATGTCAAGAATGTTTTTGATGTAACATAAGAAGAATCAGTACACATAATCACGTTTCATTTGCAAATTTAGTAACCAAATTAAACAGTCTATTTTTATTGGCGTTATTACAAAACTACAATTAATATGAGCCTGATTGCGACGGTTTGCAGAATACTAATATTCTCCAGTGGACTTTCATTGATTGTGCAAGAGTCATATCAAAAAATAGATTTTACTGATCAAAAAAATCACAAGGTTATTGGTCCACCTTGTGATTTTCACATACACATACACAATATAAAGGAAAGCGGTGGGAAACCAAAGAAGATGCCTAGACTGCTTATAACCTTGTAGATATCTGCGGTGTTAAAAGAACAATCTCACAAAGAAAAGTTTTCCCAGTTGTTTAGACAAATAAAAACGTGTAGTATTTCTACGGTAACGTGTCTTGCTTGTTGTTACTCACAGTTATAACGTATAAAAATAACAGCCAAATACAAAATATCTATCTTTAGATACGTTAACATTTGTTGCTCGTGATGAACAAACATAGTAGCTAAATGACCACTTTAATCACTATCTCAAACGTCAAAAGTTGATAGTATAGGTTTTAAATCAAAGGTTGGTCCTTTACTCTCAAACTCCTCAAAAGCAGTAGGTGAAGTTATGGTGATCCGACGAAACACAAAGAGTTTTATATAATGTAACTTGCTCGTTCCAAGTTTTATACTTTATATTGTTATTGCTAGATATATAGACTTATACAATTTTGTTCGGTATTATATCCATTCTTACACGATACTGCACTGAAGCCTTTTAACGTTCATGTTAGTTGATATATTTTAGTACTTTTTTATTATTTGTATTATGTTTTAATGTAATAAACAAGTGGGCGAAAATGCGTAGTTTACGAGTGTTTGTTTACGTTGAATAATACTTGTTATTTTGGGATGACCCCGCTAAGTATTAGTAGTATATATTACTCCTTTTTTACATTTTCGTGGAAGCGTCACTTCTATGGTAAGAATTCTATCACTGTTACTACGGACTGTTCTGATACGGGTTGAATTCGTCATCATTTTATTTCTTCCTATGTAGAATAAACCACCTTTAGTTAATGCCAACCCTTCGCAAACCTATAGGTCGCAATCTAAGCGGTTGATCAATCAATTAATGTGAACTCTTGAACTCTTGAATTCTGTACCAAGGCATATGTTTCCTATCGTCATAACAAAATATTATTTGTAACTAAATGTTCTTAATTTGCAAAGACCTACGTGTCCCATGATGGCTATCGAGAGCATACAAAAGCTGGGTTTGTTTCGTAATTGCCATCGTGAAAGTCGTGTTAAAGATAATTTGTTCACAAGCGAAGCTGGGGCGAGTCGCTAGTTTATGGTAATCGACGAATAACTACTGAAATAAATCTTCAGATAGCTAAGTACATTATAATATATTACAAGTAGTACTACGTGATAGAAATAATAAACCAAGTCATTTTAATATTTAGTTAAAATCGGTAGTTTCTAAGCAAGAAACGCCTTTGTTATAAACTTTGTTTTCTTAAAGTTCGAGATGAAAGATGAATGCTGTAAGTTAGGGGAAGTTTATATTAAACTTACGTATAGCCATAACAGTTACTGCTACGTGTAGTGCATAGAAGGCTTTTACACATCATGTTGGGTTTGTATGTGTGTGAATTATGTTGTACACAGACACTTATACTACTTTAGTAAATCGCGATAAATAGAAATTGTTGTAAGATGAACATTGTAGAAGCTACATATCTTCAAACAGAGTTTAAAGAGAGAGTAGAGCACTGGAGTTACTTGGCAGCTACTGCTAAGTCGAGCAAAAAAGTGGCACGGCAGTAATATCCCTTTCTCAAAACAGTTCAGGCCATTTTCGACCTCCTTGACTTGGTAATTGCGGTAATTGCACTAAACAATCTAATTTAATATAATAATATGTATTACTTGTGAGATACATTGTTATTATGCGTTGGTCAATGCAATCTAATTGTTTAAAATATAAAAGATTTTAATATTGATATGGTTACTTTATGATGTTGTTAGGTTAGCTAATAGCGTAATAACTTAAGACAGACAGTCCCTTAAGTAGGAACTGAATAAATTAACTGACTTGGTATTACATGGATCGCACAACTTTTTACGGCAATAAGACCAAGTTACGAGACTTAATTCTCGTAACAAGATGTTCTTGGTGACATATACATAAATTATTTTAGCTATCAATCGTAATGAAATTATCTTTGTTTTAACTTTTATGACGGCTTTAACTAGTCTTTCTCTCTCAAAATCTGCAGGACAGTTGTATTGTGTATATAAAATGTAGCGGCTTGCTGACACGTTGTGCTTACGTTGCATTTGTGTATGGAAACGTTCACACAACCATATGTATTATTATACATACATAACAATACAACTGATCTACGTGACTGGTACCAGTATAGTATAGTATGCTTTTATCATGAAGTAATTATTATCGTATCCCCAACAAAAACTATCTACCCCATATTGGTGACCCCATTGGTGATCCCTGACAACTGAACATGGAGCCCTCACATCGCACATCGTGTATACTATATATTTTAAATGTTTGTATTCTTTATAACAAGACAAGTTGCTATATAATAAACTTGCGAAATTGTAGCTAGAGGTGTAGAGAGCTACATGTGTGTATGCCATTGTGTTTACAATTATAAACAAATTTGTTCCTAGTGTGATATAAACGTATTGTCACTTCTACAGTATTTTTATTACGGCTTCTACTGCAGGCGAGACTTTTTACAAAAGAGTTGTTTGTGTTATTGTTTATTTGTAACTCTCAGACATGTTCGCAATACAATTGTGTTTGTCACAGCGAGTCTCGATTTGCAGACAATAGTATTATGGAGCTGATAATACGAGTGTGGTATTACGAGTGTGGGAATTAGTTTTACTCTGTTATTATTTTATTTATTATTTATTTATTTATTTATTTATTTATTTATTTATTTCCAAACTTACATCTATTTTTACAGGTTACCTTACCCAATGCAATAGAGTAACATACAGATTGATTATTATATATTTACATAACATATATTATGTACAAAGTAGTCTTGGTCATATTATATGACATGTACTTATGATCGCCATTATAGTGAAAGAAAAAGTCATCTAAACTACCTACAGCTAATTCTATGACACAAGTTGGAGTCCGAGGCCTTCCGAATTAGTTGCAATTTGTAATAAAATAAAAACGAATGCAATCAAAACCATATAGAAATAAAATGTGTACAATTTATATTATTTAACTTTCCACGATACAGATAAATGAGTGTCTCTTTACTAGATATAAAATGTAAAGGCGCAGTATGTTCACATTGTACTTGTAATGAAAATTATTTAATTATCACTCATTATAGCAATTTACATCATGTTTGAATGGTTGACTATACAGCGTGATGCAAAGGTAAGTATTTAAAACTGTCTATACCAAGTCTCGACGTTCTTTCTATTCTTGATATCTATGTTTTATAAGTCCTCACCAACCAAGGGATTTATGACCTAGTGCGGGCGTCGTTTGAAATAAATTGTTCCCCGCACATCGTATTTTCCTGTCGAATTTTCTTCATCTCGGTATGTTTACTGTCTGAGCAATAGCCTTTCCAACAGCCTATCCATCTGCACCCAACTACTCGTACGCCGAGCACAGTACCCCGACTAATGGGAGGGCTTCATATACTACTCTATTTGTTCAGAGCCCTCATTTAGTAACCTTTTTGCTAAAAGTAGAAAACGTTTTTGTTTATTTTTAGGTTTTATTTTCTACTGGCTGTTGACCGCAACTCCGGCTGCGTGAATGTCGGTTATATCGCATTTTCCATATAAACTTTCATCCCCTATTTCAGCCCCTTCAAGCTATTTTTTTTTTGCGATTAAATACAGCCTATGTTGTTTTCTATACCATTCTTTAAAATCGATTCAGTGGTTTAGGCGCGAAAGTGTAATAGACAGGCAGACAGACAGAGTTACTTTCGCATTTATAATATTAGTATGGATTAGACGCTTTTTGAGTTTTGTTTTATCACTAACACTTTTTATACTTATGCTCATTATATACTAACGTATGTAAATCTACACGTAAACTGTATGTTCTTTTTCTCGTTTGTAGTGGGTACAAACAAGTAGGAAATTGAAACGCTCGCAAAGGTTCTAAAGCTTATGCTACCTAGTCTAGCTTGTACCTAATGGGTTTACTAAAGCTAAGGCTTGTTTGTGTTGGTGAGCTATGTTTATTTATACTTACTGGTGTGTCTTCAAGTCGTCATGGCAGAGGCTACGAGAAAGGATAATCTCATTCTAATTTGCTTTGTCATTGTGAGGGTATATATCTAAGAGATTTTTAAAACAAAGCAATGTTTTTCTTGGTATTTTTAAGCTTTGTCTATAAGTATAATACTGATGTTGTTATATATTTACGTTTTTATTATGCTTTAAAACTTTTGTGTAGAATTTATAAAAGTTTATATATTATATACTTGCTGCGCCCTGCGGCTTCATCCTCAGGGCGCAGGAAGTATCGGCAACCAGAGTCATTTTCGGAAAAAAGAGTAGCCTATGTTCGTCTCCGGCACGGTATCTATCTACATACCAATTTTCATCCATATCGGGTCAACCGTTTAGGCGCTAAATGGTGACAAACACACACAACACACATACGCACACACACACACACGCGCACACACACACACACTCACATACACCCACACAAACTTTTGCATTTATAATATTAATAGGATATCTTTAATATATTATAACAACATCATCATAATTTGTTCTCTGTTGGACATAGACTTTCCGTAATCAGATAAACTAAAGAGCAGTTAACATATTCGGTATTATATTTGCCTTTTGGTATCATAATATATCTATTCCGACACACTCAGCACAACGAGTATGACTTTGTATAAATGACCATAGATTAGGAAGTAAAATTAATATAACTTTTGCAGTAAAATGTCAACTGCAATATAGAGAATATTGCAGAACATTTTATCTATTCTATTAAGTTAGTAACTTAATTGCTGGATACTTAGCAGCGGAATTGTCACCCCAACGTTTGGCAGAGGCAGAAACCACGAGACGAATTAAGTACGTACCTACAATTAAGTACTAGGCCTCCGGAGATTCACATGAGCCCTTTTTACACTAGAACAAAGTCCCACTCAATATATTTAGGACGGGTTTGTGTGGCTGTAATTTGTGAAATTTTAGCTGAGGGGCTGTTTGAGTCGTGTCCATAGCCGCCAGATGTAACGGTGAGAATTCTGTGTTATTAACTTTGTGGCAGTCCAAAGAATGTTCTTATTAGTCTAAACTGACGCCAAAATTTTATTGTTAACTAGCTGACCCGGCGAACTTCGTTTCGCCTAACAGTCGATCAACATTACTTTATTTTTCTAAAATAAAAGATTATTTCTGAAATAAACGTAGCCCAAGTTACTCTTTATTACATCAGCTACCTGCCAAAAAAAGTCCCGTCAAAATTGGTCTAGCCATTTCAGAGATTAGCCGGAACAAACAGACAGACAGACAGAGAGACAGACAGACAAAGATTGTAAAATATGTTATTTTGGTGTATGTACCGTATATATATTCATATACATGTAGTCGGTGTAAATCGGTTATTTCAATATTACAAATAGACACTCCAATTTTATTATATGTATAGATCGTCATAAAAAAAAATATTGTTTGCGTATGACGTCAGTCTGTTATCAATATTACAGGTTGTAAGCACAAGGTCAACACAAGGTCAAAGTCATAAAAATGTTCTCGGTCAGAGAATTATATAGTGAAAATTATTAATACCCAATACATCATACAACGCAGTGCAAATATGGTACACTTTAAATGTTACTGCGCGGTTATCTTATGGTATACTACTAATAGTATAAATGCGAAAGTTTGTATGTGTGTATGTGTGTGTGTTTGTTACCACTCAGCGCCTAAACGGCTAAACCGATTTCGATGAAAATTGGTATGTAGATAGATTCGCTGACAGACATAAGCTACTTTTTATCCCGAAAATCGGTTTGGTTCCCGAGGGATACAACAAACCATATTACACGCGGGTGAAACCGCGCCGCGGAAAGCTAGTCGTATATAATTTACTTGGCCGGAAGAAAGTCACTACTAGTCAAAAGTCTAGTAGTAGTCCGTATTAAATTCTTACTTTAAGGTCTCATTCGGTGAGTGAGAGCTCCGCGAGGCAAATAACTCCTTCGTCTTCCTTTCCCTTCTCTTTTAACTCCTACTGTCAGCAAGGACTTAATTGTATAGACACACAGCCATGTCTTCGGGCTATAGTAATCATTAGCATCAAGTAAGCTGTAAGCGCTTTTGTAACTATTGTATAAAAATAATGTAAAGTGTGATTCAGTTCTATAAATGAAAAGTCGTTTTCATTATCTGTTTGTCGACGGGACACTGATTTGATTGAGCGCCGTTCATACTTGATATATTTTTCTGCAAAGTGGATAAAATTATGTCGAGTTGAGTCCATTACAGACAGGAAGAGTCGAAAACTTCCACGAAAAACGGAAATGAAAGAAACTGGCGCCGCCGGCCGGCTCGTACCTACGTACCTACTAGCTACCCTGATACCACTACCTCCCGCCGCACCAGGGCCACCCTACAACAAGCTTACACATTATTACGTTTTAAATCAGCCATTTAAACATTTTGTTTCAAAGTCGACGACTCGTGAACGATAAAATTATGTAACTAGATAATGTCATTATCTCCACAACATATGGGTTGAGTGTGGTAAAAACGTACCCGTGTTCAAATAAAAATGTTATTAAATTACCAGGAAAACCGCTTCCTTTCCCCATATTACTGAGTTACACAAAGAGTTATTTAATATGAACATAAAATGTAAAAACAAAACATTCACTCATTATGCACGACTGTCAGGTCCATTATACCTATTTATTACACATATCTATTATTAATATACTTACCAAAATATGTATATTTTTAATAAATTGTAAATGCATTATAAATAATGATTTGCACAATCACGTTGTGAAATCGATGCCACATCTTTAGGTTGCAACTTGTTATAAAATTGCATTAGATGCACTGCTCGTTGTAATGATCTTACAAAGCATGGAATGAAAATAATACGACATAAATTAAGAAGTCCAATGTCGCACCTACTTATTCAATGATAAAACAAAAAATCAACTCTATTTGAGACCGGTAATATAAGAAAAATTTATGTAGAAGTAGGTACGAGCATATTTGGGTAGGTTACATATAATTTTTCTAGTAAATCTAAAGGCCTATTTAAAAATATAAACCTCGTGTGAAAGCCGGATAAACATTGCGACAACCCCTACCGTCTGTGGGCGGACAAGGCGATTAAGGATAATTGTATTAGTGAAAATATATCAGTCCTTTAGAGTTATACTTGAAATAGCAATAAGCTCGCCGTGACACAATTATAATATCTACCGTATTTCGTAATCACTCTATCGATCTATATTATTAACTACAAAAAGCTAAAAGTATAAAAATATTCTACGTGATAGCTCAGTTTTTTGAGGGGAGTACCCAACTTGATCCACATATATCTTCGTACAAATTCGTTTAGCATAATTTGATTATGTATATAGCCCAGAATTTACTTTTCAAGAACGGTAAAAGTATTTAACGTATGTTACATTCTAAGGATAAGTATGGATTTTAAGCACCTGTGCAAACACGTAAATGCGAAGTTAAGTATTTATACAAAGGTGTTACCGGGAGAATGTGTGAAGAACTCATCCTTTTAAATAATAAAAGTAGGAACAATAATGAGGGGCCGCTCTTAAAAGTCAAAGCCGAACCGGTACGATGCGTTCAAATGTCGAAGATAGAGGCAAAAAAAAACAAGTTTAAAAACCCACATCGAAAGCTTTTCAGAGCATGACTAATAGGTGAACGTCATGGAACAGAAGACTTGAAAGTAGAAAAAAATACGCAGCAGCTGTTTCAATGAAAAATAACGTGTCATTAATCATAACGATGAAAGGAAGGAGCGACAAGGCTGCACGACAAATACCTTCCTGTAGACGTGTCCCCGTGTTTGCACTTACGCGTCTCGCCGGCTACGGCCTGTAATGATATCTCACTGAAATGGAAACACCGTTTACTATTATTGTGTACGGCAACAATAGCCTAAGAAAAACAAAGCGTATCCTGACACCGGCACAGGCGAGGATTCAATCAATATCTTACTCATTTATTGTTATTGTTGTATTTCACGTTCCACTACGGCGTACTTATAACTATTATTTTGTACTAAGTCGAAATGTAGCAAAATTAAATATTAGCCGTATTACTGGGCCAGGCGGACCGTAGCCGGTAATAGGGTTGTCAGAAGCGACGGCGGGAGTACGTATGCGTGTAATTTTATTTCCGAGCCTGTGATAATTTTACGTACGAGACATGTTTAATATTTGAACATTTACCCTAGTCCATGAGGAGAGGATTTCGTCTAACCCATTTCTATTCAAATTTAAATTAACTATATTCATTAAGAACCATAGGGCTATACTAAAAGTTATATCACTACTAAATTAAAGCACATGTTTTCAAAGTAATTAAATTAGAAGGTCAAACTACTATTAATGTCAGACACAGCTTGTAGCTAACAATTGTCATGGAAGCTTGTAGTTATTACTGCTTAATATGCACAGCAGCCATTGCAGTTTGTACTCAATGATGTAGGAGCAAATGTAACTGCAATTCTGGTGCTTCTAAGTCTATGAGCGGCGTCGCTTACCATCAGGTCAGTTGCTTGCATTGCTACATGTGACAATAAAACAAATTAAAGAACAATTACTTTTACCTACAATCATGATGGCACTGTGGATAAGACACCCGCTTCGTAAACACGAGGTAGTGGGTTCGTATCTCACACAAAGTACCATTGTGACTTTTCAAATCATATGTACTTTCTAAGTTTATCTTGGATATTTCTGACTAATGGTGAAGGAAAACATTGACACAAAAACAACATACATGTCTTGAGCAAGCACGGTGATCAATGCTCATGCCTTCTCTATTATGAGAAAGGGCCTTTGCCATGTAGTGGGACAGTAATAGGCTGGTATTATAACTTGTACCTTAGATAGGCACACACTACACCTTGTCTATACTATGCAACAGTTTTGGTAACATGTGTTAGTTATATTTTACTTTTACGACGTAGAGGGTTCGACAACGAGCAAGTATCAATGTAACTTTTTCAAAGTCATAAGTGCTTTCTAAGTTTTCTTGAACGTTACTGACATAGGGTGAGGGGAAAATGTAAAGAAACCTGGAACAACCAAGATTTCAGATTTTACTGTCCGTAATATTTTTGAAAGTAAGTTAAAATAATAATATGTTTTAAAAATAAAGCACCTACAGACGATTGCAAGCAGGTAATGTAGGAATTAAAACAAAATCTAAATCTTAATACTATAGGATACATTTTAGCTCAAACCTCTCTCAGATTTTTTAGCATAATTCATCAGAATTTTTATCTTTACTAATATCAAATAACAATCTACATTCATAAAATGAAATTTGATATACTGTGTTTCATTTAGCGTATATTTTCAAAAATAAAGAAATAAGAACTGTTCTATTTCACCTCTCACAAAATATAATACTACTAACACGTCCGAATAAACTGTAAAGCCCGGTTTTGCACCAAATGAGGAGAGGAGATGATGTGTTGTTTTCAGCATGTCCTCTCCCTATTGATGATAGTAACACATCTCCTCTCCTCTCCGCATTGGTGGAAACCGAGCCTAAGCGTTAAAATGAAATGCAATAAAAACTTTTCACGTCACGCGAATCACGATAATTGATACATTTACATGTCGAAGAACTTTCAAATGTAATTAGCGACGAGCTGAGATTTGCTCGCTAATATGGTTATCCATTCGAAAGTGGCATAGGTGGGGAGCTAAGTTTCACTGGAACTTTGGCCGTTTTCAACTAGTCACTTATGTACCTCCTATGTACTGAAAGATTTATCCACGTAAGCGTGTGACTTAACTTCATAGATCATTTTGTTAGATTAACATCTTGAAGAAGTACCCGAATAAGTTGAGCCATTGCCATTGTAAAATAAATTAATTATATTCGGTATATGGTTTTTATCCGACTACAACAAAGCCATATGAATTCAACCAGCTATGTGTATGTTCATCTGTTTCCCTCTTTGGACTCAATTTCTATAAAAAGAAAATTGGCAATATCAAATATTGTTCGTTAATGTCAAGGACTTCTCTAATTAAAAATTATTAATATCCTACGTAGATCGACATTCTGAAGAATAATCGGAACAGAAATTGATTTGATATATTCACAAAGAACTAATTTAATATTGACGATAAGGAAAAATTAATATAGGACGTATCTAATATTATTATAATAATAATAACTGTGCCCCACAGCTCGGCCCGCGCGTAAAATTTGGTTTGTATCCCTCGGAAACCAAAACGATTTTCGGGGTAAAAAGTAGGCTATGTTCGTAGCCGGCACCGAATCTATCTACATACCAATTTTATCCAAGTCGGTTTAGCCGTTTAGGTGTTGAGTGGTAACAAACACACACAAATACATACACACAAGATTTTTCAGCCATTTTAAATTAAAATAATTTCTTTTAAGGATTCTACCGTACTACTGACTATGTTTTTAAAGATCCTAGCTCTGATTTCGAATTACTCCACCGTTTTATTACATTTTGCCGTGACAACGGTGCGTGAAGAGATTAGGTACCTGAAAGTCTATTTTAATAGTATAAATTTCGCTGGTTTCTTTTGTTTGTTTCTCAGGAAGTTCCTCTAACTGGTGGCGCAACAAATTTTTATACGGTTTCAACTGTGAAACAGCGAAAAAAAAATTTAAAGTGTTATACACGCATAGTAAAGAAAAGCCGAGAATTTTGAAGATTTTTTAATTATTAATTTATCATTAAAGTACTCATGACATTCTTGAATACGGTGCGTCACAAACTATTACAGCTCAAGTTTGACTGAGATGCTGCTAAATTTAAATGAATTTAAATGATTGTTATTTTTTATTTGTAAATAAAGTGGTTAGCAGTATCACAATTGCATTTTTTGCTGTACGCTTATGTTCAGTAGTGTGCAAAGGTTCCCTTTCGGATGAAATAAAATTGTTAATGGTGTATTTCTGAATTAAGATGTGTAAATAAATAACGACAATTATATTTAAATCTTTAAAAAAATAATAATAGTGTCTGAGGTTCCTTTCTTAACTAATAAACAACGCTCATATAAATAAATTTCCTAATTTAAATAAACAGGCGATCCAGTTTTACTTAAGTACTATCGATTAAAATTAATCTTATAGTCAGAAGTTCGATTAATTCAAGGATTAGTTTCAGTACCATATGTCGTGTTACAGTAATGTAGAATAAATAACATACAATACTTACCTCTTGTATGCAACAGTGACAGCGTAAAAATGAAATTGTACGTAAAAATGAACACAGCCCCAGGTACGAGTATAAACTATAAGAACTAAACTTAAGAAAATTTCACGTTGTCACCGTAATATAAAAGGTACATTTCAACAACTTAAATATTTGATAAAACTTTGCCACGAATTAGTGGTAATTTGTTACTATACATATCTCATTTCCTAATTTTGATGCAAAAAAACTGAGACTATTTTTGGTCATCAAAAATAGTTGGCCGCTAGCGCCGCCACTTGCCGTATGATTACACAAACTAACTAATGCAAATATGCGAATTATGGCTTAAAAAAAGGTCTTAATTTGTTGTAATTGTTGCAAAAATAAAAAATCACAAAACGTAAATAAACAAAAAGTTTTCCAATATTTAGTTTCAGGCAATGGGTAGGTGTAGGTATCTCGCCATTTATATCAAATTAATAGAGATTTATTTGTATGGTCAATTAGTTAATAATTTGTTGCAAGGAATAAACAAAAAAAAAAGTAGCAAGTAGGTTAAATAATTTAATTTTGTTAGAGACGATTTTAGTTGGCTGGTAGGACATCAATATGCCTATAATTTAATAGTTTATTTCGTTATAAAAATTAGGTATAAGATTAGTTATGGTACTAATCGACAGGTAACATAACTAGTTTGGATTTCAGTTTTTGCAACAAATTCAGGAAATGTGATATGTATAGTAACAAATTACTAATAATTCGTGGCAAAGGTTTATCAAATTTTATGAGTTGGCCGCGCGGTAAAATGTACATATTAGTAATGCAGAATAGTTCTTTGAATTATTTTGCTATAAAATACCACGCTATTTTAAGAAACTAATCTCTCTTAAAGTTTTTCTTTCAATATATTGATCTTATTTTTAGTCTTACTCATACATCAGTGTAATAACTGGTTTAATAATATACCAGGCTGGGTATAACAGTCTAAAAAAAGAAAATAATTACGAGTTACATGCGAGATGAAGGAAGGCAAATGACGTCATTCCGTAGCTTGTCTTGTCGTAAGCCACACGATAAAGTTGGCTCCAAAAAAGTGAGTCATTTGAAGAAAGACTTTCCTGAAAGAAATGGTAAAGGTTATCAAAATAGCGATAATATAGCACATATAATAAAAATGAGTTTAAATAGATAGATAGATTGACACTAATACAAAAATGAAAGCAACGTAGGTATAACTTTTATAACAAAATAATGATAAAAATTACTTAGACTTTGAAAGGCTACACTTCTTAAAGAGAAGACAATAAAAAGAACTTGATTTCGCTTAGACCATCTCTATTTTTAATTTTCCAAACATGTCATAGCAGCTTTATAGAATCAGAATTGGACAAAGTAGTCCATCTCCGGCATTAAACACACACACACACACACACGCACGCACGCACGCACGCACACACACACACACACACACACATACACACACATACACACACACATATAATATTAGATGTGTATCTACTTTAGCACTATGACAATAATACCAAGAAGCTAAGCTAGAAACCTACTAACTCTTCTAGGAGTTTCTGTAATTCTGGCCGGAACTTAGTAATTACATTGAATGGTACTTATGAACATACAATAAATTAATTTTATGCAACCAACGATTTCAAACGAAAGTAAAAAGAAATGCATAAACATTTTATGCAGTCAGATAATGATCAGATACAAACATAATATTTACTCGTAAATTAAAAAAATATTAAAATGTTAAATACGTATAATATCCACCAGTACTTGTGCCACTAATGTGTAATCTGCCCTCAGTACCGTCTGCTACCAAACAGAAAGAATAAAAAGAAATATAAAGAAATCACAGCATGTCAGTAGGTATATTCCATTTTATCGTATTCCGTTCTTACTCTTGCAGAACGCGAGTTTAATAAACTTCATCGCGTTATAAAAGCAAATCCGTTCACAGGTTTTTACGTTCGTAAATAAATAATGAATCCTGATATTTCTTGGCAGTACATGTATCTCGATACATATTCTCGACTCTCTCTCTCACTCGACAGCAAAGATCACTTATCATCAGGTCTCAGCTCGACTTTCGCCGTAGGTAATAAGAAAAGAAAATAGTAATATGTATTTTAAATTAAAAAAAAGACATATGTCTTTAAAGTATCAACTTTGACGATTAACAGTGCCTGAATGTAATTACCAATTTTTTTAGGTAGTAGATCCTAACTTGTTTCAGCATGAATAGGCCGGATCGACCGGGGAAGTGAGTCTTTAAAGTATCAACTTTGACGATTAACAGTGCCTGAATGTAATTACCAATTTTTTTAGGTAGTAGATCCTAACTTGTTTCAGCATGAATAGGCCGGATCGACCGGGGAAGTACTACCCTCTCATAGAAATTCGACTTAAGAGTAGTAATATCAATACTTTTGAGAGCAGCGCGAGCCCAATTTCCTCTCTTTCTGTTTTCTTCACCTCCTACTACTACCACTCATCTATCCCCCTCCCTTCATAGTTGGCAGCGGCCTCGCAGAGTGCCTGATATTGCAGTAGCAATGCCAGAGACTTTAAGTCGTCCATGAGCGACACCACTTACCTCAGGTGGGCTGTTTGCTTATTTGTCACTGTCGGCAATAGAGAAACCTACCTATACTTTTTGTTGAATATAATATCTTTGAAGTTATCTTACCTTCGAAATCACCTTCATAAATTCCTTAAATGGATAAATCTTATGACGTTGCTTAAGCAAAACAAAGTATATCTTTCATCAAGCGTGAAAATTCATTTTAGTATAATTTACAATTATTTTATTATGAATATAAGGTACCTATTTACCAAATATTTAGTTTTTTCATCTAATTTTAATTTATCTATAAGTATCACATATAATTATGACGAATGTTTACAAACACTACACAACAGAGCAGCTAGAACACTTATCTATGCACTCATAGCTACCGCCCGCCGGTATTATCATGCATTATAAATCGTACAAGTACGAATCAAACTCGTGCAAAGAGGAGGGATGAGAAACTTGTATGTAAATAGTTCGTCATTCATGGGTATCGAGCCTCTTCGAAAATTTCTACGCATGTCTTCCTATAGTTGTACTTGTATGCAGATAATTTGTCCTTTATGTATTCTTGAAATTATATTTTCCATTAGTACTGTTATGTACTCGCATATAACAATATACAGAACTCATTCTGTAACTTATTTTAAACAACTCAGTCGTAATTGGAATGGAACAGTTTAAAGTAAGATATAAATAAGAAAGAAGCTAATGGAATTCTAAACTACTCACGTAGTTTATTTACTGTGGGAGCCGCGTTACTGTGGTTTAGAATCTCCATTGCGCGGCCATCTTTAATGTCTCTAGAGAATTATTAGACTACTGCTTTGCACCAACAAATAAACTTTACTATATTATTTTCAACTGCTTTATCAAAAATTAAATTTTTTGTGCGGTGTAAAAATTAATAAAATTAAAGTAAAATTGCGGCAATGCGCAATGGTGGGCTCAATTAAAGCATTTGATTTTTGATTAGGAGTAGGGCAATATTATGTCGGCTATCAAAAGTGTAGCCAAATCCAAATTAAAAAATGTAGGTAATAAAACCTTAGGCCTTAGACAAGTGGCATAAATTTCTATTCTCTTTATTCACATTTTATGAATAGAATAGAAGTCTATGCTACTTGTCTGGGCTCTCTTGTTTGTTTATTTGTAAATACGTTTATTATTACGTTTATTTTATATAGTAAAACATCCATCAACAGTTCAAAGAGGCATTGTGTCAACAAAGTCGAACTTATTAACAATGACAAGTTGCGTGTACAGCCCTAAGAAATATTATTCAAACTCATTTCCCTTAAATAGCACTTCCAAGTCAGTGAGGGTTGATACATTTTATGTTCTTCTTAATATACAACATTCATCATAAGCCAGAAAAAGCCAATTTTGAATAACACTCATCTATAAGTCCATATATCATGCACGGAACGTACAAGATGCGAAATATCTCATTCAAGCCGATGTTTAACATATAAATTGCTATCAATTTTTTTTTAGATCTATATTTTCGTGGCTGCTTGAAGGAGATAAGTCGCGGGGGCGCGTTGCCGTGGTTTTATTGCCTAAATGCAGAATGATATCCCACTGGATGATAAAAAACCGATTATGGAAGTCTTTTTAATACGTATGTACGGCAGAACCGTATATATAGATTTTGAATTTGATTCTCGATTTCTGAATGTATTTGGTTTCTATAAAATACTTTCTAGTCCTGAGAAGTCATCAGAGAGCTTAGCTGCGAAAATAATTTGAAATTTACAACTTATTTTTGGATAAAGATTTGATTTCCTTTGTATTATAATTTATTTCAAACTCTACACTCGTACTCGATAAATATACAGTTGTAACTGTATAGTTCACATTCAATTACTATGGCTTATGGACTTCGTAAGCGCCAAAAGCAAAGTCGGCTTTGTTGGAAAAAATCATCTCACAATTCTTTATTTTTACCATATTTTATCCCAATGGCAAAACTATTTTGAATTGAAGATTGGCTAAGTGAATCTAGATCGACTAGATGTATCAAATCCAAATAATATGCCTGTAGCGGACTTTTGCAAGCCGAGTCTGTCGTTCGTTAAGATAAGCTCATTGATCGGCATGAGCCTGAATTGGTTCATATTAATTCTGTGCTTCATGATATCAAATTTAGAATTTTGCGAATACGTATAGAAAAAGGTTTTCGAGGAAATAAAATTAACTGAAAATTATAACCATGAAAAGTCATGTTTCTTTGTATAAAATGTTGATTTCAGTAATTGGAACCTTGCGTGGGACTCTAAGATCATTACCAGCCCGTTGTTATGCTAGCCCACTGCAGGGAAAGCCTCTTCTCTAAGAGAAGACATAATCAATGAGCATTGATCACCGCGCTTGCACAATGCGGATTGAGTCACATTGGTACTTGCTCGATCTCGAACCCATGACACCACCTCGTGTTTACCAAGCGGGTGCCTGCCACTGGGCCACCACGAATTGACTATGAGAAGTAATCCATCGTAAACGATTTAAGTTCGTTATTGTTATTAATTAAAATGCACGATAGATTTTAATTGAACAAGAAACTTTTATTAAGTGACTTTACAGATGAAAGAGTTTCTAAGTAACAATACAATTCGCAAAGCTTTGTGTTGTGTACTATAATTTGTTATTCGAGATTAAATTTATCGGCTTTAACAAAGATTCACATTTGTGGAGTAAGCCTGACGTTATTTATGGGGTTTTACGAGAACAGATTTTTGCTGGTTTCGGCATAAATGAACCGGATTGACGGGGCTGGTTGTATGAGGAGGAAGTCTCTATCTTGTCACAAAATATCGAAGCAATACCATCATATCTATTTACTGTGATAGCAACTGGGATGGTGAACACCGATTATGCACTCGACTACAGATTAACATCAGGTACAGTTAATGTATATTGGTATATCAGTTCTATTAAAAATATATATCAATTTACTTACTAAGATAGGGTATAATGTAGCTTACTCAACTAAGTAAAGTGCTCTCTACTTTACTAATGTAAGGTTCTAAAATGCTCCAATACAGAATTTATAGGCCTCCCTCGCTTGAGCACCTGATCACTGATCCTCTACAGTTTAACACATTACCTTCTAAAATGTACACGTATATTATCCCCACTTACTATTCTGTCGTATATTCTTAGTAAATATTTACTTATATATTTTTACACATATAATTATTTGTTTAGTAAAGTTATACTGAAATGTCAAGATTGGACGCTAGACCACAATGTAATCTATTTGCGGACGAAATTCGTTCATTTAATGGATGGCGATTATGTCTGAATGCTTAAAGATCTAGTAAGAACGCATGACTGCGTTTAGTTTACTTTGCGTTTGTAAACTTTTATTCTATTGTTAATGTTTATTTTCTACTAGCTGTTGCCCGCAGCTCCGCCCGCGTAAATGTCGGTTACATCGCATATTATTGTTCTTTATAAAATATTTTTTCTAAAATAAACGTAGCCTAAGTTACTCCTTATTACATCAGCTACCTGCCAATAAAAGTCCCGTCAAAATCGGTCCAGCCATTTCAGAGAATAGCCGGAACAAACAGACAGACAGACAAAAATTGTAAAAAATGTTATTTTGGTGTATGTACCGTATATATATTCATATACATGTAGTAAAAAACGGTAAATTCAATATTACCAACAGAAACTCCAATTTTATTATATCGCTACTTCGGGGAAGAAAGGGCGTAAAAGCCAAAATAGCAACTTTACAGGGGAGCGAAAAAACGTTTTTTTTTTTAAATTTTGGAAAATAACTTTTTTTGCAATAGAGTTAAATTCGAATGAATTGGTGATATTTACTTGCATTTAAGTGCTCTTTAATATCAAGAAGCTTAATTTTAAGTAGACCTTATGGTTTAGAAGATAGGATGGATTTACGACCCAAAATTTTAATAAAAATGGCTTTTACACCGTCTATAAATACGTACTATAGGACGTAAATCCACAAATATCTATAATGCTAACATACATCGTGTCGTATAAACCATCTTTAGACAGTGAAAAGGTCGTAATGACTGCACCACTTATAACAATTATCGTGAGTAAACCTACAATTATTATAATTTTGTAAGATTTATTGTGGTGAATATTGAAATTAAGGTGCATAGAAGCTCAAAATAATAGCATAATAATTATTATTATCTGATTTATCATAGTTCTATATTACAAAATTTATTATAACGAATTAGGTTACCTACCTGTTAAGTTAAATGCACACGATTCATGAATAGTGAAACAAAAGAAAAGATTTAATTGAATTGAACTTTGATTATTTTCATTAATTTAAATTTTAAGTTAACTGTGATAAATAATTACTATCATCTAATATTAATTAATTAAGAAATAAATTAACTAAAATTGATAAAATAGTATAAAATAATGGTATGTTTGTAATTTATTCTACTAGGTAGGTATTGGTGTATTAAATAAATAAATTTAGTTAAGATGCAAATCAGTTTTATTCATTCATAAATCAAATCAAATTGACAATAATTAGTAATCTTCTTTTTTTTCTATTTCCTTTTCTGTTTTTTGTTTCGTTTTCTTACTTTTTTAATTTTATTGCTTGTAATCGTATTCTTCTTTATTTTTTTTATCTTTTACTTTCTTTTTATTCATCTTCTTTCTCTTCTTATATATTTTTTTCTTTTTCTTATTTGTTTAACCTTTTTTTTTAATTATAATTTGTAAAATAAATCTTTCTTCTACTTATTAATCATTCATGCATTATTCTAATGAAATTAAAATGTAGATAAGTACCCATTCATTCTAATTCCTCTACTACATCGTCTTCTTCGTCGGTATCTAGTAATTGGTCTACTACTGTTTTAAAATGAGGCAGCGAGTCATTACGTAATAAATATTGTATTTACGACCAAATATTCTTTCATACTATGGTGATACGCCCTTATTAATTTGAAATAATTAAATAATGTCATATACGTCAATTTTTTTTAGTAAAAATGGTTTTGGTGAGAAAAAAATCATGGGGGTAAAAGCCATTTTTTTGGGAATATTGAAATTTTAAATATACAGATCGATAGAGCGTCGAAAACTAAACAAAGTTGCATTATTAACTCATTTTGGCCAAAAGTGGCTTTTACGCCCTTTCTTCCCCGAAGTAGCGATATGTATAGATATTAATGTTATGTTGGCAAATTGTATGTTATTTATTCTAATTTGAATAGTCCTTGTATATATGATGATAGACAACAGCAACTGAAGGTGCTAAGGTGAAGTTGCAGCACACGGGAGCATTTGTAGGGACATTTGGTGTCAGGCAGGCGGTCGACCGTAAAATATTTGTTCGCCAAAAACTCTCGCAAAATGCACTGACAAAAACATTTTGCGCTGATTCCAAGTGCTAGAGACCACGATGTGCAAAAGAAATGCATACATTTTGTGTTTTAAAGCAATATTATAATAATAACATTAATTTATTCAATACAAAATATATAAAGTGATAAGTCTCAAGATTATTAATAGAACGTTAATTTTCGATGCCCGTACTGAGACTAATCCGGTGCCACAAGCGGTTTCAGAGCTATTAACATACTAAGGGATTATACTGAGTATGATTTTAACCTTGGAATAAAGCAAGAATACTGTGAGCTCCGTGTTGTATATACAGTTTAAATCAAGTACATCTAATATATAAAATTCTCGTGTCACGGTGTACGTTATTGAACTCTTCCAAAACGGCTCGACCGATTTTCGTGAAATTTAGGCTAGAGTTGATAATCGGACAACATCTATTTTTTATCCCCCTAAATGTTAAGGATGGTCTGAAAAGGGATGAAAACGATTGTATGAAACTTCTTCATAGTTTTGAAATTTTGTTTTGGAATACTTCTAGTTTCGAAGCCAAGGAAAGGGAGAGTGAAATGACGGGGAAAGGGTAGTAAGAGGGGAGGTAGGGGGAGGGGGAGGGAGGGAAGAAGTGGAATGGGAGGAGTGGGGAAGAAGGGAGAGGGGAATAGGGAAAAGTAGTGAAAAGTTTATGGGGGATATCTGTAGGTAGGTGAAAGAGGGTTTGTAGAATGGGAGATTAGAAATATCCCTATTTCCCTTAGTCACGGCATCACGCGTGAACGACTGGACCGATTCCGTTAACTCTTTTTTTGTTGTGTTTGTTATTGTCAGGAGAAGGTTCTGCGAAAAATTAGATAATAAGTAAGACAGGACAACGTCTGTCAGATCCGCTAGTAATTATATACGAATAGTTTTTATTAAGTTTATCGTTATAGGGGCATTACAAAAAAAAACGTAAAAACCAAATTACTTTATAGTGGAGTTTTATGTAAAAACGGTGTCTTATTTTAGTACTGTACCTATGCATTATGAAGGGTTGACGAACGGTTGGTACATTATAACTTCTATATCAAAGCTGTGTGGGCAAAGGCAATAAATGAAATGTACGAGTTTTCAAGATTGTTCTTTGTGCCCGTTTAAAACTTGTCGTTGGCGTTTTTCGATATGTACCCTGCAAGTAATGCATAAAAGCTTATTTCATTAAAAAAATAACGTTAATGCAAAAAGTTGGCTATTATTTTATGATTCAGAATCTTAAAATAAAATAATGATATTATGACTTTTATATAATTTTATTAACCGACTTTAAAAAAAGGAGAAGGTTTCTTAATTTGTCCGTATATATATTATAAATATTTTTTTATGTGAGTTCGCGGATAACTTTGTCGTTTATGAACTGATTTTGATGATTCTTTTTTTTGTTGGAAAGAAGTTATTCCAAGGGTGATTTCATAATAAAGAAACTAGGATCTGATGATGGCATCCTAGAGAAAACGAGGGGAACTTCGTTAAAAGGGGAAAATCGTACTAACGACTAGTGCATTTGTTATTTTTTCATTAAGTATTTTAAGGCACTACTATTTAGTGAAGGTTTAAAGTCGATCGGATGATGGAGCACAAGGACAGTCGAGGGAATTTCTCAAAGATTTACAGCAATTACTTGGTGTTTGGACTTCATTCATTTCTAACGATAAGTACTTTGCACCCATTATAAGTGCCATTACAGTTGCCATAGACAGTCGAGGGAATTACTCAACAGCAGTCATGTCTGGTTTACTTCAGACGATTCAATATGCCAAAATGTTTAGTGTGTACAAAAACAATACCTAAGTAAGATTTAGGTCTACCCATCACAAAAAATTGTAAAATAAAATAATATTTAACAAAAAGAAAACCGACTTCATACAGGAAGGAAACTAAAAAGTAAAAAATAAATTTACATAGCAGAAAGTACTTCGTATTTTGATTTAGCTAATCAGAAATAATTAAATAAATATTTTATAATTTTGAAGTTGGTCTCAAGTAGATACTATAACAACCTTACTACAATAGCAAATTAAGATTGATAATACCTATAGGTACCTAGTTATTGTTTTGCTTTGCACCTTGTGAATACACATAGGAAAATTTACCTAATACTTGATTATTCGATTTTTGATTTTCACACAGTTTTATCATCAATAATTATTTGAAAACTATGATTTAGAGTACACTGATTGTAACACAATTATCGGGCTTGTGGTTGTTGTAATGAACCAGAGCAAGCTAACTGAAGTATTCAAAGTGAGTACCTACATAAACCGCCATAGTGGTTTATACTGCCCGAGCAAATTACACCGTTTTCAGTGCACGTTCAACTGTTTGATAATGTGATCGAAGGTTAGATCAACTCCAGCCCTCACTATCCATATATGTATTTATATATATATTCCGTTATGACTTTATTCTTAAGAAAACGCAAAAGACACAATTTCTTCGCCGCTTTTTAAATGCCCCAGTAACGGCACAAGTGCCAACTATGTCGACAAACAAGTTTCAAATATGGAAATTGAAATTCAAGCTGAGACGCGACGTCTAAATAATTATACTAAATCCTCTTTGCCGTCTATATTTATATTTCAAATAGAATTTGCTAAACAAGGAATGAGAAACAAGGAAAAGTGGAAGATTTTACGTGGATTCGCATCCATTTCGTCTTTACTGCACGTTAAAGTCGCAGATGTTGTGTTTACAGTACTTTTGTGTTTGCACCTTCACTTAAATGCAGGTAGTAAGCAATAAAGGCGGGGACTTCACCCCACAACTGGATTTGCCATTATTTGTATTGACATTTCTTACACTTGTCTCAGATTAGAACGTTAACCTTTCTGCAAGATCACACTTGGCGTCTATTTTTCAATTATATTGGGGTCGACTTTTGGAAGCTGCAGTTATATCAGTGTAATGTTTTCTAACAAACGTTTGTTCATACGCTTACCCTAGTAGATTCGTAAGTTATAAAGTTTAGGAGATTATTACACTACCTAGTTTATCAATTTTAACAGTATCAACAAGTTACATGTTTTAAACAGGGAAGACATTATGTCTTTTTAAAAACTCGATGATCTGTATTTTTAAGAACTAATTTAGAATTAATACACAGAATATAAGTTTAGTTGAGGCTAAATAGTTAAAATTAGTAATTAAAACGTGCGACAACGATAAGCAATTTTCATCTGAGTGCAACCCAATTACTGTGCAGCATCAATATTTGAAGGTTAGACCAATAGTTAGACTCACTTACCTAAAACGATTATATTAGATGTTTCTACCACAAGTTAATTTAACCTAACACAAGGTTCTAAATTTATTTCAATAAAGGCACGTCATGTTCAGTTATATGGATATACCTAACGACAGAAGCGCCTAATCACCCAGAGTGTTCTGTGGTTAATTAAAAATGAGACCTTAAAACTGCCTGAGATTAATCTCGTCATAAAAAAACAGTTATACTCAATTAGGAACCATTGAAATATATGCATAAGTTGATTGGGCGTGGGTTTAAATTTGCAAACTTTAATCCGGGATTAATGTAGAATTAATTACACGGACTAACTTGATCGAATAAAAGTGCTTATTGTGTGTGCTTCACGGTTCTCGGCGCGTCAACAAATAAAGTCTTATGCTGAAATATTCTATCACTCAGCATTGTTCGACGACTAACTTTTATAGGAAAAACAACTAAACCCCGTAAATATTCAGTCACAAAAAAAACCGTACAAAGCAAGTCTATGCGAGCATCTACTTTTAGTATATCTTGTTCGTTTTCAGTAGGTACGTAAATAAGGTTCTCTAGGTACTAGAAGAAGCTCTTATTCACAAGCTAAACCGTTATTCCTACGTTTATGTACTATCCATTCTGACTGATTGTGACTTAAAATAATAATAAGTATAGTTTAAGACTTTTCAAACTATCGGCCTGTTGGACCGCTTTTGAATTATTTTATTTATTTATTTTATTTCTTTATGCACAAAACACTGTACAAAGGCGAGCTTAATGCCAAAGGCATTCTCTACCAGCCAACCTTTGGGTGATGCAGAGATGAAACCAGGTAGGTGCTTTATGTAGTGAGTAGTTAAAGTAGGTACTTACTTATGAATATCAAAATACACAATTAAACAAATTAAATACTCAATATATTTATAGATATCATACCAATATATACATACGTATACAAATATATACATACATATACCAATAAATATATAATATATAAATATATACATCATGAACGCTAAGATGATTCCGCTAATAACTTACTGTACAGCTGACGAACTCTTGCCTTAAAGATGTCACGGGTAGTGGACATCCTGATCTCGAGAGGGAGTGCATTCCAAAGAAGAATGGACTGAATGTACTACGATGATACTACACATGCAAAGAATGGTTTGTATCTGAACACACAGCAGCTTTATTTCATAACAATATGTAACATCTAATCGTAACTATACATACTGAATTGTATAAATGATTGTGTTCTTTGTCTCCTGCGCAGCCTTCAATGATATTCACAAAGAGATCCCATTACTGCATTGCAATGAAGTTCATAAAGTTTATATTTTGATGCATTTCATCGTGCGCCAGGTATTTTTGCAATAAAGTTGACGTGGAATGCCCGAGTGAATTTCAATAGATAGCGCGGACAGGCTTCGAAACTAATATCAGGACTATATTGCAAAGTATTATGCATACCTATTACTAGAAATATAAGCATACATCAACTAGTATAAATGTATGACTGTACTTCAAGCCTCTTTATATAATATTTACTATTTCATTTGTACTGGCTAAAATAAAAACGCTCTTGAAAGTGAAAATTGGTTACCAACCCGCTCGCTAAGCATGTCAGGACAACTCTTCACCTCACAGTTATAATTTAACAACGAATTAAACTAAGTCCTTCGGTAATATTAGGCAAATTAACTTCTCTCTACTTTTCTTTCCTAAAAAGTAAACAAGAGTTTAGAGTTGATTCTCAGAAGTACGCTCACAAGATCAAAATATTAACAGTAAGTCTCTCCTTTTAGTTTCCAAGAAATAATAGAATAATATCATAATTGGGTGAAGATTTCAGATCAGAAAGAACAATTAACACTCAAATTTTCCTCTGAACTTTAAAATAATTTCGTCGGGAAACGATCGCATATTGGGAGAATGGAAACTTTATATTTAATCTGGGCGAGCTCGACAAAGGTACCGACTACGTTCTAGTATGTAGGTTACTTTTATTGCCAAGTTATCGTATCATAATGAATCGTTTATTCTTATAAATTAGTAACTTAGTAATCTGGGGACATGGCAGTGCCCCCGCCAAGTCAAGTTAAAATCGGCGCGGCGCCATTCTTTTCTCGAAGCCATATCAATATTAAAAATCTTTTATGTTCTGATTGACTTGGCAATCGCACGAAAAGACAATGTATCTTACAAGTAATACATATTACATTTAATTAGCTTTCACCCGCGTCTTCGCCTACTGCTCTGCTTCCGTCGCCAGTAGCGTGATGTTACATAGCCTATCCTTCATCGAGAACTGGGCTATGATACGCAAAATGAATAATTATTCAAATGCGACTGGTAGTTCTAGAGATTAGCGCGTTCAAACCAACAATCAAACTCTTCCGATGTATATAATAGTATAGATTAGATTGTTTAGTGCGATTGCCAAGTCAATTTATTTATTTAAAACAAAAAATATTTTTAATATTGATAAGGTCACCTTAAGATGTTTTTTGGTTAGCTAATTACGTAATAATTTAAGACAGAAGGTCCCTTAAGTAAGAGCTAAATAAATTAATTTTATTGTATATAATATTTATTAGCTATATAATATTTAATAAAAGGCTTAAATAAGTGAGTACGAGGCGCTAGTTCGAGACTCGCTTCCAAGTTGAAATTTTCTACATTTATTTAATACGTTTAGTCAGTGCAAGAAAGATTGATATGATATAATTTTTCACATCTCGTCTGCTGATGTGAGTTGTTTTTGTTTTCAATAGTAAAGTACAAGTTTGTTTATTATAACTATTAGATTGTAATGGAGATTGAGAAAACAGATAAATCCAAATTTAAAAACCAGCCCGGTATGAATGCTTCATTTTTTTCATTATTTTTTTCATATACATATACACATCGTGAACTCGTTTATCTCCGAAGATAGAATATCGTAATGCACAGGGAGGAGCGTGTAAGGAAAGCAGTTATTATAATTTCAGTTGTTCGGTTCGGTATCGACATCAGTAAGATTACCACGTACGATACATTAATATTGCAAACCGGTTTTGGGTAAAGTTTAAGATATACTGCTCCCAAGTTGTCTGGATCACAAAACACATACCAACAAGAAATAATATACATGTAGGTACGCACGAATATATGTGAGTTATACGTAAGATAAAGTAAATTATGACGTGGATGTTTTAGATTACGATGAATTTATTATTAAACCCCGGAGAATATTTCGTAGTAAAATATGTGCATACCACAAAACTAAGTGAGTACAGAGGAGTTTAAGTTTCATACAAAAATGGCTTTTAACCCGTAATCATATTCCTAATTTAAACATTACACACTTGTTGGTTAAAATGTATTTCTGATTGGCGAATTTCTTTGGCCACAACCCTAAATTTAAATTTAAAGGCTTTGACATTCTAAAATTTAATTGCCAAGGCTTTTGTCATCCGTGCACGGACGAAATCTGAATAGATGCATAAGTACTACTTTGGTGCTTCACCACTAACCTATCAGACGAGCTTTCATTTGGTTTTCACTTCTAATTGAAAACTCACCATTCAATTGCAAAGCAGTCGACGACGGTCATTAAAAAGAATAACAAAGATTGAATTGATTTCAAATTATAAATTCTACTACTGAATATATTTATATTTTGGTAAAAAGTTAAGAAATGACATAAAAATAGTTCAAGACTGATTAAAGTGGAAATCCTTGCGAGAGACTTTTCTCCAGTTATGGAAGCTTATCACCTAAAATGGTGAACTTGAAAAATTATGAATTAATAACGTATAGTATACTCGTATGTATAGCCTGTGGTCCAAATTTGATCATTATAGGATTCGAATTTCATTCATTTGTTACGTGTCATATTAATCATGCTCTTAGAGTAGATTTATTAAATTCATTATTGTTATCGAGATATAACTTTATTCTGATAATAGTATTTAATTTAGACTTAAAATTGTATTCGTTGCCTTTTATAATAAATACTATAATTTTAGATTCTTATTATTAATAGTTTAATGTTTTATTACATTTTTCGTGTTTTCAATCTTTCAAAAATGTTTATTTTCTTATTTCATTGTAACATTGATTTATGTAAGCTGTTTTAACTAAATAGTATTTTTTTTCACTTGTGCATACAAAAATTTTTTTATTTATTTCAGTATTATTATATATAGTAAACAGTATTATCACAGTCTTATTATTACTAACAGTCAGCCGACTGATGTACTTGCGCGGGGCAACGATGAGGGGGATACGGGGAAGCGAGCGACAGGGTCGCCGAGCGCAATCTCACTTAGTTTGCACTCTCTAATCTGAAGGGGTATCAGTGTAACAAGTTTAGTAAAAGTACGCTTTCAACTACTCCGATGAATCGACATTAAATAACTTATATTTGCGCGGACGAGTATGTAACAAAAAATACTAAAATATCCTATATACATACCTAGGTCAACTCAACCTTTTTTTAAAACATCATATAATTTTATATAAATATCGTTCCCAACAAACGATCTGAAATAGTGCATCAAATTTGCTTCCAGTTTATCGCAATAGTCGACGAAATCAGCTGAAGGCACCTGCGATCCGCCGTTATCCGCCAAACGTATCACGATTAGTGTTATTTAAAGTCGATTCATCGGAATAGTTGAAAGCGTACTTTTATTAAATTCGTTACACGCACTCTCCTTCAGATTAGAGAGCCTAAACTAGGTGAGATTGCGCTCGTCGACCCTGCCGCTCGCTTTTTTGTGTGCCCCTCATCGTTGCCCCGCGCAAGTACCTACATCAGTCGGGTGACTGTTAGTATTAATGAGACTGTGGTAATATACATCTTATTACACGACAATAGAAAAACTGTCAATGTCTCTAATATGTTTTGCTACTTTTACTGTCTGTTTCTTAGCTAACTTCAACCAACATTCAAAATTGTAAAGAAATGACGAGAAATTTAAAAATTTGTAATGAAGTCGTTAGTAAATACATAAAATATGTTAAATGTTCGATATTCAGTACTATTATATTAATATTCTGTTTGTAAAGCCCGTAAATGAAGTACACAAGTCATCTTATAATTCTGTTAGTCAGAGTTAGTTATTGACAGGTTGGAAGTTTGGCTGTCTATTATTCAATACGTAAAGGCCAAAACGACAATTATCAATTAACATTGACGACTCTAATTTGGCAATACTTGCCGTTTGAAAATTAAAGTTGACGTGTCTATTTGTGTGTGTGTGTGTGTGTGTGTGTGTGTGTGTGTGTGTGTGTCTGTCTGTGGAATCGTAGCTTCCGAACGTATCAACCGATTTTGATTTGTTATAATGGTAAATTAGTCGGGAGTGTTTTTAGCTATGTTTGATGAAAATTGGTTCAACATAGCCGCTGCCACAAAATGGCGGATTACTTATTTTTCACAACTCCCTCAATATGGGTATCAAGTGAAAAGGCTTGACTAGTAGAATACTACACGCTATAATAAATTTCAAATCCAAGTTGTGTCGGGGGTTTTTAAATTTAAATTATTATTTGTTTATGCTAAAGATGATTGATATTCCATTATATTCAAGTTTTGATTTTTTCATCATTGCAGTTATAATATGTATCTATTATCAGAAATTATAATAGGCATATCGTAAAGACTAGCAAATTTAAAATGAAAGAAAATTTAAGAATTAAATTAAAATATTTTTTATCGTTAACTAGCTGACCCAGCAAACTTCGTACCACATAACAGTCGATTCTATTTTTTTTTCAGGATTTTATTAAAATGTTCTCTCCGTAAGAACCGTAAATATTATAATTTTTTTTTTTTTTTTATACGACTAAGGTGTCAAACAAGCATACGGCCCGCCTGATTGTAAGCAGTTACCGTAGCCTATGGACGCTTGCAACACCAGGAGCATCACTAGCGCGTTGACGACCCTGTTAAAAACCTTATAACTCCTTTCTTGAAGAACTCCATGTTGTAGTCTCTCAGTCAGTTGTAGAATTAGCGAAATCGGTTCAGCTGCTCTCAAGATTTGCGCTTAGCACCAAATTCAGCGATTCATTTTTTTATTTTTAAATTTAAACAACAGATAAATAGTAGGTATATGAACAATCAAAAACAATGTTTGAGACTTTAAATTATATAATTAAACTATAATTCTATATTTATATATACTAACTATAAATTCTATATTTATATTTACTAGTTTTGTTTACATAATACGCAATCGAATGCTTATTCAGCTTTCGTTTTGAAATTAAGCTGACGTTACCGAGCGAACCCTCAAGAGTCTTGCAAATAAATACCACGGTCCTTGAGTAAACACGACCCGTGATTGCACGGCTGTATTATTATACCGTGGAGATACGACGACAGTCCTACAAGCCTGGGATTTGAAACAGTGCATGCGGATATTCTATTTCCTGACTCCGACATTGTCATATTCAACTTCGTTAATAAAGCTCCTATTTGATTTATGTTTTTATCCAAAATCACTGTTTACTTTACGGAACAACAAATAAATCCTTTTGTTTTCGCACGCTTTCTTTGCCTCCGCCGTATTTTCATTTTGTTAAAATGTTTTGTTACTCTCCGAAGTCTCATTTTGAAAAGAAATAATTGCAATAATTATACCGTAGGGTCTTAAAAATAACACTCTTTTTGTCTTGTGAGATAATTTGTATACTTACAGATATCGTTAGTGTAGTCTTTTTATTTGATTAATTGCAATTCATAATAATATCATGCTGGACATACAAGTTGTTCCCTAAAGCTGGATATAGATAGATACTTGGCGAGTGGTTTAGTTTTATACTGCAGATCCTTGATGTAACTGGCAATACTAATCAAAATTGCCATAAAATCGAATTGCTATATGTGTAACTCACACAGAAACTTTTAAGTATAATCTAGAGATAATAAAAAGTGGCTTAGAAAGATGACCCGAGTATTAATTTAGCCAGTTTTCTCCTTCCCGACAAATTAACCGTAGACAAATTGGCTACATTTTTATACATTAAGATTTCTATGGAAGTAAGCTTTAAGCATTTAATATAAGTAACCACCGTAAGCATTCTAAAATCTACCGTACCAATTATTTCGTACTATTTTGTGACACACTAAAGATCCCATTTAATTTAACGATTAATTGTGTCGTTACTTTGGTGCAGCAATCCGTGAGACAAAACCAGAGGGTCGAAGGCGAGGAAATAATTAGAGAAACTAGTTCGTTCTCTACGGACGATTAATATTAGTTTACGATCTAGGTTTACAACGCAGCGCTTGAACTATGCTCCCGTGCACTAAACGTTTTAATATGTCAAATAAACAATTTGTTTCATGTGAGTAGCAGTGTTACACACAACACATGTTATGGTGAAAGAAACATTTGTGCAAACCTATTGAACTTTGACTAAGTGATTACGGTGGTCACCTTCCAACCAGTATTTCGTTTCTCACACGAAATATTTGTGGGACCCCGAAAATAGTTGTTCCGGGTCTGAATGTTTTTCGTGTTCGTGAATTGTTTGTTTCTACAAGTTTTACAGACATACAACTGCTGTGCGAGAGACATTTCATTAAAAAAATAAATATAATTGGCGTAATTCCTATTTACTTGTGACAGTAAGCAGATATGCGTAACACTCACGGTTCTTCAGCTATCATGTAATAGGGAGCAAGTCTATAACGATATAAGTATAAGGCATAATACTAGATCCAGATTGAAACTGAGCCCTTTACTACAAATAACCCCAATAGCTTCTTTTGCTTGAGTTGGGGATTGAAGTGAAGATTAACATTGTATTAATACCACGGTATCACCAAATAAAGAAAAAATACCAACGCAATTATAAATCAAGACAATGTTGTTTTGTACAATATTACTACAACACGTAGGTAATTTTTCCCTTATATCAATTTAATATAAATAGCAATAAATCGGAGACACGAATCTATGTGAAAAAAACTGTGCAGTTGTCATGTGTTTAGTTCCCGGTCAAAGAAAACAAAAGCTGTTTCCTTGCAAGTAGCGACGTCACTTGCATCCCCTTTGATGATATGGCAAAGGCAACAGCACCAACGAGTTCCAGTAATTAGAAGCGTTCCACTGAATATACTAAGCGATAGAAAGGATTATTCTATCTTAGTTTTTAATTTACTAACCTCACGTGTTTCTTGCAGTTTTATTAATTATCGATTTTCTCTTTGCATATTACATTGTATTTTATATAAACATATACTTGATTTCAAACTTTATACTCTCTGATTAGAATGGTAAAAAATGTAAATGAAGATTTCAAACTTACTTTAGGAAATTGCCATCAAATATTTACACTTTCAAAGGTAAATCTAATAAAAGATTTAAACAAGAAACGAACGGCGCCTTTTGGGTAATTTTTTCAAGATTATTTTATTCCCCAGCGACCGGTTTACAAAGGATTAAGGTAAAAAGACATATCCAGTGGTAAATTAGTCTTATATTGCCTCAGAATAAGCCTTTAGTTCGTGTTGACTCACAGTGAGGTGGTGTACGGACATGTGTCGATTCAAACGCACTCTTCAAGGTGCGTTTATTTACGTTCCTTTAGAAATAGGTGATGCGTCGCGTTCACGCCTTTCGACGTAGAAAAAGACTTATTTTTTCACACGTTTCCTGTTTTCCCTTTTTCAACGATGATGATCTGTTCTTGTGTACGAGTATATGTGGATACATCACTAAAGCAAACGGAAATGTAAACAGACGAATAAAGTATAGCGGTCTCAATAATAATCTGGCTGGAGCTCTTTAGAAATAAAAACAGTTGACCTCGATTTGTTTGAATAGTACGTAAGTAAGAAAACTGAAGGCAGAATATAATTAGGATCCCTGCTTTAAACTGTTACCTTCATATAAATCGTGAAAGGCTTTAGTAAAGTGCATACTGCGATCAAAACAGCAGGTTTATTACATGGCAGCCCTCAAAAATTCTCCCTCGCATGCACGAAAGCGATTCATGAAGCTTGCTTCGTTTGCTTCAACTCGACTGCAATCTTGTATCTCCGGAGTTTAAGTGTTTGACCTCCCTTTGCCCAAATGAAGCTCACGAACATGTCTACCAACATTTTATTTGTTGCTATTTCAGTTTTATTCGCTAAAAGCTAAGGTCGATATTTCATTGGTACGTGTTTTCAGGTAATTTTGCTGGCGGACGCCTTTTGTATTTCTTTTTCCGTTTTTTACTCTACCAGGAGAATTTACCAGCTCCAATCTGAGTCTATGCTTGCCCAAGAGGAAAACGGAAACTGAAACTGAATATCTACATTGTATGCTCATTTTTTGTTCAATTTTGAATCTACTTATCTTTAATTTTAAGTAACGTAAATTTGCATATTCGTTTATAGGTTTAATTTAAGACCGTATAAATTAGTATATGGTATACGACATAACACCTTTGCCTAACGATTATGAGTTTGGGACAACGGTGACTTATGAACGTAGCGGGATTAGATTTTGATACCACTTACTGCTAGATGTTCACTCTCTTGAAAGGCATCCTCTAAAGTAAGTACAGAAATAAGGTGTCTATAAAATAACGGTGAAGTTGAACTTGGCTACGGATATTACAGGTATAAAAGTGCTGAATTTGTTAATCCAACACATTTATCTATTAATTAAAATCTGTTTAAAGGTTTACTCGTGATAAAACAACAAACAAGCAAATATATAAGTCTTCATGAACTTTTACCTACCTACTTATTTTATTATTTAAGTGGGATATAAAACTGCCACTGTGGTTCGATAGTACTATGAACGGATCACTACGCAAGGTCTCGGGTCTGATTCCCGGGCCCGGTAAAGTGATATTTGGTTTTTCTGTCGAGATGTCAGTATTAGCTCGAAGACTGGATCTGTGTTCGATATAAATGGCAACAGGCTCGTCCCCTTTTTACATGGGACCCTAAACTTGGTTGGTTAAACACCTCTGCCTACCCCTACGGGGACAAAAAAGCGTTAAATTATGTATGTGTGTGTTTGTGGGACATAAAATAGGTGGTATGTTTGCTGAATAAAAAATTTACCATTTCCGGGACAAAGGCGGGAGTAAAAATAGGCTATTTTCCTTGTAAATATTTTTTAAATTGAGGTAAACCCAGATCGAAATATTTATTAATTGTTGGCTTACCTTCGTTAGCTTGTACGTATTAAGGTTCTTTATAATATTAAATGAAATTAAAGATTTGCCGACGGTTCTGTTAGTAAATCCTTTGATTACGGCTCAATGCGATATTTTTACCGGCGGCTTCTAAAGAGCTTGTGTCCAGCATCAATTGCCTACCGATTTTGCTTACAAAGTCAAGAGGTCAACGCTGAATAAACGTTTGTTTTATTTTTGACTTTCGATAACAAAATGCTGAGTTGTACTTACCTTTGCAATTTTACATAATCATAGGGTGAAAGCATTTTGTAGTGTGTACACAGTGTGTTTGGGTTAAGGAAATTGAAGAGCGGAATGCGCCTTTGACCAAAACGCTTTAATGTTTTAAAATCAATTTTATAAAAATAATGTAATTTCTAGCTGCGCGCGGGATACTCTGCACAAAGTATGTACATAAATACAAAATTTCCTAACAATAATACTCAAGATAAATATTTAGAGAATTGAACACAGAAGCGTAGTTTTTATAATCATTGAATTAATAACTCAATCAGTAGAAATCTTTATTATTTTTATGCAAAATGTAGGTAACTAATAAAATTTTAATGTTATTATTTCTATAATGCTTTACGACTATTAACATGATTACGACATGTAGACATGGTTCGCTATAATAATGTTGATGAATTTGCTCGTTTGTCCGAAAAATAAAATATTTCTTTTTTATATTGTAGGGAATATTTATTATACACGACAATACAAAAAACGGTTTAACATATGAAAGTATTTTTCAAATGTTTGCAAGAGATATCTCGGTTTGTATCTAAAGAATGTTATAAAATATCTTGTTCATATAAATAACGTTGATGAAAATATATATCAGTGCTTACGGTGGGCTACAAATCAAAGTAAAGTGGGACTTATCAAGGAGCGTCTACATAACTAAGCTTCGGTGACATCGTCGTGTGGCTGCCTCGACTCCCTACCGTTAAATCGTTTCTTATTTTTGTCAACAACAGCCAAAAAGTACGGGTTTATTCTGAGTACAATTTCGTTATTATGTTGACTAGTAGTAGATGAAACTAGTTGATATATATAGTTTTGCTTTGGAAGTGGAAATACGTGCGACGAGTTGTTAAATTTAAAGTGTGGTCACCAGGCTTGTTCTCTAACGCAAGTAAAATCATTTTCCTAAATAATTATTACAAGTAAGTACATTGCCGCCATACATAAACAATAAAGTTGAACTAAAGAGAATAAAACACGGATCGTCAACCACATTGATCTAATACTGTCATTAAAACGTACAGTTATCATATTCTCAATATAAGTACCTATACATTGAAACAAAACAATGTAAGCTCTTAGTTAAGGTAGGTTGCAATAATTTTGTAGATATATAACTAAAAAAAATAAGGAAATAATAAAACTTTTAATATAATAGACAGCTGGACCTGGCGCATATGTACCTCTAAAATCTGGTATTATCATGAAATACAAAATGTCAACAGCGGGCGATAAAATTCGAGACGCTAAGTGCAGGTCTACGAATAAACTGTGCTCATGTGTGACCTTTACACGCAATGTATGTAATGTAATGTATATACTAGAATGCAGTGTACACGAGTAAGTTATTTAAATTTAAATCGAATTGTCTTGATTTAAGAGTTTATTATGTTTTAAATGTTTGCAGAGTTTTATTACAGAATGATGTTTGTGCATATTTTACTAAAACGTGTAAAGATATAATAAAATTTCTTGCATAAAATTGATTTGGTTGGTCTGAAAGAAGATCAGAAAGAAGGCTGCAGCTAATAATCCGTATAACTATCTGGATAGTACGGTTTTTGACGAGGAATAATGTAATAAGAAAGTTAATCTTAGACCCATCTAGACCCTTCTTCTTACCATCAAGCAGGATGGAGTCACTATAATAGGCTAATATTAAAAAGAATGTATATAATGTATGTAAAGATATATTTTACTAAACACACCAACGGTTTATTGGAAAAGCTCTTGACTCCTTTAATCCACCGAGCATCCGAGACATAAGTAGGGCATTTTACGCACTACCATTGTGCTACCGAAACACAGTTAACTTTTACTATGATATTCTCTTTTAGGTCGCATTGTATAGTGTCGACAGTACGTTAGGCCGGATTTTCAATTTCGTTTTATTCACTTTTATCCTTCCTTCCACTGTCCATATACGTAGGTAACTCTTTTGCAGTTATTTTTTTCATTTATGTATTTCACACGTGGAAGACAGAATTTTTAATAGCTTGGTACTAAAGTTAACTACACATTCTTCGCAATAGGGTGATGACTATATCCCTGTAAATTAAATGCATTCAATAGCAACAATAGATATACATCAACACCTTTTATATAGGTAACTCGTTAAACAAAATAAACTATAAGTGCAACCGAGTTCGATTTAAATGTAAAAACCGTTAAACTAAATACATTCAGATAGATTTTATAGTAAACTGCTTGCAAAGGTAGCGACACACGATCACAGTTTATTTGTAGATCTACACTTAGCACGTAGTGTTTTAACGCTGATTTATATTAATATTACTAGCTTTTTCCCGCGGCTTCGCTCGCGTGAATATCGTTTTTTCCAGTAGACATTTTTAAATTGTTTAAATACTGTTTTCCATACCATTTCTAATCTCCCATTTGTACAAACCCTCTTTCGCCTACCTAAGTATATCCCCCGTAAAAGCAATACACAATACACAAAGGCAAATTTTCACTGCAATAACTTTCCCCTTTCCCTGCTTCCCTCTCCCCTTTTTCCCCACTCCACCTTTTCTCCTTTCTACCTCCTGCAGCATCCCTTGCCCCCTCTTCCAGCACCCCTCTACCTTGCCTCCTCGATTTCCCCTCTCTTCTCTAGCCCTTTTCCTCCTTTTTCCTCCCTTCCTATCGCTTCATTTTTCTTCTCTTTCTTCCCCTCCCTTTTTTCCCTCCATTAGGGAACTACCTCTACTCCTCTGGTCTCCCTAACTTTTCCCTCACTTCCCCTCACTTTTCGCTCACTTTTCTTCACTTCCCCTCCAGCTTTACTCACTTCTCCCTCACTTTCACTCACTTTACCCTAACTTCCCCGTCACTTTATCCTCACTTCCTTTTTACTTCCACCTCACTTGCCCCTTACTTGCCCTTCACTGCCTTCTCACTTTCACCTGACTTCCCCTTCACTTTCCCCGCTCTTCCTCTTCACTTTCTCCTCAGTTCACCCCACTTTCCACTCACGTCACCCTCACTTCCCCCTTACTTTCCCCTCACTTCCCCCTCACTTTCTCCTCACTTCTCTCTCACTTGCACCTCACTTGCCCTTCACTGCCTCCTCATTTTCCCCTGACTTCCCCTTCACTTCCCCCGCACTTCCTCTTCACTTGCCCCTCAGTTCCCACTCACGTCACCCTCACTTTTCTCTCACTTTCCTCTCACTTCCCATTCACGTCACCCTCACTTTCCTCTCACTTCTGCCTCCATTCCCTCTTCCTCCCCCTCCCTCCCTTTCCTTACCCCTCCCTTCAAATTTCAAGTCGCTAACTTCAAAAGCAAAGATCTTTTTATAACATTTTTGATCCCTAATTTAACCTCTATAAATCAACCCCTGTTAAAAAAAATTATGAGGGTAGTTTTTATTTAAATAGTAGTATTCCAAAACAAAACTTCAAAACTGTAAGTTAAAAATGAAGAAGTTTCATACAATCGTTTTGATCCCTTTTCACACACTTTTAATTTTAAAAAGCGCTTTCCTAATTAGTACACCTCTAGACAATAAGACAAACACACTTTATAAATTTCAAGTCGCTACGACCAGCGGTTTAGGCTGTGCGTTGTCTGTCAGTCAGTCAGCAATATGTATGGATGTATGGATTAGAAGTATAGCCCTCGGGGATCAAAGCATACAGGCTGCTAGAAATGCTAACACGTGATAGAACCACATAAAGCTAACCGTACGAAAAACAGCTAATACTTAGATCCACACCCACAACTTTTTATGTCTGACCTTGGGCTTTATTAATTGTCATCGCGAAACATAGGCTCACTGGAACCTAAACTAAACTAAAAACTGAATGGAAGATTGTTTAGAATAAGAAGAATCCGAAGAATAAAAACACTCAGCTATTCACTACTTCTATTAGGTTTCGTAGTAAATTAACAAATGTTCCACGTGATTCTGTAAATTGACATAACTTTTTCATTTATGTACCGATTGGCATGAAACAAACACTAAATGTTAAGTGAAGCTTACCACAATGTATTAGTGACCATATCTAAATCGGATAAGCCGTTTCCGAGACTAGCGTGAACAAACGCACAGACAAACAGACAAACAGACAAAAATGGTAACAATCATTGTTTTGGGTTCTATTTGTGTTGATAAAGGTCCCAATAATATTTTTCTCATATATCTTCTATGTACAGACAGCGATCGATTACATTTTTATTATATGTATAGATATAGATATAGAAGATATATATAGATATGCTATTGTATTTTTAAGGCGTTGGCGTCAAGAAGCTACAACACACTAGGGAAGTATACACAATCTAGCGGAGATGTATACTTCACTATCGCAATCAGTCAATCGAATGATGGTTAGGCGAATATTAAAAGGTGATAATATGAAAGGATAATAGAAAAATCACCTAACATAGAAAAGCTACGCCCTATGATAAGACTGCAATCGGGCAAGCGTAGTGATCCATATAGCTAATTAAATTGGCTTGGGCTGTCTATGTCCAGCAGTGGACATGTTTTACCTGAAATGACCAAATTTATGTGCGTCTGCGTTTGCTTCACCGGGTGGCTGAGACAACGTAAAAAGTATAAGAAATTTTAGTTCCTAAAGTTAATACTAGGAGGCGCTTTTAATTTCTCATACAATTTGTATGGTGGTAGATTATTTCGGTAGTGTAAGATGCTTGCCATGACATAATAATGAAGTTATTCCGGTACTATGTGCTAGCTGGTATAACATTTACTTTGAAGTATTATAATGCAGGTCAGTAGGCACCTTTACGCAACACTTTCCATAAACACAGCCGACCCGCTCGCTAACGAGCCAGCTATGAATATTCTTGATTTCTTGCATATTCAACAGGATATGAATCACAATATTTTTATATTTTTAGATAAAGTAGCACCAGATTTCATTTTTAGTAATAAACTGGAATATATTTGCATTCATTAACTGATATTTGGTAAAAAATGAAGATTTACGATCAAGTAAATAGGAGTTTGCCTTTGTCAGAACTTA
The DNA here is from genome assembly GCA_963082885.1 of Parascotia fuliginaria. Taxonomy (NCBI): domain Eukaryota; kingdom Metazoa; phylum Arthropoda; class Insecta; order Lepidoptera; family Erebidae; genus Parascotia; species Parascotia fuliginaria. The sequence goes on along the minus strand of OY720177.1, from coordinate 10,003,140 downwards.
GTGATGGTGTATACTAAGCTGCCTGGGGGTAAAATTGAGAATCAAAGACTTAGGTCAATTGTAGCACATATTTTAAAAGAGATTTATAAACAGCGTGGCTTTTTATAAGCGATTTCTCGCTCAAATTGTTGTATCGCGACTGAAGCAGCCAGTACCTCCCCTTTACAGAAGACAGTGACACTACAGTAGTGTTGTTTTGCTGCCGGTAATTAGTTAATTTGTTTTATTTAAAAAAATCAATCTTTGGGCGCAGAAGGGATAGTTCCTTCCCTGTTTAGGTAGAGCCTTATGGGGTAAAGATATATATATATATTTATATTTATTATAATATGGTATAAATTGTGTTACAAATTGTTAGATCTCATATTCTACATATTAGAGAAGAGAAAAGAAGGTAATAATAGTAGAAGTACATATTTTCCTGATTTAGCCATTTAACTGCATAGTAACATTTGTTTATAAATAAATCAAATAATTTTCTTTTAATTATCAAACAATGTAATATTTAAAATAATTCTTTTATATATACGTATTGTCATACAAAATGATTTTTTTCTATGTGATGCTGTGCGTTGACTAGGAATATTCAAGTTATTAAGGAATCTACCATTTTTATTTGTAACTTCTATATTTTAAATGAAAAGACTAGGATGTTTGTAAAAAATATACAAATTTGTTTAATGTATAAACAAGGTAATCTGTCTATATACATAATTAATAAAATTGTAGTGTCTGCTTGTAATATTGAAATAACCGATTCTTACTACATGTATAAGAATCGGCACATACGATACATACGGTATATAGACCAAATTAACATACATATAATAAAATTGGAGTGTCTGATTGTAATATTGAAATAACCGTTTTTTACTACATGTTTATGAACGGTACATACACCAAAATAAATTTTTTTACATTTTTTTTTTGTCTGTTTTGTCCGGGTAATCTCTGAAATGGCTGGAACGATTTTGACGAGACTTTTATTGGCAGGTAGCTGATGTAATAAGGAGTAACTTAGGCTACGTTTATTTTAGGAAAATTCTTTTATTTTAGAAAAATAAAGTAATGTTGATCGATTGTTAGGCGGAACGAAGTTCGCCGGGTCAGCTAGTTGTAAATAACTTTGAAAATACAATATAACTTGGTGCTAAGTTACGGCAACATAATGAGGAAATGTATCGTAATAATGTATAAGCCGATAATCTTTCAATTCAAAATCATAATTTTCCATTAACTCGTTTGTGATTTTACCGTATTTGGCTTTAATCTCACTGTAATTTATGTGATGCATATCCTTCATTTAATAATGTATTATTGTGTACGCTGATTTTACTGCAATACAAACATCTACTCGCAAATCTTCTGTGCGTTTTGTCATAAAAAAAAACCGCCTTTATCTGACTTTAAACACTGATTATAAAATGTATTTTTTTGAGGTTGTAAGTCATTTACGCTACGTAAGTCAAGCGGACGTAAACAGCTTTGGATACTGTAAGCGCTTACATGATTTAAGCATTTTAATTATTTCACTTTAATTACTATTGAGGCTACCTTCAAACACCTTTTATTTAGAAAGAAGCGGTAGGTCACCTATTCACTCACTGACTGAACACGAAAGTCTCAACACTAATTGATTTACAGAGTTGAAATTTATAGGTATATCTTAACACCGATAACTAATACTCTTTTTACAACTTAGCTGATAAATGACCGGTAAATAAAAGCTAAATAATAAAATAAATAAGGTGTTTATATCTCCGAATTGGCAGAAGTTCAAGTGATAACACAAATTGCTTGTTATCTATCTTAACAACTTGCGGTTGATAAATGGTAGTGCGCATCCATTCTTTGATATACCAAACTTTGTATTGCTCTTTAATTATCTGTAAGATAAAAGTGGGTCATAAATATTAACTTTTCAGCAGACACTGATAGAGAAAACATTTAATTTTTAAAAACATTAGTCGATAAAATATTTATTAGTTATGATGGCATACATGTTATTGGTTCACTTCATAGTAAATGATAATTACCGCCCATAAATTTCTAAATTTCCGCTGATAGTATTAAAGAAATAATACGCTGTAGAAATTTCTACTGCCGCACCTTACTCTTTTTAGGAGTAAACTAAACTGCTCTTATCTAGCAGGCACACAACATAGTAATATGTGATAGACAAATTGGCTACATTTTTATACATTAAGATTTCTATGGAAGTAAGCTTTAAGCATTTAATATAAGTAACCACCGTAAGCATTCTAAAATCTACCGTACCAATTATTTCGTACTATTTTGTGACACACTAAAGATCCCATTTAATTTAACGATTAATTGTGTCGTTACTTTGGTGCAGCAATCCGTGAGACAAAACCAGAGGGTCGAAGGCGAGGAAATAATTAGAGAAACTAGTTCGTTCTCTACGGACGATTAATATTAGTTTACGATCTAGGTTTACAACGCAGCGCTTGAACTATGCTCCCGTGCACTAAACGTTTTAATATGTCAAATAAACAATTTGTTTCATGTGAGTAGCAGTGTTACACACAACACATGTTATGGTGAAAGAAACATTTGTGCAAACCTATTGAACTTTGACTAAGTGATTACGGTGGTCACCTTCCAACCAGTATTTCGTTTCTCACACGAAATATTTGTGGGACCCCGAAAATAGTTGTTCCGGGTCTGAATGTTTTTCGTGTTCGTGAATTGTTTGTTTCTACAAGTTTTACAGACATACAACTGCTGTGCGAGAGACATTTCATTAAAAAAATAAATATAATTGGCGTAATTCCTATTTACTTGTGACAGTAAGCAGATATGCGTAACACTCACGGTTCTTCAGCTATCATGTAATAGGGAGCAAGTCTATAACGATATAAGTATAAGGCATAATACTAGATCCAGATTGAAACTGAGCCCTTTACTACAAATAACCCCAATAGCTTCTTTTGCTTGAGTTGGGGATTGAAGTGAAGATTAACATTGTATTAATACCACGGTATCACCAAATAAAGAAAAAATACCAACGCAATTATAAATCAAGACAATGTTGTTTTGTACAATATTACTACAACACGTAGGTAATTTTTCCCTTATATCAATTTAATATAAATAGCAATAAATCGGAGACACGAATCTATGTGAAAAAAACTGTGCAGTTGTCATGTGTTTAGTTCCCGGTCAAAGAAAACAAAAGCTGTTTCCTTGCAAGTAGCGACGTCACTTGCATCCCCTTTGATGATATGGCAAAGGCAACAGCACCAACGAGTTCCAGTAATTAGAAGCGTTCCACTGAATATACTAAGCGATAGAAAGGATTATTCTATCTTAGTTTTTAATTTACTAACCTCACGTGTTTCTTGCAGTTTTATTAATTATCGATTTTCTCTTTGCATATTACATTGTATTTTATATAAACATATACTTGATTTCAAACTTTATACTCTCTGATTAGAATGGTAAAAAATGTAAATGAAGATTTCAAACTTACTTTAGGAAATTGCCATCAAATATTTACACTTTCAAAGGTAAATCTAATAAAAGATTTAAACAAGAAACGAACGGCGCCTTTTGGGTAATTTTTTCAAGATTATTTTATTCCCCAGCGACCGGTTTACAAAGGATTAAGGTAAAAAGACATATCCAGTGGTAAATTAGTCTTATATTGCCTCAGAATAAGCCTTTAGTTCGTGTTGACTCACAGTGAGGTGGTGTACGGACATGTGTCGATTCAAACGCACTCTTCAAGGTGCGTTTATTTACGTTCCTTTAGAAATAGGTGATGCGTCGCGTTCACGCCTTTCGACGTAGAAAAAGACTTATTTTTTCACACGTTTCCTGTTTTCCCTTTTTCAACGATGATGATCTGTTCTTGTGTACGAGTATATGTGGATACATCACTAAAGCAAACGGAAATGTAAACAGACGAATAAAGTATAGCGGTCTCAATAATAATCTGGCTGGAGCTCTTTAGAAATAAAAACAGTTGACCTCGATTTGTTTGAATAGTACGTAAGTAAGAAAACTGAAGGCAGAATATAATTAGGATCCCTGCTTTAAACTGTTACCTTCATATAAATCGTGAAAGGCTTTAGTAAAGTGCATACTGCGATCAAAACAGCAGGTTTATTACATGGCAGCCCTCAAAAATTCTCCCTCGCATGCACGAAAGCGATTCATGAAGCTTGCTTCGTTTGCTTCAACTCGACTGCAATCTTGTATCTCCGGAGTTTAAGTGTTTGACCTCCCTTTGCCCAAATGAAGCTCACGAACATGTCTACCAACATTTTATTTGTTGCTATTTCAGTTTTATTCGCTAAAAGCTAAGGTCGATATTTCATTGGTACGTGTTTTCAGGTAATTTTGCTGGCGGACGCCTTTTGTATTTCTTTTTCCGTTTTTTACTCTACCAGGAGAATTTACCAGCTCCAATCTGAGTCTATGCTTGCCCAAGAGGAAAACGGAAACTGAAACTGAATATCTACATTGTATGCTCATTTTTTGTTCAATTTTGAATCTACTTATCTTTAATTTTAAGTAACGTAAATTTGCATATTCGTTTATAGGTTTAATTTAAGACCGTATAAATTAGTATATGGTATACGACATAACACCTTTGCCTAACGATTATGAGTTTGGGACAACGGTGACTTATGAACGTAGCGGGATTAGATTTTGATACCACTTACTGCTAGATGTTCACTCTCTTGAAAGGCATCCTCTAAAGTAAGTACAGAAATAAGGTGTCTATAAAATAACGGTGAAGTTGAACTTGGCTACGGATATTACAGGTATAAAAGTGCTGAATTTGTTAATCCAACACATTTATCTATTAATTAAAATCTGTTTAAAGGTTTACTCGTGATAAAACAACAAACAAGCAAATATATAAGTCTTCATGAACTTTTACCTACCTACTTATTTTATTATTTAAGTGGGATATAAAACTGCCACTGTGGTTCGATAGTACTATGAACGGATCACTACGCAAGGTCTCGGGTCTGATTCCCGGGCCCGGTAAAGTGATATTTGGTTTTTCTGTCGAGATGTCAGTATTAGCTCGAAGACTGGATCTGTGTTCGATATAAATGGCAACAGGCTCGTCCCCTTTTTACATGGGACCCTAAACTTGGTTGGTTAAACACCTCTGCCTACCCCTACGGGGACAAAAAAGCGTTAAATTATGTATGTGTGTGTTTGTGGGACATAAAATAGGTGGTATGTTTGCTGAATAAAAAATTTACCATTTCCGGGACAAAGGCGGGAGTAAAAATAGGCTATTTTCCTTGTAAATATTTTTTAAATTGAGGTAAACCCAGATCGAAATATTTATTAATTGTTGGCTTACCTTCGTTAGCTTGTACGTATTAAGGTTCTTTATAATATTAAATGAAATTAAAGATTTGCCGACGGTTCTGTTAGTAAATCCTTTGATTACGGCTCAATGCGATATTTTTACCGGCGGCTTCTAAAGAGCTTGTGTCCAGCATCAATTGCCTACCGATTTTGCTTACAAAGTCAAGAGGTCAACGCTGAATAAACGTTTGTTTTATTTTTGACTTTCGATAACAAAATGCTGAGTTGTACTTACCTTTGCAATTTTACATAATCATAGGGTGAAAGCATTTTGTAGTGTGTACACAGTGTGTTTGGGTTAAGGAAATTGAAGAGCGGAATGCGCCTTTGACCAAAACGCTTTAATGTTTTAAAATCAATTTTATAAAAATAATGTAATTTCTAGCTGCGCGCGGGATACTCTGCACAAAGTATGTACATAAATACAAAATTTCCTAACAATAATACTCAAGATAAATATTTAGAGAATTGAACACAGAAGCGTAGTTTTTATAATCATTGAATTAATAACTCAATCAGTAGAAATCTTTATTATTTTTATGCAAAATGTAGGTAACTAATAAAATTTAAATGTTATTATTTCTATAATGCTTTACGACTATTAACATGATTACGACATGTAGATATGGTTCGCTATAATAATGTTGATGAATTTGCTCGTTTGTCCGAAAAATAAAATATTTCTTTTTTATATTGTAGGGAATATTTATTATACACGACAATACAAAAAACGGTTTAACATATGAAAGTATTTTTCAAATGTTTGCAAGAGATATCTCGGTTTGTATCTAAAGAATGTTATAAAATATCTTGTTCATATAAATAACGTTGATGAAAATATATATCAGTGCTTACGGTGGGCTACAAATCAAAGTAAAGTGGGACTTATCAAGGAGCGTCTACATAACTAAGCTTCGGTGACATCGTCGTGTGGCTGCCTCGACTCCCTACCGTTAAATCGTTTCTTATTTTTGTCAACAACAGCCAAAAAGTACGGGTTTATTCTGAGTACAATTTCGTTATTATGTTGACTAGTAGTAGATGAAACTAGTTGATATATATAGTTTTGCTTTGGAAGTGGAAATACGTGCGACGAGTTGTTAAATTTAAAGTGTGGTCACCAGGCTTGTTCTCTAACGCAAGTAAAATCATTTTCCTAAATAATTATTACAAGTAAGTACATTGCCGCCATACATAAACAATAAAGTTGAACTAAAGAGAATAAAACACGGATCGTCAACCACATTGATCTAATACTGTCATTAAAACGTACAGTTATCATATTCTCAATATAAGTACCTATACATTGAAACAAAACAATGTAAGCTCTTAGTTAAGGTAGGTTGCAATAATTTTGTAGATATATAACTAAAAAAAATAAGGAAATAATAAAACTTTTAATATAATAGACAGCTGGACCTGGCGCATATGTACCTCTAAAATCTGGTATTATCATGAAATACAAAATGTCAACAGCGGGCGATAAAATTCGAGACGCTAAGTGCAGGTCTACGAATAAACTGTGCTCATGTGTGACCTTTACACGCAATGTATGTAATGTAATGTATATACTAGAATGCAGTGTACACGAGTAAGTTATTTAAATTTAAATCGAATTGTCTTGATTTAAGAGTTTATTATGTTTTAAATGTTTGCAGAGTTTTATTACAGAATGATGTTTGTGCATATTTTACTAAAACGTGTAAAGATATAATAAAATTTCTTGCATAAAATTGATTTGGTTGGTCTGAAAGAAGATCAGAAAGAAGGCTGCAGCTAATAATCCGTATAACTATCTGGATAGTACGGTTTTTGACGAGGAATAATGTAATAAGAAAGTTAATCTTAGACCCATCTAGACCCTTCTTCTTACCATCAAGCAGGATGGAGTCACTATAATAGGCTAATATTAAAAAGAATGTATATAATGTATGTAAAGATATATTTTACTAAACACACCAACGGTTTATTGGAAAAGCTCTTGACTCCTTTAATCCACCGAGCATCCGAGACATAAGTAGGGCATTTTACGCACTACCATTGTGCTACCGAAACACAGTTAACTTTTACTATGATATTCTCTTTTAGGTCGCATTGTATAGTGTCGACAGTACGTTAGGCCGGATTTTCAATTTCGTTTTATTCACTTTTATCCTTCCTTCCACTGTCCATATACGTAGGTAACTCTTTTGCAGTTATTTTTTTCATTTATGTATTTCACACGTGGAAGACAGAATTTTTAATAGCTTGGTACTAAAGTTCACTACACATTCTTCGCAATAGGGTGATGACTATATCCCTGTAAATTAAATGCATTCAATAGCAACAATAGATATACATCAACACCTTTTATATAGGTAACTCGTTAAACAAAATAAACTATAAGTGCAACCGAGTTCGATTTAAATGTAAAAACCGTTAAACTAAATACATTCAGATAGATTTTATAGTAAACTGCTTGCAAAGGTAGCGACACACGATCACAGTTTATTTGTAGATCTACACTTAGCACGTAGTGTTTTAACGCTGATTTATATTAATATTACTAGCTTTTTCCCGCGGCTTCGCTCGCGTGAATATCGTTTTTTCCAGTAGACATTTTTAAATTGTTTAAATACTGTTTTCCATACCATTTCTAATCTCCCATTTGTACAAACCCTCTTTCGCCTACCTAAGTATATCCCCCGTAAAAGCAATACACAATACACAAAGGCAAATTTTCACTGCAATAACTTTCCCCTTTCCCTGCTTCCCTCTCCCCTTTTTCCCCACTCCACCTTTTCTCCTTTCTACCTCCTGCAGCATCCCTTGCCCCCTCTTCCAGCACCCCTCTACCTTGCCTCCTCGATTTCCCCTCTCTTCTCTAGCCCTTTTCCTCCTTTTTCCTCCCTTCCTATCGCTTCATTTTTCTTCTCTTTCTTCCCCTCCCTTTTTTCCCTCCATTAGGGAACTACCTCTACTCCTCTGGTCTCCCTAACTTTTCCCTCACTTCCCCTCACTTTTCGCTCACTTTTCTTCACTTCCCCTCCAGCTTTACTCACTTCTCCCTCACTTTCACTCACTTTACCCTAACTTCCCCGTCACTTTATCCTCACTTCCTTTTTACTTCCACCTCACTTGCCCCTTACTTGCCCTTCACTGCCTTCTCACTTTCACCTGACTTCCCCTTCACTTTCCCCGCTCTTCCTCTTCACTTTCTCCTCAGTTCACCCCACTTTCCACTCACGTCACCCTCACTTCCCCCTTACTTTCCCCTCACTTCCCCCTCACTTTCTCCTCACTTCTCTCTCACTTGCACCTCACTTGCCCTTCACTGCCTCCTCATTTTCCCCTGACTTCCCCTTCACTTCCCCCGCACTTCCTCTTCACTTGCCCCTCAGTTCCCACTCACGTCACCCTCACTTTTCTCTCACTTTCCTCTCACTTCCCATTCACGTCACCCTCACTTTCCTCTCACTTCTGCCTCCATTCCCTCTTCCTCCCCCTCCCTCCCTTTCCTTACCCCTCCCTTCAAATTTCAAGTCGCTAACTTCAAAAGCAAAGATCTTTTTATAACATTTTTGATCCCTAATTTAACCTCTATAAATCAACCCCTGTTAAAAAAAATTATGAGGGTAGTTTTTATTTAAATAGTAGTATTCCAAAACAAAACTTCAAAACTGTAAGTTAAAAATGAAGAAGTTTCATACAATCGTTTTGATCCCTTTTCACACACTTTTAATTTTAAAAAGCGCTTTCCTAATTAGTACACCTCTAGACAATAAGACAAACACACTTTATAAATTTCAAGTCGCTACGACCAGCGGTTTAGGCTGTGCGTTGTCTGTCAGTCAGTCAGCAATATGTATGGATGTATGGATTAGAAGTATAGCCCTCGGGGATCAAAGCATACAGGCTGCTAGAAATGCTAACACGTGATAGAACCACATAAAGCTAACCGTACGAAAAACAGCTAATACTTAGATCCACACCCACAACTTTTTATGTCTGACCTTGGGCTTTATTAATTGTCATCGCGAAACATAGGCTCACTGGAACCTAAACTAAACTAAAAACTGAATGGAAGATTGTTTAGAATAAGAAGAATCCGAAGAATAAAAACACTCAGCTATTCACTACTTCTATTAGGTTTCGTAGTAAATTAACAAATGTTCCACGTGATTCTGTAAATTGACATAACTTTTTCATTTATGTACCGATTGGCATGAAACAAACACTAAATGTTAAGTGAAGCTTACCACAATGTATTAGTGACCATATCTAAATCGGATAAGCCGTTTCCGAGACTAGCGTGAACAAACGCACAGACAAACAGACAAACAGACAAAAATGGTAACAATCATTGTTTTGGGTTCTATTTGTGTTGATAAAGGTCCCAATAATATTTTTCTCATATATCTTCTATGTACAGACAGCGATCGATTACATTTTTATTATATGTATAGATATAGATATAGAAGATATATATAGATATGCTATTGTATTTTTAAGGCGTTGGCGTCAAGAAGCTACAACACACTAGGGAAGTATACACAATCTAGCGGAGATGTATACTTCACTATCGCAATCAGTCAATCGAATGATGGTTAGGCGAATATTAAAAGGTGATAATATGAAAGGATAATAGAAAAATCACCTAACATAGAAAAGCTACGCCCTATGATAAGACTGCAATCGGGCAAGCGTAGTGATCCATATAGCTAATTAAATTGGCTTGGGCTGTCTATGTCCAGCAGTGGACATGTTTTACCTGAAATGACCAAATTTATGTGCGTCTGCGTTTGCTTCACCGGGTGGCTGAGACAACGTAAAAAGTATAAGAAATTTTAGTTCCTAAAGTTAATACTAGGAGGCGCTTTTAATTTCTCATACAATTTGTATGGTGGTAGATTATTTCGGTAGTGTAAGATGCTTGCCATGACATAATAATGAAGTTATTCCGGTACTATGTGCTAGCTGGTATAACATTTACTTTGAAGTATTATAATGCAGGTCAGTAGGCACCTTTACGCAACACTTTCCATAAACACAGCCGACCCGCTCGCTAACGAGCCAGCTATGAATATTCTTGATTTCTTGCATATTCAACAGGATATGAATCACAATATTTTTATATTTTTAGATAAAGTAGCACCAGATTTCATTTTTAGTAATAAACTGGAATATATTTGCATTCATTAACTGATATTTGGTAAAAAATGAAGATTTACGATCAAGTAAATAGGAGTTTGCCTTTGTCAGAACTTAGTGATGGTGTATACTAAGCTGCCTGGGGGTAAAATTGAGAATCAAAGACTTAGGTCAATTGTAGCACATATTTTAAAAGAGATTTATAAACAGCGTGGCTTTTTATAAGCGATTTCTCGCTCAAATTGTTGTATCGCGACTGAAGCAGCCAGTACCTCCCCTTTACAGAAGACAGTGACACTACAGTAGTGTTGTTTTGCTGCCGGTAATTAGTTAATTTGTTTTATTTAAAAAAATCAATCTTTGGGCGCAGAAGGGATAGTTCCTTCCCTGTTTAGGTAGAGCCTTATGGGGTAAAGATATATATATATATTTATATTTATTATAATATGGTATAAATTGTGTTACAAATTGTTAGATCTCATATTCTACATATTAGAGAAGAGAAAAGAAGGTAATAATAGTAGAAGTACATATTTTCCTGATTTAGCCATTTAACTGCATAGTAACATTTGTTTATAAATAAATCAAATAATTTTCTTTTAATTATCAAACAATGTAATATTTAAAATAATTCTTTTATATATACGTATTGTCATACAAAATGATTTTTTTCTATGTGATGCTGTGCGTTGACTAGGAATATTCAAGTTATTAAGGAATCTACCATTTTTATTTGTAACTTCTATATTTTAAATGAAAAGACTAGGATGTTTGTAAAAAATATACAAATTTGTTTAATGTATAAACAAGGTAATCTGTCTATATACATAATTAATAAAATTGTAGTGTCTGCTTGTAATATTGAAATAACCGATTCTTACTACATGTATAAGAATCGGCACATACGATACATACGGTATATAGACCAAATTAACATACATATAATAAAATTGGAGTGTCTGATTGTAATATTGAAATAACCGTTTTTTACTACATGTTTATGAACGGTACATACACCAAAATAAATTTTTTTACATTTTTTTTTTGTCTGTTTTGTCCGGGTAATCTCTGAAATGGCTGGAACGATTTTGACGAGACTTTTATTGGCAGGTAGCTGATGTAATAAGGAGTAACTTAGGCTACGTTTATTTTAGGAAAATTCTTTTATTTTAGAAAAATAAAGTAATGTTGATCGATTGTTAGGCGGAACGAAGTTCGCCGGGTCAGCTAGTTGTAAATAACTTTGAAAATACAATATAACTTGGTGCTAAGTTACGGCAACATAATGAGGAAATGTATCGTAATAATGTATAAGCCGATAATCTTTCAATTCAAAATCATAATTTTCCATTAACTCGTTTGTGATTTTACCGTATTTGGCTTTAATCTCACTGTAATTTATGTGATGCATATCCTTCATTTAATAATGTATTATTGTGTACGCTGATTTTACTGCAATACAAACATCTACTCGCAAATCTTCTGTGCGTTTTGTCATAAAAAAAAACCGCCTTTATCTGACTTTAAACACTGATTATAAAATGTATTTTTTTGAGGTTGTAAGTCATTTACGCTACGTAAGTCAAGCGGACGTAAACAGCTTTGGATACTGTAAGCGCTTACATGATTTAAGCATTTTAATTATTTCACTTTAATTACTATTGAGGCTACCTTCAAACACCTTTTATTTAGAAAGAAGCGGTAGGTCACCTATTCACTCACTGACTGAACACGAAAGTCTCAACACTAATTGATTTACAGAGTTGAAATTTATAGGTATATCTTAACACCGATAACTAATACTCTTTTTACAACTTAGCTGATAAATGACCGGTAAATAAAAGCTAAATAATAAAATAAATAAGGTGTTTATATCTCCGAATTGGCAGAAGTTCAAGTGATAACACAAATTGCTTGTTATCTATCTTAACAGCTTGCGGTTGATAAATGGTAGTGCGCATCTATTCTTTGATATACCAAACTTTGTATTGCTCTTTAATTATCTGTAAGATAAAAGTGGGTCATAAATATTAACTTTTCAGCAGACACTGATAGAGAAAACATTTAATTTTTAAAAACATTAGTCGATAAAATATTTATTAGTTATGATGGCATACATGTTATTGGTTCACTTCATAGTAAATGATAATTACCGCCCATAAATTTCTAAATTTCCGCTGATAGTATTAAAGAAATAATACGCTGTACTTGCAGCCCAAGCTAAAATTTCTACTGCCGCACCTTACTCTTTTTAGGAGTAAACTAAACTGCTCTTATCTAGCAGGCACACAACATAGTAATATGTGATTGTTGAGGTTTTTCTGTAGAGAGAATTTTCTTAGAGTTGCCCTGTACTCTAACTTAAACTTTTAGGATTAAGTACGAATTCACTTTATCAAAAATTATTAGCCTAATATTTTATTCTTACTTAAACTTTTAGGTATTATAAAACTGGATGGTTGAGTAGGTATTTGTCTTAGAAAGTAACAATACGAATTGAAAAAAAACTTTTACTTTTTGTGGACGGGTGGGCGAAGTTCAAGCAGAAGTTATTCTTTATACAAATAAAGATTTAAGGCAAATATTTTTCTTTCGTCTATTCGATGACATGTAGTTAACTAATTGCAATGGCCTCGATAGTTTGTTTGTCAAGGTACCTACTTACCTGACGGTAAATGTTTAACATTACCGATGGCTACGATTATGCTCTTTGAGCGTTTTAAATGATTAAAAATAATACAAATTTGACTATGAAATGAAGTAAAAGTTAATAAGGGGTTTTGGTGCTGTCTACGAAAAAACGCAAAATCATATTATTTAGACTCCAAAATTAAATCTGTGGACTATTCCATTTATACCATATTTACAAAAACGGACTCCGCAACAACCACAACGTCATCAAATTAGTTCATAAGCCCTTAGTGCTATTGCTGCATAAATACTTACTCATGTAAACATTATTAATACCTTGACGGGTCTTTACCCAACATAAGATATTAACAGTCCCTTACGATTACGTGCATATTGTTGAGTAAGTACTGTACCTACTTTAACTAATGACTGTCGCCCGTTGAGGGAGGTGACTAAAATCATAGTAAACTAGCCTTTATTCTCGCTGGACCAACTAATATAATTGTCTTATTCATGGATAATAAGAGCTGTGCCTTAAGTGAAAAGTTGAGGTGCTTTTTTTTCTCGGTGTGCGGCGGTTCCCAAGAGATGTGTTAATAAAAACTTAGCTGTATTAATGGATCAGTTAATGGAAAGTGAATTTTTCAGTGGGTGTCTTCTTGGGTAAGTGTGTTGGTGTATCTATTGTTAAAGTAGAAAACGTGGTTAAGATTGAGATTTATCTTTGTGCAGATATTGTAAAAATTTACTGTTTCGGTGGCGCAGTGGGAGTGTCTGTGATTTTTATATTAAATATGTTACTTATCTTGAGCCCCTTCATTGTATGTACAGAGATTGTATTCTAGTGTGGGCGGTGCCATATAAAAATAAATTGCTTGAAATCATTAATTAACCTCTTCACGACATCTATTTGGAGACAATAAAAAGTAAAAATAAAGAACGGAACAAAAAGTTATTTTGCTTTTTTAATGTGTAGTTTGTATATTGTGACTTATATCTTTAGGGTGATGTGGAAGCTCCTTATTTACGGTAGAGAGCTTTCTACTCGCTGACAATCCGCGCACGGTTGTTAGAGCTATCAGAGGCTAACGATGTACAAAACACAGACAAAACGTCATCTATAGTACGGGCACTAAATCCGACGTTACGTAGTAATACAACGCTTTGCACCCACAAGAAAATGAGAATGGAGATGCGATTAAAGATCAGCATGACGTGTGATGTTTATATTCCTTGTTAACACGTCTTAGCAAATTATTCAAAGTCTATTTCAGACCTTTAGCCTTACATAAATAATTCTAGCGTTACTTAATAGGTTTCTTGAGCATTGATCACCACACTTGCTTGAGGCAGGTTGCAGACAGTGGAAGTATAATAAATACATATACAAAATACAAAAAGACTTTATTTGTTCTCTCACACATAACAATTATTACAAATCTCTTTCTCAGCGCATCGACACGGGGGAGTTAGTTATTACAAATAAGAGTTCATACTAGAAGCAGGTATTTGTGTGGGAGACTGGTCTCCGAACTAGGAGGTAATGAACTGGAATGGACGGATGGAATAAAAATTCAAGTAACTATTATTATGTGTGTGTGTTTGTTACCACTCAGCACCTAAACAGCTGAACTGATTTCGATGAAAATTGGTATTGAAATAGATTCGGTGCCGTAAACGGACATAGGCTAATTTTTATCCCGAAGATCGATTTGGTTCCCGAGGGATACAAAACATATTAAGTATACGCGCGGACGAAGCCGTGTGGCGCAGCTAGTTAAAAATATTTAAACAATTATTTCCTATAATTATAGAAGACTTTATAAAAATAAACACCTAGTATTTATTATACATTCTTATTTTTTTGTAGATATTTATATAAATATTATAGTAGACGTGAATAATCTCTAACTTTTTATCAATATAGAAAACATGGTCAAGTATAATATTATTATTATAAACACCACTTTTTTCAGCATAACAAAAACAACAATTAAGTTTGTCTTATCTGTGGGCCACATCAGTCGCTGACCCCGGTAGTGCATGTTACGAGTCTATTTTGGCTCCGTAACTATAAAAGTGGTCCCAAAGCTTTATAACCTATCGTTACTGAGTTACACAAAAAGGTTTCTAACAAACTAAATCTCTCGTGCACACATTTAAAAATTATAGTGAATAAAAACTGTGAAACCAGTCGTGAAGTTTTCGTTGCGTTTACTAATCCTATTCCAAACGAACAGCACACACAATATGTATTTGATGCAAGTTTAGATACACTTTGGTTTAATAATAAAAAGGCTGTATTTAAATATTTCTACTAATTTGTAAATTGTTAATGTTTTAGCTTCACAAAGTATGTTACATGTAAAGATTTTCTTATATAACAATGTCGAAGTTGCTTCCGTTCAGTTACGTACTTGTATAGGAAAAGAAAACTTGCGAACCTGCCAAGGATTCCTTCGAGACGGCGTGTACGTTTCGACAAGGCGATCGTTTGAGCACAATCTTTATATTGTCCTATTTCAATATCGGCATAACAAGCGATTTTATTGTAAAGGAAAATTGAGCGCGCTCGAAACTTTGCCACAACTTTACCTTGTTGTTATTTATCCGATAATAATTATGAATAGCTCGCCGCATAAACCAATCCAGCGTCTTTATTTTTATGCAAAAATATGCATCGTTGAATAGATAAATCGCAGCATCAGCAACTGAATTTAAGAACTGTAATACTTGATTGATTTGCGCAAGAAATTTGTAAGAGCTCGCTGTTTATTATACAGAAAGAATCACGCAAGTAATACCAGAATCTGAAATAAGGCGGTGAGACACCATAAAATACTAAGAAACGTTAGACAATACAACAATAAGGTTGTTCGTTTTCCTTCTTTTAATATTCAATTTAATTGTCAGGAGAAACTTTTTTTACGTATCTATTTTGACTGAATATGCAAATGTAACGAGTAAATATATTCATGGGCACTTGTTAGCCGGTTTTGATTAGTCGTACCCTGAATAAGCTCGTGTGTGAATTAATCTCCAGTATCCTATTTACGTAGGCTTGTTAATCCGTTCTTATAGCATATACAATACATATTATTATTACGATAGATAAAAAATGCTAGTTCATTATATTGCACAGTATTGTTTTCGAGAATTTCGTTTTGATTATCCGATCATACGAAACGTTCGGAATTTAATTTCGAATTCCGTTCAAAATTTACCTGTGCTTGTGTTATTTGAACCGGTAAATATGCCCTACTTTATTAATGCGTAGACTTTTGGTTAAAAGCTTTAAAATTGGTATATTTTGTTTATGGAAAGTGTCACAAATCTGTAAGCACACGCCGTCTCTTCAAGTGACAGGCGCAATCTGTTTTCAAATAATTACTTGTGAAAGCCGAGACGGGGAAAATTAATTTCTTTGTAACTTAAACAACATCGATGTGGTCGTTTCTAGTTTGTGGTTTTTGTTATAAGTAGTGAATTTGTATCTAAAATTTTATCTGTGTACACCATATCGCTTATTCATTCGTTTTAATTAAAGTTTTAAGCACTGTATAAGACATTCGTAATATATGTTCACTGAATATTTTTCTATCTGTGTAAAAACTTATGTTTTGATACAATCACAATCTGATTGAATTTCATCATCATCCTATCAGGTCAAAATGTTTTGCCACCATTCCGAATTGTTTAATATGATCGTAAAAGTTTTGAAAAAACCTCAGACATTAGTTATAGAAAGACGGACTTTCAAAAAAAGACTAAATTCTAAATTAAACTAGTCTAGAATGTAAGTAATACTAATTAGGTTGCAAAAACATAAACATATACAATATTATTTAATAAATACACTAACCGCTTGCTGTTGGGTATGCTCTGGTGAGTAAAATTTCCATACTTGGTTCTTAGGTAACTTGTCACAAGTTATGATTTTAGTTATAAAATAATGTGTAGGCTTAACTGTGTAGTCTCAGGCCAGACGCATACTTTTTCTATCAATAAAAATATGTGATAAATATCATACAAAATAATATACTTACCTACTTATTTCATGCCAAGACTACGAAATAGTGATAACATAATATAAAAAATCACTTTTTATCTTAATTCGAGTACATTTATAAAAGTGCAAGTGTGAAGAAAAAAGTTTGATCGCAGTTAAGAAAATAAGCCATTATTCAATCAGAGCCGAATGAAAACGTCTTGAAACATTATGAGTGACATTATTATTAAAAGTTTCTCATTGTTGGGATATAAAACCTTACCTAGGAACAACTACTTGCTCATAGTTTTATCTCTCGGTAAATAAATGAACAAAACAAGAGAAGGCGGATATCCTGATTACATTTTTCACAGTGGCACAAAGGCGCGCTCTCACTTTGCGTCACCTTAAACCACTTTAAGCGGTAGCTTGTCTAAAATCATAATGTGGTTATTATTTCACCCGAGCTCGTAGCAGAGGCACTGCTGTCGACAAGGCGGCCATTTTCCCAAAATTATCGCTACTCGGCCTCGCTACGACAAAATCGAGGACGTAGGTACCCGCGAACTTGCACAGCGCATTAACGAAAAATATTATTTCGACCAAGAAAATACCCTTTTCTGGCCTTAATATAAATAAACGAGCCAATAGAGTATAATTCTAGAGTATAATATCTATCCCACGCCCAATTATTACACAGTTATAACAATAGAATGTAATTAACCCACGTCAGTTCCCATTGCGTTCAAAATAAATTTATTATCTACACAAGATTATGTTAGTATTTTAATAACATTCAGACTAACACTAACGTGTTTGTTACTAATATATTAAAAATGTTAACGATATAATATTTATTTGAACGAAAACAAATTGTTTTTTTTTTTAATTTACAGAGGCGTAATACACAGTAATTATAGACTCGAAAACGAAAACAGAAATTATTAACGTGATGTAGGTATTTTACATACCTACATCACGTTAATAATTTACGAAGAAATAAATTCTAATATCTGCTTTTAAACTTTTAGTCGTAATAATAATATGTTTATCGAAGATACCATTCATGTTTGTATATTCAAAGATGTAGGAGGTACTTACAGGGCTGTCCTAACTAACAGCAACACAAATCCAATCTCGGCTGCAGGCTGCGGATCCGGCTACGGCTACACTAGTGGTTTTCTATGTAGATGTATGGATTTCTGCAAAAACATTCCGAACGCGGCTGTGGCTGCACGTGCTGCCGAGTGTCGGCAGCTGCAGCTGAGCTTAGGCAGATTCAGCCGCGTTTGGAATGTTTTCGCAAAAATGCATACATTTATATAGATAAATCCAATCGTGCAGCCGCAGCCGGCTTCGTGCAGCTGCCGAATGTGCTGCCTGCTTCCGAAGCCTGCAGCCGAGGTTGGAATAGCACCTTTATTGTACTTTTCTGAAATTGTATCTAATATGTTTGACTCAAAGGTTTCCTAATGATTGATTTTGCTTTATTTAACAACAACAAAAGTTAGTAGGTATTTTCCTGTAGAAACTTTAAAAGATGCAAACTATGAATATTGAGATTTGTGGCTTCAGTGCAGACAATATTTTAATATTGTCTGCTTAAAGTATTAGCTTTAAATTAAATTTACTAGTTCAGTTGTATTTTTAAACTAACTTTTACTATATTTTTTGTTGTGTTATCGTAAAAGCAGCTCGGTCCTAATTTGTATGAAGGTATTATGATAATAAATACGTGACTTGTAACAAAATAATATGCATTTACTATACATATAAATACCTGATTTTTATAATACTTAACTTCGTATAGTGAGTGAGAGAGTGTATGAAGATTTTAACACAGTCTATTAGAAGCACATTATTTCTTAGATTATAAAAGTTTCACAGCACAAATTTTCTTTTGCGCTTTCTAAATCAATCGACCATGATGGATTAACCAAGCTGAAAACAAAATTTTGTATTCAGATACGTAAAACACAAGTTGGGCCTGCATTTGACTTGATTATTTTGCTTTATAAAGTTCGCACAACTTTGTTGAAAAGCGAAGAATTAAAATAAAACAAATAAAATTCTCATTTTCGTAAGTTGCATTAGAGAGGTACAGTTCAGTAGAAAATTACATTACTGTGTTCGATGTTTTGTTCGACATTTATGTGTTTCTGTAGTTGTAATTGGATTTTACATTCATCAATATTTTTATATCTGAATCGGGTTTCAACAAAATTGTCCTTAAAATACAATTACTCAGAAAATCGTCTTTAGCCGAGAGAATATTTGTTGAAGAAGGCAACTAAATTTAAGAGAAGTTACTAAGATTTACTGCTTTATGACGACAAAAGCACCGGGAACGATGCGGAGAGGGCGGGCCGTGGTAACAAATATCCTCTGCACTTGCCAAAACTACGCGACGAATGAAATTTGTCAAAATAATTTCACGTAGAGAAGAATGTATTATTTTATATTCATCTCGTAAATTGAATGGGAACAATGAGTTGTGAATATTTTCATCAAATTTTATGCTATGGTACATTTATGAAATTACAATATCCCAAAAAAATAGCTCGATATGACAAATTGACAGCTCACTGCGTTATCGTCATTGCATTAATTTCGGCGTTGCATTTAATAAAATCAACAATAGAAGTGGTTCTGATTATAGTTGTACAAGTCCTTAATATAAAAAGGATTAAATGTAATGGATTCGATCGTATATTTGTTCTACTATTATATCAGAACTTAGCTACGGACAGATCGCACTTTTAGCGTGCAGTTAATCTATTCAACCACTTTATAAATGAAAGTGTGGAAGTTAATTAAAAGTATATTACAAATTTTGTTCTTTCTAACAATAGCCAAGTCAGTTTGCTAGCCATTTGAGATCATATAAAGGTTTTAGATCAACCGCCGTCTTGAGAACCGAGATTCGATCCCTGGGCCGTGTAAATTGATACCTGGTTATGAGTTCTCTTTCTTCAAATGGCGATTGCATGTCCTACCTTCTGTTCTGTGGGAAGTTGACTGGATGTTCTATTTGGACTGTGATGCATTTGTTATAAAACCAAAACGGTTAATAATCTAAACTTTTCAACATTGTTATGCTAACCTTTCGTGGCACCGTTGTTACCTCATACCTATTTTTGAACGAAACTGAATATTTTGCTTTCAATATACAAGTTGATTTTGTTCTGAAGCTTTCTAAACATGAGAATTAAGTGTTAAAAATCAGACAAATTCTTAATAGCTTACTCTCCTTGTTTCAGAATTGCAATTGTACGACAATATTAAAAAACATTTTTGTAATTTATGGAGTAAGTAGGTATAGTCTATTCATTATGCTTCAATAATTGATATGTACTTACTATGCCTACATGTATAAATAAAAAGGTTTGATTAAAACTAGAATTCTGCAAATTATATAAATGCCGGCTGAATTTAAGTTGTAGAAGTGGAAGATAAAATGCTAACATTTATCCCGTTCAACTAAATAGAATCTTAGCAGAATCGAGTAAGATTTATAAGACTTTCGCTAATTTGTTTGGAGGCATCAAACAACTACGTAATGTGTGCCGTCTTGGCAGCGCAAACGTCTTGCTCTCGGAGCAGCGACCCGCAGCAAAAAACAATGTACGTTTATTATTCGATACGTAGTCGTATAAAATTTAAAACGCGACAGTATGAGTAATCCGGGTACAAATTGAATACATGATTATGTTGGGTACGTTTGCTTACATCTCCACGTTTTTTCCTAAATCGTGTCGATTTCAATGAAATTGTGTACCATGATTGGAATAAAATTCAAATTCTTCGAGTGAATCGCGAATGAGTGGGTCGTATCGGGCTTGTAAAGATAGATTCAATCAAATGCGGATTCGTTTCTGCTATATACTGTCTCATTTAAATAAATGAACAAGCTACAAATAAGCTGTTTCGAACGACATTCGAAAGTCACCGAATATGCGGCGTAGTTAGGAAATATTTTTCTATGTAAAAATATACGTGCCTATTTAATTTTCTTTTATCTTTGAACATAATTTTGTACCTCGACCTTGGAGACATAATGTCTTTGATGAATGTAAAGACAATTACGCGCAATACTGCTTTTACTCTTTTTTACGGTAAAGAAAAAGAGTTATGAAATATTCCTAATCGTAGCAGGTCACGTTAAACGTATATTCTAAACAATAAATAATAAATTTTGTATACGATGAAAAGTCAATAATAAATTGAATCTAATGTAATTTACTCAATGATAAATTAAAACGAAATATTTTAATCATCATATCATTGAGTTTCTTAATTTCATATATTTTGTATACTTTCATTAATTCAGTTTCTAATCTGAAATAGTGTCACAGGGACCTCGACCCAAATAACTACATCGAGTGCGTCATTAAAACTGTGTCTCGTGAACTCGGATTCCTGAGCAAGGAGAGACAATTCTTCACGCTTGAGCAACTGTGTATTTTATATACGACAAGCTTGCTTTAGCGTGGAATACTGTATTCATTTCTGTAATAATAATAATAAATAATAATAAGAATAATAATATAATAATAATAATAATAATCTTTATTCAGCCAAGTTTTTACAAGTCTGTCTTATAAACTAAACTTATAGTAAGTAAGTAAGGCTATTTTAGGTAGGAAAGCTAGTTGCCTCTGACTCCCAAACTAGGTTGGAACCTGTGTTTTAAGTCAATCAGTGGTTCATCGTTCTGACTGCTCAATACAGTTAAAGACTTATGCTATGGAGAGTTAACATAATTATGGTGCTAAACCTATGATTATTAAATGATGGTCCCGGGAAGTGTCTATTAGACCAGCGTTACCTTTTTGACCACAGATTCTTAAGAAATTAATAATGATTCTTAAAGTTCTTCTTATTAAATGTCAGTCAGTCATCAGTAATATTACGCCACACAACCAATTACTTTGATACATGTTTTTATTATATTACAAGTCAATCAATACTTCATTTAGCAAAATGAGGTTTCAATTGAAAATCTGCACTATAAACATCCTGATTGCAACTTTTATAGTAAACTTGTCATGTAATTTAGATTTGACAGAATATTTTTCAATAGAATCTATTTAATAATTATCCAAATATAATATTTTGGTCAACTGATTTTTCATTATCTTATGCAAAGCTTAAAGCTTCGGCCAAACCTGCGCGACTGCGGGACGCGGGAGCGTCTGCAACGCGAAACTTAACGTCCACACCTGCGCGACTGCGACGCGAACCGCGAACTTCGTTTGTTAGTGAACAATCACTAAAGCTGCGCGTCTTTATCTGGTAATAGATGCGCCCTACGGCTTCGCCTGCGCCTAAAATGTGTTTTGTCTCCCTCGGGAATCAGATCGATTTTCGGGATAAAAATAACCTTAAATACTTTGTCTGTCTCTGGCACCAAACCTTTCTAACATACCAATTTTCATTGAAATCCGTTTAGCCGTTTAGGCACTAAGTGGTATAATGTTAGTAGGATAGCTACTAAATTGTTGTGGTGATGACATTCTCGTATTTAACATCAAGTTCTGACTCTGATGAAAAAGACCTTTTATTGCTTTTGCGGAATAAACCACGCGACAAATAATGGCAACCTCTCTGGTTCAATGGTTTGTTTGACAGGGTTTTATTTACAGCTGATGGTAAGTGGTAACTGTCGCTGATGTCGCTTCTTTATGCCTGGGACTCTGCGGTCTGCAAAGCCACTGCCTACCGGCAAGGGAGTGAGTTAGGTGAAGGAGGTGGGATAGGCGAATGGAATGTGGTAGGTAAAGGTAGTGGTGTAGGTGCAAAGAGTAAGGTAGGCAAAGGTAGTGGAGTAGGGAATGAGGAAAAATGAAAGGGGAGAGATTGGCCTCCGGCGCTCTCACTTACCGAACGAAAGTAATACTACTACTCTTACATCGAACTTTTAATGAGAGGGTAGTACTTTAATTATACTATTACACACGTCTGACCACTAGACGCGTGCGTCCCGCTCCGCGGACGCTGCAGTCCCGCGTTGCGGTCGCGCAGGTGTGCAAGGCGCCATAGTTATTATACGGCAGCGACCGCCGCGCGGCAGACGCGCCCGCTTCGCAGTCGCTTTGGTCGCGTAGGTTTGGCCGAAGCTTAAAGCTTATGTAGAGTATATATTTTGACCTAACATTATTTTAATTTTCATTGAATTATTTGTATTGGTATTTAAGTTTGCATTTTGTAACCAAATACAGCAAATAAATACATTTTATGCGATCTAGATTTGTTTACGGTATAAATTAAATTACACAATATTAAAATTACTTTAATTACCAATTAATTAGTATTCGTTTGCTAGAGTCGTCGCGGCAACCTGGCAGTACTCTAGCAACTGTGTTTTGCCAGTCAACTAGGCAGTAGCATGTTTTGAGTTCAGTTTTAATATTGTTTAAATCATAAAGGTATGTAGATGAAAGATAGCAAAAACCGTTAAAGTAATTTAGTAGGCCTTTGACTTTGAATAGCCCAGACAAATTTAAATATCAATTTTCGTTAAACGTACTTACATTGTATAATAAGTAAACGAGCCCGCATAATCAAGTTTGTTTGAAAAGATGTTTTCTATTTTCATTATAAGAGTAAAACTTAATTTACATAATACAGTCGTATGTAAAAGTTTAACGTTGCAAAATAGACTTAACTTCTGCGTAAATTTTCCAACGTATAAAATATTAATTTAGAAAACGGATTGGTAGCGAGTAACTCTTATAAATTAAATGAAGAAACGGACAATGTTATACATCGCTGAAGGGAACAAGGAGGTTCTAATCATATAGTTTGTTATCATAGTTGGGTTGAAAATATAGAGTAGGGTCTAGACAATGCAGTAAAGATAAAAAATCTAACATAAAACGAATAGCAGCGTGTTAGGACTGACACCGCAGCACCACTGCAATCATAGATACGCCAATCTAAAGTGGTGATTTGTACAAAAACCCCCCAAACAATCTAACTCTCTGTATAATGTTAACTGTGAGTTTTAATCTAAAGTCCTATAAACCTATTATGAATTGTTTTATTAGTTATCTCATACTCATGATATGGTGTGTCATTAGCTAAGGATAATATTAACATTTTTGATTTTTTTTTGCATTTTACATTTTAAAGTATCTTTTATAATATAATGCTTCGGGTACAAGTTACTACATTTTGTTAGCTAAGTAGTAGAAATAAAATGCAGGTAATGCAACTAACTGATGTGCGTGTCACGGCCACGGCCGGTGAACGTGAAAATAGCGGTGGTCGTGTTTTTCAGCTGATAGTATGACGATAACGATATTTGCACCCCCTTAATTTTTTTTTATACAACTTTGGTGGCAAACAAGCATGATGGTAAGTGGTAATCGTAACCTATAGAGATGGCTGTTTTCCAAGCATCGCAGAAGTAATAATGCTTACAAAACACAACCGAGCCGTTGTCGACCACGGAGAATGGGATGATGCCATGGGATAGCTGTCAATTCGACACCGTCACTTACTCTATTTACTTTTAAACTTTCGCGTCGCATGATATAGTAGAACTAAATATACGGGAATTCACGCAATCATGCATTAGGTATTTACATACCTTATTTTGCTTGACGTTTCGACCAGGTTACACCGGCCGTGGTCACAAGCAGACTGGTGTGGCGAAGTCAGGGCTCCGTATGCGAAGTAGATTCTAGATCTACCCTCACATTTTTGTCTTTCCACGTACTATCACAAAACACACTGACAGTGTCCTTTTTTTTTTTTTTATTTATTTAGGTAAACAAACAATGACACAATACATACTTTTATACAATGTAACAATTTGCAAACAAACAATTGTGCCACCAGCGACATTTACCACATATTTACTCAGAGTATTAAAAACATTGGTTATTGTTGAGACGAGATACAGTGTATATAAATTTGTTTTGCAACATATAACTTAAACAATTTTAGGTAATTGCAATGTGCTAAATTGAATCTAAGTTAGAAAGCAATAGTTTCTTAAACATACTAGGACGTGTTACCATTAAATCTATAGAGTTGAAGTGATTGTTATACGATTCAACCAAGCGGAACATCGGCGATCGTTTACCAGCATTGGTGCGGCATTTATTGGTAGCAAATATTTTACATAAATTACGACTATGTGTTCTTGTGGGTATTCTATAACATATTCTATTTGTGAGTGGAATACAATCATAGTTGTTATGACAAAGGTCATACAGTAACATCGCCTGTAAGTATAGACGCCTTTGTTCTAAAGTCAAAAATCTATATTTTACAAGCAATTCTTCATATGAAGGCTTATTGTGACAACACTTGAAATGTATACAGTGCAAAAATTTTCTTTGAACAGTTTCTATGGCATTAACGTATTTATCATAAAACGGATTCCAGATAGGCACGGCATATTCAAGCTCTGAACGGACCAAAGATTTATATAAATAAAGATATATAGAAGAATCCTTATTCTGTATGCCGTCCGTATTCCGAGCGTTAACCGACTGCGCAAAGCGAGGTTGTGTAATTTGAATTTGAAAATAAGGTATGTAAATACCCAATGCATGATCGCGTGAATTCCCGTATATTTAGTTCTACTACGTCACTAACTCTTTTTGAAATAGTCACTCTATTAAATTACTGTCTTAATTTGGTTTCAAGCGTTTACTTAACAATAACTTTAGGTATTCTAATTTTCCAGAAAATACTTTCACTTCCAATCGTTACATCTAAAAAATAAAGTTGTCAATGTGGCTTAATGAAAACGAATTAATAAACTGTACCCACAAATACGTGTCAACGCAGTAAAAGCTCTTACCTTGCGGTAAATTAAGTTGTACGGCAATTGGCGACGCAAACAGATTAACTGAACATTACATACAATCGTTTTTCCAATAAATTCTTAACGCGAGAGCGCTTCTCAGCTTTATTATGTAAATACAAATGGTATTAACTTTAGATAACTCGACATTCAGTAGAAGTTCTAACTTTTTTTCTAAACTGATTTATTTTTATCCAAATCTCTAGCTTTCCGCGGCGCAGTTTCATCCTCGTCTTTCCGTACTGCTCTGTTCTCGTCGCCAGTAGCGTGATGCTACATAGCCAATAACGTTCCTGGGAACCGGGCTATATATCATATGAAAAAGACTTTTCAAATCTGTCTGGTAGTTTCAGAGATTAGCGCGTTTAAACGAACAATCTCTTCCGCTTTATATAATTAATAAAAGTGTAGATATAGATAAGCATAGTTTATACTATCATGTGTAATCAAAATAATCATTGAATTTAAGTTTGAATTTCGCGCCCCACGGATTCGCCCGCGCGTAGAGTATGTTTTGTATCCAGACCAATTTTAGAGATAAAAAGTCTGCCTGCCTATGTCTGTTTGTGGCACCGAATCCATCTACATACCAATTTCGCATCGAAATCGGTTCAGCCGTTTAGGCGCTGAGTGGTAACAAACACTCACACATATACAAACTTTTGCATAAGATAATATTAGTAGGATTGGCCGTATGCTTGTTTGCTACCTAAGTTAATTAAATTAAAAAAAATATGTTACCCTCACCTGATATCAATAATGTTCTTTGTTTTTATTGCGGACAGTGGTAAACGAGCAAACGACCCACGTAATGCCACCTAAATACGTACTACCCTAACGTCGATCTTCTATTTGAGGGAGTTCTTCCCCGGTCGGTCCGTCATCCTAAAAACAGCGTGGATCTATTACCGTAGAAAGAACGAAAAGTGGATATACTTAAAAGGTACAAATGATCTCGTTCTATTTAAAACCTTAAAACTCGTACTATGCATATTCAAAGCATGAAGGCAGCATGTCTGCTATTATCTCAGTTAAATATGGGATTTCTGTCATCTGAAGATGCGATACCATACAAACATCTCATTACCGGGACGCAGAACAGGAACATCACAGGACGTTTTCCTTATCGTGGTCACTCGTGGTTGCATGCTTGAGTAGTATTTAAGTTTAGCATTTTCGTGTAAAAGATCTCATAAAATTAAATGACCAATTTTAACAACAAAAAAAATATAAAAATAAATTTGCCACACATTTTAAGAAAATTTGTTTTAAATCCCAAATTCATTTATAATCATGTAACATTTACAAAAATAATATTTGTGTGGCTTACCTTACCTACATGCTATGAATTATTCATTTTGAGTTTTACTAGATTCTGCGCACGAAATGTTGTTATAACTACCTACCTACTTCGCCAATTCATTAAAACTATTATTACACATACACTGTAAAGGATGCTATTGGTATTAGGTGGTGTGTTTCTGTGTTTTATGGGTCTCATCTTCAAAGATACGAAAACATTCGGGAATATGTATGCCCTACATTACGTATTTGCACCTAGAGCAGGTACGAGCTTAATATAACAAAAGTCACAAACAGCCATAGGACACGTCTTTTCAGACTTATCATCTGAAGTATGTAGTCACTATATTACCCTACCAAAATGGCTATGCTCTGCCTGATGATAATCAGTGGGGCTTATGAAGAGTGGGTGGGACCTAGTAACCCAAAGGCCATCATGTCAAACTGCAAGCGTGGTGGCTTCCACTATGACGGCTTATTTCACGCAACGAAACGCACAATAGAACCGAAATCAAAATTGGTAGGCGAAAAAGCTCTGCATAAAATTGTGCCCTCTGTAAAAATCTTTCCATTATAAATGAAATTAAATCTCTGTCAATTAAATTTTGCATAATTGAGAACCTCTTCTTTTTATGAGTACGAGCTCTATTTACCCTCGGCTTGGTTTCTGTGAACTAGAAGATTTTTATAGTAGAACTTTTTCATGCGACGAAATAGCAAACAAGCACGGTAATTCATTACTTAATAATAGTTGAAATCTTATGGATGACATATCACGTAACACACGAATAGTATTAATTAAATTCTCGCTACAATTCCTACTACACTCCAGAGGCCCTAGACAAGCGTCAAACATTTCTATTCTATTCATAGAATAGATAAAAAAATGTATGAGATTGACATAAGCGTTGGCGTTAGCTTGTGTCAATCCTATACATTTTTTAATCTATTCTATGAATAGAATAGAAGTCTTTGCCACTTGTCTAGGGCCTCAGGTACGTGATCGTATAAAACGTTGCATTACGTTTTGTTTTTGACTGATGCTGCTACAAAAGAAGACCGCAACTGTGTGATGATTGTTGCATAAAAATAAGCCTTAAGTAAGATGTATAGAGGCGTTTTTGCAATGACTCTTGTCTTTTAGTTACTGTCTTCGTTTGTGTAACAAAAATAATCGAAAAGTATATAGACAAAAGTGATGACGATTGATTAAATTAGTGCATATAAAATGATACAACATTATGATGTTAGTGATGAAAAACATATTGAGTATGTACAATAACCTACCTACTCAATATGTTTTTAATTTCAAACATTGAAATATAATATTAATTAGATTTAAATTAATTTGCACTTCAGTACCAGATTTGCGTCAACTACACAAATCACAAAATTTAATTAAATAATCACTAATTACGGGTCGACATAATAATATCAACCACAAAGTTTTGTAGTACATAAATTAATTTTATATATCTGACAATATTTTATTATACGACTCGTTAGACAGCAAATTATATTTTTGGGTTTCAATAAATTGAGGGATAATTTATTTATTACCTGCTAGCTGCGCCCTGCGGCTTCGCCCGCGCTGAAATCGGTATAATGTTTAATATAATTGTTTATATTTATCTTACGCTAGAGAACGAATAGCAGTAGCGCACCTTCCTCTCGTTGTTTAATGCAGAACCATTAGAGACCGAGGACGTCATAGTTAAACAAGTAGTCCCTTTCCGTAGTTAACAGACTGTTAACTATGCGTGTGTGGTTTTGTATAATGTGAATGATGTGGGCAGCTGCATTCGCTAATGAGTGTCATAATAAACATAATTATGTAGATAGGATCACCTGGAAATGTCTCGTGGTTCGTGTCCAACATTTATTTAGTATTCTTAGAGCATTAGGTATTACTTATCTCTCTTTAAACTAGGTTCAAGGAGAGAAATCACTACAAGATATAGGTACAATAGTTTGGCTGACCCCTTGACACTTATATTTAAGACTAGCTTGCCGCGGCGCGGTTTTACCCGCGTCTTTGTTTACTGCTCTGCTCCCGTATACAGTAGCGTGATTCAATAATCATTCAAATCCGATTAGTAATGCCTGAGATTAGCGCGTTCAAACAAACTCTTTCGCTTTATATACAAGGTGACCAAAAAGATAACGGGTATTTGTTTTTGCATTGAAATAGAAATAGAGTAGCGGATAAATATAAGGACGGTATCACGACAACCACCATTTTATGGACATAATGCTGTGAATCTTTCTGGCCAGAGTTGCAGCAGTTTCAAGGTTTTAACTCAAGGACATGGTTGACTAACAAGATAGAGCCACTTGTGATACATAAGATTAATCAGTTGCAGCCTGGTAACGAGTTATTCCCTAATATGGTCATTTTGTGTGGACAAACATCTAATCTTTTTTTAAATAATTTTGAATATTGTATTCAAATAATGAACATTAAAAAAAAGTTAATTGTTAGCATTTTTATTTGTTTTAACCAAAATAACTGATACTCTATAATAATAATAATAATAATAATAATAATAATAATAATAAATTATTATTATCACAGACAGGACTATTATAGCTAACAAGCCTGATATTGTGGTAGTGGATCGATCCGAACGCCTTGCAATTATAGTTGATATTACCGTCCCTCATGACGAGAATCTCATGAAGGCTGAGAAAGACAAGCAAATAAAATATCTTGATTTAGCCCATGAGATTGTTGACATGTGGGATGTGGATTCAGCTGTCATTGTACCGATAGTTGTTAGCGTCAATGGCTTAATAGCAAAGAGCCTCGACCAACACCTAAAGAGGCTCGCATTAGGTGGATGGGTCAAGGGCCAGATCCAGAAGGCAGTGCTTCTCGACACGGCACGTATTGTTAGGAGGTTCCTCTCTCTGGAACCCTAACCGCCGGTAGCTTGGACTCTAGTCTCGTTGCCGGTGGTAATCTATTTTTTATATTTTTAAATGTGTATTTTTTGTTTTATGTAAATATATACCTGTTTAAAAATGTAATTAATAAGAAAAAATATAAATAAAGAGAATAATAATAATAGTTTATTTTCATTTTCTTACGAGCTAGTTTACATAAATTAATAAGGGTTCTCCTTTTAAGTAACAAAATACTTGTGTTAGGAGACCCCGCTCTTCACATTACATGGGATAAATACTAGACAGGTAAGTAAGCCGAGATTAGATTATAAAAACAAAAAAAGAAAAACATGTGTGTGGGTATGTGTGTGGAGGTGCGTGTGTGTGTAAGGAGGGTGTGAATAAATGAGTGTGACTGTGTATGTGTGTGTGTGTGTGTGTGTGTGTGTATGTGTGTGTGTGTGTGTGTGTGTGTGTGTGTGTGTGTGTGTGTGTGTGTGTGTGTGTGAAAAGGAAAGTATGTGTGTTATATGCAATTATATACATATGAGTGAATGAATAAAATAATGTAATTTAAAATTTAAAACTCTTATTGAACACCTTATAGAACAGCACTACCATGAACATCAACAGCGCCCTTATTGTTTATTCTGAGAACTTCGTTTCTATTCAAATTTGAATGTTTTACCCGACTTCAAAAAAAGGAGGACGTTTCTCAATTCGACCGTATATATTTTTTTTTATGTGTGTTCGCGGATAACTTAGTCGTTTATGAACCGCTTTTCATAATTCTTGGTTTGTTGGAAATAAGATATCCCAAGGGTGGTACCATGATAAGGAAACCAGGATCTGATGATGGCATCACAGAGAAATCGAGGGGAAAATTCGAAAATCGTACTAACGACTAGTGCATTTATGTTTTTCAGTAAATACTATATGAACCTTACTACAATAGCAAATTAAGATTAACAATACCTATATGTACCTAGTTATTGTTTTACTTGGCACTAACTTCAAAATATATAATTATTATATAATTATTTAATTAATTCTGATTATCTAAATCAAAATATGAATCACTTTGTGCTATGTAAACTTATTTTTTACTTTTTAGTTTCTTTCCTGTTTGAAGTCGATTTCTTTTTGTTAAAAATTATTTTATACTGTCACTGATGACATGAGACAAACAAAATACACGTTATCGCAGAGACTTTGCATTACACTGTAAAGTATAGTACGGTTACTGTTTTTTATAGATCATAGATAATGCTATCATAGGTAACATAATGTATACGGCTACTGTAATTATACGAGAGTATAATTATAAAGTAAAAAATGTAGAATAATTTTCGAACGAAACATAATTATTATGATATTGACAACATAGATTTTTTTATTTGACAATCAACAAAAAAAGACAGTCAATTGTCACGATTAAACTTACGCGTTTATGATCTGTGGACCGGCTAGTCAAAGGGGCATTAAAACTCAAAAGCAGATAAAGAATAAAATATTTTTTAACAAAATAACAATTTCAAACAGAAAGAAAACTAAAAAGTTAAAAATAAATTACCTTAGCACAAAGTAATTCGTATTTTAATTTAGATAATCAGAAATTATTGAATAAGGATTTTATAATTTTATAATTTTGAATTATTTTTTAATTCTATAATTTTGAAAAACTAGTTAAAGGTATTATACCTATAACTATTTATTATTTACTTAGTCTAATTTTAATCAATCTAAATTTGCTATTGTAGTAAGGTGCTTGTATTATTTCTCTGTGATTCTGATTATACATAATCTTTGAGAAATAAAGAATTCTTAAACCGTAGGTAAATTTATTTTTCTTATGGGTTTCCTTCGTGTTTGAAGTCGGTTTTTTTTTGTACAGCGTACGAGCGTGATGTTATGTTATGAACTTGTGTAAACAATAGACAGACATGAGATTTTAGCAATCCCAGTCCATTTGCTATCATTTATTGAGAAGTTCCGTTGCATATCTCCGAAGTTCTTCATCAGATCTCTACCACTTTGCAATGGAACCACTCCAAGAAAGTACTTTTTGAAAAACTACCGAAATCGCTACAAGTGTGCCTATAAAATTTGAAGTGGTTTTTCTATTTCGCTAGGATCCCGTAGCTTGATGATCATGGGACAACCTAGGACGTATACCCTTTCAAACAAAAAAGAGTTAATTGGTCCAGCTATCTTCGAGTAATCGGGGATCATACATGAAAAAAGGTTTCGACGAATTGAGAACCTCCTTCTTTTAAAGTTGGTTAAAAATCTCATAACTATATTGAATGACACTAGATACTAGGAGACAAACGTAGGTGCAAACATTTAAAACATAGAACGCAGTCGTTTTATTGCAACTGCTAAAAATAATCATTACAGTTCTACCCTTTAGCAGTACTAATTTAGAAAAGTATGATACAATGTTTGTATAATTAGAAGAAATGAGTAACAAAACGCCCCATTTAATCTATTTAAACATTGAAACAGAGCCACAGAACTAATAAAGCCTCCCATTGCAGTGGATAACGAAATAATTGAACGGAAATTATTCCATTGCATACATTTAGAGGCTGTACCGTGGGTCTGTCGCGCCTTTATGTACACAACAAGAAACAACGGTGGCTCCGCGGAATTCCCTAGTTTCCTTAACAAGCAGTTGGATGACAGCCAAAACAACGAACGTTATTTAAGGCTGGGTACAGACTTCGAGGAAATACGCGACTGCGCTTTGATTTATTTTAATACGAAACTCAACAGGATATTGAAGTTTTGAGATCGATTGTGACAGTTTCAGATGTTTGTTGTAGTTGAGATGTGATGACTATACCTACAAAGGCGATTTACACTTTGGCTATAGTATTTGCCTCACAATAATGTGTAGATTTTAATTTACGATTAAACAGTTTTCTCTTAATGATCTTATCAAATAAGTATTATAAATTCTAACTTTGGTAAGACAACTGTGTTCATACTTCATATCAGCTTGACCAAATATTTATCTCGTATTAGGAAATAACCTATTTTATGTATTTATTGTTATTGTTTTTAATATCAAGCCATGATTACTAACGTGTCAAATTTCAATTTCATCAAATTTGTGGGCTGATAGATATTATTGGTCAATATTGAAGCTATTTTTTATAAATTCAGCAAATGAACGATAAAAACGTGATATACTGCTTACCATCAGACAGAGTGGAGTGACTTTGGTAGGTTAGTATAAAAATAAAACTAATAGTATATTTCTCGTCCCTAGTTTTATTAATTTGAATTAATACAACTCAACTCAAGCTTATAGCTTATACTCTTAAAGTCAATAAAATAGCTTGTGAGCTATGATTTCGATGCGTTACTGAGTTCGTATCTACTCAATATCACAAATCTCAAATCAGTTTCCGATAGCCTTTATAATATTCAAACTGTCAAATGGCAGTCCCAAGAAACTCAAAGATGTTCTTTTACCTACTCACCAAGTGCGCATTATAAGATGTTGTATGTTTTTGTCAATACACCGCATTTGAAGAAAATTAAAGATTTCCGATATTAGCTCTACAAAACTTTAAACGCACGTGTACTCGCCGCTTTATTCGAGAGAATTGCAGTTGCGCTGTTGCGAGCCACTCAGTTTAAGAGGGTATGACCATTTAATTTCCTTTAAAAAATTTCTAACAAAGAAAATTTATAATCTTTACAAATCTATTCAATTTGAGGGAACTGGTGTTAGAATTGTGTAAGTAATGTGTCGTATTTCTTCAGGTCCAGGTCTAAGTTGCCCATCTGTAAGAGAGATGAGGTAAAGTAAGATTTTTCATAATTGAAAATTAATTGTACATTCGTATATCTCAATAGTATTGTACTAGTACAGTTCACAAATTTTACACAATGTGTTTAATGTGTTGCCATTCTTATTACTAGAGTATACCTATATTATAGTCTATACACATATAACTATGATTTCTTTTTTTTAAAACTTCAACAGAAAACTCTCAGTATTAATCCATTACGAAAGCATTTGCCAGGATCATAAAGATTGTGTGTCCCGTTAGCCAGTCAATATAGATATAGGTTAAAGCCTTTCAATTTTTCTAATGTTTGTCCTACATTTATGAGATAGTAATTTTTATTTATGGTTTGTGTAACAGTATCTATATCTATATCTATACTTATAATAAATCTCTAGCAAGATAAAATCTGTACATCGAATATATTTAAAAAAATACTATTGGGGGGTAATATTTATTCGATACTGATGCCAAAAATGTCATTTAGAATTTTTTTGTCTGTCTGTCTGTCTGTCTGTATGTGCAGGCATGAATCAAAAACCACTGAACGGATTTTTATCAAACTCGCTACATTTATAGATCATACTCCTGGCCAGGTATGGATTTATAGGCTACCTTTTGTCCCGAAAAAAAACCGGGTATCCCGGATATCCTTAAAAATGTCACAAAATTATTTATTAATATGTGTTACAGGGTGAATATCTGCAAGTGACTATACACTATACATAGCGGACAGGAACACCTATAGAATAAAAAAAGAATTATTAAAATCCGACCATAAATACCAGTAATTTTTGAAAATAAAAGTGTTATGTATACGAGGCGCGTAGCGACCGCGCCGGTGCAGTTCGATGGCGGTTTGCACTCATGTATCGCAGCTAGCTTCGTGTAACATTTAATGTTTGTTTAACTAAAATTGGTTTACAAACTAGAAAGTTAGGTCAATTTAATCTATATTCAGAAAGTTATAAATGCGATTTAGCCAATGCGGTAAAATTTTTATTAAATTTAGTTTGTAAAACTACTATTAGATTTTTATAATAATGCGTTTATATGAATTTAAGCACAACATTATAAAATAATGTTATTGTTTTCGAGACATAAATATGTCCAATTTAAGTTGAACTCTCATCAATATGGTAGACCATATTAATTAGGGACCATATTACTGATGATTATAAGTACATCTGGATGTACGTACATCTTGAAGGTGAACAAAGGATGTACTACAACCCTGACACCATGACGGAATGTTCAAAAAATCTAAGACAAACTACATACTCTGTATTCTTTCAACTTTGTGAAACAGTTATAATCATAAAAAAAAAGTCGATCAGCTGTGAATGGTGAATCAGTTATTTAGATTCAGTTACTTTTGTAAACTGTTCATGTTGCTTATTTTCTTAAGGATAGATGGTATGTACCTTACATACGGGCACTTACTAGAAGATAATCAACATAGGAATGATGACGCTTTGTTTGAAACATGTATAACTGAAAATTCATATCGACTCCATCATTTGAAATCAGTTTTGCTGGTGTATTGTGCTATTTCAAATTCATTTCAGTGGTGGCATAAATTATTATACTGACCATATTGGATAAAGATACTGTGGAAGAAAAAAGAAAATAAAGAGGTATATAATATGAGGTAATTATGCCTTCGAAGCACTGATTTTCAGACAAAACTAATACATTACGTCGCCGTCGATATTTAATGTACATCTCCAGTCAATCCGCCCCACTTATTCTAAAAGATCTACTACTGTGAAATGTTTGCTGGCTATACAATATACAGAATGATTTATTAAAGTAATATGCTATGCAAATAAATCGAGATTACTTAATTGGTCGAGATTTTACTTAGTGGTGTTTCGAGACCATTCTATATTTTAACCATCTATATTTAAAAAATGCTTTGTCCTGATTGACTGACAGACGGATCAACGCACAGCCTAAACCGCTGATCATAGAGATCTTAAACTTGGAGGGTGTGTTCATTGTATGACGTAGACATATCGATAAGAAAGGATTATCCGAAATTCGACCTCTACGAGGATGAAAAAGGGGGGCAAAGTTTGTATGGGACAATGTGATTACTTGGTGCAATCTATTTCAAATTTTGCATATACATTCTTAAATAGAATTAATTGTAAATGTGTTTCGTATGTTATTGAAATTCCTCTCCTAACGGGGTTAAAAAGGGTAGAAAGTTATTTTGGGGATGATTTGCTTTGAAGTTGATATTAATACTCCTTAGTGCTTTTGATTTAAAAAATATATATTTTGACACCTGATAGACGTCATGTTTGAAAACTCAATCAGCTTACGTCAAATGAAGTTGCTGTAGTTATTGTTGGGCAGCGACTTTTTATGCGGGATATTGTAAATTGAGAGTTATGATAGCACAATCATTGCATCGAATAAGTGAAATGCATCACGTATATGATGCATTACAGTACTCACTTTTGTTTTGCCACGACGAGGATGGATACTTCATTTCTAAATGTCATTGCGATCATAGGACCAAACAAAATTAAGAATGCTTAAAGAATAGTATCTGCTGCAAATTTTATTCTTACCGTTACCTATAATATCATCTGCTATATTTTCATTTGTTGTTTCGCCGGTTTGTTATATTAGGAACAATTAGGCGCAGCTTAGAGCGAACAGTTATAATAGACTTGCAAGGTGCGATAGGGACACAGGACATTGATGCTGATCAGTTGGGTCAAATGGTGGTCCTGCTTATTTATTACTAGGAGGGGGGGGGGGGGCACGTTATATGATAAGTAACATTAATATAAGATGATATATACCAACCAACTACACACAAGAGATCTAGAACCAAAGTAACCATATATATTATAGTAATGCAATGGAACCAGATTGCAAGTGAAAACATTGCATAGCGATGTAGATAATCGAGGCAACTATACTAACCGGTTGTTCTCCAGGAGAATCTGTGGATATTTGTTCATAGCATTTCCCTAACACCATCAAATACCCCTTCGAATTCAAGAGAGTGCGGTTTCCTATCAAAGTCTGCTTCGCAATGACCATAAACAAAGCTCAAGGTCAATTAAAGGTAGCGGGCGAAGACTTGAGAGAAAGCTGCTTTTCCCAAGGCCCGGTTTATGTGGCATGCTTAGAGTAAGCGCACAGAGTAGTCTGGTAATTGTAGCACCCGACGGAAAAACAAAATACCCAAATTGAGTAAGGGCCCGTGGTCCTACCAATTTGTTCTACAGGTAATTTGTTTGGTGGCTGTAGGGTATACCGCTATGTACAGGTGGTCCTACTGTGCTAAGGGCGGATTAATATAGCGATATTTAACCTTTAAATCTCAACACTATAGTCAGGATTGATGTAATATGTATTCAAACGGTCAAACATAATAATTTATATGTTTTTAACAAAAATTAATATCGTAGTAAAACAATTAAAAATCCTATTAGAATCATTTTCGACTTCTATGCGGACGAAGTCGCGGGCAAAAGCTAGTATTTACTATAAGAAAATATCCGCCACTTAAAATAATTTTGTGCAAATACCAAGTTTTTTCTTATCAAAAATACGACGTAAATTGGTACGTAATAGAAGAAGAAATATATTTCTGAGCTTTTTATTTATATTGAACTTAAAAATAAGCAGTATGTTATAAAGGCCATTGTGGACCATACCGCTCGGGTCGTAAAATGCCGGCCGTTTTGTCAACCAGTAAGATACATTTTTATCTCCTAGGCACGTTAAATTGTTCGTCCTATAACTTCACGAAAATCAAAGCCATTGTGATACTACCACGAATATTTCGACAACCCTAAAAGAATAGACAGAAGCCTTAGAATGCCGACTATTGATATATTTATAGAATATAGTCACCGCCCAGTAATTAACTTTTTTTTTTTTTTTTTTTTTCTCTTTATTTAAGGACTTTTGTTAAAAAACATGTCAGTCCTATAGTATCAAAAACATAACTATCTTCAAAATATAACTATAATTCTAATAAAAATAAACATAGAAGATTTTATAAAATAGTATATGAAACGTAGTTCACACGACCATTTCATAAACTCTTCTTGCTGCGTCAGAACTAGGTTCAGCTAATATACTACTAACTGATCCCAAGTTCGCCTTAACAATATTAAAATCCAAAAACAGTTTATCTCTGGCTCTGCGATTCCGGTCACACTCTAACAAGAGATGATGGACATCGTCGATTGTACCACAAGTTAAACAATTGGGC
Source organism: Parascotia fuliginaria (assembly GCA_963082885.1). Classification (NCBI taxonomy): domain Eukaryota; kingdom Metazoa; phylum Arthropoda; class Insecta; order Lepidoptera; family Erebidae; genus Parascotia; species Parascotia fuliginaria. The sequence continues at coordinate 9,964,975 of OY720177.1, read as the reverse complement.
GAGTCAAACTTCTTCATCATATGTCCAAACTTTCTTGATAGAATATGACCGGAACGCAACCTCAACGCTGTGACAACAATACTCCTGTTTAGTTTAGACTCAGTAAACCAAGGACATCGAGGAGGTTGATTTTGTAAAACTTTATACCAAATACCTTTCTCTTTTGATTTTTTATCGAAATATTCTTTCCAAATGTTATAACAATAATTTTTGTATACGTTTAAAATTTCCGAATAATGTGGTAAAATTTGAATTAAAACACCCTGTCTAGACCCTAACTTTGCTAATTTGTCAGCTTCCTCGTTGCCCCTTAATCCAACATGCGAAGGAACCCATTGTAATTTCAGAGAAATGTTTTTCTGAACTAAATTATTAATTTTTTCTAACACTTCACAAGCTATGGGTAAACCTCTTTGTAGTGTTGAACATTTAACTAAGTGAAGTAAGGCACTTTTACAGTCAGTAAAAATGACAACTTTTGGTGATAAAATTTGTTCAATATATGATAATGCCTCTGAAATTGCAATGAGTTCCAACGACATAACACACACAGAGTTATTAATTTTAAAACATCTTTTAACTTTTCTATAGGGATCATAGAAAGCAGCACCTAAACTGTCCTTATCTTTGGAACCGTCTGTATACAACTTATGCCAATCGTTATATTTGTTATCTAATTCTCTAAGTATATCATACTTTAAAATATTTACATTATATGTTCGTTTAGCATGAACAACCGAGCTTAAAGAACATATACACATATTACTAACATCTATATAACTAATCCAAACATCTAATTTAAATATTTCTAAAGGATAGGACGAGCTAATGATGCATTCATCTTGGATTTTTTTATAACATGAGACTAACAAAGGTTTCTTAATTTTTTCCCAATATTTATTAAATGTTAAACTATGAAGCCTACCTAATAAAGTAATAGTTTCGTTATTTGCCCAGGATTTGCTTTTTAAACAATATCTAAAAGCCAGATACTTCCTTCTGATTTCTAGTGGAGGAATACAAAGTTCACATTCCATGACATGGATTGGAGTACTTTTAATAAAGCCGCCTATGATTCTCAGAGCTTGATTTTGCACTTTTTCTAACTTATATAAATTACATTTAGCACTATTATCATATAGAAAACTTCCGAAATCAAGCTTAGACCTTATTACAGATAAATATAGTTTTCTTAGATGTTTTTGATGAATACCCCAAGATCCGCCGGCTAAAACTTTAAAAAGATTTAAATATTTGACTGTTTTTCCTATAATTTCGTTTAAATGTTTGCGCCAAGACAAAGATTGGTCTAACCAAACACCCAAATATTTAACAGAATGGGAAGAAGTCATGAAATGATTACCTATTATAAGTTTAATACAATGTTTTTTGCGTCCTCTATTGAAAATACACATTTTGGATTTATCTGCTGACAAAGATAACCCTAAATCAGCCAAGACTTCAGTCATAACGTTTAGGGCGCATTGTAAATTATATTCACAATATTGTAAACTAATATTATTTATGTACAATACAAAGTCATCAGCATATTGAGCTACATACACGTTTTGTATCATTTGAAAAATTTTACTGGTGACTATATTAAAAAATAACGGAGATATTGGATCACCTTGAGCCAATCCCTTACTAGTATATCTCATAGTACAAACACTTTGAACACTACCCTCTGTTCTAATTGACAACCTTCGTTCACTAAGATATAACCAAAAATATTGACAAATACTCTTTCCGACGTTTAGTTCGTCTAATATTTTACAAGTCTGAAACACGGAAACATTATTGTACGCATTTTCAATATCTAAAAAGCATGCTACAGTTGGTAAATTATTTGAAAAACCAATTTGTATGCTGGTGACTAAACGCACTAGGCAGTCCAAACACGATTGTCCTTTTCTAAAGCCAGTTGTGAATGTGGATAATATCTTATTATGCTCTACAAACCATTCAATACGTTTAGCCAATAAATTATGAAAAGTTTTACAAATACATGAAATAAGTGATATAGGCCTAAGTTTAGGTATAGCTCCAGGTTCGTTTGCAGGTTTAGGTATAGGGATCACAGTAATGATTCGCCACGGCTTTGGAATAGAACCCGTTATAAGTATCAAGTTAAATATATTCACTAAATATTCTTTGGCAATTCTTGGTAGATGAAATAACATAGAATATGTTATGCCATCTTGACCAGGTGCAGTATCTTTCTTTTTAAGAGAATTACAAAGTTCCTGAAAGGTAAAACTTGATTCAAGCAATTGGTTAACAGATGTAAAATCCGGTTTTCTTTCCAAAACTGTGTCTGGTGCAAGAGAACATAATAAGTCTTCCTGCTGTTCTTCTGAAGGATAATATTTGTTTTTCCTATAACCTTTAAACCACCTCATACGATTCCACATTTCAGAAACAGATACAGTCTCATTTATTTCAGAACAAAATTTTTTCCAATGGTCATATTTAGCTTTTCTTATAAGTACATTTGCATTATTAACCTTCTGTTGTAAAGTATCATAATTTTGAGGAGTAGGATTCCTTCGAAACTTACTTAATGCAAGTCTGCGCTCAGCCACTGCTTTAGAAAGATCAGAACTCCAATACTGTTTAGGTTTAAAATGAGACTTTGGATTGTTACAAATTTTTGTATATGGAATATATTTATCAGCTGACTTTTGAATTTGTTCAGTAAAAAAAAAATATTTTTGCTGCACATTTAAACTTTTATTTGAATAGTGCGTAAATGTTTCTATTAATGATTTTTGGTAGGCCATCCAATTAGCTTTTTTATAGTTACGCCTTAAAATGAATTGAGGACTATCGCTGTAATTCATACTATATTTAATAACTAAATGGTCGCTACCCAAATTATCATTGAGTACCTTCCAAAAAAAATCTGTTGCAATATCAGATGATACAAAGGTAACATCCGGAGATGATTTTTGTAACTTACTATTTACTAATTTAATTCGAGTATAGTCGCTATTATTTAGCGAAATAAAATTGTTATTAAATATAGAATCTAACAACTGCAAACCTCTTTGATCCGATTTATATGACCAATTAGTGTGATGAGCATTAAAGTCAGTAATTAACTTAAAAAGGTCTGTGACTGGTATTTGGTGACTCAATCAATCTCAAACTAAATCTAATAAGAATTAATATATTTGACTTAAACTAATAGTCTTGGATCATATCGGTCCATTATTATCCCACTACAGGGAAAGGCCTCTTCTCATACAGAGAAGGTACCTATGAGCATTGATCGCTACGCTTGCTCGAAGCGGATTGGCGATGTCAGACTTCCTCAGAAGTCCAGGTTTCCTCACGATGTTTTCCTTCACCATTAGTCAGTAAGGTCCGGATAAACTTAGAAAGTACATATGATTTGAAAACTCACATTGGTACTTGCCCCTGATTTGAACCCCGGACCTCGTGTTTACGAAGCGGATGCCTTCACTACTGGGCCATTACAATAGTCTTGGATAACTGCCAAAAATCTGTTAAGCATGTGAGTTTATGCATACATCGTTTTGATAACCAACATCTACTAACTTACAATTAAACTTGGGCCGCCAAGAAGAGGAATCATTAACATTTATACGGAAAAATTAAAAGCATTTCTGAATTTTACGTTTTTCTATCTCGTATAATAAAACTATAAATATATATATAATATGTTTGTACCTACTAAATAACATTCGTACCAGAACAAAATTGTTACTATGAACAAACATATGGGATAAACAGCGTTTCATTAATCTACTTGACAGGTTTAACCGTGTACATATGTAGATACCTATAGAAATCGTCACGCTTAAAGTAATTTTTCCCCGTTTTCTAGGCCATTTCGTGATAAAGACCTCTTTCAGATATAAACTTTTTGAACATTGATCATAACGATTGGTTATTGCACAGTAATGACTTATAGTTAATCCAAGAGGTATTTCCACGGAGCGCACCAAAAGTATACCTTAAAACTCATCAGTTTGGTGCGCTAACAAGATAATATATTTTGTGCGTTTCAAAGCAGGAAGTTTCTAGGAATACTTTGAATCAGAATATCATGAGGAAACCTAGACCTGTAAATTTTAACTGCACCGTTGGGTTAGTGCTTAGTGTAACTGACTGCGTCGCCGGGTGTCGTGGGTTCGATTACCGCGGAAGGCAAATATTTGTGTGATGAACATTTAAATTTGTCTTTAGCCTGGGTGTTTTCTATGTATTCTAAGTATGTATTTACAAAAAAAGTATGTATATGTATCATATTTCAGTTATCTAGGACCCATAACACATGCTCTGCTTATCTTGGGACTAGATGACGGTGTGTGATAGTGGCAACATTTTATAAAAAAAAAATTGTCCTTTCCCATATCAACATAGAACAGTACCTAAGTGGTTTACGCAGAATGTACACGTGTTTACGGGTCGGTGGTTTTGCGTGGTCACCCCGAGGGGCACACGTCCAAGTTTGACCGCGGTATATCGGACATCAATACGCTAAGAGAAAATCGTCATTTACAGAGCCTACTTGTATTATATTATAGTTTTTGTACCCACAAAGGTATATTTGATGTATTTAAAATTGAATTATACAAGTTAACAGTATAAATTCAAAATTAATTACTAACTAGCATAAAAAAAAGTAGCTGTTTCTTTTGCCTGTTTCTCACCTAAGTAACTTCTTTTGAACCACGCAACGGATTTTGAGACGGTTTGTACTGTTATTTAAAGAATTTCATAAGTATAATAGTGAAAAGCCGGACACTTAAAAATAAATTATGTTCAGTCAGCGCAAGACGCTATTTTATGAAGCGTGACAAAAAAGCATACCACCGGCTTATCTGATAGTACGGCAACCTTATTCCTTACTTTTTGGCAACTGAAACGAGAAAAGCGGCTGTTTTCGGGACCCGTTTTTATCTATATCTATTAATAATTAAATTTATTTTCCTCGTGAATGGATTTTGAAATTGTATGCACCCATTTATATAGGTATAAAAGCGTTAAATGAAAATATACGGTAACAGTTAACAGAGCTGTTTCAGGATTGTTATGTCAAATGATATTGAATTTGATTGAATAATTGTATAATTATTACCAGAACGGTTTTTTTATCTTCATTCATTTATCAACTGCTGTTTTACATATGCAGCCGTTTTCAAAAAATAGTAGATTGTTAGCCTAGGGTTTAAAAGAATCAATTCCCGAGGTAGTAAGACTCGGCTATAGTCCGAGTAGGAATTGATTCTTTTACCCGTGGCAAACACTCTACTTTTCATTTAGAATATGAGGAAAATAAAACTAGTTGTTTATCTAAACTATTTATTGATAATAATATAAATATTAGTAGTACCTATTTAAAATTAATAGTCAAATTAATACAATTCGTGAAATAAAAATTTTTTTTATGATGTTTTTCTATAACACAATTTGCCTCGTCTGTAATGGAATCTGGTGTCAATATTTCGCTTGAACTCATTTTTAATATTCAATTCAAATCTTAGCAAAAAAGTCCGTCACAGATACATACATAACAGATTTTAGTATCCCGCCAATTTGTAATAACTTTTTAAAGTTTTAAATATGGAACTAGCCGCGTAATTGTCGCGGCACTCGCGGCTTATTCCGCTCAGAGAATTTTGCGCTAAATTCACACTGGCTGTTTAGAAAGTCATGCATGACATTTTTTAAATTAGTTTTTTTTTACATAAAACTCTTCACAGCTGACAGCAGTTCTATTTTTAAAGTTCATTCCGTCTCGAGGGTCGGGATGAATTTGTATGAGTTTTTCCCTCCCTATAAAAGGAAAGCAGCATTTTCCACCCAATAATCAAATCAAAACAACACTACTTTCCGAGTAAGTATGAGAAATGAAAAATACCTTTTGTTAATGGTTAAATATTAGATAGTAGATTAGTTACTTTTAATGTGTGAAATGCTACAAATAGATAATAATATAGACGAAGTTACCATCACCACAACCATCTACCAAAAAAAAACACAAGCTTGTCGTAGTAATTGTTATTTTAATAAATTTTACAGAAATTGAATGTAAATTTCTAAAATAAATTACGCCACACTTAATTACAAATTTAATTATAAATCGCGTATAAAGCAGAAAGATAAAAAAGTGAATCTGTAAGCAAATTTCTAGAAAGTAAAAACCGTATCTCAGTAAGTTTAAGAAAACTTCTCAAGTCGTTCCTGTTTAGCGTTTTCAGGAAAATGGGGAAAGCAATCATGTATTTAATATTTAATTAATTGAATATTACATTTTATTGAAATTTATCCTGGAGGCTGATTTAATTATTTTGGAGGCTAATAACGTAACTCATTTTTTATTCCATTAAAACACTTTGGGCTTATTAAAAATAATTACTTAAATCCTAATTATAAATGAATTTTCAAATTTCACTTTTTCGGTTTACTTTTACCAATAAAATTTATTTTCTAATTTTATTTGTGTTTTTTTTAAATAAAAGATTATGCTTATTACCTACGTTTTTTTTATATTTATTTACAAGCTATTGATTCCTTGTAGTATAAAATGTTACTTCTGAGAACTAATATAATTGATAAACTGATAGACCAAAAATATGTGATAGTTCTATAATGCGTCAATTTTTAAATACAATTCATTATTTTCAATTTAATCGTTAAGTATAATAATAATATTGTACTTAATTTAACAAGGTATCAACTGCATTAGTTTACCAGTCATGGAATTTAACGTCATCAAAACTGTGTAGGTAACAGTAACATAACAAAATAAATAAGGTGTTATGTAGGTAAGTGGGACACGCTTGCAAATTTTCCAAATGGTGAAAAAAGTCAAAGCTTGAACCCTTTAACGTGCCTATGCAAATACGCTGGTGTTTCGTAGAAAGTAATCTCTTAGCCCGTCCTCACGTGTTTTATCCAGCAAGCGTGGCTAATTTGCAAGCTGCACCACTACCCCAGCGCTTTTATCCTGCCTTCCTTCCGTTGCTGTTTACGCGCCGCGGACTTAAACGAGGGCACTCCGACTTAATGACGACCACCACCATTTTGGTAACGACGAGTGACATAATCATTCTCACGTCAAAATAACATGTCGCCCTTATGAATATACGATTAAAGTGGCACAAGTAATATAGCGCCGCTCAATGTGCGCACTCGTGTTAATTGCTGTTTTCTTGAACACATCGTATCTTTGTGTTTAGAGTCTATGTTGAAGTACATTTAAGAGGTACGTTATTATTTGGCTGTTCTTAAATCTAAGATTTTAATACATTGTCGCACATGTTATAAATGCTCCGAAATCTTTACATTAAAATATAACGAAACTACTTATAATTTTAAAACTATGTTTAGCAGTATACCTACGTCTTGCTGAAATGTTAATTAAATATTATATTGTAATCACGTCTTCTTGAACGACTCGTGCATTAGAGATATAATGCCTGGGCAGCTAGCAATTTTTCCAATATTAAAATAAGTTTGAATTGCGCGTCTGGGCGAGCCATTAAAGAATTTGAAATATTTTATAATTTATGAGTTAAAATTTGATAACGACTACTTGGCAGAACCAAATCATAAATAGAGGTAGGTTAGTGACTAAATTCATTTACATTTCCAGTTCATTGCCTACACGAGCATCTTGCGTATTTTGACGAACGATATATTCATAAAATAGTCGAAGAGCGTGTACCTTTCTTGATCCAGGATTTGCCAAAGGAAATTGAGTTGTAAGCTGCAAGAAACTTGAATACGGGAACGATACTAACATAAGCTGAGCATGGCATAATAATATCATAGCCTTTCCAGTTTACTGGAAATATTTTTGTCAATTGATCAGTATCACAAGCTAAACTCTTTTATGAATGATATTGCCAGCTAAGTTGTCTACATCCAGTTTGGATAGAAATGAAAACAAAACTGGAAAGAAACATACCTAGTAGGTACTGTATTTTACTATTTATGCCCAAGTCATAAGGGCACTTAAACACGCAATCTTGAATAATAGTTGGACTATAAAGTTGTAAACTGTAAACTATTTAGGTGGAAGCTATTAGCTGAGAATGCATCTACTCAAATATTGGTTTGAAATATATATTATATTATATAATATTTGACAAGATTCACCTGTGTCATAAGGTTAAAAGCATCGTGAGAAACTAGAATAAGTAACTAAACAATATGCGTAACTTTTACTATAAAAAGAGTAAATCCGTGAGCTACAAGTTTGATTTTCAGTACAATCTGTGATGTTGAATTTTCTGATACAATTTTAGGACAGCTGTACATAGAATTAGCAGCATCATCAATTTAGCTCATAGACGGCCACTGCTAAACACAGACTTGGCCTAACAATCGCCACTTTTTCCTTCGGTGTATATCGGTATTATACACCAAAATATCAAATGTATTATTATTATATTACATCAAAGTTTTTTAAAGCGCAACAGACAAAAAGTTTTAATTCTGAGAGAATTGTTTAATTAATTTAATTTATTTGTGAAACATTATTCGATATATGCAATTGACGGTAATATTTCAGGTATTTACGTATCCAATGAGATTATAATATTATTTGGATTTCGAAACTAAAATGAAAAATACGACTTCCCTAACAAAGTTATCACTTAAATTGTTTGTCGGTCTATATCTTAGAGACGCGTATCAATATGAAATGAATACTAATCATGGTTCCTAAAAGCTTTATAAATCAAGCTTACACAGATACCGTTGGTAAAATTTTATATGAAAAATTCTCAAGCCCTTAATTACACATTTTGTATTACAATTTTACATTGCATACTACATTAAATATTGGTACTGAAATAAGGATCATAATGATGCATAATTATTACGACTCGTAATTAGAAACCCAGGTTTTGTGTGATCCATCCTGCTAATAATTATTATAAATGCGAAAGTTTGTGTGTGTGAGTGTGTGCGTGCGTGTGCGTGTGCGTGTGCGTGTGCGTGTGCGTGTGTGTGTATGTGTGTGTGTGTGTAAGTGTGTTTGTGTTTGTTGCCACTCAGAGCCTAAACGGCTGAACTGGTTTCGATGACATTTGGTATGTAGAGAGATTCGGTAGAGTCAATAATAATGTTAACTTCAATACTTATAAATATAAACGTGTCCATAATGTTATTTGCAATATAGAGACACAAAATAGTGAACGTTTATCCAGCATTAAGTTGTTGATCTTCAGATTTCGGATAAGAATGCTCGTTAGTTCCCCTTGTTGCCTAGTTCAGCTGTCTAGCAAGCACTTTACATATGAAAACCTTTCCATAGCCAGCATATTCACATAATAATAGACCCTGACTGCTTAAGTGGAAGACGTTAGATGTCGATACCGATTATCATGTGAATGTATCTTTTGTATCGATATTCCAAGCCCTGTATTGAGCTCCTTCTAGATTAAATCGGACGTGAATTTCACTGCTTCCATTTTATATTTTGCTACATTATTGGTGGCAGCAATCATTCAAAGCTGTGTTTTGAACAGTGTAGGTACATCACACTATTAAGAGATTCAAACCCTGTGCATTTGAGACTTGAATATAAGTGACTATTGGCGTACCCATTGGCTTAGGTACTCATTTTATACAAAAGAGTAATTAAATTTGCGGGATAACAGCACGGCAGTCCAGTCGTTTGACTTAATGGTAGAAAAAGCAATTATATAACTATTTTGTATAATTTTGTAGATACTGTAGTAACCAATATTTATCTATGAAATTTAATTTCATTAACTACCTATGTATAGGTACATATTAGATTATGATCCTAGAAACAAAGTCAAGTCTGACAACAATAGTATTGCTTGCATATTCTACATGTAATTGCAATAAAATAGCGCATATTGCAGTCGTAGTATGTACATACGTACAAATACAACACATATCAATTCTTATTGTATCCGTTGTTCAGTCGTTGAAAACACACATGACGGGACGAGCGACGCAGCGTCATGTCACAATAGCCCCTACAGTAAATGGTCGCCAACACTTTATTGCACCTATCACGCTCACCACACGGTACTAGATTGCATGTTTTGTACTAAAAGTACTCCAAATGTCTCTAGGAGTGCTATGTTAATCCCAGTATGACGTCACAGTTCTTAGTTGATTTGCCCTCCGCAGTTTTGTGTCAAACCGATATTTCAAGTATACGTATGAGTCTTATAGCTTTAATCCTATGACATTTACATTGGCATTGGGATCGGCATAAATATACTTTTTGAGTTTTAAATTTTCATTTATTTCATCTTTAGTTAGTCCTAGTTCTACGAACCAGTACAGTAATGGCTGGTACATTAGGCAGATTAGCATCGCGCTAATACGAGCTCCATATTATTTGGGTAAAGTCATATTAAAATTAGAGACTAGCGTTCCATTAATTATTTTTTAATCAATATTGATTCAAGCAGAACATACAATATTAACACAATAATTATAACAGTCTTTAACTACATGTTAGTGACAGATTTAACCCACTAACAAAATAGTACGTCGTCGCTTATGTGTTCTGTAATTTGGGCGTTTTACACCAACAATTATACTTACTCGACATTCGGGTGGAACTTAATGGTTTAACGTAAAGTGATTAAGTCAGTATGTTAACGCTCACGTACCTTACTAAGCAGATATACGTTCTCAGACATTAACACAATTGTTTCTACATAAATGTATTAATCAGATTGTTTTCTACCTGACACGAACGTACTAAACTTTAACAAGTCATAAGTACACCTTTTATCACTAAATAGTTTAAAGTCGGTGTTTTTATTTTCCATGTTTCTCCCCTAACTTCTTATAAATCACGAAACTCATTTTTACTATAATTAAGAGCATTTTTTTCTTATTGCCGACAGTGGCAGACGAGCTAACAACCCATCTGATGGTAAGTGGTAACTGTCGCTCATAAACGACTCAGAGTTTCTGGCATTGTCGATGTCAGGGACGCCGCGAAGCCGCTGCCTACGGGAAGGGAGTGGGGTAGCTGAAGGGATTAGTGGAGGTGCGGAAAAAGAAAAGGGAGGAAATTGGGACTATATTCTGTCTGATAGTAAGCAGTCAGTGAAATGCAGAAATGGTGGCCATCATTTCAAAAGCCATTGTCTCAAACTGCTGGTATAGTGGCCGACATTATGGCGGCTGCGAATAGGGCAGGTGAAGGGAATCAGGAAAGGGAGGCAATTGGGCCTTTCCGCCGCTCTCACACACCGAACGAAACGCAATAGTATGGATACTACTACTCTAAGAGAGGGTAGTACTTTGGTGGTATTCATGCTGAAACCAGCGCCGATCTACTACCGTGTTTCTTTCAAAAGGTTTATAAGTAATACATGCATATTATAAAAGGGAAAAGCCGAATTTCAATTATATGTAATCACATAATAAAAAACATAAAAAAAACATGAAAAGCAGAGGCGTGTCAGTAACATTATTTATAGTTTTCTGTAAAAGAATTTCCAAATCCTAGCTTTGATCAATTTATTTCCAAGAACGCCTAAACAAACATAACTGTATTGGACCAATAACGTCTTTCAATATAACGTACGTGTATGTTGTTTCTACTGGGGATTTTCTTCTAGCTATAAGCATTACTATTGGAGCATGCTCGTAAAAGAGATGATTGAAAATAATAAAATTTGAGGTAATGTGTCTACCCTATAAAGATTTAGCAGTATGATTAAAGCTCGTTAACGTTGCCAAATCGCATGAGTAGGTTGCTAACGCGTTCCGCAATTTGCATTTGCAAGTGAAACGTAGCGTATTGGGCGACTAGTAAGTCAACCTAAATGTCAATATAATATAGGTAATTCCCATCATTGGTATTGTTGATTACATATCAAAGTAACATACATCTGTGTGACATGTGTGGAGTGATGAGATAGGTCTCTATAAGTAATAAGTTTACCTGGAGCAGTTCACTCGAAAACATACGACTCACCCAAAGTAAAAAAAAAACTTCTCGTATATATGTAATGAGATACGCAGCTAACGTTGCACGTTACCTGATATTTCTTTAGTCACTCTCTTACGATGGCAATTTATTTTCAAAGTAGCTGATATCTTCCTTTATTTATTTACTAATTTGCCGCAACTCAGTTTCACCGGCGTCTTTGGTCATATAACTTTCCACAAGAACTGGGCTATCAAACTCAAAAAGATTTTTTCAAATCCGACTTTTAGTTCCAGAGATTAGCACGTTCAATTAAACAAACAAACAAACTCTTCCGCTTCATTTATTATATATAGTAATAGATGCTGTCGTTTCTAACTGTCACTCACATTATCTAAATTAATAAATTCATTTCACTTTAACATCATTTAGATATTTCAATATCACATTCTTCTCTTTGCATGTTACTATTATTCTATACGAGCGTCCCGGTTCGCTTGGCATCGGTACTAAAAGTTGTTGCCTGCTTCCCGTTTGGTTTACTGCTTAGTTCCTATTAGGTTTATATATTATACCAGTTGTATATTCAGTAATTAATTAGGGGAGCGTTAAAGAAACCACGAGTCCGAGACACAACTGCTTTATTTACCATGTACCTACATTAGGTATAATAAATATACAAGTACCCCACACCTCCCCCTTTTAAAATAATATAATAGGTATTCACAATTTAGATAATGGCCCAACATGATAATGTACAAATAGGTACTTGTATACAACAAAGAACATTACAAGCTAGAAATAATTGTAACAGTAATAAACAACATTCTCGATTTTTAAACTTAAATGTCCTACAGACATTCCATACATGTATGGTACATAATTATAAGTATCACTAGGTAAAAGTAGTACAATACTTTTGTTTAAATCTACCATCAATATACGTTTTTTTTTTGTTTTCTTAAAACAAATATATTACTTCGGTTACCAAGTATCTATTTTGTAGGTATCGGTAGATACCTATTTAATATTTTTATCTTATTATCTATCTATTATAAAGTTACAATCTTTACTTAAATGATTTTACAATCACTTTGAATACTTTCCTTGAAAAACACACTGACGTTTCGGTCTGATCGAACTCAGTTCTTTAGGAATAGGAGCTGGTTCTGGATTAGCATTTTCCGTCTCAACAGAAGGTTGATTTTCATTCTCAAGGCAAGACGTTGTGATATTATCATTTGAACATACGTTATCGACGTTACTAGAAACAGAATGTCTAGAAAACCGTGTTTTAAGTGGCAACAGCTGGTCAATATGGCGTTTCCATTCGCAACCATTGGACGCACGTACCTGGTAAGTAAGGGGAGCATCTCTGGAAACCACCGTAGCCGGTGCCCACTTCTCCGCATTACCACGGTAGTCCCGAGCCAATACCTGGTCACCAGGGTTTACGTAACGCTCAGCGCCAGGCCGTGAACGCCCTGCACGCTCCGCAGCTGCTTCCACGGCGCGCTCAGTGGAAGGCTTTAATATGTCGAGGCGGCCACGTAATCGTCTACCCAACAAAGCTATAGCGGGCGCCACTCCCGTAGTGGCGTGTTCACAATTTCTATATTGGAATAAAAATTTACAAATAGCCGTATCTACGTCCATACCTTCATGCAATGCTTTTTTCATTGCTCTTTTAACCAGCTTAACCGCATTTTCGGCGGCTCCATTACCAGCTGCACGATATGGACTAGTTATGGTATGATTTACCAAATTTTTGGTTAAATAATTCGTGAATTCGATTGAATTAAATGGAGGCCCACCGTCGCTTACGATGTGCGATGGAATGCCAAAACGTGCGAATAGCTCTCGAAGTTTTAATATGGTTGAGGCAGCATTAGTGCCTGCCATTTTTTGTACTTCTATCCATTTACTATGCGCATCAATCGTAATTAAATAATATTTGCCGTGAAAAACTGCAAAGTCGATATTTAATCGTTGCCAAGGTCGAGTTGGAAAAGCCCACGGGTGTAGCTGGGCACGCGGTGGCGCATCGCGTTGCTGCAGGCACGCACTACACCCACGACATAATGTTTCTATCGCATAATCTATCTGAGGCCAATATACATAGCTGCGAGATATGATTTTCATTTTAATTATGCCTAAATGGCCCTCGTGTAATTCATTGAGTACCCGCTGTCTCAAAACATTGGGAATTACTACCCTGTGATTATATAAAATACACCCTCTATCTATAGAAAGACAGTCCTTTCGATTAAAATATGGTTTTTCTTCATCGTGTGTCACCGTTGAAGGCCAACCATTACTAATATAATCATATATTTTTTTTAAAACTATATCATCCTGTGTTTTTATCGCAACGTCTTTCGCGCTTATCGGAAAAGATTCTTCTACATAATTAATATAAGACACCGGATCCAGCTCCGTTTCCTTTTTGCAAACATACGGCAATGGCAAGCGTGACAGCGCGTCAACATTACAATTATCTTTTGACTTCACAAACTCGATTGTGAAATCATATGCAGCCAATCTCGTTGCATACCTTTGCAAACGGCTTGCTGCTGTTTGTGGCAACCCATATTTGGAACCAAAAATAAAAGTTAAAGGTTTATGGTCCGTTTTAATAATAAAATGGCGACCATACAGATATTGGTGGTGTTTTATAACGCCACTAATTATAGCGAGTGCTTCTTTATCCAATTGACTATAAGAACGTTCAGCTGAGTTTAAGGTGCGTGATGCAAAACATATGGGACGTTCATCACCGTTAGGATATCTATGAGATAACACACTGCCAAGGCCGTACGAACTGCTGTCCACGGACAACACTAACGGAAGTTCCGGGTTATAATGTACTAATATTTTGCTACCTGCAATAGCACTTTTTACATCAAGAAAACTCTTGTTACAATCTTTTGACCAGATCCAGGCTGCATTTTTACGCAACAACTTATGTAAAGGATATAATATGGTACTCAAATTTGAAATGAATTTCGCATAATAATTAACCATTCCCAGAAAAGATTTAAGTTGTGTTACATCACTAGGCTGTGGAGCGTCGACAATCGCTTTTATTTTATTATTATCCGGATGCAGCCCATACTTATCAATAATAAATCCAACGTAGGTTATACTGTCTTGCATAAATGCACATTTATCTAATTTAATTCTTAAGCCGGCGTCACGCAAACGGCCTAAGAGCGCCTTTAAATTGGCCACATGTTCCAAATATGACCGGCCTGTACAGGCTATATCGTCGATAAACACGGCAACTCCATTGAGTCCTTTAACCGTCTCCTCCATAAATTTTTGGAATTTTTCGGGAATACATGTAAGTCCAAACGGTGTACGGTTATAGACATAAGTACCTATGTGTGTAGTGATAGCAGTACACAATTGGGACTCCTTGTCTAAATAAAGTTGTTGGTACGCATTTGTGAGGTCAATTTTGGAGAACTTCTCCCCCCCACTCAACGCTGCAAATAGTTCTTCGATTCGAGGCAGAGGGTAAGGTTCGCGCATAAGCTTAGGATTAACCGTGACTTTATAGTCTCCACAAATACGTATTTCACCATTCTTTTTAATCACTGGTACGATTGGCGTGCCATAATCAGAATACTCCACCCTTCGTATAGTACCCTCGGCCTCGAGTCGTTCTAACTCCAGCTCCACCGGTTTGCGTAACGCCAATGGTAACGGCCTAGCTTTAATAAACACTGGATTTTTATCAATCAATTTTAATGACATCTTTTTAGTACATGTTCCTAGCCCTGGCGCAAACACTGTAGGAAATTCAAGTTGCAATGTTTGAACTAAGTTGTTATCATGAATATTTAACAACGATTCATTAATGTTAACTTGACTAATATTCAATTTTGTAAGCCAAGACCTGCCTAGCAACGGGGGTCCACCGTTTTTTATCACAAATAATTTGACATTTTCGGCAGAGTGTTTCCCAATAACCACATTCACAGAAATATACCCGAGAGGTTCTATTAAAGTGCCAACATAAGAATACAAAGTAATATCATTACGGATCATTGGAATATCCGAAAAATAATCATTATAATACAACAAACTTATAGCCGACAACTTACTTCCAGTGTCCAATTCAAAGTTTACCTGACGCCCGTTCACTTGTGCCATCACTATGTATGGTTTATCGTTAAGTCCGCGTACACTTAAATTGTAAAAGTCACACTCCGATTCATTATCACTATCAGCGAGATAATTATTGATACGTTTTTGTGTTGAACCTGTATGACTTGACTCCCGAACGGAGCCTTTTTTACACATTATTTTAATATGACCCTTTTGACCGCACACATCACACGAATAATTTTTAAAACGACACATATCCGGCCTATGTTCTCTGCCACACCGCCAACAAGCACGCGCTGTGCGTGAAGTAGACGCTGACGCCCCAACAGTCGGGCTGTTGCTACGCGCCGATGTACGTTCGCGCGAATCGCGCGGTCGAAACGCCCGTGCCCCCGTAGATACTCGATGCAGCGGCTCAAGCGCGCGCGACGCGCCTGCCGTGTGAGCTTCCGATGCGTTCACAACGTTCGCACCGCTAGTCTGCGCATGCCGCTCTGCCGCTTCCAAGGCTAATGCTAATTCTATCGCCCTTTTGTACGTTATTGCAGGTTCTGCAAAAAGACGAGATCTCATCTCATCATTAGCCAGGCCGGACACAAATTGGTCTCGTAGGTTTTCTTCCAAATTCGTATTAAAATTGCACGTACTGGCTAAATGTTTGAGTACTTGCAGATATTCACTCAGCGATTCGCCCATGTTTTGTCGCCTTTGTCTAAAAACATGGCGCTCAGCAATCTCAGAACGCTTCGGTTCAAGATGGTCACCTACAATTTTCACTAACTCACTGAAACTTTTACTTTCTGGGTTATGAGGTGCACACAAATCACACATCAGATCATACGTGCTTCCACCCACTAGTGTAACCAATGTTGCAACTTGTAAATCTGGTTTAATTTGATTTAATGCCACGAACTGCTCCACGCGTCGAATATACGCCAACCACTTTTTACTAGATAGGTCAAACGGTTCGATTTTACCGATAGGCATTTTATTTTTGTTCTATAAACTCAAATTAACAAATCCAAAACGTTTATCTCGTCGCCAGTTGTATATTCAGTAATTAATTAGGGGAGCGTTAAAGAAACCACGAGTCCGAGACACAACTGCTTTATTTACCATGTACCTACATTAGGTATAATAAATATACAAGTACCCCACAATACCTAAACTCTTCCCAAGAAAAAGCAATATAACAGTGAAAACTGCATTCTAATTCATTGAGTGTTTTCAAGATTAGCGCGTTAAAACAGACAGACGCTTTAAAGCATCGACTATGTGTAATTTTTATATTAAAAATAATTCTTCCTTAAATGTCATACTTACATAGTACTTTTATTAATAAAAAGAGGTAACTAATTTGTCTCAGCATTATTATTAAATAACTAACGGAATGAATACTACTATACCACAAGGTAAATAATGAAATGAGTTGGTGGACACTAGTCGTGGTCTCGGTATTCGAGTGGTTTCTAAGAATAGAGTACGATGGTCTAACCTATATATCTATCAATATTGTATTCGTGAATTAAATATTCAATTGGTCAACACAACTAGTAAACTATACAAAAAAAGCGAAGGACGCTGTAAATAATTTCTATTTTATTTACTTAAGGCTTGATAGATTGGGTCGATATAAGTATCTTCAAGGTTTAAGGTGCTGTCAGTCAGAACTTCGGTGAATGTTAGACCACCCTGTCCCTCGTGGAGACTTGCTACCTAACTGTCGAATATTGATGTAGCTATTTCAATTCATAGTATGAATACTGTGATCTCCATAACTTATATGGCGGATAATAATATATGACGGACCATAAATAAAAGAAAAATATTTTTCTTATTCATTCTTAACCAACCCTGATTGTTTAGCCGGCACAGATTGAATGCGATCAATATTTAAAATAATGGAAACTATAAATTTGATAAACAAGTTCTTTAGAGCTAAAATAACTAGCGGCACGCCTTCGGCCTTTGACTTCATCGACCAAATTCGTTTCGTAGCTGCCGTGTTTTTGTTACTTCGTTTGATATATTTTTTTTATTATAGTAAATTGATGTATTTTAACTGTCCGTTAAAGTTGTAAATTGTAATTCTAGTTTACATTGTTATATTTGCTAGTGGTTAAATGACGAATCGACCGACAACTTAATGTGTGCTCCATGCTGCGGCACGTAGTGCCCAAAATATCATAAATCGGCATCGTCTAACTATAGCTTAACTACGATTAGTAAAATCCGTGTGCACGCAATTAATCCTTCCGTTAAATTATATTACAATGAGGCAAAGCCAACTTATTACTTTGCCTTAGGCAATCTTCAAACTACGCACTGTCCGTACGTAATTTCTGGAAATATTTCCCTGACATTTGGGACATCCAGTCAAAACGCGAGATTATTATTCAGTCCTGAAGCTGATTTTAGTACCTTTTTGTTACGGCTGCTATCTTGAAAACAACATGTACATATAAAGTTGCGCCAAACTTGGTTTAGTTGTGATATCGTAAAATATAGATAAACAAAGTTACCAGATGCCCTTCTGTTGAATGTGTGCATTCAAAATGTGAGTAGGTATATGATATTTCTGCTCAATTGCATTCCATACCGTGACTATTTGATATAAAAATTGCCGCAGGCATGTAGACATCCCGAGTGTTATCGTAGTTTTCTCTTAAACTGATATTCAACTATAATTGCCATCGTTTGAAGTATTCGGGTCAATAAAATTCTGCTGATTGACACGTTGAACCAATAGAATTCTAGTCAATGCATGAAGCTGGCGTCAACGGACTGAGATATCTGTAACGGTTGGTTATCATGTGTTGACTAAGGTACCGAGTTACTGTACACTTGATCGATAGAGCAATGTAACTGTTTACTACAAAAACAGTTTTCTCTTCTATTCGCGTACGTATTCTTACTCTGCCGCTCTACAGCTAGTATTAATTGAATTTAGCGAATAGGTATCGCATATTATGAGACATTTCCGTGCTACCTTTTGTTACCTGTTCTGAAAAACGTTTACTAAGACGTTATGCGCCACTCGTGCTAACTTCAGAGCATAGAACGCAAGGACTATTATAATACTAGACGGAGGTCTTTTGTTTTCACGAGAGATGGTTGTCATTTAATTTCAACCACATTTTTTCTATTTTTATCATTGTAATATACCATTAATATCATCAACAAGAATATTAATCTACACTTGACGCTGGCAGAAATAGCTGACACAATCGTCGGCTCTGTTGCCAAAAAAAAGGAGAAGAAGAAGAAGATAATACTAGACTATTATGGGTATGTATGAAACATGTACTCGTACATATGGGTAAAATTGTGTGGTCGTCATGCATGTTTGTGATTGTGCACACCTATTACGCACACATTAATAGTCTCGCTAATGCAAACATAAGTTATTCTGCGGCTTAACTTCAGGATGAAATAGACGTGAAAGTAACATTAATACATTCGTATTTAAGTTAACTCCCAATAATAACTAATTTTCTATTCGAGATAATCCTTACAAGAATAATTACCCTTATTGTGTTGGTTAACTAATTCATTCCCCACATTCGCACCGCCTTTAAGTTAATTAAATTAGTTTGTTACTCTCTAGGTCTGCAATTATTTCTGTGTTATATAATATGTCAATTCATTGTTTAGTTCTGCAAAGGCTTATTTGAGGACCAGTTTAAGTGTAATAAATTAATTAATCTATGTCTAGAAATAGTTACGAAATAGATCAATGCGTTTGTTTCGAAAGTCTGCGATATTCTAAAGCCCTCCGCGTCACAGATCTTGTTTATCACTGTTCATTTAAAAAGACTGCCCATCTTTGCATTGATTAGTTTGAATAGAAGCAGCTACCAACGAAGGCGTCAGGGGCGTGACTTATTGTTTTCTAGTCCCTGCGAACTCCACATGCGTAGAATCTTTATTCAAGCTGCTTATGCAAGCAGTAAAAACCTGGTAACATCAACACAATTCAATAATTCAAACGTAATCTTATATCAGTACTGTAGGTACTTCTTCATTCAAACTGCATTAAAGTTTATCATTTTTTATTATATTATAGAGCGTTTTAAGCTACTAGTATCCATTAACACCGACATTGAGAATTTATAGAAGTGCCTCTAGAAATAGCAAGTGTCGCTAGCTTTAGTTAAAGAGCTTTTACCGAATTTTAGCTTTCATGCTAGTAGCGTCCGCAAAAATGTTATATTAATGAACTAAAATATGCATAGGTGTTTTCTTTTATTTTCATATGCGACAGTGAGGGAATAAAAAGTGTTATAAAATAGGACCTTTTTTGTATTTTATCTACATAACGGTTTGAAAACCAACAGTGTTTTATGCTTTCTACATTTATCAAGTATCGTTAAAAGAATAATAACATACATATCCTATGTAGTAGTCTGAAGACGTCTATTGCTAGATGTAGGAGTTGCTCGACAGAGAAGACTTCTGTCAAATGCTCCGTCGTCATATTTGTTTTTAACTATCATCGATCCAACCTGAAAATGTGTAATGCGTTATGATGTCTCCATTTTAAACTGCTCTAAGCCTTTATCCATCAGATGTAAGTAACGTTACTAAGTCTATCTTATAAATTGTAAAGAGTTGGTAATCATTGAACGTGAACATAAATGATTCTGCTGCATAACTATTAGAAAATAACTAGTTATTGTTAACTGTGTTAATGTCGAAACTAGTAAATAAATGCTCTGCAATAATTCAAACATGTAGCTATAGCAATAAGCTAGACCGGTCAACTTGGAAATGGTCGCCAGAAGCTTGACAGGTCTCTTGAATAGTTGTCAGGATACTGAGCGTCTGGCATCACGCCAGATGACTCCGATCATACAATCAATATACGCGAAATCAAATAACGCTTGTTGTTTGCAACCGGATAAAAGGAAATTTGGTATACAGTGATGAGAGTTATTTTGAATACCTCTGTAAAAACTCTAGTAAAGATACTAATAACGTACAAAATTAAAACATTATCTCAATCAAAGTCACTGTTTTGTGTTTGTTTGTTTGCTAACTTCTTCTAAACCACGCAACAGGTTTTTAATACAGTTTTCACTATCATTTATAAATATAAATATATCTACACTATTATATAAAGCGGACGAGTTTGATTGTTTGTTTGAACGCCCTAATCTCTGGAACTACGAGTCGGATTTCAATTCTTTTTGTGTCTGAAAGCCCAGTTCTCGAGGAAGGTAAGTAAATTACGCTACTGGCGACGGGAGTAGAACAGTAAGCAAAGACGCGGGTCAAACCACGCCGAGGAAAGCTAGTACATAATAAAGTAAAGAAAAGCCAAGAATATCATATATTTATTTATTTATTTATTTAAAACTTTATACACATACATGTAAAGGCGGACTTAATGCCTGGGGCATTATCTACCAGTCTACCATTGGGTGATGCAGAGACAATCAAGTAGGTGCAAAGTACTTAAGTTAAAGGATAGGATATATTTTATAATTAATTATGTATGTAATTATGTATTTATATTGGTAATCATGTCGTATAAATATTGCGTGCAAAGTCAGGACGTGTCACTAGTCTCCATTATAGGGTAAATATTATGCCAATACTATTAATTGGTCGTAATATAGAATTTGTTTTGTGTTTAGTGTAACAAATGAGGTTGATTGCTACGTGCTGACGCTGCTTTTTGTGTATGTCCTGTTAATGCTACTAACTATTTATCAGTGTTATTTATCCACATGAACTAATAGTTACTGTTGGTTACAAGGTACTACAAAATGTGAAAGAGTAACAAATATAAAAGTTGCAAATGATATACTCGTTTAACGAAAATAAAGCATAAACAAATTAATTCACAATCACTTATCTACCTACTGAATAAATGATATTAAGTACCTACGTAACTTTTTTTTTTCAGCACACGATGGCATTAGTATCCTTATCCGAAATGCCATCGTGTTAAACTATCGCCTATTCTGGTATGGTAGCTACTATGGTAACTACTTACGAGTATATTACATTTTATCAAAAATATCACTTGTCCATGTCTTGCTATTCAGACTAAATAATGGATTAAAATACCCAAACATTAAGCGATTTTATCTGGTGTGGTTTAGAATAATAAATAAAAATTATACCTGTAGTGTGATTACAGTCGTTATAACTCACCGTCTAAAATGTGTTGGTGTAAAACACCTAAAAATTCAGCAACTCGCAATGGCCTTTTTTATTACTTTTCTTTTTAATCGAAGTTAAATGACAGTGCCGTTAACGTTTATGTCCTTTACTTTATTACAATCTAAAAGCCATATTATGAATTCATGTCAGGTGACAAATTAGGCCTTAGTGCTGCAGTTAAAGATCTTGTAATACCTAACGATTTATTTTAGTCATGCTGTTCATTATTGATTACAGCTAATATATTATAAAGTACTCAAACCGTGGTGACGATCTCTAAACGGAAGTCGCAGCGCAGATAGCCGGCAAAAAGATAAAGTTGGAGGGCAACTTATGGATGTGGGTGGCTGACGGTCGATATTTGAAGAAGGCCTGGACGTCTTTCAGGTGAACTGATGATGTTACAACACCTTATGAAACAAGAGTAAAAAAAAATTCCTTTACATACTTATCAAATAATAATACGATAAAACTATTATGATAATGTATGCAATAGTTGACGTTAATAAACTCTCAACAAAGTTAGAAAATATTCGAAACCGGACGATCGACAATTTTCCGACGGTACCTACCTACTTGCGGTAATAATCAAATATCTAGTCAAATACTTCTAGCGTCGAGTGGCAACTCTGAAACTATTCACTCTCGTGTAATACCGACCGCCGAGCTCAGTTGAAATGATTGTTTTAACGTTTATTAGCAAAGTTCACCGATCAAATAGGTACATTAGAAATGAGTATAAGACCCTATACATGTAAGGATACGTTGTGAGTATTAATATGGGATAAAGGTTACAAATTTTAGACATGTTATTAATTAAAATTATCATTTTATTAGACACTGACATTTAACTGAGTACACTGTTATTATGTGAGTATTAAAAATGTCCTAAGTGCATTGTACACGATAGATTTTACAAGTTTAACAGTTTTAAGCGAAGTATCAGTAAAATGGGTCATGATTCGGTTGGTTCGATGGTACTTCGAAAAATAGCGAGCAACTTCATGTTTAAGAAAGAGGCTTTGCTATGAGGATTGCTATGGACCGTAACTATTCGGCCTACTAGTCTTGGCGGGTCCTCGTGTTGTAGGGATTTTTCACTTTAAATGCTTATCAGTTATCACAGAGCATTAACCACTACGTTGATGCCTAGGTGTATTTAAAAAAAAGAATGAAGATGTCAAAGTTAAATTTTACCGAAAAATATTTTTGCCCGACGTTCGTCATTCTTTTTTCAAATATCTTTGAAGTAGATAGATATCGAGGTCACACTAATAATTTATGTAAAAAGTTTGTATGAAGGATGGAAAAGATTTAATTATACGATAATTAAATCCGGTAACTTTACTCTCAACGCGAATTCGTTAGTTCTAATATTTTATAACACCTATTGAACACTTTATGAAGTGAAGCTTAATTTTAGTACACACTTATTTTTATTATAGCTAATGTTACATGACGTGGCAGGTAAATAAAAAAGAATTGGCCCTAATGTTTACGTGACCTGAGTAACGATGTATTTGCTGACATTTTATCTGTCTACGAAGATAAATATAATGGCAATGTTTGTGACAAACAAAAAATACCTATTGATAAAAGTTGTCCTAATTTTTCTACCTTACCTACCATGTTTGCTGATGCATATTAACATGATTAGAGGATGCATTAACTACATAAGCGTGAAATTAAAAATATTTTTTTTACAAGCTAATGTTTTTCTTACGCTAAAATGGATTAATGAGGATGTTTAGAAAAATTTTCGCCACCAGTTGGCGCCACTTTGGCAAAAGGTTTTCCATTTTGACAGCACTATTAAAACAAATATTTTTCAGTGTTCATTTCGGCAATTTTAATGTTTAATTAACAAAATGTATAATTCATATGCATAAGGACAAAGGAAAATTGCCGAGGGGGTTATCTAAAATGGCGCCCACGAGAGGGCAGCACCGACGCGTCAGGTCTAGCTGTCAAGCGCTTTTTTAAAGATTGGCCCAATGTGACAGTTAAAGTGGCGCCAACTGGTGGCAAAATTTTTCTTAAACACCTTTATTGGATGGATGCCACTTAAAATTTAGCGATGATGTGTTGTCTCCTAGTATTATTCACATAGCGATTTATAAAGCCGTGTTAGGATAAGGTTGCTTTAAATCATATAGTTATAGATACATCTTTCAAAATAAACAACCCCTATGTTCCACATAATATATACATCCAATAATCCGCCTTGTACAAGCTTGGCTATCGATGGTTGTCTGTTCTGTATGAAAAGAGGTCGTTGCGTTGTAGTGGACAATAATGGTCTGGTTTTATTTTATTTTCTTCAATTGAGGCTCCTGGCATAGAAAGCTTCTATAGGCTAAAGAAACCGATTAGTACAAAGTAGGACGTATATAAATTTAATAAATGTAATTTTATAAATCATGTTCTTTTATCAATCAATCAAAAGGCACAAGATTTTTGCTCGCAATTCTTAACCGTCTAGACCGCAATCCTACTAATATTATAATGGGGAAAGTTTGTGAGTGTGTGTTTATGTGTGTGTGTTGTTACCACTTAGCGCTTAAACGGCAGAACCGATTTCGATGAAAATTGGTATGTAGATAGATTCGGAGCCGAAGACGGACATAGGCTACTTTTTATTCCGATAATCGGTCTGGTTCCCGAGGGATACAAAACATATTTTACGCTCGGGCGTAGCTGAGGGGTGCAGCTAATGTGTAATAGTTTATATTAAATATCAAAGGTTTATATCTAAAATATGTAGAACCACCAGTATAAAAAGTTTGATCTTCTTTGTTGTTGTCAATAAAAATAAATAGGTATCTGCTTCAGTGCGGTCGGTGTTAGGCGTTAAATTGAACGGCGGTGCGACAGTAAAACTTAATTGAGTGTATGTCCATTAGGGGTGAGGGAATCATCGCGACGTATCAAACGATTGACAACGAAATTTTTATGCCAAAATACACTGAATGTTTATTCATGACGAGCTTTATGAATTCCCTACGAAAATATGTTTTTTTGGTTTTTACAACGCTACTCCATTAATTAATTTGCGTATAAGGCTTTATTAAAAATATAATATAATAGGTATTTTTGTGGTTATTTTTCATTGGATTTTGTTTTCGTGTTTCGTAATTATTAAGTTAACATGTAGGCACAGTTTTATAAAATTATTTAGAAGATATATTTATGCAAAATATATTTATAATTCGTTTAGATACCTTACATATTATAATGATTCTATTATAAAAATAAATATCTCAAATATGCTATAGGTACCTACTGCTAATACACGTCTTTGTCGGTATAATCTACATCATGAAGGTTTTATAACTATCATCGGTATAAACGTCAGTTTTGAAAATATATATTCAATTTTGACTAATTTTTAAGAGTAACTTGTGCGACTAAACTTCAGATATCTTTATTAAATGTTTTATTGCATATCAGTCGGTAAAAGGGTCACCTGATGGTAAGTGCTTATCGACCTCGAAAGTGCCTCGAATACACGACTTTGCTACTGTCCTCCACCTACATAACAAAACATCTCAAATCTATCCTAATAATATATTTTTTTATGGCTATGGTAAGATTACAGAATTGTATTAAAATACCAACCCGACTCTGAAGCCAAGCCCGATGTCCCTCCATAGCAGTCGTTACACTACTACTGATGGAATTATGACACATACAGTAATTAAAGCACTCCTTACTTTAATTTTATCTACATTTAATATATAATATTAGTGGTTTGTAATTTACCAAAACGAGTGATCGGAAAAAGGACAATGGCCATTAAAAAGGCCAATGGTTCAGCAATCTGAGGATTAAAGCTGATAAACAGGTCGTAGTTCAGAATGGTCAGATAATGTGGTTAATTCTATGAGGCTCGCTCGACCTGACCTATCCGTTTAATGCAGGCCCATTTTCATTGCATTTATTTTAATGAAACACTTTATATGATTTTCTTTGGTCATTTTTTTTTGTTCCAAAGTGTACGTATTAAATTTGTCTCATTGAAATCGTAACTCTTTTGTTTTGTTAAATTTAAATATCTTCTAAATAGTATAAACCAAAGTCACTGTTTCCTTCACTCTGTTTTTTCTTCGCTAATTTCTTCTAAGCCGCACAACGGATTTTAACTACCAGAGAATCCCTTCCAAAAGTTATAGGTGGTATTATACACACATATTATATAAAAGAAAAGCCTAAATTTTAACGGTTTGTATTATGTCGCAACATATTGGTGGCAATCCAGCTCTCTCTAGTTTATTATAAATAAGTGACATTTTAGTAGTTTCTTTACAATACTATTACATACGTATTTACATAATTTGAAATATGATTTATATATCTTTTACCGGCGGAGTTTACGAACAACGTGCGGCCGGTTTTATGGTAAGCGGTTGAACTGGGAATACCATTTATATCAATTTCAGTACGAACTTAATTTGTGTTATTATTTCGAGGGTTCCGTTTTTAGGTAAATTTATGTAAAACATAAGACTAATCTTAATACTATTAATTTTATTTCTCGACTAAAGTTAATTTAACTTATTGTCAAAAATAGAGTGCAAAAAACACATGTGCTTTTATAAATTTAAATTGGAAATTTTAATACACTAAACATCATAAATTTACAAACATTATAAATCTGAAATTGCCTTTAGTAAACGCGATGATCAATTCCTTTCTAAATAAAAAATGCAAAGGGAAAATAATGGTCTGATATTTCACTAAGATGTCCTGTTTACCCATATATAGCTATACCCCTTCCTATATATACCAGTAGCGAAGAGTCACTTTTCCGAGGAGGGAAGCCGGTGGGACTAAAATATTTTAAGTTTCGAAAGGCTATTAGTCTTTGAATAGACACGCAAGCAATGATAGGTATAAGGAGGTCAGGACATATTTATAAGGGAAGCCGGCAGGAATCGTGTTATATGGACGCTTCGCCACTGATATATACCTATCTATATATAGAATTAGTCAAACCTAGCCTTTACTACGGTTCCACTCCCATCTATCTTAATGTTGGTCTGCCTAGATTTTAACGACGGTCTGGTCTGCTCTCCAAGACATTAAATTTTAACGAACAGAATTTCTAAAGCGACGGTTAAGCTTGAACTTGCATAATGACTGTGAGTATATGTAGACATTGTAGTAGGTGCAAGTAACACATGGTGGCAACAGGGAAACGTCTTGGATTCGAAGTTAAAATAGTATTACTAGCAAACTGCTTTAGGGCTTAGAAGTGTTGTGTACGGACTGCCAGTCAGAAGTTTCTGGTTCACTTTGATCGAGTAGGTGATTATTATGGTTTATTTGGGCAATTTTCTGAAAATGACATTAGATCCCACCTCTGTTATATGGCACTCAACAATATAGCTGGCAAAACGTAGATGTTGTACACCTGTTTCTTATTGTTAGCGGCTAATTGTAGGTAAAAGGTTTTTTAAATGTTTTTGATACAGAATAAAGAGTTTATAAATAGCTATCTATTGAGTTTTCTATGCAAAGCCTCAGAATGATTTCTATTCCTATTATAGCTCGAACTAGTTTAACAATTGTTTTAATAAAGACCATTTTACTCGTACCAAATAGAAAAATGTATAATGTATAATAGGACTTACCTGATAGTTACTAATGTTATTAGATTCTCATTTTAAACTAAGTGCATTATCGTAGGAGTCGGATAATGTCATTGTAAAAAGAAAACGCTTTTCTAGATTAGCTCCAGCTAATCGAACACAATAGCTACTTTAAGATAAAATAAAAATAAACAGGGCTTATTCCATACGGTTACTGTACTATATTGCCTTTGAATACTTCTGAGGCTAATTGTCACTATCCTCTGTTATAATTGCGTTGGGGTTTACGAAGTCGGGACGGGGAGATTGCGGTAGTACCCGTACCCGCCGCAACTTGCCGAGTATTGTACCTACATATTTGTGGTCTTCCTGTACAGTTCCTATGTAGTTTCCCGTACATTTTGAAGTACGGTAAATGCTCATTTTGTCATTTCTCCAGGTTAACTGTAGATGCAGTAATAATTAAACTAGCGTTTTCAAAGCTGTAGTTCATTAATTAATGACGATTCGTGATATAAATTGTTTATTTTTAATATCACCTCTATTTTGATTAATTTGCCTTTGGTAAAGGAATGAGTAAAAATAAAATACGAATGTAAGTCAAAATTAGCATTTTACGTCTATATTTATTTGTAACTATCCAAAGGTAATTGGCAGCTGCTTTTAGCGTCTTAGCTTATCAGGTCATCAGCCCATCTTGTATTGATAAAGTACACAGAGTGTATACGACGATTTGATATTAAATAAAAAGGCAGCTGTTACTAGTCCGTATAATGATTACAAATTAATCACAATAATGATTTGACGAAAAACAAAAATTTAAAATTTTTCTACAAAATAAATAATATTTTAGTAGTAACAAAGTAATACACCATTAATTATGACTAGTTCACTGACCTGTAATGAGTGGCAACGATTATCCTTCGACGTGTATTGACCGTTTGACGTACTTACAGAGTGTTTAGAATTAAAGAAATTAAAAAAGTAGTCCTGTGTCTAAACTATTGAAGATATTTAGTTGATTTTTTTTGTCTCGCTTTATAATGTCACATACTATACGTAATTGCATTTAATATCATACCGTCGTATACACTCTGTATAATGCCACCGCTACGTTGTATTTACGTCGCTAGAGTGTTGTTGAAGCATCCCTGCTCGACGTCATTATTTTATAAGTTAATATTATAGTTTATCTTATCTATTGCTTGTTTATTAGCGACTTACTGTTAATAAAATGTTTTAATACAAAAAAGGCTTACAAATCTACGTAGACTACTTTTGAAGATTTTACAGAGTATCTGTTTTATACTTAAGAGTTTCAGTCTTTTAATTTATGAAAATAAAAATATTTGAATACAGAAGCGTCCATATTCACACAAACAGTCCTTCTAGTAGTCTAGTTGTCTTGTAATTTGTCATACAGTCAATAATTATGCTCTAGTAGACAACAAAAAGATGCATATACCTCTTAGAACATTTTTCCTTTAGTCACGATATAACGGGGACTCAGACAACGGCTTTTAAGGCTGAAGAGGCAGGGCTACTAACTGCGTCGTTTGATTAAGGGTCGCGTGTCAGTGGGGGACCTGAAGGATGCTCCAGGCGTCACTCTCAAGCCTGTCCCTGGCGATGATAGCGCACGCGTCGCACAGCCTCACCTTAAGTGTTAATGTGATTACATAGCCCTACGATTGTTATGATACGCACTTGACTACTTAAAAAACCTACGTCTCTCTGTTGACTAGCAAGCATTGCCTAAGGCATTACAATGACGATTGTTGTTGTCACAATAAGATTATTCACGTACATCTTTAATACCGTAGCATAATTGTTTTGTTTACCTAGATGAAGCCTAGTTAACTGCCAGAAGTTATGGGAAATAATAGCAATGCATCCTTGGTTAATAGTCCAGTCAATAAAGAATTATACAGTGCGTGAGCGAATAACTTTACAATTTCTACAGAATCATGTTTAAGGTGCTTAGGGACTGAAAATACTAAAAGTTTGCTTCCCTAAGAGGTGAGCAGGAGGGAGGGGAAAAGGTTTAAAGTGCTAATTTTTGGATTTTTCGCTAATATTTCCAAAACGATAATTTATAAAGAATAGTGTCCTTCTATCTATATCTAAACATATAATACAAATGTAACCGATCGCTGTCTGTACATGAAAGATATATGAGAAAAAAAAATATTGGGACCTTTGTCAACGCAAATAGAACCCAAAACAATGATTGTTACAATTTTTGTCTGTTTGTGTGTTTGTCTGTATGTCTGTTTGTCTGTTTGTCTGTTTGTCTGTGCGTTTGTTCACGCTAATCTCAGAAACGGCATATCCGATTTAGATGTGTTTTTCACTAATACATTGTGGTAAGCTTCACTTAACATTTAGTGTTTGTTTTATGTCAATCGGTTCATAAATAATAAAGTTATGCCAATTTAAAGAACTACGTCAAACATTTGTTAATTTACTACGAAACCTGATAGAAACAGAGACTAACAGGTTACGGAATCTGATAGCGTTTTTATTTTTCGGATTCTTCTCATTCTAAACAATCTTTCGTTTAGTTTTAAATGAGTCCAGTTTCCAGTGAGCCTATGTTTCGCGATGACAATTAATAAAGCCCAAGGTCAGACACAACTAAAAGTTGTGGGTGTGGATCTAAGTAGCTGTTTTTCGCACGGTCAGCTTTATGTGGACCTATCACGTGTTAGCTTTCCTAGCAGCCTGTATGCTTTGATCCCCGATGGCTATACGTCTAATCCATACATCCATACACCCATACATATTATATAAGGCTTTGTCCTGACTGACTGACTGACTAACAGACAACGCACAGCCTTAACTGCTGGTCGTAGTGACTTGAAATTTGGAGGGTGTGTTTGTCTAAATGTCTAGAGGTTGTACTAAGAAAGGGTTTTTTAAAATTAAATTCCTAAGTGTATGAAAAGGGATTAAAACGATTGTATGAATCTTCTTCATTTTTTAACTTACAGTTTTGAAATTTTGTTTTGGAATACTTCTATTTAAATAAAAAATATCCTTATAATTTTATTTTAACAGGAGTGGATTTAGAGGGGTGAAATTAGGGATAAGACATTCTATACAAAGATGTTTAGCTTTTGAAGCTAGCGACTTGAAATTTGCAGGGAGGGAGAGGGAGGAAAAAGAGGAATTGAGGGGAAGGAGGAAGGGAGGGGGAAGTGAGAGGGAAGCGAGGAGGGAGTGAGGGGGTAGTGAGGGGGAAGTGAGACGGAAGTGAGGGGGAAGTGAGGGTGAATGAGGGGAAGTGAGGGGGAAGTGAGGGGGAAGTGAGGGAGACGGGAGAGGAAGGGAGGGGTAAGGGACGAGGAAAGTAAAGAGTTCTCGAATGGTGGAAAAAGGGAGGGGAAGGGTTAGGAAGGGAGAGAAAAGGAGGAAAAGTAAGGAGAAGGAAGGGGGAAGAGAGGGGAAAGCGAGGAGGCAAGGTAGAGGGAAGTGGAGGAAAGGGCAAGAGATGCTGGAGGAGAGGCAAGGGATACAGGAGGTGAAGAGGAGAAGGGGGAGAGGAGGAGAGAAAGGAAACTGGAGAGTGGAGAAAAAGAGCGATAGGAAAGAAGGGGAAGGGGAAAGTTATTGTAGTGAAAATTTGCCTTTGTGTATTGTATATTGTTTTTACGAGGGATATCTTTAGGTAGGTGAAAGAGGATTTGTATGAATGGGAGATTAAAGATAGTATGAAAAACAGTATTTAAACAATATAAAAATGTCTATTGGAAAAAAGCCGCGGGCAAAAGCTATCTATATACATAAAAGCAAAAGGTCACTCACTCACTCATCACGAAATCTCAGAAACAACAAGTGCTAGGAATCTCAAACTTTGCGTGGTCGTTCCTATTAGGATATAGGTGCTCACTTAGACGGAATTTTGCGAAATCCATCCCCTAAGGGGGTATAAAGGGGTGGCAAAGTTTGTATGAAACTTACCTATAGTAGTATTACCAAATTACTAGAAAATACTCTTTTTTTAATATTCAGAAGCCAAGAGTCGCAAGTTTGTGTGAAAGTGGTTTGTCAGTTTAAGCGGTAGCGGGTTTAAACTGGATTCGCCATAGAGACGGATAATACTGATATTTATTACTGATACAATGTACGATTGCCATAAAATCAGGCACGCAATATTCTCATAGAGGCACACTCATCTGAATTTTCACGCGAACGAAGTCGCGGGCAACAGCTAGTCAAATATAAGCGTGGTGCGTGTAAGTATGTGTATGTGTGCGAGGTACGTAAGGGTATAATATATCATATGTAGATAATAATAGTTAAATAATTAAGTAAATAAACAATACAACAAAGTTAAATAGCATTATAACATTAAATATATTTAATAAGGAAAAAAATAACTAAAAACAACATTTGGAGGACTTTCAAAGGTGTGATATTAAATTAAATTACGTGCTGGTTATTTTGGGCAAATAATAAAATAAATTTAAGTTTATTTTTAAAAGTAATGATAGAACACAAGCATGGTAGAGAATCAGTTGAAGAGCACCTCCAACCAAGGCAATATCAGTTGTTTAATACAAACACTCCCATCGCAAGGACTAATCAGTCACAGATTTATATTTCCCTAGTTATAAAGGCCTGATATAAAACATGATATCAAAGGTCTATCCGCATGTTGTTCAGTGATCCAGTAACGTTCTATCCGAAGCGTAAAAATATGGCTTGTATTGTATAACCTCTTTTATATTTTTTTCATATAGACAAATCTGGATCATCAGAGATTTTGCTTTGACATGTTTCGAATAAGCCGGAACTCGACAGACAGTTATTCGGATATATTTGGAATGTATACACTTTAAATTTCTACACTGTCACTCAACTCCTGTCTCAAATCTCAATAACTCTTTCTCTGGACAAACGATATTTTTTGTAGGTACAACAGAGATGACCTTAGGTTAATATGTGACTGGACCGCGTATGTGATTTCTGTAACACAATCATAACTGTGTTCAACAAGCGTTAAAGAAACAATGCTAAGAAATAAAAGTACTATCAGTGAATGGTTAAAATTGAAATCATACTCAGAGACTGAAGATGTTTTTACTTTTCCATCCTATTGTCATAACACACATACGTTTAAATATATATTCTACACACACACGCACACTAATTTACTATTTTCGTTTCTATGTTACCTACGCTTTGTTTGTTTCACTCTATTCTCGGAACGTACTGTAAGCCTAACTTGGCACTGTTATACGTAAGTTAATAATTGTTTATCATTTAAGTTGGTATAGAACAATGTCTCTTAACCTGTGGGGGAGCCATGGTACCCAAAACATCAGAGTTCAATTTACCTATCATTTGAAACGTACTGTTGTATTATGTATATATATGTGTGAACTTTTATGGGAATAAACCAATTATTATTATTTATTGAATGACAGTCAAGCCATTGCCACCCTAAAGTAAAAGTAAAATACTCTTATCCCCTTACGATCCTTTTCCTTTTCCAACTAAAAGGCTTACGAAAAATAGATAGGTGCTGCTCTAGTCGATTCGGCTCATTTATGCTGCAATCAGAAACGATTTACTTTGTTTAAAACATTTCCGTTAAACTATTAATAGTAACTGGCTTTCCGCGGCGCGGTTTCACCCGCGTCTTTGCTTACTGCTCTGCTCCCGTCGCCAGTAGCGTGATGTTACATAGTCTATAACCTTCCTCGAGAACTGGGCTACCATATGTTAAAAGAATTTATCTAATCCGACTAATAGTGCCAGAGATTAGCGCGTTCAAATAGACAAACAAACAAACTCTTCCGCTTTGTATAATAGTATAGATTAAATATTAAAATATATTCATTGGAATATTCCATCCATCAGATTATGAAGACCATCCGTCAATACCAATTCATATGCAACTTCGATATTTCATTAAAGTAGCTTACAGTACACAATTTGGAAATTCCTCGATATATTAATATCTATACATATAATAAAAATGTAACCGATCGCTGTCTGTACATGGAAGATATATGAGAAAAAAAATTATTGGGGCCTTTATCAACGCAAATAGAACCCAAAACAATGATTGTTACAATTTTTGTCTGTTTGTCTGTTTGTCTGTTAGTCTGTTTGTCTGTTTGTCTGTTTGTCTGTTTGTCTGTTTGTCTGTGCGTTTGTTCACGCTAATCTCAGAAACGGCTTATCCGATTTAGATATGGTTTTCACTAATACATTGTGGTAAGCTTCACTTAACATTTAGTGTTTGTTTCATGTCAATCGGTTCATAAATAAAAAAGTTATGCCAATTTAAAGAATCACGTCGAACATTTGTTAATTTACTACGAAATCTGATAGAAACAGAGACTTTAACAGGTTACGGAATTAGCTGATAGCGTTTTTATTTTTCGGATTCCGCTCATTCTAAACAATCTTCCGTTTAGTTTTAAATGAGTCCATTTTCCAGTGAGCCTATGTTTCGCGATGACAATTAATAAAGCCCAAGGTCAGACACAACTAAAAGTTGTGGGCGTGGATCTAAGTATTAGCTGTTTTTCGCACGGTCAGCTTTATGTGGCTCATCACGTGTTAGCATTCCTAGCAGCCTGTATGCTTTGATCCCCGATGGCTATACGTCTAATCCATACATCCATACACCCATACATATTATATAAGGCTTTGTCCTGAAAGACTGACTGACTAACAGACAACGCACATCCTAAACTGCTGGTCGTAGCGACTTGAAATTTGGAGGGTGTGTTTGTCTAAATGTCTAGAGGTTGTACTAAGAAAGGGTTTTTTAAAATTTAATTCCTAAGTGTGTGAAAAGGGATGAAATCGATTATATGAATCTTCTTCATTTTTTAACTTACAGTTTTGAAATTTTATTTTGGAATACTTCTATTTAAATAAAAAATATCCTTATAATTTTATTTTAACAGGGATGGATTTAGAGGGGTGAAATTAGGGATGAAATATTCTATACAAAGATCTTTAGCTTCTGAAGCTAGCGACTCGAAATTTACAGGGCCCCTCCCTGTAAATTTCGAGAGGGAGGGAAAGGAGGGAGGAAAAGGAGAAACTGATGAGAAGGAGGAAGGGAGGGGAAAGTGAGAGGGAAGTGATGGGGAAGTGAGAGGGAAGTGATGGGGAAGTGAGAGGCAAGTGATGGGGAAGTGAGGGGGAAGTGAAGAGGAAATGCGGGAGAAGTGAAGGGAAAGTCAGGGAGACGTCAGAGGGAAGTAAGGGGAAAGCCAGGGAGAAGTGAGGGAGAAGTAAGGGGAAAGTGAGGGGAAGTGAGAGGAAAGTGACGGAGAAGTAACGGGGAAGTGAGGGGAAGTGAGGGGAAAGTGAGAGGGAAGTGAGGGGGAAGTGAGGGGGAGTGAGGGGGAGATAAAAAATAGTATGAAAAACAATATTTAAACAATATAAAAATGTCTATTGGAAAAAACGACATTCACGCGAGCGAAGCCTAAAAGGTCACTCACTCACTTATCACGAAATCTCAGAAACAACAAGTGCTAGGAATCTCAAACTTTGCATTGTCATTCCTTTTAAAATATAGGTGCTCACTTAGACGGAATTTTGCGAAATCCATCCCCTAAGGGGGTATAAAGGGGTGGCAAAGTTTGTATGAAACTTCTATAGTTTTTATAGTAGGATTACCAAATTACTAGAAAATACTCTTTTTTTAATATTCAGAAACCACCCTTATTAAATGGGCAAATAAGAGTCGCAAGTTTGTGTGAAAGTGGTTTGTCAGTTTTAGCGGTAGCGGGTTTAAACTGGATTCGCCATAGAGACGGATAATACTGATACAATGTACGATTGCCATAAAATCAGGCACGCAATATTCTCATAGAGGCACCCATCTGAATTTTCACGCGAACGAAGTCGCGGGCAACAGCTAGTCATAATATAAATTAATATCATAAAAAACAAGAATAATGAATGCGAATAATTTTTAGTGGATTGGACCTCATCTTTCCAAATTTTCTAAATTGTATAGTGTTATTAATTAAGAAAAGCGTACTCTAATTGGCTTGATTATGTTATTATGACACCGCTCTAACCAATTAAATTTGTTGGTTAAAGCCGTGTCCATGTATGTACGGTCGAAAACGAACGCGAACATATTTCAAATCGGGTTCGCGCAAAACAGTCGTGAACCCCCTCTGACGCCCCCACATGTACCCTGTCAAGTTCTAAACGAACAGTTTTATTGCGTGACATTTATTAAAGCTCTTCGAACACCGTCCTTAGAGAACATACTTATATGATCGCCGCAAACATTAGTGATACGTGCATACGCGCGAACCAAGTAATTGCGTATCATGCACTGCAACAAATTTGTTCGTATGTGCGTGCACGGTTTTACGTAAACAATAAAAAAAATAAGTATGCTGAATACTTATTTTTTCGGAAAGACTCGGAGTAACCATGTACGTTTTATTTTTTATTTTTTTATTAAGTTTAAACGTGTGTTTGGTTGCATATGATATCATAGTTTATATGACCACTACGCCAGTTCAAGCTATAATTTTAATTATTTTTATGACACCGACTGTTGATGACATTAATAAAATAATAAAGCCTTAAATACAACCAGTCGGCTATGATAGCGTTAAGATCAACAATGTCAGTCATATTATACCTGAGCCACTTCCTTTATTCCTCTATTCTTTATTGTACAAACATAGAACATATTACATAATTGGTAAGAAATATCATGTACAAAGGCGAGCTTAACTCAAAAGTGAGTTTTCTTCCAGCAAACCTCAGAGTAGAAGAGAAAAATATCAAGTGTGAGAACAAATGAAGTGTACAAACAGACAGAAAGGAAATCAAATGAAATATAGTACCTATTAATTAATATAAATTTATGCAGGATTTCATGAAATTGCCGAATAGCTGGCTAATTAGGGAAACTGACCGGTAATAACCCGAACCGAAAATATTATCTGAAATCTAGGCATATTATGTAGTTACAGGAGTAGCAAAATCAAACAAGCCGAGCAAATTGTTGAATAAACAAGGCAGACTCCAGCTCGCTGCTGTACATAGGTTGTGATTGAAAGTGGTCAATATAAAACGAAATTGTAAATGCCGCCTTATTTATATTCATTTTATTAATATCAAATATATTAGATACATTATTAAATTGACGTATAAAGCTACAGATCGTAGCAAAGTAGCAGCTGCTTCAAACGATTCACCTATATCGTTATAAGCTTTCCTTGCGAACTTCGATATGGTTTGTGAAAGTTTTCTAAAACACATGTCATGAAATCCTCTTCAAGACTTAGTAAATACGGTAATCCGTTGTTCTTTGTTTGAAATAAAGGAATATTTAATACGCTTTATTACACTACCGTTACAGGTACAGTTAGATACCTGAAAATTACTACTGCTTTAATCATTTTATAACTAAATTTAAATCGAATAACCTAAGTTAATTAAACATATTTTTAGATTAGATGGTTTTTGAGATGCTATCTACCAATTTTTGGATTCCAATGACTGCTTAAATCATTTTCATCCGTGTTTGTGTGTGTGTGTGTGTTGCTACTTTCCGAGGGATACAAATATACTTTACGCACGGGCGAAGCTGTGAACATAGCTAGTTATTTATATTTACTTATTTCAAAGATTCATAATTATTTATAATAAGCCTCGTAAAGTATCGTAGTTTAGTCGTTACATAGGTACCTAATGAAAACTGTTTTCATGACGTCTTTCATCATCAAAGAATAAATAACCATGAAGAAAGAGGAATTTACTAAGACCATTATTACTAATAAAATCCCAACAACTACACAGCCCAGTAGACCCAAAGTAAGCGTATGTTAACATAAACACTAGAAGGCGTAAATTAGATAAAGGACAAACACCTGTTTAAGTTTCGCTTACAAATACAAAACACTATTAAGACAAAAATCTATACTATTGTTTGATCGCGCTAATCTCTAAAACTATCAGTCGGATTTGAAAAATCTTTTTGCGTATGATAGCCCAGTTCTCGAGGAAGGTTGTAGGTTATGTAACATCACGCTACTGGGGACAGGAGCAGAGCAGTAAGCAAAGACGCGGGTGAAACAGCGCCACGGTAACCTAGTACTATTATACATAAGAACCAATATCTGAGAATCGTAAGCAGATTAGGAATTGAAGTGATCACGACCTGTACATAGAATAAGGGTACACATGACCATAAAACCAAAGTACTTTTTATGGTTTTATAAGGTTAGACATGTCTATATATTACACTAGTTTAATTTAAAAAATCAAAATTTTTGTGGTTACGAAGATAGCAATTGAATAAAGATACATGTCATTTCTTGTTCCACCGAGTAAGAACTCAAGCGCACAAGTACCATTAGATGCCGTCGGCTACGGCTCGCCCTCACCCCGCGCGCGCGGTTACACTGACACTCGTATTCTTATTCGTCGTTCAACGCGCTTTTTATGTCTCACTCTATGAATGCAAATCTATGTTGTTTTTTTAATTACCATTAATTAAAGTAACCAAGATGAAAAGTACACGCTCTGAACATATGCTGGACATGTTATCAATCCGAAAAGTGTCAAATAATTTTAAAACAGCAACAAAGGCCTCTGTGATAAATAATGAAAAAAATACAGATTCTGCAATTTATTCAGGTAAATCAATTTAATTTTTACTTATTTAATTTGTCATTATTCAATTTAATTGATTTCATCATTTTTTTGCATCAGCTTTCTATTAGAAATGTTTTTTAAATCAGATAATGTGATAATAAGATTTATTTATTTATTTATTTATTTATAAAAACTTAATGCACTAATGTACAATGGCGGACTTAATGCCATGGGCATTCTCTACCAGTCAACCAAGGTAATGCAGAGATAAGCGAAGTAGGTGCAATGAAGTTGTAAATTATGATAGAGAAAAAGGGAGGCTTAAATCATATTACAAAAATAGGTATTCAATACAATTGATACTTAAATTACTTAAAGAAAAATAATATATATACAAAATAAATAATATTGGTATACTAGATTATATACATACATATAAGTATACAAACATACATATAAGTATACATAAATACTTACATAGATATATTTATAATGCATGTATAAACATATATATATATATATATATACAAAAGTCAACATGATATTGCCGACAATCCATCAAACAGGAGAGTACAAATCTTTTGCTTAAATGTATATCGGTTAGTGGACATCCTGATCTCGAGAGGAAGCGCATTCCAAAGAAGAATAACCTGCACTACAAAGGAAGAGTGTACGAAACCAGAAGTATGAGAGGGACAGGTAAGTAAACGGTTATTTGAAGAACGTAGATTTCTATTATTAACAGAAGACAAGTATTGAAATGAAGACGTTAAATAGTTAGGTGAATAAGGAGAGTTGAGGATAGAAAAGAGGGTAGTGAGAGCACGCAAGCTACGGCGTTGACGGATAGGTAACCATTTCAGTTCAGAGCGGTAAATAGAGATGTGATCATATTTACGAAGATTAAAAATGAATCGATTGCAGTTATTGAGAAGGCGATCATATTTATTAAGAAGATCTGCATTCAGGTCGTAATAGCACACATCACCATAGTCGATTAGATTAGATTTCACATTCATATAAAACTTTTTCTCTGGATTACATGGGTTTTTATTGAATATAATAAAATAGTAAAATACTAGTTTATTCGATGCATAAAACATTAAATAAAACAGTGTAATTACTACTAAAATTTTATACACACTTCTTCATATATTACTTTATTACTAGTGAATTACGTAAAATATTTGGTTCTGTATGCATTTGTAGCTTTGTTCGGTGAAAGTTATTTCTAAATTATGTGGTTTATACGTAGATGTTACCATATTCTTCGTTTGATATTAAGATGTATCTTTCTTCCGACTGAAAAAGTCTATGAAAACATAAACAAAATTATTTTATTTCAATATTTCTTCATTATATACAATAATTAAGAACTATTTGGTTCATTATTATTTTATTGAATTGCGTAATGTATTAATTACACTGTTTTTTATTTTCAGAGAATGATTGGCCTATCGTGAATCTTGTATGCAATCGCTACTACCACAAGGTGCTGAAAACATTCATCTAGTCATATCTGTGGTTTAGAAAGATGTTTTTGGTACATCAGCTTCAGAAATGCAACCATCCAGCTTACAGCCAGTCCAGTCTAAAAATAATAATGCAAGCGCGGTTCACGAGTCTGACACATCTAATGCAATCTCGGTTTATGATACTGACACACCTAATGCAATCCCGCTATCTCTTCATGGTGAAACTTCTATAGAAAATAATCTATTGTTGCCACGAACACCTGGAAATAACGTACCAACACAGCTAGTACTCGAAATACCGTCCAGCTTTGAGAATGCACCCGCAGTTAGCTATAACGATTTGTCTTCAGTTACTACACCAATTTATGATTCCACTCCTATGCCTTCTCCTTTAAATACACACAAATATTGCCATGATACCTTCTGTTCAATATATAGTGATGACGTGCTGCACCTGCACTGGACTGCATCACCTCCAACGGTTAGCATTTGTAGCGCACCATATATCTCTAGCGATAATAATCGTAAAATTAAATATACATTCAAATATTTTTTACCCGTGACATCTGATTTGGACGAACACGAACGCCATTCTAAAATAGTTAATGTCTGTAAGATATTTTTTTTAAATAGTCTGTCTGTCGGTGGCAAAATTATTTCAACAGCTTGGAAAAAGTACGATGGGAGCACCATTATAAAGGAGGATATTATGAGAGGACGCCACGCAAACCACCATCAAGATAAGTAATCCAGCCTGACACTGTTAAAAGTGTATATGACCATGTCCGATCCTTCGTTCCTGTTGAGTCACTCTACATCCGTAGATCTTCGATAAAACTTTACCTAGACGGCAGTCTAAGCACTTCAAATATGTTCCAGTTGTACAAGGCTCGGTTTGACAACTCTATTTATTCCAGCAAAGCAGTCACAGTGCGCCAATACAGAGATATTGTTAACAAACATTTAAATTTAGGGAATTTTATTCCAAAAAAAGACCAATGCGATGTTTGTCATATTTTTCGTAATAACATCTCACGAATAAACCTGAAGCTTGTAATTTAAAAAAATATGACAAACGTGACGCTGTTGAATCGAATGGTTCAATCTTAGCAGCTGTATTTGATTTTCAAAAGGTGTTGTCATGTCCTTATAGTCAGGTTAGTCTTTTCTATTACAAGCGTAAGTTATCTTGCTTGAATTTTACCATTTTCGACATGGCAAGAAAAAAGGGAAGCTGCTATTATGTGGGACAAAACTGTAGCGAAAAGAGGGGCCAATGAGGTTGGTAGTTGTTTGCTTAACTATATAGAGCAAAATACTCAGAATGGTGTAGAAAATTTACTTTTGGTCAGATAACTGGTGGGCAAAACTGAATCCGTTTTGTTTTTTCTATATACTTACTGTGTCAAAAAATTTTACGTAACTATAAGACATTGATTTCGTGAGAAGGGTCAAATCCAAAATGAGGGGGACAGCGTGCATGCACTTATAGAACGCGAGGCTGAAAAAAAAAACAATTTAAACTCCAGAGGAGTAGCGATTGCGCTTTACGAAAGACACATGAAATCCTTACGACGTACACAAATGTTGTCACAAAATGATTTTTTTGATTTGAAACCTCATCTGAACGATAAAGTATGGTGTAAAAACACAGATGGGGCTAAGGTATCCTGGAACAGCGTTAAGAGGTATTTGACGACAAATCGGAGCCTAACAAGCTGTTCTATAAATATAATCTTATAGATACTGACTATAAGACTGTTTTAATTAATTCGAACACGTCGTAATGCTGTAGCTTCTTTACCTACTTTAGAATTGGCTTATACAACGCCAATCAATTTATCAAAAAAGAAACAAAGATCTCATTAGTCTAGTTAATTTAGGAATAAAACCTTCTGAACATGCGAATTATTTTTAATCTCTCCTTTGCACAAGTACTGAAAATGATAATAATATGGATATTGATAGTGAACAAGAATGATGAAAATTGTGAATTGATATTTTTTGATGTAACTTTACTTAATTAAGATATTTTTGACAATTATTGCCATAATCATTTTATTTTAAGCTTATTCGTTTGAAGAACTCAGAGTAATGTTTATTTCATTTTCATAAAAATCTGAAGGTTCTTATTTTTTGTTTCCACTTATATTATTTATTTCTTTAATTTTGATTTCAGTGCTTACTTATTTGTTGATTATGCTTTAATTTAAAATTATATAAAAGAGACAACACATAATATAAGTTCCATAGTTAAATATTTTTTTGACTTATAAAGAAGGTAATTAATAAGTTTAATGTGGCCAAATATGTTTAACCCATATATTCTGATTATTAAATATTTATTTACAAAAAAAAATCATAGTTTAATTTATTATAATATACCGTTTACACATACAACTGTCCGAAAACTATAGTATATTCAAAAAATAAAGTTATATTTACACATAATACTAACACATTTCCCTAAAACAAAGTTACAAATGTCTATATAACCGTTGAGATGTCCGCAATAAATCATCACTTGTGCATATAAATACTACTAAATTAAGAATTACTGGGTTTTGATTTAATATTTTCATAAAAAATGAAGCCTTAAACAGTTTTCCATGTTTGGTGCAAGAATCAATTGTATACAACAAAAACTAAAAAAGTTACATCGAATTTTGTGCCTGATTAAATTCAAATCGCTCTCCTGTAAAGTTGAGATTTTGTAAATATAACTTTATTCTGCGTATAGGTCGAATTTTATGCTTGTGTTTGAATTAAACCTTATTGTAAGCACTATAGACGAACTAATACTAGATAGAACTAAATTTTTGGCAATAATTTTTTTTAAATATCTCAACGACAGGGTATTGGAGTTAGACCGATCCATTTTAGGGTATTATAATATTCACTTATAGTGATATCGGCAGTAACTTATTTTTTGCCACTTCCATCATATACATAAGTATAATTAATTGTACTATAGAAAAAACTTGCTACAGGCTTACTACTTTTTATTATTGTTCTTTTACCACCAATGCCCTGCATTGTCATACTTACTAAAATTTGATTGCTTGTAGTGTCGTATTGGCCGGGTCATCACCTTTCCTCTAATATGGCGAGGATGATAATGGCTGGTCCGTGCGTCATGCTCGTGAACGGGTGCTACTTGGGATGACTGGTCAATCTTGACATGGCATACATTTATTATTTAATCCAGTATTACCTTGTCGTTCAATGTGACCAGGAGGTGCATTTACCATTTTAATTAAAATACGAAGTCAAATTACCATACAAGATAAAACTAAATAATTGAAATCCTTGCTTTTCTTTCTTTAATTTTAGTAATTACATTAATTGGTTAATTTGTAATAACCAATTTGT
Organism: Parascotia fuliginaria; assembly: GCA_963082885.1. NCBI lineage: Eukaryota > Metazoa > Arthropoda > Insecta > Lepidoptera > Erebidae > Parascotia > Parascotia fuliginaria. The sequence goes on along the minus strand of OY720177.1, from coordinate 9,921,734 downwards.
ATGATTCTTTGGTTGCGTTGAGTGTTTAAATTGTAACTCATACAAAAAACTGTAATTATCTGGCGATTGAAAAGGGTGGCGAGAGTTTCTTGCCAGTTCTTCTCACAGCTCTACCTCGTCAGCGAACTGGCTGTAGGTCAATTGGCTGATTTTATGTTATGTTGACTTTACATAAGCATCATACTTTATGATCAAAATGAAATAAATGGTTTGAGTTTAACATTAGAAATACGCTATAATCTAAGAACTGAGCCTGGATACTTGTTACATAAGTTTATAGACCCTACTTTAAACTACAAATTTTTTCAAAGGTTCATGTAAATAAGATGTATCCTACATGTTCAGTTTATTGACAAACTTGTACGTTTTGTTAAAAAATAAATAATAAAAATACCAGCTCGGTATCATCCCATTGCGAAGTAAAGGGCTATTCTCACACAGAGAAAGCATGAGCATTAACCACTACACTTGCTCAAAGTGGATTGGTAATTTTAGTAAATTTTTAATTTTTATTTAGATAATAAACAAATAAAAAAAGTCCAGCTAAATAAATGAGGCAAGACAAATGTTTCAAATTCTAGCCTAATGATAACAGCATTGTATAATCGTCTGACTTTTAAAATACCCTATTTACTGTCCCACTACAGGGCATTGCCTGTTCTCATAAAGAGAAGGCATGAGCATTAATCACCAAGCTTGCTCAAGGCGGATTCGCAATTTCAGTAACTAAAGTCCAGATTTCCTCACGGTGATTTTTTTCACCGTCAGTCAGAAATATTCAAGTTAAACTTAGAATTTATATGATTTGAAAAATCACATTGATATTTGCCCAGACTTCAACCCAATAGCTTGTTGTTACGAAGCGGGTGCCTTATCCATTGGGCCATGACTTACTTATGACTTATGGCGGATAAAATCGAGCTGTTATTTTCAATACTTTCACCTTCACTTAAGCTACGTTTGACTGTCTCTTGGGGATACAAAATTTTATGACATCTAATCATCATCATCTATCATAATACATCATTGCTATGGTATGGTAATGTCGGTTAACTGATAGGGTTAACTGTGTAGTACCGTATTTAATTGCAGAATCGAATTTATTCATCTCGATACCTCCAATGAACACCCCGCTAACTTCATCTTTGGCACTGTTCTGTTTACAATATAGAACGACTTAATACAGTGGTAATATAATTAATATTATGACATACATACTAAAGCTAGACTAACATTCTTTTAAACCCCATTTTTACGTCTGAAAATACGCACACGAACGAACACACAATTCTTTCACCAATGCCCCATCAATCACTACAGCCATATTGTTAACCGGTAACCGCTATTGTTACCGCCCATACAATATTTAAGATCCTAATTGATTAAGATCTTAAAAGAAAAAGCCGGTTTGTTATTTTTCAACACTCCCGGGCTTTGTAAAAGAAACAGTGCTTTAACTCGTAGCTGCGGTATTAGGCGCTGGACTACCTATTTAAACCTTTCTTACGTTACAAAACTAAAGGATGGGAGGGCTATGGATAAGGTCGATACTTCTAGGCACTTCATAGTATAATTAATATTATATTGTAACATGGCCTGTGTTTGTTTATTTAACAAAATTTAGGGGTTTTATTTAAGGGGATTTTTATGTATATTGTTCATACGAAAGGGGTATGATGAACCTGGTAAGTCTGTAGACAATATAAAAGCTGACACGTAGCACGAAAGTATCTATAAGTAATGCATCTAAGCATTCTGAAACCAGGATTTACTTCGCTATTCCACCTTGGCACATCAGTCTTTTGTCAAATTTTTATCGACAGCTCCCTTCTCAAGTAGGATGTTCCCGTTGTTAGTCTAATTTACCGTCGGATAATTGATGGCAGCGACCAGCTTTTACTCTTTAGGTCACTACATTCAGCAGCCAACATTTATTTCGAGAACTATTAAAAGCTCATCAGCTCATAACTCATCTGAAAAAGGCAGCAAAAGCACATAAATATCTGGATCTAATATTCTATCAAAATACAGTATTACCGTATAATATTATATAATTAGTTATATCACGAGTCTATAAACTGCTCAACCTCTTCTAATGGTCATTGAAATGATCCATGTTAAAAGCCTTACCTCCAAACATGCTAACTTTCAAAAAGAATAAAAAACTTCGGCCTTAAAAATAAATCAAGGAAGTTATCTTTACCCTCGTAATTTAGCACGTCTTTTTTACTTAAACATGAAATTCTTTTTACGCGATACCTGTTTAAATTGAGGAGACCGAGGCCCTTCTAGTCTAATATTTTCATAAGAACAAATTTTTATAATAATATTTAATTTGATATATTATAATGTCAGTAGTCAAGTAAAAAAGGACAAATTTTGTTCTTTCAATTTATATGAATTTAAATGAAAGCCTTCCGGGTCATGACTGAACGTCCAAATGGAATGATGTTGTTTTTAAGTTTATTATTTTTTAGGCGAATGTAGTATTTGCAGCTTTACATACAATTAATAGTTACAAAGACCATCAAGCTCGGCACAAAATGGACAAAAGCTTTTCATATATTTTGGAATCAAATCTACAACCGTACGTAGTAAACACGCTCCCTCACGCACAACCAATTGGTTATTACTACATTGTGCTAATAATAACATTTATTGCTATGAATAAGCGTATACAATGTCATGATATCGTTGTTAAAAACCACTACACTGGAATGCACACTGGAAAGTGACAAGCAACTGCGGTTTTAGCTTTCCTTGTAACAAAGTGTATGAAAAGTAGTAACATGTACATAACACTCGGCGTGTTCCCGTCGAACGAAGCGGAGCGAAATGAATTCATTAATGCATCAGTGTCATATCCGGCTTAATTAACACAGTCGCCATTTTAAAATGAGTAACAAGGAAACAGGCAATACGTGTGACGCGGGCAATGTTAATAAAATACTTATTCACACGGCTATAAACAGAATTTTAATAAATTACAGGTAATAATATTGCTTAATGATTTCTTGCACTTCCAATTTTACTCCTAACTCGAGAACGCATTACAACTTTGCGTGAATTCGCGAATTAGCGGTAGTAAGCTCAAAGCAAAGGAATTTACTAAGGTAGTAGTAGTAGTAGTAATGACATGTAAAATATGCTTAAAATGAAGTTCAATACAAGATGACAAAATTGATGAACATGTGTGCGACCATCATGCTGAATCAGAAACCGCGTGTAAAGAAATCATACAGATATACTTAAAATACGTGCATGATTCTTCTCAAAAGCAAAACACTTTTTATCACAAACAGATACTCAAAGGATGCTGGGCATGGATGGTTTTATATAAATACCTAGATATACACTGTGTGACGAATGCAACATATCGTTCGTTAGTATATTTTTATTTGTAAAATAGGCTGAACCACCACTTTCCTGAACCCGTCAGTAACTTTGTAATTGTAACTTACGACGTTAATTTAAAAGTTCAACTTAAAATATCCGAAAAGAGAGTTAATTTGAAATTCCATTCGGTGCGGTCGGAAGTAACTATTGGTCAGGAGTATCTTTAAATTTAAACAGAGGAAATTTAGTCGCACGGTTCATTCTGCTGCGGTGAGAGCAGGTGCGGACTGGCCCCGAGCTCAGTAATTAACAAAACAAAGGCTTTTCACAACGTTAACAGTACTTGATGTTACTGCCTACATTATTTTAAGAACTCGGATTCTTGTGGTTTACAGTCAACTTTATGCATTTAGTTCGTTTTCATGAAAATGCTACACATTAAGCAGTGACACTAAATATTGTTTATTTCAGGATTAATTTAATGTTCGTGTTAAATAGTCTGTTTAATTAAATGTTATAATATTCTCCATGTGAAAGTACGAGTAAGACAGGTGACACAACATGGTGAGAAAACAGAAGTAGATAGATATAATAAACATTCAACGAAATACCTTAAGTGTGAAAGGGATCTAGTTAATGACCTGAACCTTAAGATAAAGACAAAACAATACAATCAACAATTTAGTACTACACTATTTAAATAGCACTTAAACTGCACTGCGAGTTAGCAGTTGAGGTGGTCTATTGTCATTACAGCGAATCTTGTACGATTTATACCCAATTTAGTCAAATAAACTTAATGTGTATTATATACATACCTATTTGTAACAAGAATATTATGTGTCCTGTAATTGTTTGTTTGTGAAATTCGCCGCAACATAATGGATATTTTTTTCTAGTGTGGGCATAGTCGCTAATTAAAAATGCTAAAAATTTTATGTGTTTATGATCGAATTGTTTTTTGAATAATACCTTGCAAGCATATTGACACATAACTTAACATGTAGTTACGGTACCAAATTACTGCAATGTGCCGTAGGTATTTACACTTTTTTGCCAATTGTGGTGTTATGTAAAAAAGTGCGACTCGGACTTGAGCATCGATGGTTCCTTACAAACTTGTAGTCAATATTAATAATCTTTTGATAGCATTGATATAGAATTTTGACTTTTTCACGCTTTATGAGGTTGCAGACAAGAGTATTTGATATAAATTTCAGCTTGATACCTCCACGCATTACTGAGAAAAAGGTTTTGACAGACAGACTGACAACAAAGTGATCCTTTAAAAGTTCCGTTTTACCTCTCGAGGTGTGGAACCCCAAAAATTCAAAATATTGAAATGTATAGATTCAAATATTGTGTTGTTACATTAGGTGCTTGCGTGGCATTATTCCATTAATCTTGTCAAATGAGAATGAAGTGGTCAGACGTAACCCTCATTTCTCAAAGCAACGTCGACAATTAATTAACGTGAAATTTCCTATCTATGCAAATGAAATTCTCTTTGAAAAATGTCATTTGGATGATGTTTCGTTTAGCTAGGAGGTAATTAACCATACCGTACCTATTAGCTATTTCGGTACTTCATAGACAAAATTTCGTTTTTAGAATCATTACTAGAGGCGCTGCTCATTTTTCTTGCAAGAATTTTAAACTGTTACCGGATAATACAAAAGCACGAAAATGTATGGCAGTTCTAGAATAATGTAGTCAAAATGCTCATCGGGTTGAAGATATTTCAATCGTCAACGCACTTTCTTAATTGGTGCGCAGCCCTGTTTTTGAATCCCGCTTGACACTCGATATAATGATTTAAAATGCTGCCGCTTGCAATGCAAGAGTCAGGACTGTAACGGACAAGTTATACTAGACGCATTGTGTCGTTATAGTAAAAGAGACTGAGAATAAAAAAAATGTACTTGCAACTAAAGAGACAACGTCTCTTCTACTGCCTAAACAGAGTTTAACGTAACCACTGTACACGTGCAGTCAAATGCGTTAATTATTTGGTTAGGTGGACACCAAAAGATGCTTTTATTAATTTAATGTCAAAGTAAACAAACAAAATTACAATCACACAAATTCCTAATCATAATGGATAACATGTGCACAAGAAATAATGTTTGTATTTGAAGGTAATCCATTGAGTCAGAAAAAAATGTACGGTTCCGACAAGACAAGCTTGTTTTGACATGGGACGGCCTCTGAGGCAAAAACTGACAACTCAAATCTATCCAAGTACACTCTTTTATGATTCTAAAAACATAATACTTTTTGATTAAAAATGTTGATGTTGGTAAAATTTAAAGTGAATTTTTGAGCCCATAGTCAATGGTATTTGTCCAAGAAAAGTTTCTTAAACTCTAATTATTAACAATGTTGTTGTTTAACAACACTTGGCCAGTAAGCTCGTACATAGTGTTAATTAGTTGCGGTTTACTGTAATTCCAAAATGTCTTAGCTCTCTAAAGTATATTAATTATTTGATTATAGTTACAGGACACCCGCCTCATTGTTAAGCTGGTGACAGTGTAAAATTATATGAATGAGAAAATTTTGTTCTTAAGTGATTACTGAGGAGCTGTTCATTTTCTCATACAAAAGGTGACGGACATTAATTTAAGGTAGAGCTACAGTTAATATGTCTTATTGATTGTTAATGATCCAAATCATGTCATGGACAAAACTTTGCAAATATACCTATAAACAACACGTATGTTGATGAATCTATGCAGGTAAAACCTTTCATTTGTCATCATGTTCATATGTATTTTTAAGTACGTATTTACAAAAAAAAAGTACGTATATGTATTATATTTCAATTATCTAGTAGGTACCCATAACACAAGCTCTGCTTAGCTTGGGACTAGATGACGATGTGTGGTAGTGTCCACATATTATTATTATTATTCATTTTTATATTACGAGGGGCTACCTACTTTTACAGTTACAATTGCACTTAAACGAGCGAGCGGTTATTTACGCTTTTACCACTACTTTCAAACAAATATACAATTAATTGGTCGTAAATTTGCTGTAGATTAAGTACTATATTGTATATCGTAACGTTACATTTCCTATTTTATGCTTACTTAAGACTGCTGTCTAGCATCAGTACTTGTCCCTCACCGTCTTTGTTTTTCACTATAGGAAGAATTACTTTAAAATTAAATTACCATAAAATATGCGTACTATCATAAAATAGTGGCCCTGAGGGGATGTGCCTTAAACATTGAAGATAGACCTATACTCTCGCCTGCAATTAAATCGACTCAATCCTTAAATGCACATACAAACCCCGTTTTTATTAAAAGTATACAAGTTACTAATTAAAACAATACGTCATTTTAAAGCTTACAATTTCAGCTTTTAAAAACATAAATATCATTAAAAACAAATAAGAACAACTAATTCATTCACGCAATCATAGGAAGCATATGATAATTTGCTCATTGCTTTACTTGCGGTTGCGCTACCTGTAAGCTCTTGCAACTGGCGTACCTTATCAGTCGCTTATTGAAAGTTGACCTAATTGTTTTTTGAAATCATAGTTACCACACATGCAGAAGGTGCTCAAATTGTGGCTTTGTTGCAACAAGGACTCAGCCAGTGAGCAGTCGCTGCCCAGCTTCACTTAAGCCAGTCTGCTGTATCCCGAGCATACATGCGATTTCAAGTGACCGGTGCTTTCAATCATCGATCGACCAAGAATTGATCGCCAACGGCATACTTTCGAAAGAGACGACCATTTTATCGTCACAACCTTGCTATGGAATCGACGTCTAACGGGTTTTGATGTGCAGCAAGAGCTGAGACGTTTTGAGGAGTGGCTGTCAGCGAGTGGACTGTAAGAAGACGACTAAAGGAAACCAACCTGACTCTAAAAAGAGCTACAACGGGCTTTCAATTCACTGCAGCTCATCCGAAAGTCTTCAATTTGCTTGTGAGCATTCAAATTGGGACGTTGTGCAATGGCAGTCGGTCCTGTTCAGTGAGAAAAGCAGAATGTGTCTACATGGCAGTGACAGAAGACGTTGAGTCTACAGGCGTCTGGCAGAGCGATTTCTTCCATGCTGTTTGACTGAACCGGTCGCATATGGTGGCGGTTCCTGCATGATGTAGGCTGGTATCTCTTTTAAGCCTCGGGGAGGCCGAGGTGGCGGGTTGATAGCTGATCGGCATATCAGACATTCTAGAGAACCATTTTATCTCTTACGCAGGATTTGTCGCATTTTAATGCTCGATAATACCCGATCACACACGAGTCACACATCACGCATCACTTGCCATTTTTTTTTAAACATGCTTTTTTTTATTATGCTTTTAAACAATTTTAGTTTTATTTGTTGAAACCTAGCCACAATACCTATAGATTATTAGATTATTATTAAAATTGAAATTCCGTTAAAGCTGAAACTTCTAACTTTCCAATGACATACTATTTTTATAAATAACTTGTTTACTTTTGATAAAATTAGGGTTTGTATGCGCAATTAGGGATTGAGTCGATTTGATTGCATGAATATAATATTTATTATGGTAATAAGATTACATAGAAGTTTGTAACGCACAAGCTATTTTTCCAAATGTCTATTGTGTTAAATCATCTCTTTATATGCTCGTATCTTAAAAAAGTTTTATTTTGTTTAATTATAATTTTACAATATAAAGTTTTTCTTAAATAATTATTATTAAAAGTTAAAAGTTTTTATTTACGATTTTACCGTAAACCTTACTTTTTTATGTTTCTTGTTCATACTGAATCAGAAAGGTTGATCAAGTCCTTGACGTCAATCCAAACGAGAAGCTTATATAAACGCACGAATGATGGAATGTAATCGAACATTATTGCACCGCAAAACCGCATTAATTTACATACAAATTTATTTTGCACCATATTTGAATATGATGAGTGAGTGATATTAATCAGAGTATGTGTTATACAATCGTATTTTGATTCAGATAACGATTCTTAATTAGTTCCACGCATTGTCATTAAATTTTATAGCCAATATTCAATTATAACTATGACGTACTTCATCAAACTTATTGATATTTTGTTAATACAAAAAAGGACAGATTTGCTAAGAATACATTAACAGATGTATTACACTGTGTCTGATTGCTGAAGCAAATGAATTATTGTTGTTTTTCTTTCTTTAGAAGTCTTTTCTTCTTCTGAAGAAGACTTCAGTAAAACTTGAAGCGGGGCTATGACATTTTACTTTAGCCTAAAAGATATTATTGAGGGACTCTAATTACCCGAAAGCTAATTTAGGCCATCGAGTCGTAGATTAAAATTTACATTTGTACCTATTGAATCAAGAGACCATTTTCAAGCTGAAAATTTTCCCTAACAAAGCTGAACCGTCCATAACCCAACGAAAAAATTAAGGTACTATTATTACATTACATCAAAGAGAATAGTTACTTATTATACTATCACTGACTGGAAGATAGAAAATGTGCATTGAGATTGTACAATCAAACACCGCCCGTTTGCTCGATTGGCAACATAAAGCGGTTATTTACGCATACTATTGTGGGCGGCACATGTCAGTTTCTTAGTACAAATGGAGCATTCAATAGCGCGGTCGCGCCTGACGTTAGCTTACCATAATGTTGACCTTAATATCACTAATTATATTATTCTAAAATGTAAGAGCGTTTCTAGAGTGCTCATTACAGTCGGGTCTTATTTAAAAAAGCATAAAGTGAGACAGAAAGCGTGATTCTTTCGTTGAATTTTAATTAAGTTTCTTAGCTTCTATTATTTATAATTTCATTTAGATTAACTTTGCCGTGTGAAATTCTACTTAGATAGAACACTATAGACAGTTTTTCTAATTGATCTTTTTAATAAGTTTCCGAGCTTATAATGTGAAAATTTGTCACCAGCATTTGAGGGCGACAGGTGCGGTACGAAAGTAACAATGTAATTAAGGGAACAAAGGAAAACACGGCACTCTGTATGGTATATTGTAAACAAGAAAGCAAACTCCTCTATAATATAATTTGGGGCGCAAAGAAAGGGGATGGCGAGAAATTAATTTATAGTAAATGATTGTCTAACATTAAAATCTAAAAAATATATTAGCAAAAACAAAAACATTAAATTAAATAGTTACGAGACAGGTACCAGTCGCGTAAGGCCTAAACTGGTACAGTAAATATCCAGTAGTCACAAGATAATAAAAAACACTAATAATTATTGTAAATATAAAGTGATGAGTAATTTTTCTACACACAATTATTTATATTATAATTATGGATAATTTGATAGCAACAACTTTGAAATCTTCTTAACGACCGGCTTGGCTCGACAATTACTGCACCCAAACTGCTGTAGTCGATCCTAACAACTTCGTTCTTAAATCTTAATCGTTCGTACATCAAGTTCCTTTACACGTTCCTGGGTAGTGATCTTATCTTATCTTTTGCTAGGGCTGTTCTTGCAGGTCATAGCACTTCGACCCCTTGTAAGCTTTTGTGCTGTACCCCACTATTTTATTCATCTATATGACTATAAAGATTCTAAGTAGTAGCGACATACATATCATAACCATAGTTTTGACACTATTTATCTAAACAATCGTGACCGTTACATTCTGTAAATAAGATAATACTAAAATTTAATTAAATTATTATATATTTAACGCAAGCTGCGTTTTAAAAATAGTGATATTGAAGCTTTACTATTTCCGTGCGTTTGTTTCACTCGATGACATCAAAAATATTTGTATGAGAAAATGAACAGCGTCAATAATATTTACTTTAAGAACAAATGTTTTCATCAGCGCAAAGTGGTAGTTACCTCACTTGACTCGTCACAAGTCTCTTTTGGTCAGAGAGAGAGAGAGTGCGTTTTCCAGTTCCGTCCTTATTCTCTTTTCCCTTTATGGTCGAGAACGGATTGGTTATATGTTTTTGAGCATTGTTTATGTGATTCTTAAGAGGACATAAACATGTTCATAGGTTACGGTAACTATTTACCATCAGATGAGCCGTATGCATATTTGTTACTAAAGTTGAATAAAAAAATGTTGCATATAATATTCGCTCGATGTACTAGAGCACATTCAAATGATGCTATACTATAGGCATTATCATGATTATTAAACGATTTAGAAATACGCTGATCTCTAATTAATTGCATACAATAGAATACAGAGCCTTTGTTTTAAATGACAGAAAGATATTAATCTAGGCACTCTATACCTACATAAACATTACAATTAACATTATCGTAAAACAACTGTTTCAAACACCTGCTGTTGAACACTGTTAGTTTGTAATTTCAAAATGTTAAATACACGTACAAAGTAACAACAATGAGTACAGTAATAAAGGCCGTCAAACACAAACAGTTTAATACCTACTGGAATGTTCAATGCACAGCTATCTGGCCGCGTAATCGAATTATGGAAACGTTGACGTCACCGTCTTTCCTTCTTATTACTTTTAACGGAACAATCAAAGCGCAATAATTTATGTTCAGAATTTTTTTAAGCGTAAACGTCGAAAACAAGCAAGTTGGTGAAACTCGAAGGGGCCGAGAAAAGTGAGGGTGGGCGCTGTAAAAAGCTTTTGAATTGATTGTCCAGTGTCAGGAAATTGTTGGGTGTTGGCATTGTTTCTGAGGCTCACGAAGGCTATCCAACTTTTCTCATTAGGGCGATCTGTTGCGGCGCACCATCGAAACGCTTACGATATTACAGGGCTGCGTTATGAACAATACGTAATTTTATGAAACGTCGAGTTTCAATTAAACACTTGCGATTTATACATTTAACATACATTTTAAAATTAAACAGGATGATTAAATATATTAATTGTATTAATAAAATTATCGGCTTGCAAACTTTTGGCGTTACTCGCATTTACATATTGGTGTTTACCATTGGAGTGTATCTACTAATGTGCTATTGAAGTTGTTTTAAATATTAATTAGCTAAAATTATTAACAAACAGGCATATAGGAAATAAAAATAGTGGCAAGACAGCCCCTGGACAAGGAGAAAGAGTCACTTGTCCTTTAAGCTCAGAAAAATTTAAAGTGCCTCTGGTGTTTGAACTGAATTATTTCATACAAAATGTACGTTGTCACCAGTGCTTTGACTTGTGATAGAATTACATTTACAGGTTACATTTCGTTTTTTTTGTTCTTGTTTTCATTCTGCATAAGAAAATTGAAGTTCCTAACAATTTGAGCCAGAATACCAACTAAACTCAAAATAATCGTGAATCAAAGTAACTGAATATTTGTATGCCCAACGTTACGCGCGGAAATTCAATACTACTAATTAATAATCTAATTATGTTTTGTAATACGACGAGATTAACCGGCTTGAACCACCTGAGCGGATCATTTTTCTTTGCCGAGGTTGGAGCAGGCGAATAAATCGATTACCATCGTTCTTTCCCTTTCAGCTTAATAGATGAGAAGGTAACTTAATTTTCTTCAATATATAGATGTAATGGTGCGTACAGACTTACGAAATGTATCACGCAATTTAACATGCAATGAGCATTTCATAAATGTGTACACAGGGCGCGCACGAACCGAGCATTAACATACTTGCATCTGTTTGCGGCGTGCGCGCAAACATAAAACGATATCAATGAGCACGAGTTGAAATGCTCCGTTTGTGCGCGTAGTGAGCGCGGTTTGTGCGCGCAAGACGTCTACGCTATAGGAATTCTTTAATTGTGTGGTACATGGCATGATGCATTTCGTAAGTCTGTACGCGGCTTGATATTTAATTGATGCACATGACGTGTGCTTTAATTAATATTTATATTGTTAGAGAAGAAATTGGAGAGTTTTCGAACGACAATTAGTAACAATTTGATGTTCTACTATTGATTTTTTATTTAACTAGTCATCACTATTCTATGTCATGCCAAAAAAAAATATTTTATGATAAAATGAAATAAAAAATAACTTGGACCTATTTTCACGAAAAATAGCTAAGAACACTCCCGACTAATAATTTTTACCTTTCAAACACACACACACACACATACACACACACACACCACACGCACACACACACACACACACACACACACACACACACAGAGAGAGAGAGAGAGAGAGAGAGAGAGAGAGAGAGAGAGAGAGAGAGAGAGAGAGAGAGAGAGAGAGAGAGAGAGAGAGAGACTCACACGCACACTAATACTCACACTCACCGGGGAAGTACTGCCCTCTCATAGAAGATCGACGTAAGAGTAGTAGTATCCGTACTACTGCGTTTCGTTCGGTGAGTGAGAGCACCGGAGCGGAGGTCCAATTTACCCCCTTTCCTCTTTCCTCACCTCCCTTCCCCTATCCCAATCCCAGCCGCCATTATGGAGGCCACCATACCAGCAGTTTAAGACGATGACTTTTGGTATGGTAACCACGACTTTTGGATTGCACTGTCTGCTTACCGTCAGGCGGGGTGGAGTCCCTTTGGTATGCTAATATAAAAAAAAAACCTATTATATATATCTATCGGTCTAATTACAATTTTAATAAATAATATCGTATCAAAATTAACACCAAGATCAAAAGTCAAGATATCTGATTAAAAAACTATTTAACCTGAAAGCAAAACAATGAGCACTTCATTACCTTAATCCAACCAACATTACCATATTATAAACACCCATCTTGATCCATACACGTCAATATAAACTTACGGTGAATTTACAGTTTAATAGCATTAGAACGTGACGTACTTAATTGGAAATCGGGCTGGTAATAGATACCTACTTAATCGAATCTCGTTCCATTAGATAAATTTATTCATAACAATCCTATACTATCAGCATCTGTTTTTTTAAAAGCAACAACAGCGTCAGGGTATATTATTTTAATTTATTATATATCATGATATAACTAAAGTAATTATTAACTGGAAAAAATACAAGATTTAAGGACATTTTAATGCTTTTTATTTATTTTGGTTCTTTTTAGGGTTCCGTAGTCAACAGACTGTTGGTATTAGTAAGCTATAAATTGGCATGGATATACATATCTATGCCACATAATTACGCCGTAAAATAGTACAATAAAAACTTAAGGACATAGAACACAGAAGAAACAGATGTCAACTTAAAAAAGTTTTGACTTCAGGTCTGGACAACTTTGATATTACAATGCTAGTATGGAGCAATATCGGTCGGATAATAAGCTGTACATTATCTTCGATATAAATGTTAACAGTACCAACGGTTAACCTTGAAGACGTATAAAGTTGCTGACTTGCAACATTCTAAGCAGAACTTTACCATGTTAACAATTTTCACCCAAATGAAGTAAATTTATTTAATAAGTTTAGATTTAATGGGATTACCATCCGATATTCAACAAAAAATCGACATCTCTCGTTAACGTAACCAAAGCCAACCAAACAAAATTTAAACCAATACAATTTTATGGTACTACTTAACCAAAGAGCACCAACCTCCGAATAGATTATGCAAATGCCAAGGGTACAAGCAACTGTGCCCTTGAGGTTTCCGAGATCCATGAGCCGCGGTTACCACGCTTGACGACGTGAAATAATACGCGATATTATACCATCAGACGAATAACGTTTTATGTTTTAGAGTCCTTACATCATAGATTTTCAATAGATATTATAGCAGTTACTATCTAAAGTATGAAATAAACTGATCTAAGAGATTTAATAAATATATAATGCTAGACGTCCGCTCTCGCTTCGCTTCGGTATCAAACGTTTCATCGATCTCACAACAGAGGGCTACGGAAAATAATATCATTGCAATAGTGTCGTATTGCATTATTTAGATTTACAAAGGCGCTTTAAATATTAAAAAAGATGTTAAACTGAACAAAATATACCCGTTACCTGTCCTGTTTGTAGCTTCTAAAGGTGAAAGATATTTTTAAATCGGTTACGTAGATCTTAAGTTAAATCATAACAAACAAACATACAAAAAAACAAATCTTTTCTCTTTATAATATTAGTTTAGATAAATATTGTATGTAGGTTTTCTCGCTATCCTGTTATCTCTGGTGACGAATTCTATGAACCTAAATAATATCAAAAACCTTAGTAAAATATAATTTTTATAGAGTGGTAAAACGCAAATTTTCTTTTAAGTACGGATCGGCATTATAAGTGTTTACTTCAACTGCTTACTAACAGACAACCTGTAGATATTATGCTGGTTTGATTATTTACTACAGTGAAGTAAAAAAAATATAAGTAATCTATATTAATATAATAAAAAAAACTCTTCAAAATTTCTTCTTGAACTTGTCCACTTTATAAATAACTAGATTTCCGCGGCGCGGTTTCACCCGCGTCTTTGCCTACTGCTCTGCTCTCGTCACCAGTAGCGTGATGTTAAATAGCCTATAACCAAGAAATGGGATATGATACGCAAAAAAAAAATTCGTTTCAACTCTAACTAATCTCTGAAAGTACCAGTCGGATTCGAAAATTCTTTTTGCGTATGATAGCCAGTTCTTGAGGAAGGTTATAGGCTATGTAACATTACGCTACTGGCGACGGAAGCAGAGCAGGCACCAAAGATATAACTTTAATTTAACTTAACGCGGGTGAAACCGCGCAGCAGGACACTAGTCATTAGATAAAATAAAACATAACGATATAAAATTTTGCTAAATCAATTTATGATTTCAAACATACATTTAAATAATTTTATGGACAATCCTTTATTGCTTAAAAACAGAGTGTGCCAGGTAAAGTTACTCGGAGTTGAGACAGAACTGCCGCGAGCCGAAGGGAGGCAAAATTCTAAAACATACTCACGTAGCTCATTTCCTTAGTAATGGGGTTATATTCCGCGGCACAATTTTCAATTTCCTAACCTCTTTCTACATTATGTACCTTTTTACAACGAATTGTATTTTTGAGATGTAAAAGATCTTGCTAAAACGTTTGAGCCACTAAGTGGATTGATGTCTTACCTTTTAAGCTTTACACATTACGTTTTATGGTTCGTTGTGCTTAAATTTGACTATCAACTTAAACAATAAACTCATTTTGCATTTCAGAATTTGGGATGAATAAAAAAGTTTAACAATGCACGCCATTTTGAATACAAGCACGGGACTTTTCATTAACGGTAACGAGAGTTTATATGTGATTCAAAATGAACCCAAACGTAAACCTAGCACGAAGTTAAACGAGTATTTGTATGTTTATTTAAAATAAATCTACAAAATATTCATGAATAGGCTACGTCGTATAAATATACACTCCTGTAAGTAAAATGTATGAACTGTCGACAAGTTTTATCAGAAGTCGTCAGCTCATTCGATTGGCAAATTACGGTAGGTAGTTGCGTAGAAAAACGTTAGATACCCATCCCGTTATTATCTATAAAAAAGGTCAGACCCGATTCTAAACGAAAGTTTTATCTATTTCAAATTTCATGGTCATTTATGACATATTTTATTAACTGATTTCGCAACGAACGGAACTCCTCTTCGATATTTAAAAATACAGATGAAAATGACGCCCAATGCCGGTTCAGTTACTACCTAACGGTTATTTAAAAAGAGTGTTAATTTTCCTGTAAGTACTTACCTATTTAAAGTATAAGTTCATTATGAAATGAATCGATGAATAAGTAGGTACTTATGAAAAGCGTTTTGGTAAATATACGATCAAGTGATTTTGGGCTTTTAGAAAGTTTGGTTGATTTCCTTTTTGAATAGTTCAAAGAATAATTAAGAAAAAGTCGGTTCATTGCCGATAGCACGGCACTTTTTAATTAACTAGCTGCGCCCTACGGCTTAGCCTGGATCGCCGCGGGATAAAAAGTAGCCTATGTCCGTCTCTGGCACTAAATCTATCTACATACCAATTTTATCGTAATCAGTTGAGCCATTTAGGCGCTGAGTGGTAATAAACACACGCACAAACTTTCGCATTTATAATATTAGTAGGCTTTGTTCAGTGGCATTGTGTTAGACAATAGGTATATCAGAAAATTACCTATAGCTAAAACTATGACATGGCTATTTAATATGCGTAGGATCGTACAAATATTCGTTGAATTTCATCAATTTGTAATGAGAATTATTGTCAGCTAAAACTGGTCTATTTGTTAGTTAACTATATCTACATCTCTAAATCTATTATGAAAAGAAAATGCTTTGTAACTTTATGTAGGACTGAAAAGTTTGAAATTTCTAGGTTATAGCTCTTAGATATGGGTAAGAGCGATCAAATTTTAGCAATAATAAAGTCACAGTACTCATAATTACGTTTAATCTCAAATAAGCTTTATTATGATAGCTTAAATAACAAGTTTCGGATGACCACTAATAAATGATTTCTTTACAGCACTAATACATATATATAAATGCACTAGTGATGTAGCTTTACAGTGCTACACTCAACACTCTAAAGCTTATAATGAAAAGACTTACTAAATTTTACTAAATAAAAGCAATGCCTATGCTTTTATTGAGTGCTTTATCATATCAGCCGAAAGATGTCCACTACTGGATATAGACCACTACCAATTTTAGCTTTTTAGGCCAGTTATGAGCTGCCGTTATCGGTCGCCCGTCACCCCCACGAAACCGACGAGTAGGTACAATAATTTATTTACTAATGATATTTAAATTTATGTCTGATCTGAACTAGGTATCGTTCGAGTTGAAGAGTTCAACCTACTTAAGCCCGAACTCAACCGATATATTGATGCAATTTATTCACGTGCCAATTTTATCGCGATCCGTTAAGGAATATCATCTCGTTTTCTCATAAATATACCCAATGTGATAATAACAATATTTTCTGCTAATTCTATGTTATGTATAAAATAACTCATATTATATGAAAGTACATTCTTACATGGATATATTTAGCTATATCATGATATTGATACCGACATAATTAATGTCTGTTAAACCTTCTTCGTGATTTTTTATACACGAGGCAAATAATCATACGGCCCGCTTGACGGTAAGCAGTTACCGTGGATAATGGACGCTTAAAATACCAGGAATATCACGTGCGCGTTGCAGACCTTATTAAAAACCTTTTAAAACATTTTTCTTAATTTCCTTCGTTTTTTATTATAAACTAGCTGACCCAGCGAACTTCGTACCGCCTAACAGTCTATTCTTAATTTTATTTATTAAAATTTCTTTTTCAGGTTATTTTTTTTTCATTTAGAACCGTCCTCGCACTTCGGTTCAGCTGCTCTCGAGATTTGCGCTTAGCAACACATTTAGCGATTCATTTTTATTATTATAGATTTACATACAAATACCTACTACTAACTGTAAAGTTTATACCATAAAGTAATCCGCAAAATAATATCAAGTTTAATAAATAAACCAGACATTACATTTATTACCAACATCCAAGCAAGTTATACGGGAGGTATAATTATTGCGGTACAAGTGGCGGACTTGCACTGCATTTTAAATGAAGCCGAATGTATGGTCTCTGATAAAACGAGTCCTGACACCTTTACCCTACACACGGTAATGCCGATTAGGAAAATGAATATGTACAAAAAGCTTCACAAACACGTTGTATCTTAAAACTTGCTGGCGGGAATACGGTTATGCTTAGTTGATTTCATTTTATGGTTTTATACTAACTGCGATTACAAAATGCAGGTAACATAAATATGTATGTAATTTATCTCTATATTTTATTGTAAGAGACTACGGCCAATAAGTAAGTTATGAATCGAAAACTATAAGATATGTGCAAAGCATATGGATAACCCTAGATGATCAGATCTGGGGGATCGGACTAGAATAACTCTGGAAAACAATTTGTTTTAATTTCGACGTGCTCGTAAAGAAACAACGCAATACTATACAAGTATACAAAGTCCTGAATCCCCATGCGTATTTCTTGAAGAAACTTGTGATATCTTCATATAAATGGAAAACGTTACATCGCCGAATCGCAGAGTCAATCAATCGCGCCACCCGCCTGTGTAGCGGCAAATCGAAAAATCTCCGAAATGTCTCTGATTTAGTCAAAACGAATGAATAAGTCGTCGTAAACATATATCAATATTTCGACTATATAATATAATGCTATCCCTAAATTTACTGTTAATATTAATCTACTGTTGTTGATATAAAAATATTAAAGGTAAAGCAACTGTCTCAGAGGACAATTTTCTGCAGATAACATAAAACTATTTGATTTTTGACAGCACAAAGATATTTATCCAGAAGCTTTCAACATTTTTTTCTGCAGTATACTTTAGTATAACTATTTGGCATCTCGAAATTTGACAGGAGCTATTTTGGCATTTTATTATAAATTGAAAATCCATTAATTTTCATCCCGTTATTCACGAATTTCAGTCAAAGTTAACATCAAAATATCCCAGAGTTATTCACAAAATGACAATATAAATGCTTTTATGAACGGTTCACTATCTTGAGAGCGTAAATTTAGTCCGATGTCACATTGGGTTTGGGATATTGAAGAAATGTAGACCCATTTAGTATCAAGCGTTCAAATCAAGCCTGACATTCGATTACGGATCTGGCATTATCGCCCCGCGGTACGTGAAGATATTTTCCCGTCTTATAAGTCATAAGAATGAAATTAAATTCCAATCTATATTTTTTTATTATATTCTTAGATAAAAATAAACTGAATGCTAAAAACTTCGGTTGATTTTTTGTCAGAAAAGATACACATTTCAACTCAGTCTAAATTTTAACCCTGGAGTATAAAAATAGCATCGCATCTTATATGAGTCTAGCGCTAGAGTACTTTGGCTTTATACCTATACGCTGACCTAATGATTAAGATATTTTATTGAAACTGGGAAGGAAATCTGTCATAAAAAGAAAGAATCTGAAGTATTTGGTAATCTTTGGTCCTTGGTAAAAGCATAGAATGTCTTACTAAAGGTCAAACCGCAGAATGAGGTATGAGTATGTATGACGTCTATTACTTTTGTCGGTAAAAAATATACAAAAGTATTATATTATATTTTTAACATTAAATAGTAAAGCTTCAAGAAGATATTTGACCGGTATAACTCGAAATTTTGCTAAAGACATTTTAATATTTATTTGTTTATTTTTTTAGCTACTGGGATCTCATCACCGAACGAAAATAAAAAAACTATTACTGTTACTTTACGTCAAATCTTTCCAGTCAAGCCTTACTTGTCAGTAGCTACTCAATATCTTTAAAACCGTAAAACCAACAACATTTATAAATAACACGAATCAAATAATTATTGTAGAGCAAAAGTAACACGGACTCTTAATTAATGTCGACGGATACATTCACACATAAAGCTAACTTGCTTCACAAAGCTTTCACGGAGAAAGGAAAATGAATTATAGTTAACATGGAATCGTACTTATTCAATAACCGGACTGGTCAATTTGACTGTATTCAATAGAGGTAATTATAGTGATATATTATAGTTGGCACTTAACGACAAGGCTTTATACACTCTAAGACAAGCCAAATTATTCTCGGCGTAACTATTATTGTCAATTAAGGCAAATTTCAATACGATTGTCTTTTCTTATTTTTGTGACAATGAGTTAGTTTTAAACTGTTTTAATAATGTTTAGAACTAGATTTTTGGGGTTTTCGTACTTTTTTTGTTTAGTCTTATGGTCTTTTGTCTTTTGGTTTACTCATGTCAATTTCGATAATTTATACACTGGATGTAACAAAAAATTGCCACACTTCTCAGGCAGTGAGATTGCAGTGACTTCAATATTGTATTTTTGATTTCCTACTGCAGAAGCTACTGCCTCAGCTCTAAGTTTTGTAAATGTTGATTAGGCAGGTAGCAACAACTGAAGCATCTCTAAGTGCATACCACGGTTATATTTCCTCAGTGTTGCGCTATGGAATAGTTATATGGGGCAACTCCGTTGATCTAATAAGAGCTTTCAGAGTGCAAAAAAAATGTGTCAGAATAATAGCTGAAGCAGATTACTTAGAGAGTTGTGTACCACTATTTAAAAAATATCGTATTCTTCCATTACCATGTCTATATATCTATGAAATTTGTATATTTGTGTATAAAAATCCAAGCCTATTCAAAAAACATAGCCAAACCACAAACAGAAATACCAGATTCCCAAATAAATTAAGTGTACCTAGACAACACACAGCTATGCACAGTAATAATTCATTCTGTATGGCAATACGCATATTTAATAAACTACCCAACCACTTGAAAACACGTAATATTTATATGTTTAAACGCAATCTGTTTGACTTACTGATCAATAAATGTTATTATTCTATAAAAGAATACCTTTAATAAATTGTAATTAACTTTGAATCATTATATATCTGTAAGTTTATAAATGCATTTGACATTTTAATAATTAATAAATACCTTGTAATAATTTTGTTTGACATGTAGTAATTATAATTGACATTTTAATAATTTTATCTGACATGTATTAATATTTGTCTTTGATATTCTAATAATTTAATTTGATGTATTTTAAAAGTAACTAGAATGAAATTTAATAACCTAACTAGACATTTAATTTAATCAATAATTATATAATAAATATTTGTACACCAAAAATGGTAGAACATATGGTCTTAAATAACTTAACAACATATTTTTTTGTATACTATGTTCTGAGAAATAAATTATTCTTTCTTTCTTTCTTTCTTTCAAATGTTCGCGAATTCCTGCTTGAAACTCGCTGATATTTTAAGATTTTAAAATAATTCACATTTATTGACTGGCCTGTTGGTCTAGTGGTTAGTGACCCTGACTGCTAAGCCGGAGGTCGTGGGTTCGATTCCCACACAGGACAAACCTTTGTGTGATGAGCATGATTGTTTGTTCTGTGTCTGGGTGTAATTTATCTATAATATGTATGTATTTACAAAAAAAAAAAATGTATATAAGTAGTATATCAGTTGTTTAGTACCCATAACACAAGCAAATATAATTGCTTAATTTGGGGCTAGATGGCGCTGTGTGAATGTGGTAGAATATTATATTTATATTATTATTTATTAGGTTAACCAACGATTGTTTCCACAATACATTGGAAGAGTTTGTTTGTTTGTTTAAACGCACTAATCTCTAGAACTACGAGTACCTATCAGTCGGATTTCAATAATTATTTTTGTCTTGAGGAAGGTTACAGGCTATGAAACGTCACGCTACTGGCGACGAAAGCAGAGCAGGAACCAAAAATGTAACTTAACCCAAGTGAAACCGCTCGGCGGGAGGCTAGTGCACAATGAACAAGAAAAGAACTTAACTTGTTTTGTGCAAAAATCTAATTAATAACAATATTATTATTTTGGAAACAAAAAATAACTATAATACAGATCCAAAACCCACTCATATTGCCGTGGTTGAGTGATCATCCATATTACACCATGACAGAACAGACAACTACAACGTTGGTATTTATCTTGTGTAAAGAAAAAAACTGCTCACTCAGTCATAGTAAACATCAATTATGTCACTATGACTATGAAATACATGGAATTAGTGAGTTTGCGCCGAGAACAGACCTATAATACGTAGCGGCGGGCATAGTGGTGTGATAGCATATCTTCTTAGATATGCTATCACACCGCTATGCCTATGTTTCTTCTAGATATGTTTATCTAGAAGAAACACAGATTGGAGCAATCTACTAGATTTCTTACTAAATTATAGAATAAAGCGTCTGTGACTTCTCTATGGATGGATAGGCCTTGTACCTTGAAATAATGCATAGTAGACACTTAGTTCAACTTTCACACAAAGCGAGGTGCTACATAAACCGGACACCCTCAAACCGTAGTATGTGAGTAGCATTTGGGACTCCATACAACACTGCA
Organism: Parascotia fuliginaria; assembly: GCA_963082885.1. Lineage (NCBI taxonomy): Eukaryota > Metazoa > Arthropoda > Insecta > Lepidoptera > Erebidae > Parascotia > Parascotia fuliginaria. The sequence goes on along the minus strand of OY720177.1, from coordinate 9,899,580 downwards.
GGATTCCAACATAATTAGTTTAGTATTATTTTCTTAAATCTTTTGCTGTTAAGAAGTATGAACACTAACATTTTAGAAGCTTTTTCAATAATATCAACTATGTGAGAAGCAAAGCTTACTTTTTATATTAAAGAGTACTCCCAGTCTCTAATTGTTTCCACCTCCTGAACCTTGTCTTGACCTATTAAGTATACTTATAGTGTCAATAAAGTTAATTTTTCTAGCGTATTTTACATTATATCATTTTCGAGTTCAGTTGCATTTTATCAGTAATCTTTTATTGTAATATTATTCGTATATTGCTTCTATTACCATCCCTATATTCTATTAGTATCTTTTATTGTATAAATTTTCTTTTTAATTGTTATGGCGTTAACATTTAATATAATTAGATATTAAAGATTAATTTTAGTTTTTATTTTAGTTAAGCACTTTACTAATTGTTTTGTTTTTTCTTTGCATGTTGTGGCACCTTTAAATATTGTGCATATAGTATTATTATAAATGTATTTTTAACTTATGTGAATTGCAATGTAACAACAACTGGTTGTCCTAAATAAATAAATATTATTATTACTATTAGGTAACTATCATATTATAATATATTTGTGTCATTATATAATAATAATATAATATGATTCGAAGGTTTATATACATACAACTAATTTTCAAACATTCAAACTATAAAATAAAAAAAAAACCTTAGATGTGGTGTAATTTCTAAACGCTTTTTTTAACTGAAGTAATAATGTTGTTGAAACAATAAGTGCTTAGCTCTCGTTAATAAGAAGTGTAACAAAACAGTCTACTTTTGTTTTCCAGTCTGCTTAGTTGCAGCGGTTTGTGTTATTGAGCTATAACTTTAAGTATAAATCGCGCTATTTCAGTTGCCCACTCAAGTTACAACGTTTTGAATGAGGTTTAAAATATTTTGTTGCCCTCGTGGCTCAGGCAAAGTTTATAGACGTAACAGTAAATTTAATGTATTCGAGCAAGATTACTTTTATTTTGACTCATTGTTACTATTTGTCGCTCGTGCGGGCGTTGCGTGTGCTCAACACGCTTTCTGACCGGATAGATCTGTTTTCATGTGCACTGGACGAATTTACTAAGACTGCTTATTGCACCTGCAGTACTTAGGTTAGTTTTAATCATGTATTAGGATGTAGAAATAAATATAGTAACTTTAGTATATAAATATAGTTATAAACTAGATAATAAGCTCAACTTCTCTGTCGCATTAGGCTTGCCTACTTTTGTTATAATATAAATAAATAAATAAAAATATTTTATATGGATAAGTTCATCACAAAACTGAATATTATTGATGAATTTCGTTTGCTTAGACTTACTTATTCAATAATACAAAGGTAAAATTATAAATTTCCTTCTGAATTCGACATCCACACCAGTGGACAGGATACTTTATCTCCGTTAAGTTTGAAACCTAGTATCTGTAAATATGAGTAAAATATAATAAATAGAATGTAATGAAAATGCATGTACCTACCTTAATCGCCATTCGGTTTTGGGTTGACGGATAATCATAATTCACAATACAAGAACGACAAAATGTACCACTTTTAAATACTTTTAAAGCCTATAATCGTATTAAACAATTTTGGATATTAGTCTACAAAAAAGTTCTACACCTCTATTACCATAAAATTAGTCAGTAGGTACGTCGAAATGGCCCAGTGGATAAGACACCCGCTTCGTAAACACGAGGTAGCGGGCTCGAATCCGGGCAAGAAGGTACCAATGTGATTTTTCAAATCATATGTAGGTACTTTCTAAGTTTATCTTGGACATTTCTGACTGATGGTGAAGGAAAACATCGTAAGAAAACCTGGAGTTAAAAGTCTGAAATTGCCAATCCGCCTTGAGCAAGCGTGGTGATTAATGCTCATGCCTTCTCTTTATGAGAAGAGGCCTTTGCCCTGCAGTGGTAGCTGGTATTATATATATATATTATAGTATATATTATTATAGTAGTTATAGTCGATATTACATATTATTATAGTAGGTACGTTATTCTTGGGTTTTCTTTTAATAAATACATATTGATATAAGTTAAGGGATGTAGTTTCTTTTTTCAAATACAAAATAGAGTAGGTACCTATCCAATTGCATCCCATGGCTGTCATAAAACGAACGAAGGAGGGGTTATACAAGGAAAATGGAAAGGTACATTAATATAAAACACAATGTTATATAATGTACCATGCAATTTGTATTGACAGTTTTCTAGGAACGTAAAAATCTATGACTAATTTTACAATACATAACATAGTTATATTAATTTTGTTTCTTAGAATCGATGTAAATTTACATTACAATAACTCCACTATTAAAATTTATCATAATAAGTTATTGAAACTAAATATTAAATTATTTTTAATTATATTTAATTACCTACTGTTTTGTTTCCATAGACAAGTTACTTACTGTTTGTCCTCTTTTACTGTGTTTAAAATTATTCAATACGTTAATCGGTGTCAAGACAGGGGCAGCTGACGTAAGTGTGTAATCTTATTAATATTATAAATGCGAAAGACACACACAGTGTCTATGTGTATGTGTGTGTGTGTGTGTGTGTGTTTGTTACCACACAGCGTCTAAACCGTCGAATCAAAAATTGGTGTGTAGGTACATTCGGTGCCGGAGACAGACATAGGCTACTTTTCATTCCGAAAATCGGTCTGGTTCTCGAGGGATGGAACAAAACATATTTTACGCAGCTAGTGTAATATATATAATAACTACGCTGTTGGTTCCTGAGGCAGGCTTTAAACGCTGTTGTGGTGATCTGGAAAATTTTAAATCCTTGTTCGGTCATCAGTGGGACAGTAAAGGTAAAACAAAACAACTAAACTTAAAACCTTATACACCATGTCTTTATTTACCAACAACCTAAAAATATAATTTGGAAGTCATGGTGACCTCCAAATATTATTTTTCAAAGACAAATATTGCGTTAAAAATTAACATTTTAACACTAAAAAAGAATTAAGCTTCGGCCAAACCTGCGCGACTGCGACGCGGGACGCGGGACGCGACGCGGGAGCGTCCGCAACGCGAAACTTAACGTACACACCTGCGCGACTGCGACGCGAACCGCGAACTTCATTTGTTAGTGAACAATCACTAAAGCTGCGCGTCTTTATCTGGTAATAGATGCGCCCTACGGTTTCGCCTGCGCCTAAAATGTGTTTTGTCTTCCTCGGGAATCAGACCGATTTTCGGGATAAAAATAAACTTAAATACTTTGTCTGTCTCTGGCACCAAACCTTTCTAACATACCAATTTTCATTCAAATCCGTTTAACCGTGTAGGCACTAAGTGGTAACAAACACACCCACAATCTTTCACATGTATAATATTAGTAGGATAGCTACTAAATTGTTGTGGTGATGACATTCTCGTATTTAACATCAAATTCTGACTCTGATGAAAAAAACCTTTTATTGCTTTTGCGGAATAAACCACGCGACAAATAATGGCATCCTCTCTGGTTCAATGGTTTGATTGACAGAGTACGAATCGGTAGGGTTTTTTTTACAGCCGACTTTGGCAGACTAGCCAACAGCCCACCTGATGGTAAGTGGTAACTGTCGCTCATGTCGCTTCTTCATTGCCTGGGACTCTGCGGTCTGCGAAGCCACTTCCTATCGGCAAGGGAGTGGGTTAGGTGAAGGAGGTGGGATAGGCGAATGGAATGTGGTAGGTAAAGGTAGTGGTGTAGGTGCAGAGAGTAAGGTAGGCAAAGGTAGTGGAGTTGGGAATGAGGAAAAAGGAAAGGGGAGAGATTGAGCCTCCGGCGCTCTCACTTACCGAACGAACACTTACATCGAACTTTTATGAGAGGGTAGTACTTTAATTATACTACTACACACGTCTGACCACTAGACGCGTGTGTCCCGCTTTGCGGACGCTGCAGTCCCGCGTTGCGGTCGCGCAGGTGTGCAAGGCGCCATAGATATTATATGGCAGCGACCGCCGCGCGGCAGACGCTCCCGCTTCGCAGTCGCTTTGGTCGCGCAGGTTTGGCCGAAGCTTCAAATTATTTACAAACATAATGCCTCACCGGTACCGCTACCTGTGCCGCATAGTCGTGAACCGAGTTGTCGCCAGCGTCATTATTTTGTTTTTGTGTAAAAAAAAATGTAGGTATAATTGTTTAAATAAGTGTTTTTTATACAATACATAATATGTAATTTATATAATAATAACGATGTAGACAGGTAATGTGTAAATTTAAATAAAATATTAGTACTTCTGGCTTTTAATTAAATTTACTGTTAAATTTGTATTAATTATTGTTAAATTGTACGCTAATAAATTATTTTACTTTCTTTCTTTCTTTCTTTTCTTTCCTCAGCAGTCATGATGCTAGACTATCGAATGATAAACCGTGTTTCTGATTAGTTACTCTTAGATAGCATGCGTCGATATACTTAGTTATAATATTTAGCTATTAACTTTGCAGGCACGCGGTACTACCAAAAAAATCTTATAACACATTCTTTTCTTTATACCTGGAAGGTAAACGTATTCAGTATTTTACGACTTAGTAAAACGGTAAGAACAGCATAAATGGTAAGTAATAAATAAACAAAATGGTAAGAGTATGCCGCAAAGTAGGTACTCTAAACACGCACACAGCTACGGATTTAGCTAAACGACATGTATCAGTTTAAGAAAAACAATGAAATGTTTCAGAACAGATTTTGTAGCTTTAATAAATATTTCAGATATTTGTTAACGCGCGTTTACAAAGTAGGTAGGTACCTATTTAACAATTTGTAATCTAGCTTTATACAAATAAGGCATTCGTTATAATAATTTTAATGCTTCATGCCAACAGAAACAATCAGAACTGTATTCGTTTATTGTTCTATAGCTTGAGATATACACCAACCGATGCGACGTCACGGGGGTGCGCATCGTTTAAAAAAACATTACCGAATACACGTTGGAGAGCGCAGGATTTTAAGCATTGTGAGTTTGGGCCCCACACAACAATGAGGTGATACATAAATGATGACATCGAGTTTTGATACACTTTGTGTCACTGATTTGAATGTTTGGAAAATTTATAAATACTTATAGGAATTATTCTCGACTATGGCAGCTAATATCTTTATTTTACGTTTTATGGGTTGATACTTGTATAGAACCTACGTTGTTCGACTTACGATTAACTGTAGTATTGTGTACATAAAACTACGTCTAATTCATTGCCAAATATTCTGAAACATGTTTATAACAAATAAAACATTATTTTTTAATCTGATGGGCTTTAACGGTTTTGTACCGTATCCATCCTATGACGTCTCATCTCATTTTTCACTCATCCCAAATATTAATATGTTTTCTAATTTCAACCCAAATACATTCCTGACTCATCCCGCAGCAAATATTAACAAATTTATAACAAATATTATCAAAAAAAGTATGGATAGCAAATCAACGCTTAATATTTTTTAGAAAATAATTATGTTATTGATAGAAATACTTTCCTAGTACCAATTTAAACTTAAAATTTGCATAAGTAAAAAAAACCGGTTAAATACGCAGGTACCGTAGAAGTAGGTTACTTAAAATTAATTAAAAAATTTAAACAGGTTTATATAAAATTACATACCACCTATAATACCGCCCACCTTGTGCACCTTTAAGGCTTCTACTATAATATGTTTAAAATTTTTCAAGTACTTGTACTACCGTAGGAAAAATTTAATTAACACCGCGATTAAGAAAATCGATAAAATCGATCATCGTCATCTATTAATACGATTGGAACTAAATCCTTATTGATGATAAGTTGACTGTATAACTTATTAATCTGTAAAGCTTACTTAGCCGTGATAGTTTTCGCTAAGCTAATATTTTTATGTGGTTTTACAATAGGTTGAGCTAGGAATAGAATAAGAAATTTAAAATGAAATGTTGTGCATTGACTAAGGAACATAAATTTAGGTTGAGTTAGGAAAAAATATGAGTGGGATAAGACGTCATAGGACGAATACGGAACAACCACATTAACGTAGTTGTCTTTCCTTTACAGATGGCCTACTATTTTATCATTTTAATTTATATTAACATCCGACGACATTTGATCTCATTACATCCATCTATGATTGTATCGCTAAATCTAAACGCTGATATATAACAATACAATGACATGTCTATCTACATCAAATAGTTATCACTCAATTACATCTGAAACATATAATTAACGGTAAAGTGATATTATTATACAGGACATTATTACTTGATCAAGTAATGATAATCTGTGAAGTGGCGTCATTTAATTTCTGTTTCTATAATATATCACTATTAATTAATCTCGTGATGTGTTATTATTGTAATACGAATATATACCTCCTACTGCACTGTTAATAATTTTATAAATTTGAAACTGGCGTTGTTTAACTAGCATGTAAAGTTCGTAAAATAATTATTAAAAATACAAAATATAAAATATACCTCTTGAAATAGGTATTCTACGCACGCATTGTGAATATTCAGCGTTGGCAGCAGTGAAATTAGTCACCCACTAGTATTTAGTCACCTAAATAGCCTAAAACAAGTAGAAATGGCTCAGTGGATGAGGCACCTGCTTCGTAAACACGAGGTCGCTTGAATCCTGGCAAGTACTAATGTGACTTTTCTAATCTTTATATATACTTTCTAAGTTTATCTTGGACATTTATGACTAACGGTAAAGGAAAACTTTGTGAGAAAACCTGAGCTCCTGAGGAAGTCTGAAATCGCTAATCTGTCTTGAGCAAGCGTGGTGATTAATGCTCATACCTTCTCTGTAGGTATAAGAAGAAGCCTTTTCCTGCAGTGGGATAATAACGGGCCGATATGATGAATTAGCCTAAAACTTTGTGCTTTAGATATAAATTTATAGCAGTTACATAATTTAAATTATTGTCTAATCGTTTTCTACATCTACCTATTAGGAAATGAAAACGTACTCATGTTGTATTTCACTGGATAAATAGTGTGTCGTTGCAAGTTTTCATATTAAGTGGCCTTAAAGACTGTGCCAAGAATTACTATCACAATTGAAAGGTTTAAGCATCCTTTCTTTTTCATCTGGATTACCTGCTTTTGATGTTGCTATTACATATTTGCATAATATTACAATCTGGCAATACCAAATGTTATATGGAGCGCCTAAACATTCAGAACAGATAAACTGTTTCATTATTATCGTTGCTTTTTCGATTATTATCCCTCACGAAGCATCGATCTAACTCAACTTGACACGAACTCCAAGAGAAAGGATCATTTTGCATCTATTCGAATAGAGTACCTAAAAATATTTAAAGTATCTCAGAGTTCAAATGTTATCGGAATCGGTTTGAAATTTAATAAAAGATTTGTAATAAGATCTCAAGTAGATTCACATTTTATCAAGGTACTATTCCACGATATTACGCATCATACCTACATATACCGTTCGTTTCATTTGATATACGCAGATATCCATTAATTTTAGTTTACATCTTTAATATTCATGGCCTCTGAAAGGAAAGCAAGTAGTTCTGTCCTATCTATCCATGTACAGTAATAAAATTCTGTTTGTCCTCTATACCCGGCCCCTAACTAATTTTGAGACAAAGGGATCTTAGATAACTTTCCATACTTTATTTCCTTTTTGTTGATGAGAACTTTCCGATCGGTCGAGTTGGCCTGTGTTTTATTGTCTTAGGTAAATAAAATTTAGTGCACATGGGCCCGATTCATATTTTATCGATTCACCCATTTTGTTTGTACGTATAGAATAATATGCAACCTTACAAGCGAAACATGAAGTTACACTGCTATAATTCATTGAAACTATAGTTGTGAACAAGCACTCTAGGAAAAAGCACTGTATAGCAGCAATAATTTTGTTATACAAAACATTGAGAATAAATGAACGCCTGGCAGTCACGATGAGCCGATGGATGTAGAGTTTTGTGGAAACCAATTTGGCTGAGTTGACTTTTACAAATTACAACAGAAGATAAACAGCTGGGGTACAGTGCGTTTTTCTTTCACTCCCAGATCCGTATGAAAATAAATTATTTAAGTTATATGAGTTGCAGGAAAAGGGGCAACCGGGTAGCGCACTCGACGGCACATGTCAACCCATGTCAAACAATATAAACGTTGAGATAACAAGTTTAAACCATATTAACGAACGGCGAGGGAGTACAGAGATAGATATAATGTATCAATAACGCCGATGAGCTCTCGCCATATAATCTGTAACTTCACTCTTATTATTGCAATCGCTATCAGAAAATATATTTTGTAATGTTCATCGTTTCAATTTCCGTTTAGGATTGGTTGATATATTTTTGATATTGACGTTCAATATTGATTTTAAATTGTAAAGATTAGAAGAAGTGAAACATTTTATAATTTAACCAGCATAACGAATTAATATCGACTCCAGACAGAATACAGAAGAGTTGGGATCGTCGACGAATAAAGTTAAAATGCTTTAATGTCTCATTAATATTAAAATTGTACCGATTATTGAATCCTTTAGGTGACACGCGTTTAGAATATTAATGTTAGTATAGAAATGAGTACAAATTTGGTTGACAATAACACAAACGTTATGCAAATACGAACACTTAGGTACCTATTATTCAACGATGATTACGCTGGCAAGATGCCAACCGGTGTCTATTCACACATTTAAGTTCTGCCGGTACCTACTACTCGGTCCTACGAGATCTCAAATGCAGTCGAGATTAGATTGCTCTACGGTATAATCTAAAATGGTAATCGTCAATCTTAAACATTGTTAAATTACCAAGCAAGCAAATCATTTGTTTATATTATTATTTCATGTATAATATTGCCCAGATGTTGCCAGTGCCTTCGTTCATCTAAATAAACTACCACTATTTCATCCTCTTAAAAACTTTTGAGACTTGTAGGTCTGTAATAAACTACCTTTAGCGAACTGACCGACTAAGTTTCAAGTTTCGTTTGTAGGTTCGGTGACAGTTTAATAAATTGGTATAGACTTGTCGATAAAATATATGAAGTAGTAAATAGAAAGGATAAAGCAATTCATTTTCTGTAATAAAATTGTATAGGTATGTGTGATTTTATACTTAAATAGATTTTAATTATTCGAACAATAATATAACAAGAACTGACGTGTGTGTATGAAAAGATTAATAAATGTTTAAGAGGCTAAGGAGGTATGTTTGGATAACAGCAAATGACATTCTATAGACTCAGCTTATCCCATTAATCGGAGACAGGCGTGAAGTTATTATTATTACTTATTAGTTATTACTATCAGTAATGGATGTTTAAACTAAAGCATTTTTATCTGTCTGATTTTAGTTTCGTTAGTGTTGAAATGTATTTATACTTCATAACGAAACTATAAAATGACACTGATAATTCAGTACCTAACTGGGAAAGCTGTATCAACAGTATGTCTCAACAGTCGTTGAAGAATTGTCTTAAGTGTAGATATATTTTATTGTGAACTTTTTAAAGAATCATTTTTATAAATGGTGAAAGACGACCCAAAACTATGAATATGATTGTAAGTTAACCACCTCTCATGGGCTCCAATTTGATGCTAGTGTCACTAAGAATACGTAATGTGACAGTAAACAGTGTACTGTATCAAGTAATCCAAATTAATCCCATTAATGTCTACATCTTTTTAGTTTCTCAATCAATTAATCTAGAAGAGATTGCTTTTAGCGATAAGCATTACCATTGTCACTATTTTTTGTTGCCTAATTTAAATGTCTAATGTAAGTTACATGATTTGGTGCACAATAAAGCATATTCTATTCTATTATATTTAGCGTGAGGCGCTTAAAATGTGGTAGATAATGAAAACTTAGTTCTTGTAGGTAATATCAAAGCCGCGGTAATTTTTGTATACCTACAAACATTCAGTGGGTGAAAAAGTAATTCTTTCTTCTAAACTCCTATGAGTTCAATATTGAATTAAACATTTTTTTAAATAAAATCAGCCCCAAAACACGTCATAGCTAAAGCTATGTTTTCTTGTTAAACTAAAACATAGTAATTGCTGCTCCATATATATAGAATTTAGGTACTAAGATGGAGCTTGTCTAAAAAGCACCTGCAGTAAAAGGCTCAGAGCACAATAACACCTTTTTGAGTCCTGAAGCCTTTAATTAAGTCTAATATTGTGTATGCTAATGAACAGTGACCTTGCAAACTGTGCCTTTGCAAACTCGACTCCGTAAAGGATTTGAGTCCCGAAAGTCCAAACTGAAGTTAGTCAAAGATCGATGGAGCGAACTGTATTGAGCATAAAGCGCAGTGACCGAATCCCCAATACCATGAATCGACTCAAGCTTGGCATAATGATATTATCGGTGTGCTTAATAACTGTGACTGGAAAGTGGTTATCATTGGCTGAGTGCATTTGTAAAATGTTATTGAACAGTAAGAACCATACAACCATCGCGTTGGCCCTTTTCGAATCTGAGATAAAAAACTAAAACCCAAAATCTGAAACTGTAAACTGCGAAATACCATATTTCAAGCTAATAAACTACCTATTTTGTTATATTCTAGTTCTGTCCGAAATGAAGACACTAAAATTTTAATAATATCGCGATGTGTCTCAATTTCAGATAGTTCATTTGCCATCATTGTAGAATATCGTGATTATAACAACAAAGATAAGCCTGCTTCACATATCTCACTTTTGACTTTGTATTCAAACTGTCTATAACATATTTCTGTTGTAATTATTGTCCAATTATACCACACCATTACCAATAAATGTTTCTTACATTTTATATCGTATATATCAATAAGTCGTTGCCGGGCATTCAAGGAAACCAATTTCTTTTCACTTCTATGTGTAAGTAGAGGCGCACTTTATTCGAATTCTTTAACTGTAACAGCTGTACGTCTTTGTAACAAGAAAATGGGTGCTATGATAGTAAAAGTCATTCCAACTTAATATAAAATGTTCACACTTTATATGAAGCACACAGCCTTCTGCGGCGCACTCTCATCCGCGCCTTACTGCTCTGCTCCTGTCGCCAGTAGCGTGATGTTATATATAGATTAGCGCGTTCAAACAAACAAACAAACAAAGAAACTCTTAATAACACTACATAATAGTATAGATTTATTTTAGTTAGAGAACAAATTCGTAGTTAGAGATTTTGAACTAAGTTTGTTGTGTGGCAAATATATAATGTAACACAGGACGTGGTACATTATATTTTGCCTTAACAGGTTCTAGTCGTAGTGATTTAAACATAATAATTACACACAAAGTAAAGCAATTGTGACTGGGAATTCTATGTGTCTGTTTAAATAACGTACTTTCAGGGAAATTACTATTAGCTACAAAGCTAGTAAAACCATAAAAATAAATAGCCGATCTTGAAATTAAAAAGCTAAAGTAATATCAATATCAGGTCTACTAACGGTTGGCACCTGAACATAAGTGCATCAATACGAATGAATTGATTTCGTCCCCGCATCGACAAGACAGTTTACTTTTCCTACCTATTTCAATTGTTTGGTTTCAACTGTTCTTTGTAAAATATTTTTATTCTAGTGGTCTTTGAAGTCAATTTGGCGGTCGATAACGCTTTAGTTGTGTTTGTTTTTAACATTGTTGCTACAATGCTATTAGAAACAGTCCCTGCAGGCTATGGTTACCATTAATTTGCTATGGCAGGACCGTAATATTTTTGTATATTTTTAATAGAATATATATGTATAGACATAAACTATCAACACTGTTAATCTATATAGCTGCAGTTTCTTTTGAAACTGAAACTACAACAGATTTATTAATTAATTTTTTTTCATTGTATAGCCCAATTATATTAGGAGGATCGTAGGTTATTTTACAATAAGCTACTACGCGAGAGAACGGAGCAGTAAACAAAGAAGTAATTAAAAATCGTGGTGAAACCACGCTGTGTACCAACAGCAAATAATATATTTTAAACATGACAATGGTTTAAAACAAAAAGTTTCAATTTCTGTTTATGTTTGTTTAAATTTAAATGTACCTAAAATACAATAATAGAGGAGAACAAAAACATTTGTAAACATTACATTACACATAAACAAACAAATAAGTATAATACGAATAGTACGATTCCAATTTCATTCTTTCGTCCTTGTTAGTTTACAGATCTCACAGCAATAGCGTTTGAAGTATCAATGTAACTTCGCAACAACTTCCTGTATTCAAAGTAACTATCTGTATGTCAAAGCGCATGCAAGCTTTAACAATATCATTTAATGCCAATGCTTGATAAAATGACATGCTTGCGATATACCCAAATAAATACCTCTTCTTTGTATAAAACTTTTTTTTATCATTAGGGCAAGCAATAATTTGTAGATAAAGATATTATATTGCAATTGCAGAATTTAAACAGTAGGTACACTTCAGCAATATAACGTTTCAGGAAGGTAAAGCTATTATCCAACTCGTAATATCAGGCGTAACTTGAGACCAGACTATTAAGTACTGACCAATAATCTATAGTCAAAACGCTGTAATAATTGTTGTATGTCTACCACACAGTCGATACCAGGGTCCATTTTGATCCGCATATCGACGGCGGAAAGCAAAAACGTTATAGTCCACATAAAATGAAATATTTTTTATTGCACTATTCGAATAAAAAAAAAATTGCTTCAAATGTTCCGAGTCACGTAATTCTACAATGAATAGGTTATAAAATAACATTTTGAAAAAATAGGTTGTAACTTAAATGCCTGCATTCAAAAAGGCTGTAAGTTACGGAAAAAAACCAGTAATAACTTATACTATGTCGATTACTACAATTCGTTTTCCGTAAAAAAGATGCATGTTGATGACCCTGTAAGGAATGTAGGCTCTAGTGCGCACTACTACGTTTTTGCGGTACTGCAGTACTGGCAAGGCCGATAAGGGAAACGCTACCGTAGTGATGAATGACTGCGACTATGATAACAAAATGAGGATTCGTCAATAATAATATAATTATTAATATATATATATTTAAATAATATAATATATAATAGAAATAATTGTTAATATGAGATTTCAGACTAAGAACTATATATAGAAAAACATTCTAATATCCTAAAATCGTAAGTCTAAATTAAAAAACACGCTAGTTATGATTTTTTGAAACTCTGCTGAACTCTGGTGAACATTTTCGTTTTTGTGGATGACTACGTTTTTGCTTTCCGCCGTCGATATTTTAATTCGTAATATATTTTGTCATATCGAGAATGTATTGAAATGCTTTTTAGTAACGCAATCCATTTAAAACCTTCACAGCTAGATGTAATCTGTCAATATTGGCATCGATAACATTTCAGTTTACTTTAGGTAATGAGATTTTAGCCCTCAAGGACGAACCTTCTCAATATTTTTCATGGCGCTTAATTAACATTTATATACAATCTTGTACATAAAAAATCGATATTGGCTGTCCTCATCTTTCACCGTTTTCTGGTCACCAAATCTGTTGTTATTACTAAATTTAAAATGAATGAAAACAAAATGTTAAACATAGTTTTAAGTTTCTTTAATGAGATTTAATGTGTTTCTTCAAAGATACTCAATGCGATAAGTTTTCTCGGATTTGGGTTAAGTATAACTTGGTGTAATGTTACAAGAAGATCCGAAACTCTTTGAAAACGCCTCTTTCTGTGGCAACGCATCAAACATGTTTGATATCAATAAAGAATTTCTGGTTAAGTAAATTAAATGACTTTCTTATACTTTCATCGTGAGAATTTTGCAAGATAAACCAATCTATATAAATTAGTTTTTTGTTTATCGTTAGTGGACCCTCACTAGATGAACTGACGATCTGACTGTCTCACGACCGGCCGAAGAGGCGAAAATTAGGGCAGACCTATGTCCAGCAGTTGACGTCTTTCAGTTAATATGATGATGATAATGGCATGAATCCCAAAAGCTAGATACAAAATATTTAATGGTCTTTCATATCATATAGAAATGACAATAAATAAATATTTAGGAACTAAGTATGTGAATTTGTAAAACGACTTTGAAAGTATCTTGAGGGGCCTGTTACTTTTTAGCAGATAGATCTCAAATGAAATTATAAATGTATGTGTCTTGATGAGTGGCCAATTTCTAAAACATAAAAATTGTCGGCTCCATAAAATAGTTTCTTTAAAATAAAGGCATAACATATCGCCTTTTTTTCAAAAGGGTGAACAGATATCTACAACAACAACGTTTCGCTAGCTTTGTTGGCTGACATGTAACAGAGACAGGTCTGTTGCCATTTACCTGTCACAATTATTGTAGATTCCAGGCTAAGTATTTCTGCTAAAAACCCAATATAAACTTTATTTGACTCGTTTATCGAACCAGAGGCCTTTGCGTGACAATCCGTACACCACTGAACTAATGAGTTAGGTCCTGAAAATTCTCTCTTAGAATAATATTTTTTTAGTTTCGTGTGACATAACAGAATATTGAAAAGAAAAGTATTGTTAAAAAAAGGTGACAAATTGAAATTGTAGCCGAGTGCTGCAAAAAAGATTGATAAATTCATCACTTTTACCGTTGAAATACTCTGAATGAAGCTGTCGTGTTAACCATATTACAAAAACCTTAAAAGGGTTCACAAAATTCATGCCTTCATTTTTCATTTAATTCCTTGAAGATTTTATATTTAACTAAAAAACTGTCGAATTATTATGTTTTAGAGCTCATTTTCAGGTATTTAAGAATGTGTGTAAATCTTTTTTTCATTACTAATAAGAAACTAAAATAATTTTGAAGTGTTCTTAAATAAACCTAACCTAGCTAAAATCAAACTGATAGAAGAACCAATTATTTTAATAAAAACGAGTACGTACCTATGATAATAAATAATAAATAATAATTAATAGATAATATATTAATATCGACATAGCTTATTTCAACATAATAAAGAAAACGTTAGGTCTTGAAAAAGTAAACTCTCGCCCACCGAGGGTCTCGTACAAATTTGTAGGTGCATATTATAAAAACTTGAAGGTACATAAATCAAATCTTCAAAACTATTCGTGATAATATTATTATCACGAATAGTTTTTTATTTACAATCACCTACTTATTATATTATTACTATAACGAAAGAAGATTTGATTTTTGTTTGAATGAATTTAACTCTTAAAAGTAGGTAGATACAATACCGTTTTTGAATATTCACGCTGCTATGTATAATCCTTTATTTGCACTAATTTATAATTTTATGATAACATACAAAGTGATTGAACCTAGAGCTATATTCAAGTTTGTTGTTATTGTAATTTTAATCTATTTAATATGTGAAGGGAAAACTTTGTAGCCCTTTTTACGAAAATTGCGCGGCCGGAGGAGTATAAAATTTCACACACTTACAGTTTTTATAGAAAAGTGAAAAGTGCAGAATGCTATTTTTTTACAATTATTTAGTTTGACATTCAGTAAGACTATGGAAAATAATATTAAACACAAACAATATAGACTTTAAAGATGTAACTTTTATACTCCTCCGTCCGTACTATATTTTTCTCTTTTTACTCTTTTCATTATTTCTGAAGCCTGTGGTCAAATTGGTAATATATCAATATTGTTTGTTGGTGGACATTTTTTTAAACATTTTGGGATAAATAAAGATGCTTTTGTATGGGAATATAGAAAAGTCTTTATTTTTCAGGCAATTTTTAAAATTTTTCTCCCCGTAAGAACCATCCTAGTACTTTAACCCTAGAACCGTACCCTGGGGTACAAATCGGAAAAAAAATATAATCGTTTATAACTTTTTTTCTCTACGCGTGTTTATTTCGCGCTTCCGTGTGTGCGGGGCGGGGGGACGCACGCGTGCATCAGTCGGATGGCAGTACTGCTAGTAATAGGAAGTGGTACACTGCTTGCGGGGTACACCAGTACCCCAGGGTACTTTCAACGTAAGTATTTCAAAGTATTTTGTATTTTTATTATTTCTTTATTCTTATTTTATGTTATTTGTACTATTTTCGATATGAATTGATATAAAGTTGTTCAACAACATGATGTTAATATTTTATATATACTAAAAGTTGCTGTAAAGTTTGTTTTTTATTTTACAAGGATGAGAAAGATATTTACATATTTTTTTGTGTTTAGATTTTTATTTTAGGTGGCTTCACGGCGTATTTTAAATTAAAAACGATATCTAAAATATTCTACGGGAAACAAAAGACTAGGAAGGTGTTGTCATAGGCGAGGAGTTAGAAGAAAACCAGATGAAATTATACAAAATTTTCGCGTTGATACGTTTTACCAACTTTATCATACTTACAGCGTGTCCCGCAAAACTCGCCGTTGGAGCCTTTGTATCTTCTATGGAATACTAAATATTGTGAGGATTAACTACATGATATTGCTGCATTCTTCTACTGCAACCAATAAGCAAGATTTCAAGAATATACGCACTTACCTAAAGACTTTCGCATTTGATCAGTACCGAACTTTGCTAACGTCCCTGCAAATAAGTATCGGAGATATTTCAAGAAAAAAACGACCATTAGCTGTGGCAACTTCAGGAACTTCAAAATCTGGAAGATGTTCCTTTTGCCCAAGGTCCAAGGACCGAAAATCGCGCACACAATGTGCTATATGTACCTAAAACTTTCATTTGCATTGAGCATCAAAGCAAAATATGGTACAATTGTGTAACAGTTCCTAATTAATTTACTTCGATTGTGATAAAAAAGACTTAATTAATGTAAGAAAGCCTATATATGTTGATTTTTTAATAAAAGTTTATTATCCTTTTGTAAATACGTTTTCTTATTGGGGTACATCAGTACCCCAGGGTACCGTTAAAGTAATTGTAAAATGGGTACGGTTCTAGGGTTAAGGAATATTATAAAAAAAGAATTATCGAAATCGGTTCATCTGCTCTCGAGATTTGCGCTTAGTGACACATTCAGCGATTCATTTTTATATTACAGATTTATTAGTGAAATACCTCTCGCTCAATATTATATAGTATTAAATCTAATATAAAATCTCAATTATAAAAAGATAGTTGTGTAGCAGTAATCTAAATGGACAATATCATATACTCCATGAGCAAAATATATTTTTTGCTGGTCTGTAAGACTTTTTGTATTTTTTGTCTACGAAAATCTTTTTCTCTTATCGATTTCAGTAATTACATGTAAGTTTTTTTCGACTTTTATTATGCCTCGACATATAACATTAACAGAACGGAGTTAGAGACAAAGAAGAAAGAATCGAGGTTGGAGTGAGAGAAAAAGAAAAAGGTAAGTATCTATATTCGCGGACAGATAATAATCAGAGATTTAAATGAATTTGAGGAAGTGAATTTGAGAGATACGTTTAAATGTGTACGAAATGTCATTTCAAAAGATTTTTATAATTATGATTGTGGATTAATGGATTTAGAACGCAGGAGGCAAATTAACAGTGTAGCTTTGACGAAATCTGTGATTAAAGAAGTATTATCTTTGACAATGGGACCTTAATAAATGTTGTTGTTGACAAATTTCATAGCTTCTAGGTTATAGGAAAATATCCTAAAAATGTTGATTCCCTTGAAAGTGTCATAATATACGTTTTTTGCGGCATAAACGTCCGTATCTTTTTTTCACGTTAACTTAGGAGTTTGATTTTCTCACAGCTTGAAAAGACTAATTTTAACTCGATGACTCCACGCGTTCCAGTTAATACGACTTAAAGGGTTTTCCCAGACAGACAAACGAACAACAAATTGATCCTATAAGGATTCCATTTTTTTTCTTTTGAGGTACGGAACCCTAAGTATTTATTTATATTAAAGGCTAATTAAAATAAAAAAACAATAAAACATAATTCACACAAATCAACTTACAACGACCGATAGAAATCGTATTGAACGTAGAAGAAACAAAAATAAAAAAAATTGTCTGTACTATGTATAATATTAGCTAGGTACCTATTTATACAAACTTAATAATTTTTGCCCCGATAGATGTATAATTTTAACAATTTCAAACTTTGTAACAATTGACCCAAGATATATTTTTCGAAAATACGTGATTTGTCTTAGGTCTATTTAGGTATAAATATGTAGTACCAACCTGGATTTACTCACATACATAAAAGATGAATTAATAAAACTGGCCAAGTTTCAAGAGTCTAACTATTACGGTTCATGAGATACAGCCTGGTGTCAGACGGACAGACGGACGGACAGCGGAGTCTTAGTAATAGGGTCCCGTTTTATCCTTAGGCACCTACGACACCCGAAAAAGAGCGAGGAACACAACATTTGTCTATAGTTGAGATCCAACAAAATAAAGTGTTCCGCCGTCTCCCGTCAAAGTATCGGAAGTTGAGGGAATATCCAATTACTCTCTAGTTTTGATACACATATACATGATAAACTGAACAAACGTAGCCACAAGACTTGTACAATTTTAGATACCCAATTGCCTCCGACAGTGATGAACTATCAGCTTTGGGCTCTGTAAATGGAAAGCGTGAACTAAGGAACTATTTATTTTCGCAATAAAAACAAAAGATAGTCATCTTTTCAATCGTTAGTAATAGTCGTTTTGGTATATAATGTTTTTGTAAATCAAGTACTTATTATGTATATTTTTTTTTTTATTACATTGTTGCTACGCGTCTATTCGCTAATTGTGCATTTGACGCTTTATCAATAGTTGACGAAACAATCTTTATTTTTAGCAGTTAGGTAAAACCGAACTAGGGTTTTACTTGCCGTTCGTAATAATTAATTTTATTACCGTCATAATTTTAGCTAAAAAGGCCTCCTGGTGTTACTATAGCATTGATTAGTACCATCAATGGTACTAGTGACACTACTATGTGTCTTTAGTGCCACCAGTGGTATTGCAGACATAGACCTCCCCAAGTTTCACCCTCATCCATCGGTTACTAGCCACCTTTCATGACGTCTTTCCATTGTTAATTAGATTTAACTATATTGAATTAATGAAGGAGTGAGTACGTTAATGCTTATATTTTGTAAATAGTATTACAAATATTTCAAAATTAATTTACTGTAATCTGTAATGACTATAATTATAATTGACTGTTATTAAATTTTACTAATATTTCTGCTATAGAAATAATATATAAATAGTGGTAAAATCTTTAGTCATAAATAATATCAATGGCCGTTGTTCAAATTTAATGCCTTATCTTTTAAATTAGCTGAATGAAGTCCATATTAGCAACTGGAAAGAGATTCGGTCACTTTTTAGTCGCCAGACATTTGAAATATGAGTTACAATTTTTAATATATTCTTGCAGAAAGAACGCTAGCACACTACAAAATAGAATGTACAATTTACAGCCATCGTCTGTTGTGCCATAATGAAGACACGAAAAGAACCAGCAAGTATGATACCACAAGTAACAACAATTCCGTGAGCAAGTCAAACCTGAAAACTCTAAAATAGAAACTAAATAATAAAAATGATTTAGTACAAAATCGTCAAATAAGGCCACCGTTGAACATCAATTACTTAACGTGAAATCCTATTAATTAATTAATTAAGCCTGTATTGAGTAATCAATTAGTCCCTCGACTTTTATCATTGAAATACTCATTAGAGAGTGTAATTCCTTTCGTATGAGATGGTTCTCTACATTTTGATTATGTACGAAGGTCAAGGGTGCGAATGTCAATAAGTACTTGAGGTGTCAAGTTTTTGTAGGCTTCTTTTGTACTTTTTAACCGACTTTAAAAAAAGAAGAAGGTTTACCAATTCGACCGTATATCTATAATATAAAAATGAACCGCTGAATTTGTTGCTAAGCGCAAATCTCGAGAGCAGCTGAACTGATTTCGTTAATTCTTTTTTTATAATTATCCTTGAAGTACGAGGGTGGTTATTACGGAGAGAAAAATGAAAAATTTTAAAAAATCACTTTTATTTTCCCATACAAAAGTAGGTATCTTATTTATCCCAAAATGTTTAAAAAAATGTCCACCCGTGCGAAGCCGGGGCGGGCCGCTAGTATATATATATTTATTATATTATCTAGTAGATATATTACGACCTTTTTAACGATGAAATTCTCGTCCATTATATAATATGGATGTAATAAATTTATAAAGCTTCTGAACTCTATATAAATTAATATTCTGTATATCAAATAAATTATCCGCAAATATTAAGCAATTGTTATGATAGGAATTTATTTCGTCGAATCGTTCTCTCAGCTAAACTCAGGAACCATAAATGCAATATACAGCTGGTTTATGTTTGCTGTACTGTAAATTAATAATATAATTCATTGTTTGAGCAAAAGTCATTATTTGGGTTAGGTTAGACCAGCAGTCTAAGTCTCCCATAGTAGCTCGTAGCAGAAGATGTTGTTTCCTTTCTTATAGATAAAACAACCCCATCTCTTCCCGTGGGTGTCGTAATAATAGACAAACGGAATACCCCAAAGCAGCGTCATTATCGGCACGCCTTACTGTGGTTACTAACCTGTCCACCAAGCGTGGTGATTATGACAAACTTCGTCAGTTCGAAGTTTATGTTCATCAGTCGCACGGTTCCTACCACGTTTAGCCTTGTTTAGGCTATGTATGTGTCTAAAATTTAAGCTGCTGTTTTAGAAATTAAACTTTCTTTGGATCTTTTCTGGGGTTTTCCAAGGGGACAGCTCCTTTATTTGATTAGTAAACAATTATATTATAGTTAATGTATAGAGTTAAGGTAACGCCTATAGCTAAACCTCTAATGGTTACTATATCTGCTGACCTCTTGGAGAGTGGTATGTATTAGTCCTTTAGAAATACAAAACAGATATCCTTTCCTTTTTCAACGTGAACATTTCACTGCAATCCAACTAACATTGCGTTAATGAGAGATGTTCTTAATTAACATTTTTTATTTACACATTTTCTATTGAATACAATTCCGTTCTATTTGCGAGTATTTTTACACATTGGGATGTCATACATGTAGTCACAT
This sequence comes from Parascotia fuliginaria, assembly GCA_963082885.1. Classification (NCBI taxonomy): domain Eukaryota; kingdom Metazoa; phylum Arthropoda; class Insecta; order Lepidoptera; family Erebidae; genus Parascotia; species Parascotia fuliginaria. The sequence continues at coordinate 9,878,577 of OY720177.1, read as the reverse complement.
TTTGTTACATGCTTGGTTATATGTCTTGCTCATACCAACTCGTCTTTTATTTCACACACTGACTTTATTAGAGTTTTTATTTTTATATCTACATTGTAAGAAAGAAACGGTCGTACAGAGTAAATTTATGTATTTTAGCTATAGTTTCCTTAACAGTATCAATAACATTTCCTTACCTACTTCGTTTAGTTATTCATATTACGTGTTTACTGAACAATGGAATAAAAGTAAAGGATACAAGACGGAAACTATACAAAGTTGCACATTTTATAATACCTACACACAGCTGCTAGACTTTTACAATCTTTACAGGTGTGCCAAGAATACATATTTTACTTGTGTCTTATGTCTTCTCTTTGTGTTGTATTTTTTTTTCATATATTGTAGCCTACCAAAGTAACTCCACCCCGCCTGATGGTAAGCAGTCAGTGGAATCCAGAAGTGGCGGTCACTATACCAAAAGCCATCGTCTTAAACTGCTGGTATGGTGGCCTCCCCTATGGCGGCTGGGAATGGCGTTTGGGGAAGGGAATGAGGGAGGTGAGGAAAGAGGAAAGGGGGAAATTGGGCCTCCGGCGCTCTCACTCACCGAACGAAACGCAGTAGTACGGATACTACTACTCTTAAGTCGATCTTCTATGAGAGGGTAGTACTTCCCCGGACGATCCGGCCCATTCATGCTAAAATCAGCGTGGATCTACTACCGTAATATATAAAAAAGTTAAATGTACGCTAAAAAAGCATGTCATAAAAACACGATAGCTTTTACTTTCGTTCGGTAATATTATTGATATATAAGACACGTATAAAAACAAAATACGGCTATTTAATATTTAACACTAAATAAAAGAACGGGATGGTAAATTAATTTCTAATTCACTCAACCTCAATAAAAATGTATTTTTTTTTAAATTCGATATCGATGTTCTATTCATTTATGTTCAATAGCGGCGGTTTATTTTTGTAATTTCTGAATTGCATCAGCGTTATTTTTAACCGACAGCGACGTCTAAAAGCTTTTTATTTCAGGTGTATTTATGTGTGTATGTTACGCGATATACTTATTCATTGTGTGTGTGTGTGATGTTCGAGTATTGTTTTTCATTGAGTGATGAAGCCCCAGGTAAGGATTAGGTATTCCATTTCAATTTGTAATAAAAGTACCTCTGAAAATGAACATAATAATGATGAACTCGCTTGTTTATTAATTTGTAAAATTTCCTAATAACTGATTTTTAATGTTAAGCGATGTTGAGATAATAGTTAATGAAATTTATACTAATTTTATAAATGTGAAAGTATTTAGGTCTATCTGTTTGTAACGATTTCACGCCTAAACCACTGAAACTATTCTAAAAAGCTTGAAATAGGGGATGAAAGTTTGTATGGAAAACACGATAACCGACATTTACGCGGGTGGAGCCGCGGGCAATGTGAGTTATCTTATAAAACAGACAATATTTAAAAAATAACAAACAATAACTGCAAATAAAAATGAAACCTTAAGAAAATAATCGTTCCATATTTAAAATGGTGTAGATAGAGCATAAAAGTACCTACCTTCGAAGTAGCGGCAGGTAGCTAGTTAAATAATAATGTAATCAATAGCTGGCACCAAAATATTTGCTGATTGAATTGGCTGCCTAGACTTGGTTTATTTTTGCCCATGTTGCTTTTATTGTGACTATTTTAATATTATTAGTTTATTATAACAGAGGGTAGTAGATAAAATGCTCCATTTTATTTCTGATTAAATTTGGTACGGACTTCAAGAAAGTAATTAGAAAATATATAACCTACATATTTTTTCTGTACTTAAATTATTTCGACAAATTTATGTACGCAAAATAACTAGAAGAAGTCTCAAGTGCTCTAGTAGTTATGACCGCCTTAATTAAAAACGCCAGTATTTTATGCTTACTTAGACTGCAAGCCTTTAGCTTCGACAGCAAACAGATGTTACAAATCTCAGCAAATTCTCACAAAGAAACACTTACGAGCAGATATGATATGTGCTAAAACGATTTCACGCTTGGCGGACAAAGTTTACTTTTGTTATTACCTTTTCTTTTCACGTAACAATTTTCAACGTACATATTCAATACGCTAGGTACGTTTACGATTATATTCAGTAAACGTGAATATTTAGGTCGGCATTCAAATGTGTGGTTGGAAATGTATTTCACTTCACAGTATGAAATATGTTTTGCTGTAGTTACGGACGTGTATCAATTCAAATATCAATATTTAACAATTTTTCATCAATATCAAATAGATGGATGTTCACCAAACTAAATTTATACAGAAACGTAGGTTATGTTGCGAGAAATATTTTAAATAGGCAACTTAAAACAAAAATGAAATAGTACAATGATGTATAGTCGTACAGGATTATTAAATTAAGCGACAATTTTATTTGGAATAGTCGCCATTCGACTCTAAAACTATGACGTCATAACTTTTTACTTTCATACAAACCATGAACAAGTAGTGTCATAAATAACAGGTCATAAAGAGTGACTGTATTGATGCAGTTGTTATTTGTCCTTATTATTAATCTTATTGCCATAATGTCATTTGATAAAGGTAAGCATAAGTAATAATAATATGACAACAACATACAACGCCATCTAGACCCAAAGTAAGCATATATTATAGCTTGTGTTATGGGTTCTAGAATGCGGATATACATACTTAAATACTTTTTTTTTGTAAATACATACATATTATGTATAGAAACACTCAGACCAATGCAAATAGACATGTTCATGTACACAAATATTTGCACTGAGCGGAAATCGAACCCACGACCTCTGCGTGGCAATCCGTACACAGTACCACTGAACCACAGAGGCAGTCAAAATAAGTTTCTTGGTAATCTTACAATTTGGTAGCTTGAACAGTGACCGAACTAAAATAGACAGAGATCGATAGAGGTAATCTTCTTTCAATGTCAGTTCAATTTATAATAACTTTACCTACCTATCTACTTGTAAGTCAAAATTCAAAGTATACAGAATAGTGTTGTACAAAATCACGGCTATAACTTAGTAAAACAACCCCTTGTTGTAGAGAGTAACGACGATTGAAATGTAATAAAACATGCCACTAAATTTTTTTGAGTTTATATTAGGGTATTCAAAACTCAGTGGATGAGCTTTGTTTTGGCAACAGAAGAGGACAGCTGTCAGCGTAGAGATTTACCTTTTTTAATGGATGGCAACGCGGCAATGTTGATATTGACATTGTGTTCACATACTACAATAACTGACTACCATCAAGCGGACTGTATGCTTGTTTTCCAATGAATTATAAATAATGATGTCTCCAGAATAACCCGGGAACCTTTAAGACTTCTGTCCCGAAAATGTTTTAAAAGAAGCATGCATTCATAACAATTTTATGAAATTATCCACCAAAAAAATATAAGATGTATATAATCTACAGTCTATGACACGGGGACTGGTTAAGCCACAATTTTTGCCCTACAAATCAGTGCGGGGCGAACTCTCTTGCTAGACGGACCTCTATGTTGCTATCTATATGTTAAGACACAATTATTATAAATTCACCGAAATAGGTGTCACAGATGAAATAATAAATCGACTACTTGAATATTTAACGTTAAATTTGTTAACGTTAGGCCGAACACTGTTCTCCTAAGAAACAGGCCTCTCGGCCTAGTTTAGGAGACAGGGTTACCACTAATAACTACTGTTTTGTAAAACTTGTAACTCATCAAACAAATATTGTAAGTTATTGTATTGTTTTTTTATGTTCTGTTTCTGTGTTATAAATAAATTTATTATTATGAATTACATGAGACATAAATTGCGTAATTCACAAATAGATTTTCGTCATTGAGACAAAGGTTCGTTATTTCAGTATTTGTAAATTACCTCGAGAAATTAAGACATTCTCTAGTAGTCCTTTGAAAACAACACAATGACATAATTTATAAACATACGGAAATGTACGCGATCATGCATTACGTATCTTATTGTGCTTGACGTTTCGACCAGGTTACACCGGCCGTGGTCACAAGCAGACGCTGAAGAGTCTGCTTTTGTGTAAATTCTCGTATGTTTATAAATTATATCATGCAAAGCGAAAGTTTAAAAGTAAATACAACAATGACATGACAACAAATGATTTGTTGTATTTTACTATGACTACTCTATAGTATCAATACTCTGTGGGGTCACTGTGGGGGTGTGTGTAAGGGCGGTCTGCAGCTGCGGGAGCTACGACTTTTTGACATAATAATATAGCTCGCAGTGCGCGGAAAAAGGCAGAAAGCGCCACGCAAACGCACAGGTCGTTGACGATATTTTCTTAGACCAAACTATACCAAATTTAATATCTCAATTAAATATTGTATATTTTCAGTTTAGCTTGTAAGAGGTTTTCACTAAGAAGTGTTTTTATCAAAATGACTTTACTCTGCCGCCAATAGTAAGCAGTCAGTGGGTATATCAATGAATACTGTACTACAGTCCTTCGCAACGCTGGAGTGCTTATTATTCATATCCATACTAATAATATAAATGCAAAAGTAACTCTGTCTGTCTGCCTGTCTGTCTGTACGTATGTCTGTTAAGCTTTCACGCGTAAACCACTGAACTGATTTTGTTGAAATTTGTGAGGGTGATAGATTAGACCTGGGGAACAATCTTTTATCGCGAAAAATAGCTTAAAGTCGTTGAATTATGATGAAATTTTGTATGAAAAATTGTCAATGTGTAAACAAAGATATAACCGACATCCACGCGGTGGAGCTGCAAGCAACAGCTAGTATAAAGTAATTTTAAGTCCTGCATATATGATTTGTTATAATCTTCTTTATTAACTTCGGTAAAACTGTTTACAGAATATCCACATATTCACAATACATTGAGTATCTTAGTTAAATTCTATCGGATGTGCTGACATAGATCGTATGGGTAAACAGGACGTTCGTCCAAAATTGGGGACTTAAGGCGACCCCATTTATGATCGGGCCATTAGGAAGTAACCTAAATCCGTTACTGTCAACATTTCTCATGTTTCGTCGTCCACTTTCGTATATGTAAATTAACTTAGTGTAGCATTATGTTTACTGTATTTCTTCAACAGTATTTTTTTGTTTGAAGACGGGCATTTATACATATGTACGTCATGTTTTTCCCACCAAAGCTTATGAAACTATTTATTGATGCTGAGCTACTCCAACATTAGGTGGCAACATTGATAAAGACATAAATGAATAAAATTTCTAAGAGTTAGGTGAGAATAGAGCCTTTGATGTTGTCTGAATTTTCGATCTATAGTCAATAGTCAAAGCATTTATTTCATGTGGATCGTATACATGATACCTGTCAAAATTACAAAAAATATATACAATGTCAGCCATTTAACCTACAGCCAGTTCGCTGACGAAGTAAAACCGTTAGAAGAACTTGCAAGAAGCTCAGACCACTCTTTTCAATCGCCAAATAATTATAAATTACAATTTTGGCCTGAATTATAATTTTAACATTCAACGCAACCAAAGCACCGTACAAATAAAATTGGTAATAACCAAGCAACCAACTTTATATTATTTTACCAAGAATAGAAGAAGAGGAGAAAGAATTTCAATTATTTCGTTTCAACTAAGTAGTATGGTAATGTGACTATTTATTTCAATTAAAATGGTAAATGCACTTCGCAGTTATATTGCACGATAAAGTAGTTTTAGATTATAGGTATTAGATGTATGCGATGCCAAGATTGACCAGTCATCCCAAGTAAAAGCTAAATTAATACATATTATATTTAGCTTTAGACACAATTCTTCAAAATAAACGAATATCGTAATAAACTCAATATTATTTTTCGAAGAAGAATTTAATAACTAATATATTATTATCTTTCCTCCTCAGCTTTATTCGGACGGAATGTTGATAAAATGGCCTTATATGTTGTGGATATTACTTGAAGCGCTGTTTGTAGTAAAACATCCCAGAGTTTTAATATTATATACTATACACACATACTAATTCATAGTTTATCACTTGACATAAATCTTAAGCTGAATTACCCCTCAACTTAGAATCAGTACCTACGGTTCAGTCATTATTATCCCGAACATGACCGCGGTAATTTTTTTCTTTTATATTATCTTACCTAAGTGACTACACTCTGCCTGATGGTAAGCAGTCAGTGGATCCAAAAGTGGTGGCCACTATACCAAATGCCCTCGTTTGAAACTGGTGGTATGATGGTTTACACTATGGAGGTGTCGCTGGTCAATATACTCGTATCATCGATGATAGCCACGATAGTAAAACAATTTAAAAAATATTGCATTGCAATTAGCCTTGAACTGTCTTCTTATTGTTCAAGTGGTTAGTGGTCAGCATATATTCAGGATATGTTCAGGTCGGCAATAACTTATTATAAAGGCATCCGACTTGATTTAACGACTGTTATCAACATGGTAACAACCGGAACCGACGTTTCAGGTGCCCTACAAAGCACGAAGAAGCTTAGATCAAAAATAAGTATAGTGGCTAAACTTATAAAATATTTTTTTTTTTATTGCATACAGTGGCAGATGAGCAAACAGCCCACGTGATGGTAAGTGGTAACTGTTCATGGTCATGGACGACTCAGAGTTTTCGGCATTTTTCCGCAAATCTAAGGACTATGCAAAACCGCTGCCATCTGTGAAGGGTGTGGGGTAGGTAAATGGACTGAGCACTCTGGCACTGGCACTCTCACTTACCGAATGAAACGCAATAGTACGGATACTTACGTCCATCTTACGTCGAACTACTTTACGATCGAAATGTAGAAAAATATGAAACTCGAACTCCGGGACTCGGACTCGTGACTCTCAGATAGCAAATTGGTAGTGCGCTCCCCCGCACCTCTTGGGATCCCTATGGGTACGGTACGGGTTTGAGTGCCGCTTTGAGGTTACATATAATTAATAAATTAAGTTAAATGGTTTGAAAACAGCTTCTACCCAGCTATTGAATTGAATTATACTAGACCCAATCAGGAGGTTTACGTATCTAAAAGGGGTAAAACGTCAAGTTCTATCTTTCACCGAGTTTAATCTTTTATCTTTCACCAGGGACCCTACCACATTCTTCTATAGTTATCTTATTATAACCTTACTTTGCCTCTATTCTTGTTTTTAATGGTACAAAAGAAAAAGACAAAAAAAAGTAACCTTAAAATAATATTGCTATAAGAGGTAGTAGTAGGCCCTCAGTTCGATATTCAAGATAGGGCACAGAGAAACTTCTTGCACTACGTTAAATGCCCTATTTATTTATGACGTGTTGAATAATGTATAATCCAGAGTTTATTAATAAATGGCAAAGGAAAATCCTGACATCGTATTCTAGGCACTTCGACTCTTTGAATCTGTAGTGCTAGTGAAACGTCTAGAACAACTGTTTGTTTGTTTGCTGCATTAGACGTTGTCTTAAAAACAAACGTAATTAGGCCCATTAAAACATCAACAACGTCCAAATTCAGAATAGAATTTCTAAACCAGGAAAAAAGCAGTGGTATTTATTGTAATGTGCTTATATACTTTTAATAAAGACAAGCTTAACCTCTCGTATGCTACAATATCAGACACAATAGACATAACATTGTGTCTCGTGCAGATCTGCACCTAAGCATACGACGGGTTAAGGCTTAACTAATGGTTGATAATTACTGTAACCTACTAACCAATGCAAGAAAAACAAACAAAACAGATCGCTCTACTTGAGGTATACAAACTGAAATCAGCAAGGATCTATTATCGTAAAAAACGTACATAAAGCTGAATGTGTGTTTTTCCTTCAACAACACGAGGTCTATTAAACGATTTACAACAACAAACACAATAGCGTTACAATCAGAATACATAAGTGAGTGAAAACAGTGTTTTTTGTGTTTAACCTCAAGACTTGCTCTTAGCTTACTATTGAACGTAAGCTAAAGTTAAGGCAACCGGACTATCTCGCTTACAAGTATTGTTACTTCTATAAGCCAAGATTAACATTGATAAGTTCCAATAAGGTCTTATTATATTACTTTGGACAGTCGAGAACTTATGTGGACAGGTACGACTATTTTCGTATTCAAACCAAAATTGTTCAAGTACTAATGACAGATAAATTAATCGTCGTTTTCGGCACCCGAGTCAAAATAATATAATATCTTTATACCAGCCCGTTATTATCCTACTGCAGGGAAAGGCCTCTTTAAGGCCGCTTGCTTAAGGCGGATTGGCGATTTCATTTTATTAGTCCAGGTTTCCTCATGATGATGATTTTCCTACACCGATAGTCAGCAATCTTTTAAGGATACTTAGATTACACATATAATGTAAAAAGTCAAATTGGTACTTTCGAACCCCCGACCTCTGTATTAAACGAAGCGGGTGCCATCCATCTATCACAACTTGTACGACGAGTCAGAATAATGCAAATATTTTAACCACTCTGACAGTCTACTGCAGTCCACTATCTACTATTTAAAATTATATTAAGCGTTATTTACTTCAATGTCCATTTATTTGGGGGCTATCTTTAAACCTATACCTTTGTTACAAATATAATATATGTCCGTGTATTACGTTTCCACGTTAATATAAGCAAGGTGCATTGGATGTTTATTCATACTTTATTTAGATTCCAATTTACAATCTATGTGTGCCGTTGTAACATATTAGAGATAACTTGATTGTACTTACACATTGTACGTTGATGTATCAATGTTCATTTTGAATGTATAGTGACGTATTGTATAGCTTGCCTTAAATATTATTGACACACGGTTAAGAGAAACATTGTGGAAAAAGGTTTTAAAAATCTGAACTAGTAATACAACAGTAAAATGCTACTAACAACAACTAACTTGGATCTAACTAGAAATAGTATGAAATTACCAATTCTGCTTGAGCGACTGCGGTGATCAATGCTTAATACCTTCTCTGTAAAAGAAATTCATACTGCAGTGAGTATGTATCTATATAAAGGACTGAAACAACAAAATATAACTATAACCTATTGCTTCCTAGCCTCCTAAGGTCTAAAATATAGTTTCATAACAGAATAATTACTAATTCAAGGTATTTATCAATATAGGTTGAAGGCACCGAATCGATTGTTCAAAATTAGAAAGACAAATCTCCCAGTAAATACCTCCTAAACAAAAACGATCTGTTTTAAATGCCTCGTTCCCTACTGGTCTTAACAAACTGAAATTACAAAGTAATTTAATGCATTTAAGTGACTTTCAACAAAAAACGCGGTGTACATTAAACCGTGATTAACTTTAAAGTAAATTTTATAAAGCGGCTGTAAATTGTAATATAAATAAACAAGAACGTTTAAAGCGATGTTGGCTAGTGGTAAAAAAGAAGTTAAAGTTTTCACATTATTCCTGTGAGGAGGCAAGAAGTGTGGAAGTTTGCGAGGGGTGTTTAAATTGTCGCTCGGCTACACAAAACTGTTAGCGCACAGCAACGCCATCTGTGGCCCGCAACCAGAGTAATGTCGCATTGAAAGGTTCACTGATTTGTTTTGTAGAACCTCAACTGGACACTAACCTATGTAAGATGCTACTATAAATGTATTTACTTGAAGTAGCTTAACGTTAAACCATAAACTGAAGCAAGTTTTGCTTTAAGGATATGTTCCATTTTATTACTTTTCGAGATGAAGAGCGTACTGAAGCTTTGTACGGTTTCGTCAATCAGCCTTCAGTTCCCGTACGTGTCGTAAGCGCCATCCAAGAGATTATATAAAGAGGCGAACTGGCGAAATGACACCGTTTTTCTGTGCTCAAATAATATAATACAGCATTCCTCAAATTGAACGGCCATGCTGCTTATTACAGCAATCCCTCTGTGGGATAAGAAGCAAAATCAAGTAAGACAGAGGAAAATACTTCGGTAGCTTGGTTAGAACTCGAATATATTTGTTTCATCGTATACTTCATTATAATCCTACAATTACAATAACTCCCGTTTGTAAAAAAACCAAGGTTTATCATTAAAACTCTTACTCGATCCATGTCATAAAATATAATTATAATCAGTATGAATAAAAACGAAAAATTAACTAATCACCTTTTAAATCTCATGTGAAGTACCAATGTGTTGTTAAAAGCATGGATAATTAGTTTATTGAGTGAAAGCAAGTACTGATTTCTTAAACCATTTTATAGTAAACTAGCTGTTGCCCGCAGCTCCACCCGCGTAAATGTCAGTTCAATCGCATATTATTATTATTTACAAAATATTTTTTCTAAAATAGTTACTCCTAGCCTAAGTTACTCCTTATTACATCAGCTACATGCCAATAAAAGTCCATCAAAATTGGTCTAGCCATTTTAGAAATTAGCTGGAACAAACAGACTGACAGACAGACAAAAATTGTAAAAAATGTTATTTTGGTGTATGTACCTTATATAATATATATTCATATACATGCAGTAAAAAACGGTTATTTCAATATTACAAACAGACTCTCCAATTTTATTATATGTATAGATTAGCATTTACTTCTAATGAAATGAATTAGTTAAAAAATAACTTAAATTTGTCAAATTTATATTATTACCTTATGTAATATTCCTTCCTTTCAGAAATTGGGTGTGAGTCTATCAATTTATATACACTATTACAAAGATTTAACAATACGAACAATCATAAATATCAGTCGTAAAGTACATCCAGACTCAAAACAGCACTACAAATTGTATTACAGTTCGAAGAACAAACTTATTGCACACTGCGTAAATATCGACATGACGAATTTCGCTATTGAAGAATATCAAATTTAACATTGTAAAATACAGCGACGTGTAAAAACATAGCTAAAAATCCTCACTTGTTAGCTGTATACAAACATGATACATAAATGTAAAGTTCAAAAACAGATAGCGTTCGAATGAAACAGGATCTAACAAAAACAAAAACGTTTTCACTGTAACAATAAACTTATTGGAAATACTCAGTGAGAGCAGTCGAACGATTTCGGTCAGAGTCAAGTTACCGTCGGACTCTAAAATTTAAACAAAGTTTGTAGCGGTCACCGATCGGCTAGTTGCAATAGGTACCCAACTCACAAATTACTCGAACAGTAACTAACATTCGAAGTGCCAATTACAGTAGTTGTAATGTTGACTACATTTTAGTTAGAAGTAGTTGAATTGTAATTTACAATTTTATGTTTCCTAGATGATCTACAAAACATAAAATTTTCAATTGTGTTTACTAAAAATTACTTACAGATGCATTTATGAATTATTTGCTATAGAATTCATTTATCGTTCTCAGTATTAATAAGGCCGGACTCTAGAATTGTAGCCAATAGGTACCTGGCAACAGGCTCGCCCTGCTACATGGGACCGTAATTTAACTGACAAAACATGAGTCATATACGCTATACCCTTTCGAGGGGTAAAGATGTAAAGCGTAACGTATGTGTTTTATCATTTCTTTATCTACACATTTAAATAAGTAGCAAGCTTTAGAAGCGAAATAAGTAATCTTAAAAATAAATCTTGATTTTAAAATTCTTACACATGAAAGCTTTTAGCTTTCTTCGACGTAGACGTGAAGTGAACTCGTAAAACGATTCTGTTTTGTCCCACATTGAATAAATAGGTTTTTTAAAATGCATTGAACCAGCCATAGATCATTTTTTATTTTGACGACGCGGTCGCGCGACACCTGAATTCAAATATAAAATTGATTGCAAAATATCCTCCGGTCATACTAATAGTTGGACGGCCAAACTTTGAATAAAAATGTGTATTTGATTGTACATTGTGATTTTAACCAATTAATAATAGACTAATTGCTTTGTCGTCATTATTTTCAAATTGATTCCGGCGCGGCGTCGACAAAAATTACACCGTCCAAGACGGCAAGAAATCGTTTAACACAAGCCGCAAAATTTAAATATTACATAGTAGTGCTGACGATTTCTGAAAAACTAAATAGAAACTTATGCTATTTTTATTTCGATTTTGTAATAGGTAGATTTTTTTAATATAAATGTCGAACCTGAAGTCACAGCGTTAGCAGGTATATCATAATATGAACCAGATTTCATTTATGAGAGCGCTTCCATTTCACTAACTATATTTGCGTAATAAAACTTTATAAAACAACAAAAACACCACAGCGTAAATGGACAAAGTGCAAAAAATTCCATATTATACCGTAATGCGGTACTCGACAGGACCATTGCAAATAAAATTGTTAGCGCCCAACCAAATTAGTGCAAACCCGAGCACAGATAACGTCAAAGAGGTTTAATCATACTAAAGAATTGTAATTGTACAGTCGGTACTCCGTTTGAATACAAGATGAACTAAAGCTCTCTGTCAAAGGTGAGAAAACGATTATTGATGGTGCCTGCCGCTCCTTCTATAAACGATAACTTCGTTAATCCTCCTCAGACGTAAATAAGTTATACATACAATAGACTTGTATCCACTGTGAATACTAACAGTGCTTCACAATGAATGACAATCGGACAATAGAACTAGTTCGATAGTCAAGTACTGATGTTACTCGACTTTCGAAGCGTGTTGAAGCAACCGAAATTGAATTAATTTAGCTATGTGCTTCCACTGACTAAACGTACGCAACAAATAACTTGTTCTTATTACAATACAAAATAAAAAAACAGTATTCAAGCTTGTTAAATCTAAAAACAGTGACTAGTATACACAAATACTTACATTTTTCTATAGGACTTTGATGGCATACCACCTGGTAAGTGGCAATCGTAACCTATAGAGATTAGAGATGGCTGTGTTTTCCAAGCATTACGAAAATATTAATGCTTTGAAAACACAACCAAATCGTTGCCAACCACATAGAAAGCGAATGAGGAAGGAAAAGGGACCAGGATCAGGACCGAGGGGATATTTGGGCTGCCGGCCCTCTCACTCACCGAGCTAATTAGCGTGAAAACTAAGTCAGATTAGGTTAGGTCAGAATTCTGACCTCCTGCGCACAAGCCGAGTGGCCGAGTGACCTAAGCAAGCGTGCCGCGGCAGCGACCGGCGAGTGCTATAAATGAATTTTATTTGTTATTAAACTAGCTCAAATATCCCCAATTAGGTATTCACAATGTCGGTAACATATTTTGCCTCCGGTATATTAAATAAGTACCTATTTAAACGACGAATCGACACAATTTGCCTGCGACCATTATATCACTTTTCCGTTAAAAGTGTGAATGTATGAGATATATAATCGAGATTTTCCAGAGTGTCATTATAGGTATTTTAGGAGCAGAGTCAATAATATAAAATTTCCTAGTTTAGCACCTTCGTTTTAGAATAATCCAAAGCTCCAATCGCAGGGAGTAACATTCAAAAGAGAATGAAATTTATTTAAAAATCTTTCGTAAATGTTGTATAAGATAATTGAACCAGTGATGGACAAAAAGAAACTAAATCTTGTAGAATAAGAGTAGGAATTAGTTTATTTATGTTGAGTATATTCGACCTTAAAAAAAGTCATCGAGTTATCAATGTTTAAAGTTTTATTTAAATTCAGTCTTTAAATTTAATATAGTGTGAGGTACAAAGTGCTCCTATTATTAAAAAAATGTTTTAGCAGCTTTTGTTACAGATATTAATAGTGTGGTTGAGGTAGAATTTGCCTTTACATTTTATGCTTTATTTAAATCAGATGGTTTTTTGTTGCTTGGATTACCTTGAAATTAAGATGAAAACACACTGTGCTGTTACTCCAGAAAGGATATGTTTCACGTTTTTTGGCAATGTTAAATTGTTAATATTTATAATCAATATCGTAATGTATTTATTACTACTGTTGATTTTCAAACATTAAGATAGTAATAACCGAGATAAACAATTTAATAAATGTAATTTATAATCCACAGCTATGGATTCATCTAAAGCTTGACGTTTATTTACTACGTGATCCATGACTAGGGCTCGTATTTATAAACGCATCTCAGGTATTGGTTTGAGTACGAGCACTTGAATCATATCCCTGTCTCTATCTAACTAGGGGCCCGAGACCGTAGTTAGAAAGAGACGTACCTGAGCTTCGTTTATAAATACTACCGTAGATTATTATCCATTATTGGGGTGTCCATTTTTGGGTCTGTCCATTATTGAGTGTCCATGATTGGGTTTTAATCCTGTATAACTAGTGCAAAAAAAATATGTTTGTTTGTTAATATCATTTAAACCAATTGCAGTGTCCTACATTGAATATAGTAGAAATGTAAAAAAACACAGGACCTTCAATTTTCAATATGTATTTATTTTATTTCTTTCTTTTTTGTTATTTGTAACGCCATCTAGACCCAAAGTAAGCATATAATAAAGAGCTTGTGTTATAGATTCTAGATACGGATATACATACTTAAATACTTTTTTTTGTAAATACATACATATTATACATAGAAACATATATTGTATTGTATATTATACATGTATTGTATTGAAACAATCACTTTTATATATGAAATTGCAAAAATACTACAAATTTACGTTTAAAGTGTTTTACTGGTACTTTTTTTCTGTAGGTAGATACAGATATCAGTTTTGTAACAGTTTTTGTCGCAGTATCCTATATTTTATTATTTGATATCTATGAGGAATTACAAACAAATTAGACTAGTGAGAATAAAACCTGATGGTACTAGAATCTATAGTTCAGTTTGATCTCTGAGACACAAGGGCGTAACACAGTTCTGCCTCAAGGCTTGACCTACAATTAATATAAATATTTTATTTGCGATTACCTTACGCTCACAAAACTTATGAAATAAAAGTTTTAAACCTAGAAGCGATGGATTATTTTGACTATTGAGTTAGAAGACTTCTACCTCACCAATAGGCAAAGACGCGGTTGAAACCGCGCCGCAGAAAGCTAGTACAAATAATAAACGCAAAACATTATAATTATTGATTATTGTTTATTCGTTGATTTTCTGCGGTATAAAAGAAATTTGAGCTGCCAGAATAATTAAAGGTTAAAGTCGTATTACAGCAGAAACGATAATTAAAACTAAAAATAAAAAAATGGAACTAATTCTAAACCAATAGTGAACATATTTGAGGTCATGAATTACTGAGAAATTTGTCCAATAATTCAGCAATGAGTACCTAGGTATTAAAAGTTGTTTTTGATTTGGTAAAAAAATTCTAAATTTATTAGTAAGTATAGTTTTCAGACTTTGCAGTAGTATGGACGTAAAGATGTTTTGTGGCGTTCTGTGCCTGCCCGAGTTCGGTTCTACAAGTGACCTCTTTGTCAAAGTTCAGACAAAGAGGTCACTTTGTCCTAGACGAGCGGGCTGTTTGTCCCAGATAAACATACTTGTCAATAAATTTAAGCATAAAGCCTACAGTCTTAGAAGGGCGTGTTATGGTTTTCGTCTTCTATGATCTCAGCCATGACCACGATACAGTTGGGAAGGGAAAACAATATTACCACTAAATTATTAT
Organism: Parascotia fuliginaria; assembly: GCA_963082885.1. Classification (NCBI taxonomy): domain Eukaryota; kingdom Metazoa; phylum Arthropoda; class Insecta; order Lepidoptera; family Erebidae; genus Parascotia; species Parascotia fuliginaria. The sequence goes on along the minus strand of OY720177.1, from coordinate 9,863,094 downwards.
AATGATGTATTGTAGTGAAATAAGTTTTAATACCGTAATTTGTTAGAGATTTTTACCTATCCTTCGGATTTCAGTAACACAGTAATTATTTAATACGATAGTTTCAAGCTTAACCGCTTCAGAAACTATTTAACAATGTGAAGCCCTATTTGCTCGAAATAAGTACACATTATTCTACAAACAAGATCTCTTCACTACTAGTGTTATTATTATGGTGCAAAAAACATAATGTATTTTAATCTATCCATTACCTTATTATAGTGAGCTCCGTTAGACTCCCAGCACTACAGTGTAAGTGTTTTTCATCCCTCGGACTAATTGAGATTGCATTGTTTTATTAAAAATCTCGATTAATACCCCGTGATCGAAATTACCCTCAATAAATGCCGGAGAATTTATTACATTAAGCCTTAATACCTTCGTTAGTAAAACATTGATGTTAGATGGGCTTTTCTCACCCCTTTTATGACTATAGTCGTTAGATTTATGGTGACGTGATGTTAGAAGATAAATTCTGATTTGATCATCAGGATTACACAGTACTGTATGAAATTTGTTAGTTATGAGAGAAAACGCTGCAGCTAGCTGTCGTGTATATGGATGAACGGAGTTCATATAAAGATTAATAGATCTCGCTACGTGACGCATGGTCTACGGAAAGTTGCAGTTTATCTAACACATAAAACAGTTGGTCTTGTCTAACTCATCAACGCACAGCGTAAATTTCGAGAGAAAAGTTGTGCAGAGTAATTATACTCTCGAGCTTAGAAATTTCTCGTATACGGTTTTAAAAGTATATGTAATGTTTTACATTGTATACCTACTCGTCAAAACAATATAAAGCTTACAACGCTATTTGGATTAAGATTGCCTGCGGGAGCAGAAAACTACACATTTTGTCAGATTGTACTTCACAAGTAACGTAAAGGGCCGTTCGGCTAGTTTAAATACATTTCCGCGATGGACACAACCATTTTTCTCCCCTCCGGAGAAAATTAAAAGTGCTTCGTAAAAATCTCACTTCAGTTCATTGCGGGACATAATGTAAGTCGGAGTGAATAAACAAGAAATATGCGGTCGCCCGTGTTTTGTTTTACCGTTTATAAAGCGAGGATCCTTTATGGTTTATAGCTCAATAATATAGGCCGTAAAAAGTCCCGGACAATCTCACTCTGCTTCACAATTGAGTCATCCTAGTGAGTCCCTTCGACTACTTTAGGAATTCTTGAATAATTTCATTGTGTACGTACATAACGAGTATTTTGTAGTCATTTCTTTGTTATCTGTGTGATACGCCAAATCATCATATTATACTCTTTTAGTGCCATAATACGTCTGCAACAAGCGTATCTCAGTGTAAAAATCTAATACAAATCTTTATGTATATTTTGCGCCGTAGATACTGTAGACTACTGCATAAATATTTTCTTGCTTTAGTTAATTCTGCTCCGTATTGAAATAAAATTATAGTATGCAACACACTACTAACACTCAGTGGACATGTCTAAATCCTTATGAGGATGAACATTGATGTTGACTGTTGACCGCCGGTCTGAGTCGAATGCTACAATAATCGTAGAATGCTGCAAGTCTGGTGTAGGAGGGGATGCGACCATTTCTGGTAGACTTTAAGAGATTTTTAAAAGCATAAATTATTATTTTTTTTATTTTTTTATATCTGATTACTAAAATATTTACATTCTATGTATGCTGACAAGCACTACTGATGTTTCTGGGCAGTGCGATTTCTGTATGTCCTCTATAGCTTAGTCTTAAATAGTCCATAGGTCTTGTGGTCTTAGATGATAAAATATTTTAATGTTGAATAATATTATAATATTACTGTTTAAATGACATAACATAAAAAAAAGATAAAAAATCTAATGCAGGTTTATTGACTGTGCCTTTTTTAATAATTTCCTTCGAGTCAAAATACCGGTCATAACTCTTATATGTCATTCATTATAGAATAGTTATAAACTCATCTAATTTATAGAGCAATTAAAAATACTTAAGTACAGCACCGATACTGAGTTAAGCTCCTCGCCACTTCTCAGGATTATTATCTTTGCAGCGTCGTCGATTGAATCGCCGATAAAGCCCACCCTGGACTTACGAAATTGCCGTTAAAGAATCTTTTATTAACCGTCGACTGGTCTCAATTTATGTGCTTAATTGTTTTATAGAATAAATGATTGAAGTATAGAGACGCAAATAAAAATAATTTAACGTAATAGGTCTTTGATTTGTTCTAAGGATTTTATTTTTACCAAGCTTCTTACACAAGAAGAACACTAATTTAATAATATTGTAAGTATTATGGACATATCTTTAAATAAATTGTGACAGATGTTTTCAGTTCATCTATTCACTCTCTACACTTCTACATAGTTCTCTCATAGGTATCTCACTTTTAAGTATCTGGAACTGAAATTAAACCTTTTACTTAATTTAACTATTTTATAACTATTGTAACATAAGTATCTATTATGCCTATTAAATATATTTTGTTGTCAGTAGCCTCTACAATTACAATAAATAAAAGGGGTTGTCATAATTGAATTATAATATGCTCTATTTTTTAAAGTGATATGAAGCCAACCCTTTCACTAATGTATATCTAATCTGTCAATGTCTGTAGGTAATCTTTCCTTATTTATAACAGATATATAACAAAATACCTTACTCGTTGTTTTGTTATTTAAGGCGCTGATAGACTTGAGCATTCTAGCAGCACTCCACGCAGAAACGAACCTGTGTCTTATAAAGAAGACAGAGCTGCTCGGGCGTGAAGTACCACCTCACCCTGTTCAGGATTCCGAATTTACAGGAGGCCGTTTTAATGACGCATTCGATGTAATTCTTGAGATTGAGATCTCGGCTGACGTCCTTACCCAGGACACTGAGGCTACTTAGTAGTAACGCTGTATTACCACTAAAGAAGGGCGGGTGCAAGCTACGGTCGTGGATTCGGGAGTTAGCTGCAAGGAGTTCTACAAGCAAGTTGGCTTTCTCTTGCGGCTCATGGGCCAGCGATCCATTAGGATATTTAAAGGAGGGCAGAAGGCTTGCAGAAATTGGATTGCACGGCCTTGACTAGTAGCTACGGCTACCCGTAGGATGCGAAATGAGTTCTTGCCCAATGTGTACAATGCGCTGGGCATCCGCTCTGATGTAAGCCCTCTTGCATTCCCTAGTGGCTTTATTAGACGCTGATTTTATGCGATCCAAGCTAGAGTTGCGCCATGTTCGGGCTCTGATCCAAGCGTGGTACGCAAAGTCTTTTTGTTTAACAGTTTCGGCGCACTCACGGTTGAACCAGGGACACGTTTAGCTGGTGACATCTGATGATGGAATGTAATATTCCATACTTAACATGATTTCATCAGCGATAGCAGTAGCAGTTTGCGACGGATTTCTGTCTTTAAAACAGCGTGATGCCCATGGGATGATAGACAGAAATTTCCTTTTAAAGCTTATTTTTTTGCTTACATTCAAAGCAAAAAAATTCAGATGGGTGCCTCTATGAGAATATTGCGTGCCTGATTTTATGGCAATCGTACATTGTATCAGTATTATCCGTCTCTATGGCGAATCCAGTTTAAGCCCGCTACCGCTAAAACTGACAAACCACTTTCACACAAACTTGCGACTCTTATTTGCCCATTTAATAAGGGGGGTTGCTGAATAATAAAAAAAGAGTATTTTCTAGTACTTTGGTAATCCTACTATAAAAACTATAGAAATTTCATACAAATTTCGCAAAATTCCGTCTAAGTGAGCACCTATATCCTAATAGGAACGACAATGCAAAGTTTGAGATTCCTAGCACTTGTTGTTTCTGAGATTTCGTGATAAGTGAGTGACCTTTTGCTTTTATGTATATAGATAGCATTTTTATATTGTTTAAATACTGTTTTTATACTATTTTTAATCTCCCATTCATACAAATCCTATTTCACCTACCTAAAGATATCCCTCGTAAAAACAATATACAATACACAAAGGCAAATTTTCACTACAATAACTTTCCCCTTCCCCTTCTTCCCTATTGCACTTTTTCTCCACTCTCCACAGTTTCCTCCTTCCTCTCCTCCCCTCCCCCTTCTCCTCTTCACCCCCTTCAGCATCCCTTGCCCCTCCTCCAGCATCTCTTGCCCTTTCCTTCACTTCCCTCTACCTCGCCTCCTCGTTTTCCCCTCTCTTCTCCCTTCCTTCTCCTTTCTTTTCCTCCTTTCCTCTCCCTTACTATCGCTTCCTATCCCTTCCCTTCCCTTTTTCCACCATTTGAGAACTCCTTTCATTCCGCGTTCCTTCCCTCTCCCTTCCTCTACTGTCTCACTTTCCTCTCATTTTCCCCTCATTCACCCCTCACTTAACCCTCACCCCCCTCACTTCCCCTCACTCCCCCCTCACTTCCCTCTCACTTCCCCCTCACTGCACCCTCACTGCACCCTCACTGCACCCTCACTGCACCCTCACTTCCCCCTCAATTCCCCCTCACTTCCACCTCACATCCTTCTCACTTCCCCGTTTCTTCTCCGTCACTTTCCCCTCACTTTCCCACACTTTCCTCTTACTTTCCTCTAACATTCCCCTCACTTTCCCCTCACTTCTCCCTCACTTCTCCCTGGCTTTTCCCGGACTTCCCTCTGACTTCTTCCTGACTTTCCCCTTACTTCTCCCGCATTTTCCCCACACTTCCTCTTCACTTCCCCATCACTTTCCTCTCACTCCCCCATCACTTCCCTCTCACTTTCCCCTCCCTTACTCCTTCTCCTCAATTCCTCTTTTTCCTTCCTCCTTTTCCTCCCTCATTTTCTTCCCTCCTTTTCCTCCCTCCTTTCCCCCCCTCCCCCTCCCTGTAAATTTCAAGTCGCTAGCTTCAAATTCAAAAATCAAGATCTTCGTATAGAATATTTCATCCCTAATTTCACCCCTCTAAATCCACTTAATATAATTAAAATAAATATAATTAATATATAAAATAAAATTATAAGATTTTTTTTTATTTAAATAGAAACCATATCTAAATCGGATAAGCCGTTTCTGAGATTAGCGTGAACAAATGCACAGACAAACAGACAAACAGACAAAAATTTTAACAATCATTGTTTTGGGTTCTATTTGCGTTGATAAAGGCCCCAATAATTTTTTTTCTCATTTATCTTCTATGTACAGACAGCGATCGGTTACATTTTTATTATATGTATAGATAGATTACGTGGCCTTGGTATTAATGCATAAGTTGCGTGCTTTTAATGTTAGAAATTTGTTGAATACTTTTGAAGAATATTAATTTTAACACGAATATGTAGCTCTTCATTTTTCTACATTACGATGGCATTAATACTCGGTAGTTATGAAACAAGGCTAGGTGCAACAAATCAAATAGCATCCCACCACTGATAGTAGGATGACATTTGATTAGAAGTATGATGATGACGCAGACATCTAATTTTGTAGGCTATACTTTATTTGCTCGGATTATTATGATCGAATGATAATCCATAGGTACATAATATTTTGCAATCTATCATAAACAGGAAACAAAATTAATGATACACCGTGTAGATTGAAACCTGCGACCACTTAAACTTACGAGTGCTAATAAAGCCAGTCTTCATTATTTTATATGAAACAGCTATAAACATAAAATCCATTAGATAAGTGGTTATTGAAATATATCACAAACATTACGACCATTCTAGCGCTAAATAAAAGAAAAAAGGGACGAAAATTGAGCTCTTCTATAGTATGCAGAATATGGATACGTTATAATTTTATAACTTCATCCGTTTATACGTAAAATTTCAAATAACTGTATGCATGAAATCCCTAGAGCATATCTTTTATTATGCTAATAAAGGAAAATGAAAAACTCACATGGTTTATTAGACATAACATAAACACACCTAAGTTCCCCGTAGCCGTTGGAAAAATGTCCTTTACCCTTGTCAGGGACAGTGGTAAAAGTCATATTATATTAAATTACTTTATTTCTTTAACTAATGGGAAAAATGATTTACTAATACTTAACTGGGGGTACGGCAGTGCCCTCGCCAAATCGAGCAAAAAAGCGGCACGGTCGTACCATCCTTTTCTCGACACAGTTCAGGGCATTTTCGACCCCCTACAACTTCGTTGTGGATAATACTAGAAGCCTGAATTCAATCTAATTTCATATAATATGTATTACTTGTGAGATACATTGTGTTTTCATGTGATAGTCAAGTCAATCTATATAATTAAAACACAAAAGATTTTAATATTGATTATGGCCACTATGAGATGTTGTTAGGTTAGCCAATTACGTAATAAATAATAACTTTTGACGGAAGGATCCTTAAATAGGGACTGAACAAATTAACAGACTTAGTATTACATGGATCTCACAACTTTTTACGGTACTGAGTCGCGGGACTTGGTTTTTTTTACAAGTTGTTTTTGATGGCATTATTTATTCACACTACGTGTGACTGCATTTAGTGGGCTATGTCCATTTATTATTCTAAACTTTAGTTATATAAAATGCGCTCTAAATGAAATGAAATTATTTTGTTTTTAGTTAATTGAAAAGTTTCGTTTGCTGTTTTGGTGTTTCGCTTAGAAAGAAACGGTTATGGTTTTACTTCGGTATCTAACCGCTCATTAACCTGTAAAATACTCAAGTAGTTAATGTCTATTTTATTATTTTCATTAAGTAAACTTAACCATTTTATATCTATTTAGTGATTAACTAGACTAATAAAATAATAACTTTTGACCGTGAACCCTGGTGGTGTCTGGAATACTCTCGTCTTGTAGCTGGTGATCAGCCGCGTCTTTTGACACCCCTCGCGCCCAGATCGGGCGAAGGGAAACTGAAAATTAAGAGAAAATATTTGATTTTTTGTATGTTTGTTTGTTTGTTTGCTTGCAACGATTTAACTTAAAATCTACGATACCGATTTGAGGAATTCTTTCGCCTTCAGAAATAAATAAATTCAGCGGGTAACTTAAGCTATATTTTATTATGATCAACATAATACCCAATAACACCCAACAACCCTATCATAGAAGTTACGTTTTTTACACCAACCTGGCATCGTTAATGGCTAAAAGAGACTTGCTTATCGGTAATCGGTAAATAAATTAAAACCATGTAAAAACATGTATTATAACAACAGAAACACATCTGAAACCCACCATCACTAATAGTTTGGTGAATATTAATGGTTATATGCTTTTTAGACACGACAGATTGAAAGGCATAGGGTGGGGAGGAGTGGCTATTTACGTGTCATACAAGCTCTATGGCATGCCTATACAGGCAACTCTTCACCCAACTTTTAACCGATATACACAAGTTGAGGCTCTCTGGTTAAAATTAAAATATGGTCACTTTGAGATAGTTATAGTGGGTTTATATAGACCAACACATTACACACTTGAGGATACTGACCTACTACTGTTCAACACTATCCGGGAAGCATCTGAAGGGACTATTATTACTCTATTTATTATGGGGGATTTTAACCTCCCCGATCTAGAGTGGCCATTAAATGATGTAGTTGTCGACCACTACAATAAACTGCATGGGAAGTTTGTAGATATGTATATTAACAGTAATCTAAAACAATTGGTATCCAAAATAACAAGATCGAATAAAAGTGAAATGTTGGACTTAATTCTTTGCAGTGAAGACAATCTATGCACGAAAGTAGAATACCATCCAAATAAAGGCAAAAGTGATCACCTGGTACTTGTAGCCACAATTCAAATACATACTTTAAATCAGCTGTGTACAAAACATCACAAACACTCACAAAGACGGAACTTCTTTAAAGCCGATTATGATGAAATGTGTGAGACACTGGTAAAAAACAAAATTTTGTAATTAGGCTGTTCTGAGACAGATCTAACTTGGAAACACTTCACAAGGATAATGCATGATGCTATACATGCGTCCATATACCTTTAACCTACAGACACCGCAATCGAAATATAAATAAACCCTGGATTAATCAGTATGTGTTAGAAATGATTGACAATAAAAATTTTACGGTAGTAGATCCACGCTGATTTCAGCATGAATGGGCCGGACCGTCCGGGGAAGTACTACCCTCTCATAGAAGATCGACTTAAGAGTAGTAGTATCCGTACTACTGCGTTTCGTTCGGTGAGTGAGAGCGCCGGAGGCCCAATTTCCCTCCTTTCCTCTTTCCTCACGTCCCTCATTTCCTTCCCCTAACCCCATTCCCAGCCGCCATAGTGGAGGCCACCATACCAGCAGTTTAAAACGATAGCTTTTGGTATAGTGGCCGCCACTTCTGGATTCCACTGACTGCTTACCATCAGGCGGGGTGGAGTCACTTTGGTAGGCTATACTATAAAAAAAAAAAAAAAAAAAAAAAAAAAGCGTTTGTGGAAAATATATTAATTAAAGCATTCTGATGACTCTTATAAGGATTATCGTAAAATTAATAATAAAATTGTGACCTCAGTTAGAGAGTTAAGAATGGAATTTGAAAAAGGAATTGTGAATAGTGGACCTAAATCTTGCAGCTTGCCTCGACCGTATCGGTACCTCCGTCATTGAAGGATAAAGATAAAAATATAATAAATGACCAGAAGACAGTTGCCAATCTATTTGCCAAAGAATTTGAGAAGTCATATACTGTAGAACCAACAAATACTTCGATTTCCCCTATAAAAATGCCGCGTATAGCAAGAGCCATCGAAACTGTTAATATCTCACCAGATATTATTTGTAGGACTTTAAAAACATTCAGTGACAGAAGTTCAATGGGGCCAGACTCTCTGCCTTCTATAGTGTTAAAACAATATAGCAATGTACTTTGTTATCAGCCGGCACATATAATGAATGTGTCCCTTAAACAGGAAGACTACCACAGGAGTGGAAAGAAGCGCATGTAATTCATAAAATATATAAAAATGGTGATAAATTCTAGCAGCTAACTACCGTCCCATCAGCCTTACAAGTATAGTCTGCAAAACTATGAAAAAAATTATAGCGCCAGAATTAAGAAAATTTATTAGTTTGGAGAACATCATTATTGATGAACAACATGGGTTTGTTCCCAAGAGGTCCACTGTGACAAATCTACTTACATGTCTTAATAAATGGACGTTTAACTGGAATAACCATCAACCCACAGATACTATTTACCTGGATTACGAGAAGGCTTTTGATCGAGTACCCATTAAAGGATTAATAGCGAAACTAAAGCACTTTGGAATCCGTGGACAACTCCTCCAATAGATATCTGACTTCCTAATTAATAGGAAATTCAAAGTCAGAGTGGGAGATACTTTGTCAGAAGCGCATAATGTACACAGTGGTGTACCGCAAGGATCGGTGATCGGGCCTATTTTATTAGGAATCTTCATTACTGACCTCAAAAGTGCTATTAAATCAGACTTGTCTATATTTGCCGACGACAACAAAATAATGGGAAACCCACTTATCAGTCACAATGTTATACAACAGGACTTGGACCGTATTGTGCAATGGACGCAGGATTGGCTTATATCACTGAATGCAACAAAGTGTACAGTCACTACAGTCTTACACATGGGTAGCAACAACCCAAAGATACAATACAAAATTGGTGCCATGCTAATAAAACCTGTAACAACTCAAAGAGATCTAGGGGTAACAATAACACATGACCTCAAGTGGGATGTTCATATAACAAATATAGTGAAGAAAGCCAATTCAATACTGTATGTTATAAGAAAGGCATTTAACATTATTAATAAAGACCTCTTTGTGAAAATTTATAAAACGTATATCCGACCTCTCCTAGAGTATGCATATTAAATATGGAGTCCATACTTCAAGAAAGACATTGAAATGCTTGAGAAAGTACAACGTAGGGCTACAAAAATGGTTGTTTCACTAAAGAACAAGAAAATATGAAGACCGCCTTATTGAACTTGAGTTGACCACACTGGAACAGCGTAGGCAACGAGGAGACCTGATTGAAACATTCAAAGTCATGACTGGACACTATAATGTTAGAGACATCGGCAACCTCTATCTAATGAACCCAAATAGCCAGTTGAGAGGACACTCATTAAAACTTTGTATATCTCCTTCGGCTAGTAACCCTAGAAAACACTTTTTGCCAAATCGCGTTGTGACTATGTGGAATAACCTACCAGAATCAGTGATTAGTGCACAATCAGTGAACTGTTTTAAAAAATAGATTGATTGATGAACACTTAAACTAAATTAAAACATAAGTGCAGTGATATGCACGCATCAGATCAATGATCTGCTAGTGCATTATAAAATAATAATAATAACAATAATAAAATTCTGGAGTAGCATCTGGTCGGTGCCCGTTAATCATGGGGGTCTGGATGCGGGATGTTAATCGAGCATGTGAAAAAATTACAGAAATGGCTCACGTAGTCATCACAGCCGATGATGTGACAAATGCAGCCCGTTCCATGACTAATTGGAAATCTCCAGGACCTGACGGACTGCATAATTTCTAGTTGAGATGACTACGAAGCTCACATGTTCTTTGACATCTCAGTTTCAGTCCGCTTTAGAATCTGGAACGCTACCCGAATTTTTAACAACTGGAATTACTCACCTGCTTCATAAGACCGGTACCACCACGGATCCCAGTAATTATAGACCGATCACATGCTTACCATCGGTGTACAAATTGCTTACGTCTATCCAGAGAGTCAAAATTAATAACGACGTTGAACGAAATTCGATAATGTCTATCTCTCAGAATGGATGTAAGGGAGGAGCCCGTGGCACTAAGGAGCACCTCCTAATCGATACGGCCATTAGCCAACAGGTACGCCGAAACCGAAAGAACTTGTCGGTATGCTGGATAGATTATAAAAAGGTATTCGATTCCGTGCCGCATTCATAGCTCCTAAGGGTGCTAGAACTCTATAAAGTAGATGCTACTGTACGCACCTTTTTGGAGGCATGTATGCGGCCATGGGGAACAGTTCTTAACTATCCAGGATGCCGGCATGTCCGGGGTAACGGTGAACCAATATGGATTAGGCGGGGCATATTCCAGGGTGACAGCCTGAGTCTCCTATGGTTTTGCCTGGCTCTGAATCCTCTCAGTACATTGCTAGAGGGTTCAGAATTAGGCTACAGGTTACGTAGAGGTGGTCAAGTCATATCCCACCTGTTGTACATGGATGATCTGAAACTAATTGCGCTTACTGATATCCAGCTGAATAGTTTACTAAAGGTAACAGAAAACTTTAGTAACTCGATCAGAATGGAGGTCGGTGTAGACAAATGTGCAGTCATGCATGTAAAGCGTGGTGGGATAGTGAATCTGAGGGCATTCAACTCTCTGATTCTATTCAGCTTAGATCGCTTCTAGTAACTGACACCTATAAGTACCTAGGTATGTCGCAAGCTTTAGGTATAAAGGAAGAGGCAATGAAACAATCATTACAGGAACGTTTTATAGGCCGCCTTAAAAAAGTACTAAATAGTTTATTATCTGGCGGCAACAAAATACGGGCCTGTAATGGTTGGGTCATGCCACTCCTTATGTACTCTTTCGGCATACTTAGGTGGACTCAAACTGATTTAGATGCCCTGGACAGGAGAGTCCGTACATTGCTGACTTCACACCGAATGCATCATCCACGTTCGTCAGTCATGAGGTTGTATATCCCGCGAAAGTGTAGTGGTCGCAGTCTTTTAAATGCCAAAACCCTTCATAATCGCGAGATATGCAATCTTAGAGATTATTTTCCTAAAGCGAACGGGGCTCTGCATCGTGATGTTGTTGCAGTGGACAATAGACTGACCCCGCTTGCCTTGGTTAAGGAGAACTGGCACAAGCCTGTAGTGCTTGGCGTCGACGACCGTCGGGTGGTATGGCAGAGCAAGGAGCTCCACGGCAGGTTCTACCGAGCTTTACACAGTCCAGATGAGGACCGAAGTGCTTCCGTGGCCTGGCTATGCTTCGGTGATCTTTTCGGAGAAACCGAAGGGTTTGTTTGTGCAATTGCTGATGAAGTTATCAAGACGAACGAACTACCGGAAATATATCTTGAGAGACGGCACTATAGACATATGTTGTGCACGTCATCGCCCAGGTAAGTCTCTCAGGCATTTTGTTTACGACTGTTCGCGTCTTGCTAACGGAGAGTACTTGCACAGACATAACCAAGTGGCCAGGATCATCCACCAGCAACTTGCTCTGCGGTACAAACTTGTGGACGCCAAAGTGCCTTACTACAGGTACAATCCTGAGCCGATTCTCGAGAATGATCGTGCGACATTGTACTGGGATTGATCTATCATCACTGACAGGACTGTTGTTGTCAATAAGCCTGACATAGTGGTGATAGATCGATTAGAGCGCCTTGTAATGATCGTCGACGTCACCATCCCTCATGATGATAATCTTGTGAAAGCTGAAAAAGACAAACAGATCAAGTATTTGGATTTAGCTCACGTGGTTGTTGACATGTGGGATGTGGATTCGGCGATCATTGTTCCGATAGTGGTTACAGTGAATGCACTTATTGCTAAGAGCCTTGATCAACATCTTAAGAGGCTCGCGTTAGCTGGTTGGGTTAAGGGCCAGATACAGAAGGCGGTGTTGCTTGACACGGCCCGCATTGTGAGGAGGTTCCTATCTCTGGAGCCCTAACCGCCGGTAGCTTGGTTCCTGTCCCCGATGCCGGTGGGTCTCCAATTTTTATATTTTTAAATGTATGTGTTTCTTTATATACTTATATTTAAAAATGTAATTTTGAGAATGAATTTAAATAAAGGAAATAATAATAATAATATTATTGTGAGTCATTTTCAGAATTTCAATATTTTAAGCGCCTTCGTAAATCTAAATGATGTAATAAGACACTATAGATATGATATTTTCCTTTTTTTTATGAGTTTGTTGTGTAAGAATTTTGATACGGAAGCAAAGTGAGGGCGGCCGTCTAGTAAATGATAATGATATAAATAACTATAGTCATTATATTTCGTGTGTATTTCAAAATAAGGAATGGTTTTAAACAGTTTTTTGAGTTGATGATTATTCAAAGAGTGAGAATGTTGTATATTACATAGGTATAGGTAGGTCTGGTTTTCTTTTTAATTTGCTATATGTACGGCACCGTAAAAAACCGATGCTCGACCCGCACCTGGTCGATAAAATTTAATTGTGTGGTTTGTTTATTATGGGTATATCATAGAATTCAAATCAAATTTTTATTTATTTCTCTCAAAATAGTACATTTGCAATAACAATATAACAGATATACAATCCGAAGGAGTTAGTTCCAAGATCAGAGCTGGAGTTTGTACTGGGTTCGAGACCCGTGTTACAAATCTCCAGACAGAAGTCTAAGTATTTTGCGATCCTGGCTCTCCTTATCGAATTACGTGCAGAATGTGTACATACAGATTCTAAATGCCTTGTTGTTAAAAAGAAGCTTAAGACAGATTTACATAACATAGTATAGTTCTTCTATAAAAACGATCAACTTTTCCTCAAATGATCAATTTAACCCACATCAGGTTAAAAAATTCTTTAATTTTTCAATTTTTCCTAGAATAATGAGACTATGTACATAGGTATGTATGCTATTTCTTTTTGCTATATGAATGGGATGTCTTTACGCGAGACAGTCTTGACAGACAGATAGGGTTTCATTTTGCCTCTTGAGGCACGGAACCCTAAAAATCATCGTCAGCATAGCCGGGTGGATAAAAGATAACCTTCAATCATATACTTACTTATATACAACGAAATTGAGTGTATTATACTAAAATTTTATTTACTACTTTGTTTCAAAGGGTGTTTATTAGCTTTCAATCGTTTTATGAAACTGTTATTTAATTTTATATTAACTCTGTCGGACTACTATTGCGGATTTACGAGTAACATGTTTAACTTTCTGAGGTTTATAAACCGGATATAAGTTTCTTCTGTATATTTTTTCATGTTTTAAGACTATTTAGGATTATAAAATACTACATGTTTTGTTTCCCTTCCCTCCAAATTTTCTTATTGCAATAGTTTTGCCGAGTCTGATGTATTCACATGGATTATCTCTCGAGGCATATTTTATAAGGCACTACGTATGTGTATCATAAATATAGTATTACACCACAAAATTCTCATCTAACACTCTATGTCTTCACCATATTACAGTCCCTTTCTAAGAAAAGCTTACCTTTACCCAGCCTTATGCATAATATATGACATAGAGAGGTATTTGCAAGTAAACTAGCCGAACCCTGCCATTAAACACCATTTCGTTACAGTGAAAAGCTAATATTTTATCAAAATCATTAGATGAAAATGGGCACATAATTTAATGAGCGGACATGTCTACATAAATCAGTTGGATAATGGATTACAGACCAAAAACGTGAATACAGACCACAATTCGCAGAGGCGCGTCACAAATTACAAACTAATCATAGTGCACCAATTGGGTCGCTCGGAAGAGGTTAATTTTCCCAATCCCGACGCCGCGTTAACGTTCAGACCGTTACTGCCGCCCCACCAATTAGCTTTTACTGCCCTTGTGGTCCGATAACTACTCTACGAGACTTATCTATCGAACGATCTGGGTATTATATCCTAGTAAACACTAGTAGAATTGTATCTCAGCCCACTTTAACACTTCTATCAATAGTTGCCTCGTGTCTTGTTTTGAAACGTTGTTATCTACGACACAATAATGGTGATTGATAACGTTGGGTTTCTTTTATTGTTTATTCGGTTTATTAATATTTGTTTTCTTATACAATATTTTATGACTCGCTGTACGACTTAGAGTTTATTGAAATTTTGCCAGTGTGAAATATTATATTCAAATTAATTTTTTATTAATGGCACAAATATAAAGCTTTAGAATAAAACTTTTTAAAAGACTTGAAGTGTGCAATATGAAAAAACTATATTATAGATCTGCAAGCTCTTTTAGATCGCATGATTAAACTTTCTGAAGTTTCATGCATTACTTCGTACTTTAAGCTGTTATAAATAAAAACGACAACAAAGTTATAAGGTTACAAAAATCTAAGGATACAATGATACTTTTAATTTAAGTATCGATTATTTGTATAGAGACAGCATTAGTGATTTCTTTGCCAGTGCCAGATTTCTTTGGTGAATTAGGCAATAATGTTGTTAAGTTTAAATTGATTATTATATGTGTAATTTCGTCTTCCTTTTTGTTAAACGGATCGCACCTCGAGTTAAGTGGATAATATCTTTATACCTAATATCTACTATATACCCTTGTTGTGATGCTATGTGCTTTAATCAGTAGAAGTAGTAAACGTCTACATCTTCTACCAGTTTTTAATTGGCGTTGTTTTATCCTATTGGGAATTAGAACCAATGAAAGACATGAATATTCATGAACTACTTTGTATATTATAATTATTATTATTTAATACTAGAGGTGTGTTTACTCAGTAACCAAAAGTTATTTGTGTGAAAGGTTCTTATGAAAGTACTCCAAACCACTGAAGTGGAACGGGTATATTTTTATCATTATATAAATAAACTAAAAGTTTTTGATGACTGTTTCTAACTACTGTTGTCATTTGTATCTGAAATTCGAAAATTTATAATAATTATCTCAGCCGCAAAACGTCCAATGCTGGATGTAGACCCTATCCAAAATTTCCACTTCTATAGTGCTGAGTTACCCTCATCGGTAGCCCGCCAACTAAATCGTAAATTAATTAAATTTGACCACTTGAATTCAAATGTAATTTGATATAATCTTGAAATGTGACCTCTACTTTGTTTATTGCGGTATGTAGTAGAGAGGGTAGGCTGTAACTATGTATACATTATAGTTTATACCGATTGGAAGTAGATATTATCCGCTATGGCTACAATCGGCTCTCCTATATCAAATTAATTTCAATCTTATATATTTTAAATATTCTCTCACACTAGTGAGCAAATTCAGTACACTACAATACAATAACATTTACGGACAGCGCCCAAAATATACCTCAACGGTAGACCAATATTTTAGGATCGTGTGTCCCACATGTCGAATACACACAGAGTCTAGTTTGTTTCAAATTTCCAATGTTCACACATTCATGTATCTCTATTAGAAACATAGCTATTAAAATTGATTCGCCTACCAAAATAATATTTTTCATCACGTCTCCCTTCACTCATGGTAAGTAATCAGTTGAATTCAGGAGAGGTACATACTATTCCAATTACTAACTTGGCAATTTGGTAGTACGAACACCCCTACTATGGCTGCCTAGTCAGATGCTTTATCACGCCCCGCTTAAGAGACCCGAATAAATTGGATTAAATTATTTGAATTGAATGAATTTAATTTAATTACAGTTACCTCTGTCTACCGGCTTTCTATTACTTTATTTTAATAATTGTTTTTTGTTAAATATTTTTGACGAGGCTAGTATTATAATAAGTTTGCCATCATTTTAGTCGAAAGACATCCACCGTTAGGCATGGGCTTCCACAAGCATCCCTAATTTGATTGGTTTCAGTCTGCCGTCATCTGCCGGTTGCCTGATCACTCCTTGTAGTATACTTAAAGCACCTGGATTGATGCACCTAGGTGAATTAAATACACTAATACTCGGTAAAACTAACCTTGAAGTAATAAACCTGGAAAACACCTAACATAGTCCGTATTATCGCCCGCTGAGTGACTTTACGACTTTTTCAAAAACTCAATGATAAAACCACGTTTAATATGACAGCAAAATACACTTCTCAACGACAATTGTTTTGAGACATCCCGGTAGAGCAACAAGATGTGTTGTAGCTTCCTGAACACTATCCAGTCGAGTTGGATTCGATGAGTGACTTCTCTATTGAAGTTATCTATTCTATCAATCTAGACTGTTGGAAACAACTTCAAGCTCAGACCTAATTTACATTTTGTAAATATTTTGACTATAAACCCTTCATAGATATATCTATAAAATATAAATAAATATTAAGCAGAGATTAATATTTTAATTGCTCAATTCAAAAAAATATTTAAAAAAAAACCGCCTCCAAACAGGGAGGAAACTAAAAAGTAAAAAATTATGTTACTTAGTACAAAGTAATTCGTGTTTTGATTTAGTTAATCCGAATTGATTAAATAAATATTTTATAATTTTGAAGTTAGTGCCAAGTAAATGCTACAGTAACCTTACTACAATACCAAATTAAGATTGATTATACGTATTTCTAGATATTGTTTTACTTTGTACTAAATAAATTAATTTTTACTTTTTAGTTTCCTCCCTGTTTTTCCTCCTAAATTTTTAAGAGTTCTCTTTATTTCTTTAGGATCCTATCATCAGATCCTGACTTGATCATATATCATGAGACCTGAGATATGGGAAGAATACCCTTTCAAATACAAAAAAGTAAAACTCAAATCGGTCCAGCCATCTTCGAGTAATTGGGGAACATACATAAAAAAAGGTTCCAACGAATTAAGAACCTCCTCCTTTTTAAGGTCGGTTAAAAAGCGTGCGTATCTCATAATGGCGTAATCTACAAGTAATTATAGTGGCATTCGAATAAACATCATTTTATTCCTATACCTATAGCCAAAATAAACATCGGTACAGAAATTTGTAGTCTAATTGAATACAACTCTTTAATAAAGCCTACAATATCAATTCGTTCAAAAATATCGAAAATGTGTTTTCAATGCAATTGAATCATAGCGCTCGCCCTTGTCTGCTGGTTCAAACGTTCAAACAAACATATACATCTGTATCGCCAGTCGAAACGCTATTTTTAACAATGACACACTCTATAAGTAACTCTGGCAATTTCTTTCCTATACGTAAACATGTAGCCGTGTATTGTTTAACTTTTCTCTCTCAGGACGACACATAAACTCGTCGCAAATCCTACAGAGGGTTTGAGAGCATCGTCTCAGAAATTTTCCAAGTCAACGAAAGCAAGTAGCGACAATCTCGCCGACCTATGTCTTATTTTTCAGGAGAGCCGACCCGTTACAACGACAGAGATTTACATTTGAAATAGGCTGAGACACTCTTTTATTTCGCTTCTTTTATTTTTTCTGTTTGTTCGTATCGCTGCAGTTTCCCTAGCTGGCTAAATCTAGAGTGTCTTTCAACGGAGCCTAAATAAAATTTGCTCCTCCTCTCACCTGTATAATTTTATTAACTAAACTAGAATAATTTATCGTAATAGAATTTGCAAATTTAACACGACTGAATAGCTAGTTTGCTCGGTTTTCGACCCAGCAAATTACAAGTGTGCAATTATGAAAGTTAATTTACTGTTTAGTGATCTCAAAGTGAAGCTCGCCGGCCGCTTATTTGATTAAAGTGCTAATTTTTAATTGTTCGTTCACGTCTTGTGCAGAAGCAGCCAAAATAACGTTGAAGCTTTTAAGTGTAGAATAATTTATCAGACAATATATTGGAAACAAATTTGTCGGGTGGCGCTATCCATCAAAGATTTCCTTTTACGAGCCATACTTTAGGTGCGTGCGTACACGTCTCAACGTTATACAACGTTATTGATGGCTCTTCGTAAGCTATTACCCACGCAAAAAATATTAACCCGTTTCTCTTTTTTATGACTAGCAGTTAATTTTAAATATTTTAATGAGTTACGGGGACGCCGTGTAAATGCAAATGATAAAATAAAAGTTGGAAGCCAAAAATGGATTTAATTAATTCATAATATTTTGTTGGGATGCAAAAATAAGGTTTGTAGGTAGTATAAGAAAGGATGTACTAGAAGAAACAATTAAAGCATATAGGTATAGTTAATATTGTTTTACAATGGCTCCTGTTTACGCAATAGATACATCGTTTTGAATTAGCGTCTGACACGAAAACCTTAGGGGGAAATTGTATCTAGATTGTTGAGCGAATGTACCATTATCTTATATACATACACTTGTCATAAATAGTGATTGTACATATGTTGACTCATATGAGAAAATATGTTTCATGCAGTGCCAATTCGATGTGTTTTAGTGCTAGGGAGCATCTGCAACCCCATACGGCAATAAACTATACAGATGTGACAATGTGATTAATAATACAGTCACACTGAATGGTGGTCATCATAAACCATAGTAAGCTTTTATCTATGGCCTGTAATACATCTTCAAACAAGTTACGAAGACGGATTATGACATTTATGTTAAACCAGCTCAAATGCGAATTTAACAAATGCAAAACACTTGGTATCACATAATTTTTATTTAATTTGTTTATACTATTTATTTACCAGTATTTCGCTTTCGCACATCGTGTAGTTGTACGTATCAAAGTTCACTGCAGTTCGTGTCCCTATTTTAATGTTCAAACCATTTATACTTGGCTTTTTCTCTCAACATCGGCTTGATTGGCCTTAGGACGTCCAAGATATTGCTCATGCACTGCACTATCGTCTTCGTAACAGTAGGATAGCCGAAGGCATGGTCACTGATATGCAGTAGAAATAGGTGTTGATTGTCTAAAAAAGAAGGTTAATTATTATTACCTGCTTGTGTAAATAACACTAATCAATTGTGTGCTTTATTAACACTAGGTTTTCAGCACAAAGCAATTTTCAGTAGGTGTGAATTCTTCATAAAGTTTTAACATTTTCTAAAACAGTCATATTTTTGGAGAATGTTAAATATTGTCTTCTCGCGGCCTCGGTAAGTAGTATGTAACACCTCGACCACATATTTGCTTTACCACTTTTAGCAAAAATTTACATCAAAATTAAAATTCAATAATACTCATTATGACAGACATCTGCACTGAGGTAACTTGCAAGCAAAAATAGACATTATTTGTATTACGATAACGATGCAAACGACATTAACTCTAAGGACGGTAAAGCAATTTTATGGTTGACTATACATTACGTTACACAAGTTTATCATAGCATTATGCTATGATTTTATTTATGAAAATTACTACATAGTAATTTTCATAAATAAAAATTTTGCTGGATCGACCGGGGAAGCTTCTAGTAGATCCTCGCTGGTGTCAACATGAATGGGCCGGTTTGACTGTGAAAATCCTACCCTATCATATAAGAGCGACGTAAGAGTAGTAGTAGTATCCATATAAATGTGTTTCGTTCGATGAATGAGAGTGCCGGAGGCCCAATTACCTCCCTTTCGTTTTTCCTCACCTCCGTCTATCCCTTCACCTACCCCCGCTGCCTTCACGTTAGGCGGTGGCTTCGCAAAGTCCCTGGCATTAATTAACAGGAGCAAAGTCAAAGACTCTAAGTCGTCCATGAACGACAGTTACCATCTACCATCAGTTAGTTTGCTCCTCTGTCACTGTAAGCAATAAAAAAAATCCTTAAAAATCGTAAAATCTAAACCTTTTTTAATTACCAAAATAAAGATTTTTCATTTTAAACAAGTCAAAATGGCTCTGTGGATAAGGCACCCGATTCGTAAACACGAGGTAGTGGGTTCGAATCCGGGCAAGTGCCAATGGGATTTTTCAAATCATATGTACTTTCTAAGTTTATCTTGGACATTTCTGACTGACGGTGAAGGAAAAACATCGTGAGGAAACCTGGACTTAAAAGTCTGAAATTGCCAATCCGCCTTGAGCAAGCGTGGTGATTAATGCTCATTCCTTATCTATGAGATTGCCCTGCAGTGGGACAGTAAACAGGCTGGTATAAATATTATTATTATTTATTCTAAACAATAGACTAATCATCTTTATCACTTAACTATTAAAATAAACTTTTAACGTAACTAATGTAAAAATTGTAATTCTTATTAAACATTAAAATGTAATTTTTATCAAACAAATAAAGCAACACTCGGTGTACAATTTACTTTTAAAAACATTACATTGTCCAAAATGAACTCTTTGTCTCCTATAAATACCATCTTGAAATGTATAATTTATAAACATCGTTGCAAGTATAAATTTATCACATAATAATGCAAATGTACCAACCTGTATATTTTGAGAAATGGAATTCAAAAGTTCCCACCGTTAATTAAATTGTATTACTTACTGAAAAGACTTTCCCATGAGGATCTTTTAATGTCCTACTCGTAAGATCGGAAGGCATAAATTAACTGAGCTATTTGTTATGCTGGGCCACGCGCGTTTAATTATTTAAGCGACGGCACTGCTCCACTAAGTTGGCCATAGGGCTGCCTACGTAAAACTCCCATGTGTCAAACTAAAAGGCACAACTTAAACAAGATGTTCTAACCCACTCCGATATTACAAGTCAATATATCTATATGTTATAGCACCCAGAAAACCGGTGCAATATCAAATAAACCATATACCTACTCAATAACATCGCAACTGGATTAAAAACTAAAAATGAAGTATGAGCGCAACAAAGCCATCCTCTAAAAAAATGTACGTAAGAATGCATTCAACCATTGAGAGTCAAGATGAGGCTTACAGGAGTACAGTACAGCTACATACAAAAGAAAACCCTATGCGTCCTTAGACATAAAAGCGTGCAGTAGAAGTCACTTCCGTATTACCTCTAAAGAAATTATTCTTTTTATTTTACTTCGTAATTAATCATGTTGGCTACTCTTCTTTCATTTAGTTCTGAGCGTACCCCGGCAGCAGCTGAGCAATTTCACTTATTTCTCAGTACCTACTCATTCTTTGTTACACTTGTTTAAACTTACTTCAACTACGAGTAGATAAATTAGCTAGAGTTGTTTATCTTAGGTATTTGACGGTTGGCGTCTAATTATAGACTTTTCTTGACATTTTTTCGAAAAAGTTGCATTTTTTAACCACCGACGCAAAATCGACGGGGTGTTATAAGTTTGACGTATGCGTATGTTATATTTTTAGCTATGTTTGATGAAAATCGGTCCAAGATGGTCGCCGCCACACAACAGCGGATTGCATATTTTTTCACAACTTCCTTATTTTTAACGGTAGTAGATCCACGCTGGTTTCAGCATGAATGGGCCGGATCGTCCGGGGAAGTACTACCCTCTCATAGAAGATCGACGTAAGAGTAGTAGTATCCGTAATACTGTGTTTTGTTCGGTGAGTGAGAGCGCCGGAGGCCCAATTTCCGCCCTTTCCTCTTTCCTCACCTCCCTCATTCCGTTCCCCTAATCCCATTCCCAATCGCTATAGTGGTGGCCACCATACCAGTAGTTTAAGACGATGGCTTTTGATATAGTGGCCACCGCTTCTGGATTCCACTGACTGCTTACCATCAGGCGGGGTGGAGTCACTTTGGTAGGTATCAAATGAAAGGGCTTGACTAGTAGAATAATGTACAGTACGTCAAGTTTTTCGAGTTAGGTCGTCAATATCTAAACTCGACACATGCAAGCATGTCTCTGCAATACTTACATTTCTATTCATTCCGGCAGACGCTGCTATTAGGCTTTTAATACGCATACGGCAAATTTCCACCGCTTTCAAATTATACAGCACACCTAATACAGTGCAGTCCAAAAGTTTCTTCTTTTTTATTTCCTACAGTTTTAGTATTAAGTTTAATTATATAAAGTTCTTGTAGAACAATACATAAGTAGGAGATTGCCAAATAGTGTTTTACTTTTAATTAATACGTATTATATAATAATTATTTTTTTAAATTTGAATGTAGCGTCAGCACTAGGAAAAAAATGTTCTTTTTTTCTTTATACTTTCTTTTAGGGCTTTTGGTTTTTTAATAATATATATATTGCTTGTTGTGGTTGGTTTTATTAAATTGCTGCTCACCTTAATTTTTTTTAAGCAGTCATATCAGTAAAATTTTATTTACTAGCCTTTATATGAAACACATTGAATATTCACAGATCTAACACAGATTCATATCGTTTAGAAGAATATACTTACATTATAATGAAATACAAATTTAAATAAATTAAATTTATCCTTCAGCGTCGCTGCAAGCTGCAACACGTTTAAACTGAAACATTATTATCAAAATAAACTGAGTTCATAAGTACTTGCATTATTCGTTCATAAATCACAAGAAACACATGTTTAGTAATATTTAAACATGAATTGGACAACGATATCACAATGTAGTCAGTACAAATAAAATGTATTTGAAAAACGTACCATGTTTTCCTTATATTGTAAGCAAGTGTACGGCACTTTATTGTGGCGTCATCAGAGCCTCCCTCGTGACAGCTTACACATGAATTCGGGGATAGACAAAGAGTGCACGATGAAAGAGCTTTTCATTCATCCTAGCTCCAAGCCAAGTCGCGCGACTGCTGTGCACGTAACGATAACAGTTAACGATCCTTTGGAAGTAAATAAATTGTTATTACGAGAACTTATCTCAGTAATAAATATTATTACACAGTTAACAACACGAGCGTTTCACATAAATTTTAATTCTTTCATAACATGATAAGGTTCAACCGATTTGTAATTTTTGTACCATAACGTCATAATTTGACCTATTTGCTCTGCAGTTTGCACATGTATTGGAGGATTTTAGTTCAAAGGTAGTTTTACTGTTGCTATTTAGAATATGAATGGCAGACACCAAAAAGAGAATAAGTATGTTATGTAAAAGTTAAGGACAGCAAAGCCGTTTTATTTCGATCCTGATCAAGGAGCTTACTGAAACCTCTGCTATACATCGGTAGATAAAGTCTACGTGGTTTAACTTGACTACTTTTATCAGCATAACTTTTAACGAAAAATTACGGACGGATCTAACAAATCAACATTAATATGATGTATAGTTTAAGCAAACAATAAACAGATCCGTTTATCTTTGTAATTGTTTACTCGGGGAAACGATTAATGTTCTTGTTACCGTTAAGCTACTAGTAATGTTGATATGCTATTATATTGGATGAACAATCGTAGTTTGTTCTAGTTATAACAGGTACATTGTGCGAACTAAAACAACTCTAAATTCAATATCGGTAGCGCGCGATTAGTTTAATCTGAGGATTAAAATTAAATACAAAAGAACGGTGAACTGAAGCAGGAAACGTAGTTAAAAAAGCCTTGACGCTATCACTAACTTAGTAAATGATGCATGAAATTCCATCAATATTGACACTGTCAAAAATACTGCATGAAATTTTCAACCTTATGTGTTCTACTCGACACTGTCTACGCTCGGTTACCGGGTACACTTTCCGTAGCGGATTTTTATAAAAGCACCTAGGTAGGTACTTAGCTAAATGACTGGTTTATTTGCGGATGTCCGTGATCAAAATAATGGGCCGACTATTGAAATATGTTGGGTAGGTTATACATAATACCCATTTTGTGAAAAGATTTACATTCACTAAATTAGTTGAGATTTAATTTAACACAGAACAAGAACCACGAGAGCAAACAGAGTGAGTGAGCGAGAGAGAGAGAGTGTCCAAGTCAACGAAATGCCATCTAAAGTTAACATAGACAACAATAGAATGTGAATGACATTCTACTAAGAAGGCGGCAATTTTTATTTATTATATATTTTATTTATTTTTATAAATAAAGGGTTTAGACTATGAAAAATCAAAATATCAAATAATTAATAGCTACTTTAAGTGCATTATTAATGTGATATGACGAATACCAGTAGCATAAGTTTAGCTGCATTGGCTTCGTTTTGTATTAATGAAAAAGTTTTAGTTTAAAAATTTAACACAAAGAAACAAACACTGTATATAGATTGAAATAAGGATAAGAAATCTCATACAAAATCCACACCGTACATAATATTAATACACTAAAGCATTATGATTTCATAAAACTAGTTTTACACCAGCCTGGCCTCTGTCCCTTCGGACACCACCGCAATCCAACTAAACATAGTACAAAACAGCTCACTAAAAATCAAATACATTTCGGTACTTAATTAATTAATTGGGCGTGTACGTATCTGTGTAGAGTTTCGATGTAGATTCAGTGTTATTTGCACTGGGCTGGACTCTGGGTCGTTTAACAAAATGACGGGCCCTTTTTATCTTAGTCGGGGTGCAATTTGTTTCTAGCTCTATTTTCTCGAGACCACAAAGCGACGGTTGCTATTTTGAATATCCCTTTTCTTAAAATTAAACAGTGCACGTTACTCTGTCAGTACAAACTCATATTTATGAAAGTGGAATTGTTTTATTTTATTCCAAGCAGATTATTAAGAATTGCTACATTTTCTTCTCCGTATATTTACAACGGCAGCATTATAATTAGACTAAAGTGTGCCGTATAGAATTAATTTAAATAAATACTTAACTACACTAAATAAATAAATAAGTTATATAATAAATAGTTTAAATAAGCTTTAAACTACCTCTAACTAAATGAAATACGACCATTCTCTAAGATGCTTGATTATAACTAATTCTGGTGTCGTGCATTTTGATGCTTATTGAATTCGTGCATTATTATGTGTGTATCTGTATACTTACCTACTAATTTCATAATAACTGGACCCAATTTGGCACTCCAGAACATCATCTGTTTGAAAATGCCTGTTTAAAAAATGTAAAATGCGTCTTACCGCATCTTCAGATTTCCATAAATCAAGGACAAAAGCTAATTCTTAGAAGTGTAAAATAACAACTAAACAAATTTTATGTAGTCTTAAGTCTGTAAACTTTTGCTATATATATATATTATATATAATAATTTATTTGGTTTTATGAAAAAAAAAGTACTGTGGATTTTAGAATTCAGTCTCTCAGAAAATAAAAAAACCACAATTAGTTTACATAAAATACTGCCACTTCGGAACGAAGCGCGCCGGATCGGATTTTTCAAAACAGGGATAGATGGAGGTTGGGACAGTGACATAGGTTGACAAAGGTCACTTTAACCCGGAAAATGATCTGTAATCACGTCTCTATAATCAACCGTAGTAAGCCGCGGGTACAAGGTAATAATAAATAAAGGAATTAGCACAAGGAATGACGGTTTATGGTGGTCCTTCGCTGCTTTTGTAACGCTAATTCCCATAGACTCGATTCCCAACTGAAGCAAATACATAATTTGTGGTTCAAAAATATTGTCTTTGGGAATTATTTGGCTGTACCTTATGACTGTTATATTTTTGTGTGTCCTTTATAGCAGGATATTTTACTTCTGCAATCCAGGGCTTGTTAAAAATTATTTATTTAAATATGGTGTTTTCAAAAAATATGCAATTAAATTTAAAATAAACCTATGTTTTTTTGACATTATTTCAAGATGTCATGTTTTAATTAATTCAGAAGGATTTATCGCTGGACCGCACAAGCTCATTAAATATTCAATACATTTTTGGTGTTCCTGCCAACCGCTAAACATACGGATCATCATTGTTTATGTCAGTGCTAATTCAACTGTTATGGTTTATTTCTATTCTGTTTCTGTTAAAGTACCTACACTGGATTTTTCACCTACTTAAAAAGAGATTATTTTTCGTTAAAGAAAGCTTTTACTCAATTGTCTGTTTTTTTTGTATAAAACTTATCTACTAATAATTCTACCTTCCATTTTAACATTGTTATCTCAAACACGTTTATTTTCAAAGCATAACAAATTCCAAGTTATATTTTTCTCGTTTGTTCTAAATAGATAAAAACAAGTTACATGTATGCCCTGGGAAATAGTTACTCTTATCTGCGAAGAGTACGTGGTGTACAATTCCCTAAGCAACAAACAGCAGGATCTTACTGAACTCTGATATCAAGTTCACACGTTATGTAGATTATGTAAACACCATGTACTGAATAGTTCCTATTGAGTGTAGACGTTACTTCGCATATACATAAGATATACATCTGATTGATTTTAGTTACTTAGGCATAAAGCATCATGCTTCATCCACTGCCAGAGCTAGACAAAGATATTTTTTTTTTATTATGATGTGAATATAAAAGTATTCAGTACTAAGTACCTGGTAGAAGGTAGGTTTTCTTGAATAAAAACGTAATTTGAATTTTGGCCAGCTGAGGGTCCGATTTCGAGACTTTAATA
This sequence comes from Parascotia fuliginaria, assembly GCA_963082885.1. Classification (NCBI taxonomy): domain Eukaryota; kingdom Metazoa; phylum Arthropoda; class Insecta; order Lepidoptera; family Erebidae; genus Parascotia; species Parascotia fuliginaria. The sequence continues at coordinate 9,836,180 of OY720177.1, read as the reverse complement.
CCAGAACAGCGCACGAAAACAGTCTTAGTGTATGTAATTATGTTAAATAATAATTGTGTTAAGATGAAAACAGTATTATAATAGTATGAAAAAGTCTAAAGTTACTCAAATTATTTCAATCGCAAATCTAATGCCTCTACCGCTGCACTATTGATGCCTTTAACCTTTTAATAAGTCGTCAAATAACACATTAGTTCTTGTAAAGTTCCAATGCAAGTGCATACATCTCTTTCAACTTCAAAGGAAGTTACAAATTTAGAGCATATTAAGTTACTCACCTTCGTCAACTTAACAGCAGTGTTCTGGCACTTACGAATATATTCAAGATCTCGTCGATAAATCTTTAGTTAACAAGCGGTCTCCTCACGGACTAAGACGGCAGTAAAGGAGGAAACTTCTCTCTTGAATCGCGCCATGTCGCGACGTGCGTCCTAGGGGCGCTAGTACGATATCCAAGTACACTTCGTTTGCCGCGATATCGCTCATAAGCGCGCGCTATCTCGCCGCGCCGACGCTCCTATTCACCCGAAATAGTACCTCAAGGAGTTCGGTAATGAGTTCCCTTGAAAACTGTTACTAGCTTCCCACTATTTTTAACGATGTCATTTTTGAAAATTGACTCTGCTGTCGTACGTTCCTTCTGAACATTGAAATAGGTCTGTTAGACTGACGTCGCGCCGGCTTTTTTTCATACAGGCTTTTACTTTGTCGTAATAAATCTGTTTTACACTATTGAATCCTCAAGTCTTAGTACCAATATACTTTAACCGTAGACTGAGTATTTATGCTTAATACACTGAATTATTACCTATGTAACTTAAAGTCAGACTACAAATGTTGCCAGACTAAAGAACAATTGAATCTGTCAATGTAAGAAAGTTCGGCTCCAAAAATTTTAACAATTGCATGCAATCGTGCTGTTGCAGTTTTTTAATTACAGACTTTCAGTTTTTTCAAGAATAATATATTTATCATGTTTGCAGTACCAAATTTGCTTGCTTACAGTATTTAAATGTTAATTTTTAGAGTAGGTAACTAAATACTAAAGTATACTTTACGATGAGACATAGACGTTATCTCAAGATAGAGCTTTAGAAAGTTTGATAAATTTTATATAGAGGATTAATTATATATTTAAAACCTAAAAAAATGTACATGGCACGAACAAATAATAAAAAAATATTAATATCCAGCTATAGCTATCACTCGTGAATAAAACTACTACTACCATTGAAAAAACATTTTGTGTATTTTTTGAAATATAAAAAAAATGTACTTTAACAGTCTCGTAAAAAATCGGATAGTTTATTAATTTGTTTTATACGACATTTCAATTATCTGATAAGCAAAACTAAATTTAGTTTTATTTTATGCCTGTTTACTAAGCGTGAAATCTTTTACAACAAAATCTCGATACGTTAATTAAAACTTAATAACAAGCCAACACGGGAACGGTGAGTGCCGGTCGGCCATTTTACTTCACTTTGCCCGTCCACAGCGCTTCGGACTAACTAAGGAAAGGTAAATTTACATTACAAACGAGAGAAATACAAAATCTACGTTCGTATATCATTACAAATGTATTTGTCCCGACGAACTTGGATGTTTAATACGTTTGCTTTTACTCCAAAATTAAGTTTTTGTTGAAATCGAGGCGAGATAGATCAAAGGTAACGAATTTTGTTTGTTTGTGAATTCAGCAACTTGCCTTCTTTCTGGCCCTAATATTTTATTACTTAAGGCAAATTTTGCTGCAGTCAAGTTTTCAAATGCTTACAATGATAACCAATCCTGAGTTAAGTATGAATAATTATTAAATTAAAAAAATTAAAAAATTATTTATTTCCTCTACACAAAGTTCTGTACAATAACTTAAAATAAGTACTTACTAACAAAACAAAGTCATCACATAACTTTGTGAGAGTCTGGTGCATGTTGTAGATTTATCGCTAAATCTGTGTTACACGTCACCAGGCCCCTCTCGCGGTTTGTATGATGGTAACAAATTGGGTAGGACAGTTTTAGTTATGTTGTAATTATTGTATCTTGCATAAGCTATTAACAAATATGCATAAGAGCAAAATAGTGTTATTAATTACAAGATATACCAATATACCAGTGGTGTGTGTGAACGCGCGCGCGCGCGTTTGTGTGTGTGTGTGTGTGTGTGTGTGTGTTTGTGTGTGTGTGTGTTTGTGTGTGAGTGTTTGTGTGTGTGTGTGTGTGTGTGCGTGTGTTTGTGTGTGTGTGTGTGTGTGTGTGTGTGTGTGTCAGGCAAGCGGCTGAGGATGTGTGTGTTAATGCTATGTAATTGTAATTTTATTGTAATTGGATATAATGCTACAATTTGGTCGGAGAAAGTAGGTTCTCTGTTTGTTGGTAGTCTAGCGTCTTAAGAAAATTTGTCACCGTGATCTTGCAGCGAGTTTTGAGAAGTGGATAGATATTTAATTTTGTATTCAATTGATTGTATAGGAAGGGTCCTAGGAAGCAAGAAAATTTGTTAGAAAAGGCGGTTTTGAAAGACTGTGTCTGACAAACCTTACCCTTTCTGCGTTTATCACTATTTAATCCATAACTATAGGGCAATGAGGTGTGGGTCTTTTGAATAGTGCGAAGGACAAACATTTGTCGGACAGTAAGTACACCCCAGTCCTTGTAAAGTTGTGTAGTAGCGTATCGGAATGGAAGCCCAGCGCCAACCTTAAGGATAGCCCTTTGTGCTCTCTCCGCTTCAATTAGATGAGTTTTAGCTGCACCACCCCAAGAGGTTATGCAGTACTCAATTAGGGACTGACACTACGAAAGGTAAAGCATCCTGATGACCCCCTTGTCTGCCGCATGTCTCATAGTTTTAAATATGTATATAAGTTTACGCAGTCGAGTCACCAGTATTGCTATATGCGGTTTGAAAGTCAGCGTTTGGTCTAGTGTTATGCCCAGGTACTTCAAGCTATCCATCCTTTGCAAGCCAGTACATGAGCAAGACGTAGTGGAATGGAGGCAGTCGTGTGCTATTATACTGAAGGATGTACTCGGTAGCAAGTTAACCCTATGCGCAAAAACCATGTACTTAGTTTTGTTAACATTTAGTGAGAGAACATTATACTTAAGCCAATCACATATTCGGTTGAAGCCGCTTTGAGCTGTATAAAATAACTCCTCCCAGGTATTACCTGAAAATAGGACAGCTGTATCGTCGGCGTAAGTTATTATTTTGCCTTGATTAAGTTGAAGTTGGCACAATCCGTTTATGTCTACCAGGAACAAAGTAACACCGATCACGCTGCCCTGTGGTACACCAAATTTGACCATTAGCTCGTCACTCACGAAGCTACCAATCTTAACCTTCTGGTATCTGTCTGCTAAATAGTCCTCTAAGAGTTTCAGGGGTGTGCCCCTTATCCCAATGGAGCTAAGTTTTTTTAGCAGAAGTGGAATTGACACTGTGTCGAATGCCTTTTTTATATCAAGGAATACTGCCAATGACTTTCTACCACTGTCCAGGTTATTTACAGTGTGATTTAGGAGTTCAAGGACAGCATCACTGGTAGATTTGCCTCACCTAAAGCCGAACTGTGAAGATGCTAGAAGGTTGTTATTCTCCAGGTAGTTGACAAGCCGAGTATTTAAGAATAAGATATGGAGTGGTGATTAACGTACTCTGAGCAACATAAATAAGACCATTGTTCAGAAATCTCAAAATCGAAGGTTTGTGCAATTTGTCACTTAAGCAATATAATAATATCTGCAAACATAAGCCGCATAACCAACAGGATTTCGACTATTTTTTTTAAACAGAATGCTGACTAGATTATTTAATATCGTGTCATCCTTGTTTAGTTACCTAGTTACGAACCTTCTCCGCAAGACATTCAACAGAAAGTTTTAAAATACTAACATTTAGTTGATACGAAGATCTAATACTAAATTAATTGAAAAAGAAAAAACGTAATTACGTTCTAAACTGTCAGAAACTGTACAAAAAAGTGGGTCGGTAGAGAGTGGACATTTTGCGTTCTAGTCGCTTACCGACCGACCCAAAAAAGTTAGAATCGTACACGTTGCCGTTATGGAAAACACGCAGATATCACTGACCAAACTTCAAACATAATGCTTTTCATGCGTCTTCCTTTCGTCACCCAAATTCCCCTCGGGCCTTGGGATCTGAGCTCTACAAATCCGATGTCGAAAACTAAGTAGCCAACTGAAACATACTGTAAAGTAAGTAAGTCAACTTTAAAACACGAACTAATCGACTTTTAAACCCGGCCAAATACATGGAAGGTACAAATACCAACGACAATTTGAGAAATCAAAAAAATCAACGTGACCGCGAATTTGAGTTGAACACTCACAAGCCTATTTTGCTGTTTTACAAATTGATTCCTTAACCCAATTCGATATCGAAAGAGTGTATTTACCTATGGAGCCGCATAAACGTGCTTATCGACATTCACTGTACCTTGCGCGATTTTATCTAACAAGATACCGCCTCGTATCATTGCGCTTGAAAGGGCAGTTCAAATTTCTTTGTACAATTCCTCAACTTACAGTAATATTACAAACATATTTTTATACAAACAATCAGTTAGGGCATTTTATAATTAAGATTATTTTTTATAGATATATTTGATAGCTAGACTTGTCTATTTGAGCTATTTCCATAGCGTGATGTCGTACGGTATACTGCTCTGGAGCAAGGCTGCGGATATTGAGTAAATTTTTATAATTCAAAAACGAGCGGTGCGATCTATTTACAATTTGGGCCCTAGGGTTTTACTAAGAGAGATTTTTAAAGAAATAGGTATTCTGACTGTGGCGCCTCAGTATATCTTCGCCAATATTATGTTTATAAAGAAAAATATAAACTTGTATTCCAGAAACTGCGACATGCACTCTGTGAATACTCGAGGTAAACATAAATTAGTTGTTACATATTATTGCCTACATAAAGTAAACAACTCATTTGCGGGTCTAGGTGTACGCTTGTATAACAAATTACCCATTAAAATTATGAATCTACCCATACAAAAATTCAAACAATCTGTTAAAAACCACCTTATCCTAAAGGGTTATTATACTATTAATGATTATTTAAATGATAAAGCAGCATGGGTATAGTTGCTCGTTTAATGCAAGATTAATGTTATATTGATTGATAATGTTGTAGTTATATTGACTATTATTATCATTAGGTATATTGATATTATTATTATTGTACATATATTGACTATTATTATCATTATGTTGAATATTGTAGTAAAAGTTTTATGGGAAGTGGATGCATATCATGATCATTATGAGTTCGTAAGGCATAATACATTTTATTATGGTTCTTTTACCACCCATGCCCTGCATTGTCATGCTCACTAAAATGTCATTTCTTGTGGTGTCGTATTGGCCGGGTCATCACCTTCCCTCTAATATGGCGAGGGTGATGATGGCTGGCTCGTGCGTCATGCTCGTGAACGGGTGCTACTTGCAATGACTGGTCAATCTTGGCATGGCATACATTTAATATTCAATCCAGTATTACCTTGTCGTGCAATGTGACCAGGAGGTGCATTTACCAGTTTAACTAAAATACGTAGTCAAATTACCATACTAGATGAAACTAAATAATTAAAATTCTCTCTTTTCTTTCTTTAATCTTAGTAATTATATTAATTGGTAAATTTGTAATAATTACTTTGTATGGTTCTTTGGTTGCGTTGAATGTTTAAATTGTAACTCATACAAATAACTGTAATTATCTCGCGATTGAAAAGAGTGGCGTGAGTTTCTTGCCAGTTCTTCTCATAGCTCTACCTCGTCAGCGAACTGGCTGTAGGTCAATTGGCTGACTTCATGTAATGTTGACTTTTCATAAGCATCATACTTTATGATCAAAATGAAATAAATACTTTGACTTTATTATTTCTTTTTTATAGTTTTCTTTAGTAGTTAAACACATTTCATTAAAAATAGAAATTTCAACTTAGCAGCTTACTTAATAGATTTAATTTTCTAAAAGTGCTGCAGCGATAAAAGTACTTTGAATGAAGTTAGGTGTCTGGAAAATGTAATTATCTGATCATTTATATACTAATTACATTTTTTATTTCTTTTACAAAGGTTTCCATTTCAATTGCACCAAGTTCTATGTCTTCCTCTAATTGTAAATTTACTCAATCTTCGTAGTCGTAAAGAAGTTGTCGTCGTATCGCAGTAGGTAGGTACTTAGTTCACTTGCAAATAGTCCAACACTTAATTACCCATAGGTACAACCAAACTGTTTGTTACATTAAACTAATTTCTTTATAGCAATTATTAAACTAATGTTACAAACGGCACATGTTACAAATTTTGTAAAAGAATTATAATATAATGCTCTTTACAAACATTTTTATTTTTATTTCAATCCTAATTTAATAAAGTAATATTATGATAAGCCAAGTGTTAACGTCTTATTCAATGTTAGTACTTAGACAGACAAGACACTTAGCAGAGCGGCTAACACTCTATTAAACAACTCTTGAGTCTAGAGCGGGAAGGAATGGCGTGATAACAGCTTACATTGCATTTATTGTTAGCAATTTCCAAAATGCAAACCATTGTTTCGCTTGCATTACATATGAATAGCTAAAATCGTTTGCGTTCTGTTAGCATAAGTACGATCAAATTGAAATAAAATCAGCGGCAATTTAGTCTAATATATAGTTATTAAGAACCTTGAATTGTATTGTCCGTTTTCTTCTCGTCCCGCAGTTAGAACATTTTACGTGGGTAGCCACGTAAAATGCCCTAACTTACATTCCCGTTTAAAAGCAGTCATTAACTACATAAAATATTTCGTATTTGATAGTAGAACCCACATACTACAGACACTATAAGTATACGCTATTAACCCAAAAACTTGACATTTCAAATGGTCTATTATTTCCCCTTTGTAACCAGACTTAGACGTTACGTAGAGGTATAGATACTCGTACATAGCAAACTATGAAGGTATAGTATCTAAATATGTTTATCGCACTCCCAAAAAGAAGTCAATATAGTCACGCATTTTTTGAAGTGCAGTCAGCAGCTAAATAAAAGTAAATGGTAGAATGGTTACCGATAAGCAGTAAAAATTGTTAATAACTTTTACCTAAAAATGCTTTTTGTGAGCACCATAAAGATAAATTATTCTAAAAATAATACAACTTAAACTAACCCAGTTTGCAATGGCTGTCGGCCAAACATGTTCGTGATTTGTGGGGCGAATAGAGAAAGATAACAGTGATTTCTTTTTGAAAACAACAATCAAATCAGTTTTTGTTTTCGTAACATTAGGTACTTTACTGCATCTAAATAACTTAAATAAAGAACACAACAAAGTTAGTATAAAAGTAATTTCATAAGTTATAAAGCTTATGACTTGCAAAAAATATGTAGGTATACACTGCCTAAACTTTTATTACTCGATACCGTGACGAGTAAGTTTAGGCGTTCAGCAATTTCTTTGTTAAGTCAAAAGATCGACTTTCTTTTGCACAAAATAATATAAAACATGACATGAATTGAAAAAGTTCACCAAGGAGAAACTCGTGACAACACAGTGAGTTCCATTGTTGAAAACGATGGATACTTTTAAAAATAACTACGGCCGGTACCCTTTTTATAAAACTACTTTTTTCTTTCTCATCCACAAGATCCATATTATGTTTACAAATCTCTAGTAACACTATAACTCGATTGTAATGATTGATGTGTGTGCAGGTAAAATTTGTGTATCCGCTGTACAAAATAGATGATGAATTTTGCATCCCAAGCGCACAACAGCTTACGTATAGAGCTTTTCATACATTAATATTTTGCCTGTTTTGTTTCATTTTCAGAGCAAGCTTTCACCGCGAGACGTTATAGAGATAAATATTTTTCGTACTTTTTGTCGAATATTTCAGTGCTAATACGTCCGCTTTTGCCGTTTGTCCTCGCAATGTTTGGTAGCATAATTTATGCAATTTTGGCAGTAAGTAACTAAAACCGGCGTGCTCCGTCCGGCAGACCCTAGCTTCTGACAGCGCTATGCGGGCCGGTCGTCACCAACTCGCAGGTATGCTTTGTCAATCTTGAAATCGAAAAGCATCGACATCAACATTGAAATACTTAAATATTTATAGGATACGAATTTTAAATGTATTCGGGTACGTAACTGGGGCCGTGTATCGCAAGCAGAGATCGCCGGCAACAAATTGCGGTTGGGCGAGATAAAAAAGGTCCGTCCGTCATTTTGCTAAACGACCGTTCGGAGTGCGGCGTGGTCGGGTTGCGGTCGAAAAAACGACGCTAGCGACCCTTGCGGGGAGTTCCACTTCTGTCTTGAAAAAATGATACCACTGTCAATTCTATTTACGATAGTTTCAAGTACTCCTTGTTCGGTACCAATTCTGGGACAGACTGGCTTACGTTGAAGGACGACCATCCTCTCACTCTGTGGACGTAAACTGATGAACAATAAAAACGTTTCAGTAATTTAAATTATCAAAGTAAAATTTTATAGACCGCCTTCAAACAAAGGTTTCAATAACATTATAAGTGTTATAAAAGATAGTGGCACCATTGCGCTTGAGAATATTTGTCTCTAGTTTACGAACAAACATATTGGATTCCTAGAGTTCTTAAATGTTAGCAATTCTATTTTCATACCAGTCAATCGCATATGGTTCCAGTATAGAATTTGTTGTAATGTAGTTTAGATATTGAATAAAGATGGTGTGTTGTCAATCTTTGTGTTGATATATCTGCGACATTGTTATTTTTTTATCTAAATATATATCATTTCTATTACCTTTATTATTTAGAATAATTAGCATAAAATGTGGTACAGGTTAAAGATGGCACAAATTGTTAAACTACCTAACATGACATATTTTGCTATATTAATAATAACATGCAAAATATCATTACAATAGAAATAAGAACATGCATTTTAGTTAACACTTTTCTTTTTAATTACAAATAGCAATCTTGCGCATCTAAATGTTTGACCGTTATAACGATAAATATTTAAGTAACAAAACAAACATCAGCCATGCCATAAAAACTAGGTGATTCCATCAATCGGCAGCGAGTATTCTGACTGTAGATAAAAAGGAAAACCCCCATTCTTAGAAATGGGATCCGAGATGGGTTGCGTCTATAGTTTGTTATATACAATCCTACGAAATTGTACGTAGATATGGTTTGTCGTTGAATACATAAGCTCCTTGCAGTTTCTTGATGTAAAACGTATGCTTATTTTATTTATTTAGTTACATACTTACATGAAGCTGCTGTTTCAATTTCCTATTTCGATAGTGCAGCTAATAAATTCTTAAAAAAACAAAAATAAAAATGCCTAATAACATAATACATCATATTGATTTTGTGAACTTGCTCAGTGAACATGACCGTAAGACAAGTATACTCTGACATCAATCAACTAAGCTAAAATTATATTCTAATAAGTTTGTCACAAAATGCAGTAAATAATGTACTCTTTCACAATTATCTTTTCTTTGAGCCAGATTATCAGCCTGTATCAAAGCCTTTATTTAGTGGAATATACAGTAATTACGACAGGCACTTAAGTAGTGTCACCCAAACGTGAAAGTCTTATCAACAAAATTGAAATCAAGCAAGATTGCAGACATGGTTAACATGTAAATTTTAGGCAATCTCGTGAAAATTAAACTGATTTTGTTTCAAGGTATAGGAGTATTTGTCCCGACCACAATGAGACAATTACAGAACAAACAATTGCGGAACACAACAGAGAATAGAGGACAGTTATAAATGATACTAACGAATTCAATAATTGAAATACCTGCCTAGAGCTTGATAACGAACATTAATTCTAATTAATTAGAAGCAATAATTGTACATATTGCGATAGAGGACAAGAGGAATGAATGGAAGTAGGTACAGGTCGAAATGGCCCTGTGAATAAGGCACCCGATTCGTAAACACGAGGTAGTGGGTTCGAATCCGGGCAAGTACCAATGTGATTTTTCAAATTATATGTACTTTCTAAGTTTATCTTGGACATTTCTGACTGACGGTGAAGGAAAACATCGTGAGGAAACCTGGACTTAAAAGTCTGAAATTGCCAATCCGCCTTGAGCAAGCGTGGTGATTAATGCTCATTCCTTCTCTATGAGAAGAGGCCTTTGCCCTGCAGTGGGACAGTAAACAGGCTGGTATTATTATTATTAGGTACAAAGCTGTTGATAATGAAAGTTCGTGATTCTGTGAGGTTCTAGATACAATGCGTGAGGTCACCAACCGCAGTGGCGTATGAATACGTAACAGAGTTCGAGGGCCTAGGAAAAATCTCACTTAAACCATGTCGTAGTACTGTTTCAGGCTTCCGTAACCTAAGAAATAAATGGATCCCTAATAAGATCACTAGGTTGTCTGTTTGTCAAGACCTTTTTTTTAGTTACGCGTGATATCTTAGCCGGAATTTTACTCTTGAAGCTATGAAAAAAATGAAAGTTCTACATGTCAATGCAATCAAAACATATGAGGGTTCATGTTATTTATGGTTACTACAAGTTTGAACGGAACCCTTGGTGCGTGAGTACAACTTGCAGTTGACTATTTTTAACTAAATTTACCTAAACTTGTAAGTATTATGTCATAAACACAGTAAAAATCTATATTTCAAGCGGTATTTGTACCTTTTACTTTTCCTCGTCACTAATGGCCAATTTCAAACGCTAGTTAACTTTGATTTTAAGTTCTTAAGTCTTTATGTCATTAAAAAAATAGAAATGTTGGTATTGGATCTTTGCTAGTTATCTGGGATTTTTCACCAAGGTTTGTGTTTCTCCTATATTGCTACATCTTGCGAGAATAAATACTTCATTTACCGTCACTCAACATTGAGTTGCACCATTTATTCCAACATTCATTTCACCGACACCAATGTTATCCGTATAGACCTGCCACGGCTAACAGGAAACATACATCGCTCGCAAGCTGTGCGAAAATTCGATTCGGCAGTTAGGCACTGCCAGACCATTGATTGGTGAACCACATTTACGGTACTCTTTGGCTCATTGAGAGCATAAACTAAAGTTGCTCCTTTAATATAATAGTAATCTACGTATAGGTTGTTTGTGTAAAAATTTACCCTTTTAAGGCAATTCCGGGTAAGATAACTCATATATCCAAAATTAACAATAAAGAAAGTAAGATACGTTTATTGCCACAATTACATAGACACGCAAATCAAAAATAATTAAATTATAAAAAAAAATACTAAGTACAGTGTGTGTCTCACCGAAGTGGCAACTAGGTACAGAGGTTCAGAATTTGGCAGACCAAAGGTCTGACGCTGGTTTTTTAACTGGGTCCTGACCAAGTTTACGTCACGGACGCCTTGATGCCAGTTGAGTGTACCAGTGGAAGTGTGTGCAAGAGTGTATGTTAGGGTGTACGTGCGTGCGTGCGTGCGTGCGTGCGTGGGTGGGTGGGTGCGTGCGAAACGCAGAAGTACCAATGCTACTACTCTTACGTCGATCTTCTATGAGAGGGTAGTACTTCCCCGGACGATCCGGCCCATTCATGCTGAAACCAGCGTGGATCTACTACCTATAGTAGTATAGTACTACCTATTTGTCCGGCGACTATGACGTTGTAATAGTACCTACTCGTATATACGGTTAAAATTAAGTTTGATACGAAGTAAAAATGGTGTTAAGAATTTCTATGTGATTTTTATATATACATAGGTACAGCTTACGAGTCAAAACAAGTATACGCCTCATTTAATAGTAAGTGGTTACCGAATCGTTTACGCTTAACCCTGCCATGTACCTAAAGATCATGACATTTCAGATACACAAACAACTCGTTCCCGGCCATAAGAGAGTAGTGGCAGACAGAGAAGAAAAAAAAATCAGAAGGCCGAAAGGATAATTAAGTCTCCAGCGCACTCTCTTGATGAAATCTGACCAATTACCAAGCCTTAGCTTTCGCCCAGATGACAGATTGGTTGTAGATGATGTTTGTTCTCGCACGCTATAACTGAATAACTAAAATATATATGTTATTATTTGCCAAATATATTTAGAAGTGTGTGCAAATCACATCATTAGTTGTATGTTCGATTAGATCTCGAACTCTGACGTTGAATATAGTAGGCTTTTGACCTGTGACACCTGACCAATCTGAAACATGTTGAGGACTTTTTAACAAGGTTTACATTCGTCTCGGATTTGGGTCCATATCAGATATCCTCGTGGTGTAGCGGTCCAATTTTATACATACAAATGTGAGAGTCACTTTCAGAATTCGTCGCGTTTTTAGGACCGCAGCAATTATTTTTGCGAGTAAGTACTGTGTAAAAGTAAGTATTAAACGTTTGTAGTAAATGGCTGTGTACTTGACTAGAAGATATTATTATTTTGGATCTTTTATAGAGGTTACGATTTTTATAGTAGAATATAGGTACCTACAGAAATTCTTGGAGGTTGGAATGTTGTAATTTTGACATCTCAAATATCAGGAGTTTATCATTAGGATTTTTCAGGCTTAAGATACTTTACAATTGACCGTGGGCATTTATAATATACAGGTGTTTATATTATGTAGATCGCTGAGTTGCTCACCCTGTTTTAGATGTTTTTTGTTTGTCACTTTCTTTTGTCATTTGCCCGCATCATTACACCAACATTTAACAAGGCTATTTTAGAGTCGGTCGGCAGTCTAACCGGCTGTGACAGAATATCAGTACGCAAAGCGATTGCAACCTAGCGTCAGCAATCCAATTATTAGCTAACACCGACATTCGATCGTTAGAATGTTACAGGAATTAATATGGTAGTTTTCTGATTACTGTACACGATATTTAGCTATTAGTAAACGCCTTTTTAAAATGTATTTTTCTTAAACGAATGTAGTAGTATTGCGAAAAGCTTACACACTCCTTTATAGCTAAGCTGTCACATAAGCAACAATTACTACTAAAAGTGCATTGGACACATCGAATAGCGGACAGACGACACGACACTTCGAATCCACCGGATTCGCTGGACAATAACATTAAATCAACATGAACTTATTGCTAGAATACGCAACGTGAACGCGACGACATCGTCCCGACAACGGAAAGGCAATTTACAGCAACAATAAAAGTATCGCTTTTATTGTCGAACACACAATTCGTTCGGACAGCTGTAATTGCGAACTCTCGCACTGTCTATTGGTTCCGTAATTTAGATCCCACAGTTTTAGCATCATGCCCGTTACACTGGGCTGATTTTATTTTATTTTTGAGAGTTTTTTTGTGCTCTAACTGACCGTTGCTATAAATTATGGTCTATACAACAGTAAATTTGGCAATTAATTGAACTTTTATGTCCATGTTTAGTAATAAATATTAATAAAGTAAAAGGGGCTGAACGTGACTAAACGGCCAATGTTATCGTCGAACAATAATATGTCACTAAAAATATTGCGATAACGGCTCATTGTAAACAGCCTCAACGAGACAATAAATTTACTTTACTGTTCGCCAACAATACACTAAAAACAATCTTACAAACATTTAAATAAGCTAAATGTATTCGAAACGAAAGACACAATGTTTTCCCATGTTCATAAAGTTTATTTCTCATATTACTTTGGGTCAGACTTTGTCTGCCAAAGATGATAAATTGATTTCGACAAACAGGTGGTCTTCCAACAAAATGTTATATACCTTATAAAAATTGTGCTTAGTGTCCGCAACACAAGGCTTGTTCCATAATGCTAGAGTTGTATTTAAAATATCAACTAATATGAAATCTCGCTGTGCAGATTGGTCAAGATTTTGAAATAAGTCAGATAGAATTAAATATACCTACTGTTGCTACTGGACATTCCTGCATTGTTTCTACCAAGTAGAACTTATATAGACTGCGATATTCGCTTACTGCTGACGTTAATTATTCACTAATTGATCAAGTTACAACTCGGTCAATCGAAGTAATGAACAAAATTTTGGTTCAAAAGCGCGTATAAAGCGGCAACACTGGCACACAGCCAGAACTACCCTACAATCTTTTAAGTTGTTACGTTCGCGACACTATTTAATGTTGCTAAATCGGTACCAATGAAAGGTAGTTTAAGAAAAATAAATGGGCAGGTATTCGTAGACTTTAAATTGTGATCTTTCATTGATATACTAGTTGATTCACGAAAGGCTACTTGCATTTTTTTTAATACCACGACAACCACATAACACCATCTGGACCCAAAGTAAGCATATATTAATAGCTTTTGTTATGAGTTCTAGAAATGCGGATAAACATACTTATATACTTTTTTTTTAAATACATACATATTATATATAGAAACACCCAGACCAATGCAAATAGCCATATTCATGCACACAAATATTTGCACTAAGCGGGCATCGAACCAGCGATCACTGCGTGGCAGTCCATACATAGTATCACCGAACCACAGAGATTGTCGAACCATTGCATTGTACCCTCTACTTTGGCCAAGTGGTTTCCAGTCTAGAATATGGAACCACACTTTTATCATGGGTATCGTATGAGACCAGTTAACCAGTTTAATCGGTAGACCGCACGCTTAACGTACACGTCATACATTGATAAGACATGTCTATGAAGCTACAACAAAAAAACTTTGTATTGAACAGTTATAAAAGGAAAAGCATTAACTTTGCTCGATTTCAATCTGCTTGACATTTCACTGTTGGAAATGGATAAACACCGAAACCACTAAAGGTTAAAAAACTCTGAGCAAATTCTACCCTGCTAAGAAAGCACTACATAACTTTAGGAAAGTAGACGCAGAAAGTTGAGCCTAAAAATTATACTATTAAGAGCGTTTTTTTCTTGTCTCGTGTCTTTCAAATGCGCTTTTCTTCTTAAATACGATAGAATTTATGATTGCTGTTGGTCGAAGGGCTAGCCTCATTACGTGTTTCACACGCGTAAATATCTCATTTGAACCCTTGACGCGAAACCGGGCATGTAGTAAGATTGAGGTCTCTATTTGTAGATTTATAGTATCCAAACAGACTTGTGTACATTAGTTAGAGATTCTTAGCTGTTTGGCACAAAACGGATAAGTCTAAAATTATAAAACTTTTTAGCTGATTAAAACTTTTTATGGTGTATTTTTTGTATTTTTTTTTATAGTTTATTTTTCAACGTACTTATAAGAAAAAAACAATTTTTATCCAAAATTAATTGTTGGCAATGTATAAGAAAATGTTATCATTTAATAACCGATATTTCTTATGTCTCCGACAATCTTACTTGTACCAAAAATACATTAAACTTTTTTCAATTTCAATCATTCAGACTTTAGCTCTAACATTTATAATAAAAGGTAACTTTGTGATAAAGGTAAAAGAAATAGCATTTACGAAGCTTAACTAAACAAACTTGAAAATAATCACAGTTTAATTAACGTAGTTAAAAATACCTAAACATAAAATACTCGTTTATTTTCAACATCGACTTTGTACAGTTCTACATAACTATTATAATTCCACTAGCATTATGAACGACTTATTTTTTACTAACAGACTTGGTAGTGATAATATTGTTTAGAGGTTTTGTTATTTTAACTACACTGAACTATCTACGTACCTATATATCAGACATAGCATTATCAACTTTATACTATCACAACGTTATAGGGATATTGTTTGATTCGTATGAGCAGAATCTTCAGTGATTAATAAGCTTCTGGTGGTTTTGACAGGCAAGAATATCCTCACTATGCTAACCGTCTTGCAGATTACCTTCCTCCTCCTTCCGCCTACCTCCTTTTATATGAAGTCAACAATACAAACACCAAATACTCTTCAATCGACTCATTGATTAATGTATGATGATATTGAGTAGATGGTATTTTTTTGTTATTAGATGTATGTATTTATCGTAGCCTATTATTTATTGTAAGTGTATGTTCCCGGCATAGAAACGTGACGATCCTATCGCCCACTATATTATTATACCCTTAGCACTATCAATCATCTGAGTGATAGCAGTCAAACCATGTCGTATCTGATGGCTGTAGGAAACTCATGGAACACAGTTTGTGCACCGATCTGTGATAAAACTGTCACTGTAATTTCCAATACTCCCGCACTGCTCAAGAAGACCGTCTGGCAGTAGAGATTTAAAATGATGGTGATTCAGCTTTGTTGTATAGTAAACGTTCTGAAAGTCCGCTTCAATACCACATGATTCATAGTCTTCGTAATATACCCATTACTTTAATTTCACTTCTTTGAAAGTCATATATTCTACTACTCTTAAATGAAACCAAGTTCTTATCACGTTTAAACTGATTTAGCAACTTTGCTTCGTAATCATAATATGTTTCACAACAGCCAGATCATATCACTCACTTCATTGGGCTAATGGTGGCTATCAAGATCTCGGACCGCTAAAGCTTGACGGGTCTAAGCGAACAAAGCTGGCAAACAAAACAAAGTAGACTATTTACATTATAAACAAAATTGAATATTCTTATTCATTTTTGTTAATAATGCAATGCAGTGCAAATTATTCATATATTTTATAAAATAGGTATTCTTTCTAAAGTTTTAGTTTTATCAGTCTAAGTCTATACGTAAGAATAAACATCACAAACCTACAAAGTAATTTGCAAACCCTCAAATCTTAGCGCTGTTAAGAGCCAATAAACTAGTCGAAACATTCGTTAAAGCAAGTCTATTGTTAATTGAAGTACGTTGAAAAGCCATTGAACAGTAACAAGACGTTTACATTTGTAAACAGAAGCAAATAACTAGTACTCAGATATCAAAGCAGATCATTACTTCTGTTAAAGCAGTGCTATACAATCAATAGTGATGAAGCACTGGATGGAAGGCTATGTTATGGTATCTAATTGTCATTCTGTTGTTTACGCTAAAGAAGAGAATATTGTTTGTGTATCGACGATAATTGGTAAGAATTGTATAGTTTTTGGTGAAATAGGTAATCTAATTAGTCTAACCTTATAATAGGTAATCTATTTCGTTTTAATCTAATTAGTAATCATCTTATAAAAGGTTTAATTTAATAGGTAATTTAATTTTTTCTTAATGCGGTCGCTAACCCGCCTGCTGAAACTCTTTCTTGGGGTCTCATAATGCCTATGTTTCGTAACGGGCATCAGATCGATGATATCATAAATAAATAACAAGAAATTGTTGTTTTTATATAATGAAGACCCTTGTAGTACAGATGTCAGAATGTCATGAGCAAAAGCTCTAAAACTGTTAGAATCTTTTTCTTCTTGGCGAGTGGTTAGTAGTCAGCCTAGTGCCAAGATTCTTTCAGGTTGCCCATAATTTATTATTATGGCATCTGACTTGACCTGACGACTGTACTGTAAGTTCGTAAAAATATTTTTACTTTTTATATAAACATCTATGGAACAAAACTCTACAATACCAATATGTAAAAGTCATTTAGGTAATTGAACTTCATCCAATCATACGTTTTCTTCAACATGCCCGCGCCGGCCTCAAGTATTGCGTACTTGACCCTTTTTGAAGGACGTTACATTTGTTATATGTCCTAAAGCATTCACGCTTCATATTTAACTAGCTTTCGTTCAACAACCTACTTCTGTTAATCATCTCAATGACTATATAGGTATTTTCTCTTATTGTGCGGCTGAAGATTTTCTGAAAATATGTCATACTTTCTAACCATAACATGACAAGAGAACGTAAGGATTACATGTCATCAGTTTGCATTAGTCCTGGTCTAGAATATTAAGTCAACCTCTTCTATTCCCGTAGATGTCGTAAGAGACGAATAAGGAATAACCCATTGCTAGACATAAGCCTTCTCTAAGAATTTCATACTTACCTGTTCTGGGCCGATTCGTTGTCCGCTCCTCTCAGTCCAATTTGTAACGATGCGTAACACGATGCGACTTTTGATTTGTGGTCAGCACTGTAGAACCTATCTCATAGTCATCAGTTTTGTGAATTATGTGGAGACTTCTTAAAACGACTTAAAATTTTATTTTACTTTTACTCATTAGATCAAGCTTATGTACCTACTAAATAAAAATATTAGTCATTACCAATTAACTTTTATTTAACACTAGCTGTTGCCCGCAGCCTGCGTGAATGTCTGTTATCGCATTTTTCATACAAACTTTCATCAACCCCTTAAAACCCCTTTTTTTAGGGATAATAGATAGCCTCTGTCGTTCACCAAGATCTATTCTTTCTTTATCTCAAATTTCATTAAAACAGTTTAGTGTTTAGGCTTGAAAGCGTAACAGTAAGACAGACAGCCAGAGTTACTTTCGCATTTATTATATTATTATGGATTACGAATAAAAGTTATTTTAATACTGAAATAAAATGAGTCCATCGCAATAACCATTAAATGATATATTTTATTAAAACATTTGCAAAGTTTTTTGTAAAATAACAACTCCGAAATAAGCCAATAACTGGTAGCGATATAACAACTATGCGAAGCTTGTCAGTGACATCCAACATGTGGCACCATCACACACACACTAACGAGCCACGCGGCTGTTACACAAACTTTTTTATATCAACTTTGCAAGCTTTTCCAACTTGTTTACCTGATTTCAGTCGCATGAATGTCGAGTAATAGTGGCCTACACTTTTATTAACATTGATAACATCATCAAACCTTTCATTAAAATGAAATGCCCAGAATATCAATGACGAAGTAGTAAATTTACTTATAAATGTTTTACTGATTGTACTGTATTATACTATAATTGGAAAAAAGGTATTTAGTTTTAGTGCTTCAGTATCGGTCTTTTGTATTGAATTTTATATTATGCTTTTGGTTTACTGTTTTAAGTTAAATGCAGCTTTCAAGAGAAAAAGGCAGCTTTAGGAGAAATGTCGTCTGATGACGATAATGATAGTAGGTATCTTTTAGTATTTTGATGATAAAATCCTAATAATATTTTATATGCAAAATTTTGTGTATATGTATGTATGTGTGTGTGTGCGTTATTGTCACCACTCTACGCCTAAACGGCTGAACCGATTTCGATAAAATTGGTATGTAGATAGATTTGTGGCTGTAGACGGACATAGGCTACTCTATATCCCCAAAATCGGTCTGGTTCCCGATGGAGATTAAACACATTATATGCATGGGCGAAGACGTGGGACTCAGCTAGTTATGAAATAAATAAAAGCTATAAATAGCAAACCAACATCAATGATAATAAAATAATATAATTTTCATTCAGTTAAAATGTTCAGTCTATTCTGTAAAACTGCGTAGGTATGTGTATATGTTTTTGTAATATAGTTTGTAAAGAAAACAACGTAGACAATTGAAAATGATTTATTTCAACTTTAAATTATGCTTTCATGTCTTTCTTACAAACAATTATTTAAATTACTTATAATCAACATCAGTTCAAATATGAACGTATTTATGTACAGATTCTTAAGTTTCTACCGACGACTCAGTGTTGTAAAACAACATTATAATATACGAGAGTTGTTCAAACATGTTCGTCATAAAGTCAGACGCGCTACTATTTACAAAATGTCTACTTAGTTAAGTACGATACAGTAATGACGTAAGCCACTCCGGTCTAGGCTGTGATGGCTTGTACTCCGAGGGGCTCAAAGCCAGTGGAGACGCAGCATCTGCTAAAGCCACAGAGGACGAGGTCTCTGTCACAGCTATACTCGGTTTGGGCTTTAGAATAGACCGAATTTCATCGTTCTCAGCAGCCCTATTCCGCTGTAAATTCTCCCTAGTCTCCTTCATCCTTGAGAGCTGTTCCCTCAAAGTTCTATATTCTTCCAGAAATTTTTCAAGTTGGGATGCTCGGAAATCAAAATCTTCTATAGGCTGCCCTGTACGTGAATAATCCCGAAGGCCAGATAAATCAAGCAGTGGCGTCGCGGAGGGTACGGTGGGTTGTTCTCTTGAGGGCGATGCAGGCAGACTCGGGTTCCGACGTATCCTGTTACCTCCTGTAGAGAGGTCTAAAAAACTATTCGACCGTCTGCCGGATCTTTGATTACTTTTATCGTATGATCTATCGAGAAAACTGGCTGAGTCTGCACCAGAGCTATTTCTACGGCTATTAAGAAGAGGACTTCGACTGTCTCCATCTTTTTTACGTGGTATTGTATAAAAGTAGTAGGGGTCATGTTTCATTTCACTTCGTAAGTAGGAGGAAGTCCCTAGAGCGCTCATTTCAATAAGGTCCGGGTAATTTTTCTCGCTGTCGCTGCCAGACAAGTCATTGTCTAGTCGCTCGCGTGGTCGGGTTCGCGGACAAGTGCGCGCATTGTTGTTATACCGACTGTTCTCAGATAGTATCTCTACATGCGCACTCATCATTCCAGTAGAGTTGGAGCTTTGAACCGATTCTGAATTACCATCGGGTCTGAAACAAAACATAAAATCCATAAAAATATGTATTACGTATTAGCAATAGAGTTAGAGCTCTACAACTGAGAATACAGTGACTCTTTGTATAACCTAAGTATTATATTCTCGATGTATTATTGTTTGCCTGTCGCAATAGCCTATAATATCACACATCATCGTTGTGCCCTACCCATTTGATACACATAGTGCATTGATTTATGAGGCACACAGAAAGAGCCTTTTTTTGATAGAATAAAACATAAAACTAATTTAAGGACAATTTTAAAATTTAATTTTTTTTATATTATCTAACGTTTGGAGATAGTCCAATTTTAACAAGATTTAACTTTTAAACTAAAGAGGTTATCACTACTACATCACCTAGCAATGTCCGCCACTGCTAGGCAAGCATAACCACAGAACAATATTTAGTTTACACGAAAACGTAACTAAATAATAAATAATAAAAACATATTAATAGGTACCTAATACTTATTATTTTATTTAAAACTTTATACACATACATGTAAAGGCGGACTTAATGCCTGAAACATTATCTACCAGTCTACCATTGAGTGATGCAGAGACAATCAAGTAGGTGCAAAGTACTTAAGTTAAAGGATAGGATATATGTTATAATTAATTATAATATATATATATATATAATATAAATAAATATACATATATATAGTATCATATAATAATACGATATAATAAAATATATAAATATAATAAAATAATCCACATGTAGATGAAAAATAATACATAATTACTTATATGTGTGATGAAACTGCCTTATTTTTCGATAATAATAACTCCCGGACTTTAACTTAAAATACATAACGGTTAGTGGACTTCCTGATTTCGAGAGGAAGCGTTTCTGGATAGATTGGATAGGGAGAGAAGAGTGACCAAATCTGTTGTATGAGAGAAACAAGTTAAGAGAAGATTATTAGCGGAGCGAAGATTTCTATCATGGATAGAACTAAGGTACTGAAAATAAGGAGTCAAGTAAGAATTACTTATTAATAATTACTTATTAATAATTTAGTAGCTAAACAAGTAGTACGTTTTACTTTCAATGCGGATTTTGGTGTTGCAATATAGACTATAATTTTGAAGTCGGTGCCAAGTAAAACAATAACTAGGTATAGGTATTACCAATCTTAATTTGCTATTGTAGTAAGGTTCTTGTAGTATTTACTTGACACCAACTTCAAAATTATAAAAAACTTATTTAATTATTTTCGATTAATTAAATAAAAACACGAATTACTTTGTGCTAAGTAAATTTCTTTATTACTTTTTAGTTTCTTTCTGCTTGAGACGGTTTATTTATTAAATTTTTTTTTACACTTTTCAGTGATTTACATGCGCTTACCCCTTCACAGCGTACCATTGTGATGTTATATTATGAACTGGTGCAAACAATAGACAGACATGAGATTTCAGCAATCCCATTTCATTTGTTTATAATTTATTGAGTAGTTCCGTTGCCTATCTCCGAAGTTCTTCATAAAATGTTCGCCGAATTGAAATAGGACCACTCCGAGAAAGTATTCTTTTAAAAACTACCCAAATCTCTTTAAATGTGCCTGTAAAATTTGAGCAGTTTGCTCTATTTCTCCAGGATTCTATCACCAGATCCTGACATGATGATCATAAGACCACTTAGGAAGTATACCACTTAGGAGGTGATTGGTACGATAACTATACACGTATCTCTACAAACATTAAAATACATCACTTAGTTTTCAAATAAAAGTTATTTCTTTAGTTGCAGTCACGACCTCTTGACATTAAACTACTAAACCGACGGATTAGACTATAATTACTGAACTAATTTTCTCTCGTGATCTCTAGGTTTGTAGAGATTTTCATCACGGCCTCGCCCACGACCCACGTTAATTCGTAGCAGGTTCGCAATCAGTTGCGATTTAGGCACTTGGCTTAACATAAGCCTTTACAGACATAAAAATCCAACGTATAAACGTTTAGTGGCTGGTTGAATCATTTTGCGGTTCTATTTTATTTTGTATTGATATTAGTTACGTGATTTATTTATTATCTTAAAATTATTTATGATAATAAATTATATCAAGATAAATAACTAGGCAATTTTAATTTACATTTGGGCTTACATAATCTCTAGAACTTAACAACTAATTAATCAAATAATAAATCTGACAAATTCTTCGAAAATTTTAGTTTTTAGTAAATTTCTAAAATTTAAATCAATATTATATTTTACTTACTAAATGGTAAATCTCTTTTTAAATATATAGGTAAGTATTATGTATTGACAGACATATTTCATTTATGTTCAAAAATGTCAAGAAAACATTTTTAACCGCTCGTTATCCAAAGAAATGTAAAAAAGGTGTGATGGAGGACGTGTAGGTATAAAAGTTTTGAGGCGAAAATATTATAATGATTTCTGTAAATGGAAACATTACTTAATACTCAAAATACGAGTATACATTTGACAAACTATACGATTCCAGACTTTTTTGCACTTTTGACCCGTAGTTAGTTTTTTTTTTTGTTTTATTCCAGTTACATCTACTAAATCTAAACTAATATAAGAGAAAAGATTTGAATTTCTGTACGTTATTTTGCAACGATTTAAGTAAATATCTACGTTACAGATTGGAAAATTTTTTTTCCTTTAGAAACCAATAACCTACCAAAGTGACTCCACCCCGCCTAATGGTAAGCAGTCAGTGGAATCCAGAAGTGGCGGCCACTATACCAAAAGCCATCGTCTTAAACTGCTGGTATGGTGGCCTCCACTATGGCGGCTAGGAATGGGGTCAGGGGAAAGGAATAAGGGAGGTGAGGAAAGAGGAAAGGGAGGAAATCGGGCCTCCGGCGCTCTCACTCACCGAACGAAACGCAGTAGTACAGATACTACTACTCTTAAGTAGATCTTCTATGAGAGGGTAGTACTTTCCCGGACGATCCGGCCCATTCATGCTGAAATCAGCGTGGATCTACTACCGTAACTTTCAGTATCTCAATATTTTAAGTGCCTTTGTAAATCTGAATGATGCATTACGACACTATTGCTATTATATTTTTCGTGGGCGTTCGTTGTGACCCCGAACAAAACTTTTGATACCGAAGCAAAGCGAGGCCGGACCTCTAGTATAGAATAAAAGTGATACTGCAGCTGAGGCACTTAGATAGACATTATCATCTTTCCATCAACCCTAGAGTGTAAGACATTTTACGCCAATATCTATCATACACCCCCATAAAAGAACCATAAACCAACATACATGAACATAACACCTCAATTCTGTAACTTTTATTGATAGTTACGAAAGATATAAAATTGACCAATACAATATACTTGAATACATTTATGAATATACAGGAGTAATAATATCATCTTCATGTATTCCACTCTAAAACTTTGTCCCTTATCGAACTACTCATATTGTACCTCAATTCGTATCCCTTCATTTAGACCTTTGACGATGTCTCGTATCTGTTTTATTACAAGATACCCTATTTAGCTGCCCTAGCTAACACTATGGCAAAACAAACATAGTTTTCATTGCAAACATTTGATAAACTAATATTATATTTAGACATACGGAAGTAAAAGGACATTAATAGATTTAACGTATGGCTTATAGATTAGGTAATTATTGCTTTAAAGTAAAATCTCTGCAGTTTTGTAATTATTTAATGTGTATTAAGTACTTGATTTAACCGTTAAAGAAATCATTACTGTAGTATACACCCTATTTTGATCATTTATTTTACTGAGATATACGTCGTTGTTAAATGAGAAACATGAAAAGTACGTATAATCAGTGTAAGGCATTTACAATAAAATTTTCTCCATTAATAATGAGAAAAAGGATAGTTTTCAGTTTCTTTAAATTTAACTGATTCTGAATAATCGACATAGTAATAAGATTATATAACAAAAATTACCGTATATTATAGTTGCTGAAACGCGGTATGTGCAGGTCTCGTTCAGCTAAGTTGCCTCGCGCGTTTGACGCTTCGAAGTCAGCTCGCCGCCAGCCTGCCTCTAGTGGAGGTGTCACCGAACAGTCTCTTTCTTGTCGCATCTCCCCTCTTATATAGCCTTCAAATTCATCTTCCGGGTCATGTGATGGCACATTTCTATAGTCCCCTCTTTTACGGGCACTATCGGAGGATATAACTCTGGGTACTTCTGCATTATTTTTAAAATTTGCTTCTATTTTTTCGTAACTATCGTCACGATGGTTTGACGTCACTATCTGTTCATTCCATCTATCTAATTGTCTTTTCTTACGAGTCTCGTATACACACAATCCTACTAAGCACGAACTTAACACTATCACCGCGGACACAGCCACACCCGCCATAAGTGCACGCCCTCCAAAACTTTTATTTTCAGGTCTTTTTTCTATAGCTACACTTAACACCACTTCTGCTTTTCCAGCACGGTTCTCAGCATTACACGTGTAAAATCCTGCGTCTTGTAGATCTGCCGAAGTTATAGTTAAATTGCTAGTCTGTCCTTCGCTACGTAACATAAAAGCTCTACCAGAATTGACATTATTTGAAGTAGTATTAGCGAGTAAACGCCCAGCACGCACCCATCGTACTCTCGGCGCAGGTACACCGCTCACGCGGCAAACTAACGTCACCTCATCGCCTTCCATGCCTTTGAACTGATTTGACGTTGCACTAACTTCTGGCCTGCAAGCAAACTCCTCCAGATCTAATCGATCCCATGATTGAGACACCAGTCGAGTCGGTAATGCACATTCAGGAACAACCGTTGCTGGAACATTTTTTCTGATCATCCAATCTCGCAATGGTCTTAGTGCACAAGTACATTCCCAGGGATTACTTGCAAGTTCTAAACCTTTCAAAGATCTAAGCGATGCTAATACCGCCACATGAAGTACTTGCAATCTATTTTTACTAAGCTCTAAATATTCCAGAGAAGACTCGAGTCCTGCAAATCCTCGTGGCTCTATTTCGGTAATTTTGCAAGCGCTGAGCGTAAGTCTCACTAGATGAGGGAGTGGTATAAAGGATTCGTCTCCAACTTTGCTAATGGGATTACCACCGAGCCGCAGTTCTCTAAGCTCTGGGATTGAGTCAAACGAATGTGACGGTATTGTTTCGAGACGGTTACGGGAGAGATCAAGTTCAACGAGATTTACGAGTGCACGGAAAGCGTACTGTCTTATAGTTCGGACATTGCATGAGGGAAGATAAAGCCGTTGTAGATTGAGAAGGCCGGCGGCAGCGAAGGCGTCATCGCGAACTAAGGGCAAGCGGTTTTCAGATAAGTCAAGCAGTTGCGTAGTGGGGTCGAGGCGTGGAGGGACGGAGGTGAGGCCGGCGCGAGCACACAGGGCTGACTCCTTGCCGGAGCGCCACTTGCACTCGCAGTGACGCGGGCAGTCGGCGGAGACGGCCGCCGCCAGTGCCAGCATCAGCAGCACCCACATGCTCTGCGCCTGCTCACCCTGCGCCGCACCTTTCGTCCTCACCTCCCAGCGTCATCCCCTGAACCACGTGTGCCCTGCAAACAACAAAACACATTTTAGTTAAATCTTTTAGAAGTACACTTAATTCCATAATCTGACTGATAAGCATAATTTATGTTCAACTTCTTTAACCCTAAAATAATAAACTTCCAGGAATGTTTTCTATGTGTAGGTATGTACATGAGAAATAATATTTGATACGTATGATAGTCGTCAACGGATACATTTTATTACATACGTACTTAACTTTATTTTGTGGCTGCCCATAAACTTTATATTATGACTTGACCGAAAAAAAGAAAAATGAGTTCGCTACCCTGCAGTTTATATACCTTTGCTGTACTACTGTAATATCAAATACTAGACAGTTACGTTTAATTATCGTGTACATTAAGCCTAAGCAACATATGTATATGTAGATATATATATAAATACATATAAACAGTTGCTACTAATAGCTAAAATTAATTAAGTCAATCAATGCTTGAAAGTTTATATGTAATATCGATCTTATCTAATAGGTACTATTAAACCAATACGAAACGTTCTCGTGTCTGATTTAAACACCTCTTTATAATTATTACACTACAATCCAAAGCAGCTGAGCTGTTTCAATAACGTGTTAAAAAATTAAAAGCACAAGACTATATTTATAACGTTCATAGCTAATAATACAAAGTTATCTTCGATCTCGTATACGTATATTAAGTTATGCAAGTTAATTTCATTTATACCACGGCTATTAGCCCACAAGTCATTCTTGCCGCATTCAAAGAACTTTTTTGCTACTTTTAATCAGCTGAATAATGTATCACTTAAAAATTTTATGCATGATTCAATGTCAGAGTATCCGTATTAATGAAGTATTGCATTTCTAAGATTGATAAAGTAAAATAGTATAGAAAAATACGGTGTATATACAAATATTTGACGTTTCAAGCAGTCCTTAGAAATAAAATATATTTATAGCTAAGTATTAGCATAACTGTATCTAAGAGAATGTCATAACATGAACATAGACCAAAAACTATCACTTCAATAATACAATAACACGAACCTTACTAATATTTATATTTATTAGGTTTTGTTAACAAAGTAGGCTGTATTTGAGAAAGTAACCTCTTTGTATTAGCAAGCTTTCGTGTCTCATATGTGATTTTACAGCTCTGCCTATATTATGACAATACTGAAATCATTTAGAGCACCTAACTACGAGTATTAGCATTGTTACTCAAGCAGTAAGTGTAAGTTAAACGATGGTGACCGCTTACTATAAAAAGACCTGTATGTTTGTTTGCTGTATCTGGTTATTGTGCAATGGAGGAACATGGTTATCTGATGATGAACCTATTTCGTATGCATGCGATTGAAGATACAAAATTCAACATCAAGCAAATACTTTTTAAGTTTAGCTCGAACATTACGCAACACTGAAAACACAGGAAGGCAACCTGACTAATGCGGAAAAACACCTAAAGTCAGAGTGCTGACATTAAGTGCCCAAATCATAAAAGATAAAATAGTGTAAAATATATAATCCCAAAAAAGACTTATAGTAAATAATTTTTGGCAGTAAGGTTTATTGTTTGTGAGCGGTACATTACATTATCCATATATTATAACATAACCTTGGTGGGTCTTCTTCAAAGACTGTGCGTAACAAACGACTCTTTATATGACCACTCAAAGCCAGCCGCTGACAATTCAAACTATAATTTATTATTTTGAACATAATAGGTATGTAAACCTCTTGAATATTCCTAGGGTAATAGAGCTAAATTGCTTTCTCCTATTCGTCCGTAACTCAAATCCATCTGTAGTGATTGCTCTTTATTCTAATGCTATGCAAATGGACAATAAAGTACATTTACATATCCATAATTATTAACCTAGATGCTTTGATATCAGTTAAATATATATCTAATAAGTAAAAATATCATAGCATGACCTTTGCCTGAATGGTTAAGTAAAATATCACACAACTATGTTTTTTCGCCAATTTAAGAAGGATAGCTGCATTGTATTTATTTATTTCTTCTTACACACAGAATGTATAACGGCGGACTTAATGCCAATGGCATTCTTTACCAGTCAACCGGGCTCTACCAGTCAGCCGGGCTTATACAGATGGAGAAAGCTACAGAGCGATCCAAACATGCTTTTGTCTCGTAAAATATTTGTTAAAGAAAGAGTAAAGAAGTTTAGATTTCAAAATAAACTCCAGATGCGCTGTTCACTTTCTATGCCATAGATTTAGTATACTTGTTCCATAAAACATTTTACATTTTCAGCGGGGTGAGAAAATACCTACTAAAGCTACTATTTTACATTGCAACAACTCTAATTACACAGCAGTAAATCTGGAGTGTGGAAAGTTTCAGTATACGAGAACCATACCGTTCATTCTACCCAGTAACAATTGCGTGTTTGAACATCGTATGCACAATACGTAGGCCCAATTATTCGATTCCACGTGGCGTAGGTATTACATGTGTGCCGTGAGGACAATGTAGGACACCAGGGCATATACTACACACACGAAAGGGTTCAGACGGTACACCGTACTCATTTTAAAATTGCCACTCAGGGACTATTAATAAACTCCTGCATACAAAAATGTTAGTTATATTTTAGAACGAAACTTTTTATTGGCTGTAGTGGACGAGCTGCCCAATAAAAATGTTAAGTGAAGGTAGCCGTTCGTTGAGAAGCACAATTAGTTTTTATAAAAAACTGAAGTGGTTACCGTAACCTATACACATCGCTATGTTTTTTAAGGAGTGCAGAAACAATGCTAAAAAAACACAAACAAGCCGAAGGAGGTACATAAGAAAGGCTACTGAGGCAAATTTGGATTTAAAACACTCAATACTTCACAGTCACTCTATACTTCCTAACTAGTGTGATAATGGCAGTGGTCTTTGATAGGATAGCGGTACTTCCTCAGGGTGGCTATTAGAATTAGAGCGTGCCTACATTTCGAAAATACAAACAACAATCTTAGTATTTGCCCATTTCTATACATAAATGCCATCAAAAGCTATGTCAGTATCCGTACTTGAATGTCTCGATACATAAAGGGTAATAAACGCGCAGCCAGTTAAATCTAGTCCACATTTTAATCCTTTGATTGTCGTTTACGCCGAACTAAATCTGTCCTCTGACGCAGTACTAGATTTATACGCTCGGAATACTGCGTACACTGAAACTTTATATACACTCGACCCGATCAACGAGTTAACGTACACTGATAAAAGTTCACGTTAAATAATTTGAAGACTTCGGCAAACAAAAAAGTTTAACC
Organism: Parascotia fuliginaria; assembly: GCA_963082885.1. Lineage (NCBI taxonomy): Eukaryota > Metazoa > Arthropoda > Insecta > Lepidoptera > Erebidae > Parascotia > Parascotia fuliginaria. Next base: position 9,806,973 of record OY720177.1, on the reverse strand, counting down.
TTTTGGATAAAAAGGGCTAACGTTTTAATACACATCACCCCTTAACGTTTTATCCCTAAGTCTACAAAGTCTTTGAATAATTTAAAATCAATTGAATTGCTTTCGAAATTCGGTATTTTCTCATAAAATATATCAATAACGAGTTTTAATAGCCTTATCAGTGCAGAGTAACTGCCCTTCTCATGCGGAGAAGAAAGGATTAATCACCATGCTTGCTTAAAGCAGATTGACAATTTCAGAATTAAATACATATTATTATATTTTAGAATAAATACCTATATTTCTAGTAAATATACCTGCCTCGGTGATTCAGTGATACTACATATGTCTGGAATGCCACGCAAAGCTTTGATCTCAGGCTCCAGTGAAGTGATATTTTCAATATTAGCGCGGAGTCTGAAAGAGTGCCGCAACTGGCTCACCACGATAGCTAGCAAAACATGGGCCTTATACACCTCTGTCTATAAAGTCTTTGGTTAAAAAAAAGTGGCACTATATTATAGTTTAATAAGATTTTTCAATAAGATTTTTTTGATATGATCTAATGCCGTATGATAGTAATGATCTAATGTAAACTTACAAATACATTATAATTTTTCAACAGTCACATTTTGGTTAGTTTCACACCAACGTTGTAAAGGAGACAGGTGCACGTACCGCTTAGTCGTCATGACTACTAATTTTAACAGTTAATGTACAATTTACACTTAATAACATAGAAAACATTCAATTGATATTAAAATTTCACATTGAATATAACTAGCGGAAAAGTGTCCCAATTATTTACGACTAGCTTTCCTTGTCGACCTTTCAAGCCTCTAAGGAAAATGTAAACGCCTTTTATTGTACCTCTTTCACTGTAACATTAAAATTAATTTGCTTTTATGTTGCTTAATGAGTCCGTTTGTGGAAACTAACGAGTTGACACTACTTATTAAACGTTACTTAGTTTTATTTCCGTTTAATTTATATGAGACATACTTAGTTTTAATAGTAGCTAGCTTTAACTAGCTTAGGTACTAGTTAATTAGGTCAATGTCTATAGGTAATGTATTTTATATAAATTCGAAGGCCGAACACTTAAAAATAGTGGCCGTCTTTACGACTTGTTGTAATAAATGCTTGTTATTTTATAGCGTGAGGTCTTTCCAAAATGAAACAATAAATCTTTGTTATAAGCTATAATAAATAGTTGCAGCGATATATTGGTACCGTTTGATATATTAATAAGTAATAGTACGTAATAGACCAATATCTAAGATGTGCACGTGTTTATTTGTAACAATAAATGTACAGGTACAAAACGCTTCGATCCTCGATCAGTGCTGGCAATGCATAACGTAAGACAAGTCGTTCTATACAAGTTCGTGACCTTATTTGACGCAATATATGTGCGTACGAACATTTTAGGAGAAAATTCTTTGAAGGCATTATTGATACAAACCGACAGGCGGATGACGACGGACAAATTTATATGTTAGGGAACGGATAAAGAATACTAATACTTACGACTACATTGCACGAGAACAACCGAAATGGGAGTGACTTACAGAAATAATGTTGAGTGTAGAAGTTCCGGCGTACAACACATAATATTATCTACATAATATGCTAGAATAACTGAGTCTGGTACTTTGCCAAAACAAACAAAAATAAAGTTTTGAAAGAAAGGCAGGACGAAACTAAGAACTTCTCTCACTCTGCACCTGAAACAGTCGGGTTGAGCAACTACCTTCACTTTAAAAAAGATCATGTGACATGTACCTATAACCTTGCTATTAATGATTTCAAGTGCTCCTATGGGAAACATGTAATATCTACTGCTGCTATGATCCCGATGGATATTGTGTCTTATTGGCTTATACAATATTGAACAAACATATTCCAAAAAGTCTTTGTGACTAAGACATTTAAAAAAATGGACTCACCAAAACCTACTTAATAATACTCTTTTATGTATACTGTTATTTAGATTTTATTAGTTTGCTTTGTTTTCATAAAAAATAAAACCATTTAAAATTTTACAAACTAAAACTAGGCGTAAAATAAATTTAATTTAACTTATAGTAGAACCACAATATAAAAACACTAGTTGCCCGCAGCGTGGTTTCATCCGCGTTAAGTTACATCTTTATCATTTTTTAAACATGACTATATTGTCGTGAAAGATTTCACAAACTGTAATACTAAGTACACGATCGAACTAAACGTATATTATGTTATAATCAGCAACCACCTATTCCAAAATGTCAAAATAATTCGTATTTCATAGCTCCGAAATAAACTTACACAGTCCGAGATAAAAATAGTAAATGCAGTTCAATTTAAACGTTTTTAAATCCTAGAATTTTTAAGCTCCTTTCCAATGAAACTCCGGTAGAGCAAAAGTACCTAACCAGCTGAAACATCTGCTAGTTCATAGTAAATTAATCACGTTAAAACTACGGCGACACAGTAAAACTGGGGCGATAGCGTTTTAACCAAAATTTTGCTCGTCGTCACTTCATAAAACGGATATATCCAACCTCATGCATTGAAACTCACACATAAAGTAAAACAATTAAAATACATGTACTTTATTTCCATACACACATAGAATTCCAATACTGAAATTCACTCCTCAGTTTGATTGGTCTCTGCGAAAGGAGACATTTATGTATATTATTAAGACGGGAACTATATTAAGATTTTCGTCGATTTTTGTTTATTGTGGGTAGGCAATTTTTATTCGTCCCTTAAAATACACGGCAATGACGTATACCATTAAATCAATAAGCTATGCGTACCAGTCGCGAATATTGCCGCTGAGTGATCCAAACATTCGTAACATGTGCTAAACATTTCACAAAATACGTATATAACATAACTAGCTTTCTCCCGCGTCTTTAGTTACTGCTCTGGTCCCGTAGCTAGAAGCGTGATGTTACATAGCCTATAACCTTCCCCAAGAACTGGGCTATCATACGCAAAAATAAATATTTAAATCCGACTCGTAGTTCCTGAGATTAGCGCGTTCAAACAAACAAGCAAACAAACTCTTTTGCTTTACCTAATAGTATAGATATTAATTAGGTTCAAGTACAGTAATATGGAGGAAAGAGTAACATCATACAAGCTATACTGAAGTCATGATGGCCTAATGTTTACAGTACCTACCTGCCTCTAAGGCCCTTACCGTAATCTGGGAAAATACCAATGTGACGTAAATACTAAGTTTATTCTGAACATTACTAACACACGGTTATTTCAACGATAACTAGAGTTTATTTGACTACTAGTAGGTATTACTCAGATTTTAATGATTGTAGAACTTTACTTACTGAATACTAAAAGCATGGATGACAGGTCGTTGCTAATTTATGCAAGTGCTTAGCAATAAAACTCCAAGCTTATATCAACGAACATCAAAATATGAGGCTTTTACTAGCACATATTAAAAATACGACCAGGTACGGATTGGCCGTAATCCCAAAACACACAAAATGTTTTATTAATTTTATTCATATACCGTCGTCGAGAAGTGCACTGCGATCGCTAATCCACCTGCCAAACATGTTATGATAAAATCCTACCAACATTGAGGAGATGCTTGAGTCCAATAGCGGACTTCTATCGATTAAGATAATAGAAATAAATGATGGTGCCAATAGATAATCTTATCAAAAAAGCCTCAGTTTGGATAGAAATGGACCATATTATGTGTATATGTTACGGCTAAAAGCCAAAGTGCGGCTATTTCTAGTTTTAGCCGGCAAAATCTAGGTGTAGCCTTTAATAATGAGGTAAAACTAGATCTAGTCTTTATGATGGTGGGTACAACTGAATATAGTAAGCCATTAATGGTTAACAGACTACTATCAACACTATTACATCAAAATACCTATCTTTCGACATCCATGACTCAACGCTTAACTTTAAGTACACATAATCAACATCTTATATCATTGTACTAGCGGTTCTAATTTCCAACCTTGCCATATACAAATAGTTTCTATAGTGAACAAATAAGTACATAGTTTAGACGCCTTCGTGACGAGCAAAATCACTATTTCCATAATCACAAAGTCATTACTGTCTTGACATTCTAGAGCACAAAACGTGAGAAGCAATCTGCTGAGTACTTCATCCTTTAGTATGTTGACACTTATTACGAAGGATGTATTGTGATCAACATAAACCCATAAATAGAAAGTTTTGTATAGCTGCAATTAGGATATCGGCTGATAATGTTCTTGGACGCTATCTATTATGAATAGTGTATGATACATTTAATCATTTATCTATTCTTCAAAATCACGTTAATAGTTGGTTGTTTTAGCATTAATGGACCAAATAGATCGGCAAAGTTCTATCCTCTCACTGAATATCGACGTAAAATAAGTTTTCATAATGTTGCGTTTTGATTAATGAGTGAGAGTGCCAAAATGCCCAATTATCTCCTCCGTTCTCCTTTTTGCTCCTCCTCGGAAATTCTTGTTTACTTTCCGGTACGACAACGACTTATCTATTGTTGCCTTGTTTCTATGATGTTTAGAGAGCATAAGAATATCTATAAGTTAGTTTAAGATAAGCCACAGTAGTACAAAAGTACAGAGGGCACTCTAGTGTTACATATTTTTACGCCTGTGTGAGGATGATTCAATCAAACAACATCGCATTGTGGTAAATGATGAAGTGACCACTAAAACCTTCATCATTCATTATTTTTTTAACATTACTAGGTCATTAAGATGCTGTCGGTTTGACAGATTACTCGCTATTGTGATGGAGTATTTACTAGTGTTATTTAACTAATATTAGAAAGAGTAAGATTTGATTTTTTGTATGTTAGTTTATTGTTATGTCGCGATTTAACTCAAAATCTAGATCACCGTATGAAAGCTACAAATATGACGGGTAACATAGCCTATATTTAATTATGTTTAACATATTTTTTTAATTATTTTCGAAATTTCAATTTTATAAGCGCCTTTGTAAACCTGAATAATGCAATACGACACTATTGCAATGATATTTTCCGTAGGCGTTGAGTTTTCGGAGTGCTTATATATGTAAATAACATTAGTAGTGAAAACCAAAAATTTGTGATTGTTAAAACAATGTTGTAAAAATCCTATTTGTATTCTTGTGTGAAGCCAGGGCGGATCGAATACTCAATATGCGATAAAAGTGGTATAAAACTTGTGGTAGTGTATAAAAACTTAAAACTATGTTAGTGATACTTCAGTTACAGTACGTGCCTGTGCGTCCATGTGGAGCTTGTCAGCGCCCTGCGGCCAAACTTCTCATCCAAGACGAGGTGCAGATAGCACAGTCCTTGCACCACAAACGCCTCGAAGTAGACGTTATGAATAACGAAAATGAAAACCCGCAAATGCATAGCTACTTCCTTTCTTTCTGTTTTACAACTAAATTAATTCTGTGCGTTTTGGCAACTAACTTAACTAACGCAAGTGACATTATGAAAACTGCAGAAAATTATTTGTTTTTCGTTCATGTTGTTGTTTCTTTCGCTCAGTAGTGGTAGAAATTTGATCGTAATTCATAAGTTCAAACGTAATTAAGGTTCTTTTTCAAAGATCTATAGCCATTGCAAGATGTATTTTTAATTCACAGCTATTAATTTAATTATTAAGTTACGGTAGCAGATCCACGCTGGTTTCAGCATGAATGGGCCGGATCATCCGGGGAAGTACTACCCTCTCATAGAAGATCGACGTAAGAGTAGTAGTATTCGTACTACTGCGTTTCGTTCGGTGAGTGAGAGTGCCGAAGGCTCAATTTCCCCCTTTCCTCTTTCCTCACCTTCCTCACTCCCTTCCCCTAACCCCATTCTCAGCCGCCATAGTGGAGGCAACCATACCAGCAGTTTAAAACGATGGTTGGCTTTTGGTATGGTGGCCACCACTTCTGGGTTCCACTGATTGCTTACCATCAGGCGGAATGGAGTCACTTTGGTAGGCTAATATAAAAAAAAATAACTGTTTATTTCAATAAAAGACAAAATAAAATTCATTTTCATTTTCATTTTTTTAAAGTCAGCACACACTCTTAACTGTCACACCTTCCTATCAAACTTAACAACTTCATTTTTAAATAGAAATAACGGTGCCTGGGACTATACTTGTTTCTACAATACAAACTAAACATATACAAATCTAAAATTGCAAACTGCACTGAAACTTAATTGTTATCTACGGATCACAAGCAATTTTCTTGGCAGTACCATAGATAGAGAATAATATACAGTAGAATAAACTAATTGCTACATCGTTTCGAAGCAAACACAAAATACGAAATTCCACTATACACGAACATAAGATAGTATTACATAAACAATATATTAATTGGGGTCTCATTGCAAATTTTGGTAACGTATGCATGTTTTACCGCAAAATACCTAACTTAGGTTTACGGAGAACTGATAATTTATCATATGAAATATGTATTATAGCTAATGTTACAGTTAACATAATATGTTTTGTACCAAATTTAATTTTATGCAACTTAAAACACCACCGTAGGCCGTAGTAACCAATCGTTTTAGAGATTGTGGCGACCATACAGTGCCGGACCATTTATACTATTGAAAAGTACTATTGATAGTACAACCTGTACCTACCCCACTGGCTACTTAGCATTAAACAGAGTAGAATAATAATTATTATTATGTATGAAAAAATAGAACCCAAATATAAATAAGTATACAAATTAACATACCTATATCGTGACAGCGTATTTTGTATATAGATTGTTAAGCGCCCGCACTCCTAGTATTTACTCTGAGAACTGTAATTATTTGACATAAATATTTTACGGTGACACCGCGCCGCACCGGTGAAACACCTACATAACCCATGGTAGAGCTAGGCCACGTATGCTCGCCCATAGTAGCACGTTAACGATAGCAGTAAAAATGTTATAGCTTTATGTATGAAGAATTTCATGGTTTCAGGTAGCCAGGCACAAACTCAACAGTATCTAAATTAGTGGACACTAAAATAGTCTACTGAATGAGTTTAGCGCAGGACTTTAATTAAATGAATAATCAAAAAAGAATATATCGAGAGGTGACTGGTCAACATAGTTCAGAATTTGTAATTAATAGGTTTGCCATCCGAGAAGGTAAAATAACTAAAAGAAGAGTAGAAGAAGGGAACCTATAATAGGAAATATCAAGCAGATCACACAAGATCCCAAGAGTTGAAATGATTTGAGTTGAATGATGAAATCAACTTCAACAACAATATTCAATGAGGGAATAGGTATGTACATATTTCTCCAATCTATCGACCTATTTAGAAAGGATCTACTATACCATTTTGTTCAAGCTCTTGATACGAGTCAGCAATACATCAGATAATTCTGATAAAAACAGTATCACAATTTTTACAATCAAAGAAATAGATAAGAGTACCAATTTGTCTACGTATCTTTAACTATGTTGGAAGCGGATTTATCATAATATTTGCAAAATTCTTTCATCTTTGAATTGGGTAATTCTATTTTTTTCGGATTCGACAGTGAAACGTATTTAGAATCTACTCTAGTGCAGTAGTTGTCTTGTAAATATATATTTAAGTATTCTAACACCACAATGTTTACATACCGCATCTGCGTCATTTGCATTCCAGCATTACAAAGGTGAGAAAAGGACACGGGTTCGCAATTCACAATCTTGCCTTTATATCTCCAACAAATAAACTGCCCTCATTATCATATTTGTATAATTTTATAAGGGACATAATCAGCATGATACTTTCTAGGGTGCCAATATCTTTTAATTTTAAGAAGCTTTTCTTTCATCAGTAAATTATGTGTAACTATTTAGGTGTAGGTAACCTCCAAAGTAAATCATAATCTACTGCATCTAAAACATCAACTGATGTTCAAGGCGTTCAAGTTTATTTTGTTCGTTTCTTTGTGTCCTCCTGTACAGTAGCTGCCTTAACAGCTTAACCGATTTTGAAGTGTGAGGTGTCATTAAATTTGTTTATCTCTCCAGAGTGTCATAGGCTATGTGATGTCAGCACAAATCCAATATGGTGGACAGTAGAAACTTATCATAAAAATCGAGTCAGATTAGCACAAAGAAGTTTCACAAAAAAAAATCACACATACTTTTGATACCGGAGGTCGTGGGTTCGATTCCCACCCAGGACAAACCTTTGTGTGATGAGCATGATTGTTTGTTCTGTGTCTAGGTGTATCTTATATTCTATAATATGTATGTATTTACAAAAAAAAAAAAAGTATATAAGTAGTATATCAGTTGTTTAGTATCCATAACACAAGAAAATATAATTGCTTAATTTGGGGCTAAATGGCGCTGTGTGCATGTGGTAGAATATTATTATTATTATTATTAACTATTTTATAAAATGAATAAGCTTGAGTTATTCACAATATAATAAAAGTCGTTCACAAAGTCATATCGAGAACAGCGCGTTTTCTTCGTTAACTCAACAGCAATTGCAATTGCGATAAAGTTTCTGTTCGTTCCCTCTTATTCCCGATCAGATGAATTTCTGCACCGATCACATATTGATTCTATCTTATCTTCACTTTTAGCGGTATAATTAAGAATTGATCGAATCGCTTATTGGCATTGGATAATCTTCAAAAGGGACGTCGCGGTCAGCAACATTCACATTCCTGTGATTTTTGTGGACCGTGTGTGTCGAATTATATGCGTAAATGACAACATTTGTTTTATAGCTTGCTGTCATGTTGTAACCCGTAAAACTGTGGAAAACTGGTGGGTTTTATTTAACACTAACGTGCATTTACACCTTCGTATGCATTTAATTCCTGACAGTCAATGTTTTGTGACACACTATGTTTGAAATAAAGGTCAAAGTTTGCAACATAGAATTAAGGTGTTTTATTTTAATTACATTATTAAATGGAGCAGTGCCCTGAATACTATTTTTCTCATCTACGTCTCTTCACTTATAGTATGTTCCAGGGTAAGTTAAGAAACCAAATAATATTTTTTTAGTCTAAAGACTAGTAGTTAGAAATTGACGAAATTGATGACCTGGCAGAACCAACACAGGTGCCATAGGAACGCTCAATTCTATGTAATGTATGTGTATATTTTATGCATTGCGCTGGAAAATGTTGTACGGCTCTGATGAGGAAAAACCGGGCAGAGTTTTGAGTCCAATATGGAGGATTGATATATCAAAACACATAAATCTTTAAACACTTAGCATAGCATGTTTATTATTTTGTATGATTTTTTTATCGAAAAGCATTTGCATTACATGTGGTTTTCATTTAGGTAATGAAAGTTCTATTTAATTGTTGTGTTATGTGTAAAATGTATTATTAAGAATATTAAACCTTTTATTTTACACGCACATTTTCAAAAGGCGCCCGGTATTTATATTTTAATTTCTAAATTATTTGAATTACATATTATACCTACATATGTAATTGCACGCTTATAGTGAAAAAAAATACACACATTATATTTATACAGAAAGTCAGAAAATAAAATTGCTTTGAGTATATAATCGTCGTTAAAATATCGTAAAGTGGGGTACTATATTTATAGGATTCGAGCAAATTTTTTTTGGTAAAAGGTGTTATAAAAATACATTTGTTAAGCAAAAATTAAAGAAAGTTTTTAACTTAACCTTAATACGTTTTGACTACACATAATGGCGGCGCGACATAAGCATATTCTTGGCTTTTTAGTGACATTGCAGTCGCTACGCAAATATCTTAGCCATACCACAGATAAAATAATACTATACGTGTGCCATACAATACGTTTGTAAGAACTATTTTAAATGTAGAAGCAAAATACGACTCTCTGACACTCTCTATACTTGCATTCGTTGAACTTGCATACTTGAATTTTATTTAATAGATTTCTCCAAAGTGATACATGCAATGTTTTAGTTCTTTAGTTTATGTAAAGCAGGGCATCGTTTGAGTATTTTGTTATAGTCTACGAAACATTCAGTTTAACAATGTGCTTAAGTGTTTCATAATAAAGTTTTATAAAATAATTTAGTTGACTTTGTCAATATCAAACAACGAAGCTGTTGTCAACCATATGAGGCTAAAGGAAGGGCGTCGAGCAATAAGTTAACTTTCTGATACTTTTCTATCCAAATATCCAAATATGTCCACTAGACAAATACTGACACTATCACGTAGGTTTTATGAGAAGGTAGATAGTGTGCCAACCGATCTGCATCGTACAAGTTAAGTATACCTAGTGATACCAGTTCCATTCTCACTACAAAATAATGACTTCTCCTCATACAGAGAAGGCTTTGACCACGAGATCAGCTTTGTATGTTCAACTTCTTTACATTACGAGTATATGTATACCCGTATAAGAAGCTCGTGATGATTATATTAATATTATGATTATTGTAAGTCTAAGTTTCATCACGATGTTTCCTTCATTCCATGTAAATAATGTTCCAGGTATGCACATAAGACTTTTAAAAGTCACATTACCGTTAAAGCTGGGTGCGTTAGCCATCACGACAAGGTTGTTTGCTAATTTTGTAAAATCAAACCTCATTAAACTAACAAATTTCACGTAGTAATTAAATAAAGAGTAGAAAATACGTAAAGATTAAACCTCAATGTTTAACCCAAGTATTTTGGGAATGTTCTATTTAATTACAATGAAGTGGCACTTTAAATCTTTACTTTGCCTATAAAACTTATTGTTTATCGCATTTTTTAATACCTACAATATTTAATGTAGAATGTGTGCGTGCGCTTTCAGAACTAAATTGTCTCACACAAATATTTTACTATGTCCCCGGTACAAACGCACATCATTTTATATATCATTTCATACCTTGACGAATAAGCTTGCCACTCACCTGGTGACAAGTAGTAAGTACTACGTATTGACATGGCTGTATTCTCATTGCTGAAACAATGTTAAAAAACACTGACTGTGTAAGAAGAGGTGAATGAAGAAGAAAAAGGAAGAGGCACTCACTTTGAATAGTAAAATTTCTTAAATAATAATCTAACAAGATAGTTGCCAGAATTTTGTATCTATTACATTTTTATTATTTTGTATCTGATATAAATTACTGGTAACTATTATGTTAGGTTAAAAGCAGTACAAAGGTCTAGGGTAAGTAAATATTATCGCAATATTAAACTATCAGTCTTGCTACTTTACGTTGATGACTTTAGAATTTTAGGTGTTCTCCTTGTTAAACTTTATCGAAGTTGCAGAAGCAAGTTTCCAGTAAGGGTGGCGTACCTATTAATAAGTACGTACCTTCTTTAAATCTGTATACAGTTTTTGGTACAAGATTTAAAAGCTGCCTAGATAGATATTCAAATCAATACTTTATGCATTAAAAAATTTGTTGATGGTAATGCATGCATATCATCACGCGAATCCATAATAGTTAGGTAGGTCATACACATGCAATGAGTGATGTGACTTTGATAATGAGCAATATCTATAGAATTTAACTAGAAGCCGCTTCAGTTTTTGTTCAATAACACACCACTACTACCCCAAGATAGTCCTTGATACTCTTTTTCATATGTAACGGCACGGAAAATTACTGATAAGATATCTGTAACTTTTGACTCATCAGTGTCATGATTTCATCATCATCATATCAAAGAAAAGACGTCCACTTCTGGATATTGGCCTCCCACAATGTTCACCACCTTTCACCGCCGCTCGTGAGCCGCCCTCATCCATCGGTTGTCCGTCACCCTTATACATATGACATAATATGCCTGTATAATAAAGAAACAGCGCCTCCGGTAAATCGCCCTCTGAGACCTAAATTTTCCCATACAAATATTTTACATGACATCCGTGCACCATCCGACATCCGCGATATCGTTGTAGACATACTGTATTTACAACATGAATTCTCAATTCAAAATTCACTTGAATTGAGTGTATTTTGTTAAGAAGGATTTTGATTACACTACACGCTCACTAAATAACTTGTCAAACTACTGCGTAATGTAATTACTACAAGCCGTCTGTACAATTTATGGAAAAAATATCACATTAAATGTCGATTAAGTCTGTTCGGGGCTTTAGCGTCGGCGTCGCAGAGCTGTGGTCCGCCCGCAGAATGTGACGGATGATCGATTACGTTAATTTACCAACTCACCTCAAATCCTCACTATTCGTCGTCGTAGAGAAGACTGCGTTATCTGAAAACAAACGTTACTTTTTACTTACAATATCACGGTCGCCATTTATGCTGAAATGACAATTTACTTGTAACGTTGAAAAATGTTGTTTTGTTTTATTGCTGACAGTGGCAGACAAGCAAACATCCCTGAAGGTAAATAGTAACTTTCGCTCATGGACTTCTGCAAACCCGCTGCCTATCGCGAAGAAAATAGGTTAGGTGAAGGAATTGAGGGAAGGTGAGGAAAAATAATACGGAGGCAATTCGGCCTCCGACGCTCTGGCGCAATTAGTTAAACGATTTACACTAGCAAAATTTTTAATACCTTTACTTGAAGTAACAAACAAGTTTTGAAAGTTTTCTGAATGAGCTTAGGCTGTAGGTACATTATCCTAATTAGAAAAGTTATTTTAATTAAGCGGCCACAGAAAATATATTTACATTGAGCATATTTGAAGTTCTGTGAGGATCCTACCACGCACTAGCGAAGTATATACAACCTAGCTATATAACCTAGCAATATAAACTTACTTTCATAAAATAATTAATGAAACGAATATTGAACGAATACCATTACATCACATTTATTCAGTGCAGAATCTGCAATGGCATATCAATTTGAATGCCAAGCAAGGCGTTTTACGACAATACAATATATATAATTATGAAGAAATAGATACGACACTACCAACGATAACTGTATTGCAAAACTTCTATGTATGCTATACGGCAACCATTCAAACTTTGTCACTGCTTCTTGTGATGACGTCACTCGTTCATCATAATTGTTACGAGCCTATACGCCACCAAAAGTTAAGTAGAGTAAACATATTCAATCAAAATATGTTCTGCCTTACAGTTTAAGAAAGTTGAACATTTTGTAAAGTATAAAAGAAGAATTTCCATTTGCATACAATTTAGTGTACAAACTGTGTCGTAACTTATTGCTTACACTGGTTCTGCAAACATAACTATTTTAATACAACCTAACACTTAAGACTGGTGGTGTAACTTAGAAATTAATTCTAACCCACGAGCAACCTTGCGGCTTAGCGTCAACTCCGAACTTCTTAATTTCTTTGTGTTGGTATTTTAACCGCTTCTCACGAATCTGATAAAACATAAAACAAATCTTTTTTTAATTGTTAAATTAGAAAGCCGTTACAATCAATGCTAATGTTATATTATTCAAAAGCGACGGCTTAACAGCTAATTAGGGCAAGTTTGAGTTGTCATGTATATTGATTACCCTTGCAACAAGCAGACGGCAATTAGTCGCGTTTGTGAGTAGTATGATGATTGGCTACAATGTTAGACAAGCCATGTTCTTATAATTAAAGGCCAAGATTGCTTTCCTACTCTTACCGCAGCTGAGATCGTAAATTCTAATGATTTGTTTTATTAGTATACGCGCAGCTGGAGGCTTTATTATTGAAAAATAACATTCTAAGCAAGTTGCATTTACTGATCAATAAGTTAGCTTGATAGAGAGACAGTGTCCACATATAAATAATTATAAACTTTAGAGTTTTTGCATATCATAAACTTACTTATTATTAATTATTAATTTCAATTGTCCTTCAAACTTCCTTGGGAATTACATAATTTGTATACTGGACACGGAAAACAAACTAGTTTTAAGAAAAGAAATGAGGGAAGTTAGATTATTCTGTGGCTTCCTTTAACAAGCCACAGAAGAGTCATAACTTATTCCACAAGTGTAAATTATAGTACATAATCTTGAATAAGTTGGTGAATACTTGAGAAATTTCTATCCTGTAAAACACGAATACAATAAGTATGAAACAGAAACAAAAGGATTATGAAACTGAATATAGTACTAATGAAGACAAGGGTTCTTGTTGCTTATGCTTTCACCGGTACCTACATACTTTAATACAAAACACATGTAAAAGTAGATCTACAAAATTTAAGCACGTTTGTCACCTGTGACAGCTAAAAATGTAGTTATTTAACTATATACTAGGGGCGGTGTAAGTTCAGACTTACACTAATGTAACAGAATAAGTTCTGTTACATTGTTTGAGCTCTTACTGGTGATACAGACAGACATTTTGCAAAATCCTGTCCCGACACAACTCTATTTTGTAATTTGTATACTTACGGTTCGATGGGACTATTATAAACCCTGCCTTTCAATCTTCTAAATAAAAAAATTATATCAATAATAAAATAGCCTAGAGATAATATGATTGCAGGTCGCACGCAATACTAACGCAATATTAATAGTGTAAAGTAGCACTGCAGCAACTGACATTTATGTACGCTTCAAGCTTAAAAACCAATGTCACATAGTTATTTACAATCAAAAAACTCACCTGCATACTACAAACGTTCATAATTATCATCACTTTGTTTAAAAACGTCCTCCGTTGAACTTAGTCCGTGTCTACATCTTGTCGCCTATTTTGAACGTACCAACGTCTTGTCATTACATTCATTAGAAAATTTTTATCTTTTATCATCAGATTATATATTAGCATATCATCCCGTGACCACATAATCCTGTGACCATAACATCATGTTTCTTGAATCTGCCTTACACATCTTTATTCTGTTTGGTAAATTTTATTCTGAACTATCACTGAAAATATTTAACCTATTCCTAAAACTACAATCATGTAGGCAATTTATGACACATTACATAAAAAATTAGAGAATAAAAGTTTATTGTGAAGTTCGTTACAAAACATTTGTAATAAAAATATAATTTGCCTTAATCACGCGATTATATGTATAGGGTTTAACTTTTTTAAAATGCCTATGATTTTTTTAACCTATTATGTCCTAATGCTGGGCAAAGATCTCTCTATTCGAGATTAACATCTTAGATCCCTTCGTCATGTTTTAACGTTTTTAATAATTTTATTATTAGATGCACTGTATTTGCTCTACACTTGCAGACTCGCCCGCAAATGGAAACAAGTGAACGTGTTCACAATTGACTAACCAAGTCACCGAACACATTCACGAGGTTGTTCTTTGTTATTATAATAATTTCATCATTAACACTTTTGAAACAATTATTCACAGTCAACTTTTATAATTATACGCTCAAAGTAAAATCAGAATAATTTATATACTCTCTCTCTCCAGAAAGTTTAAATTATATGCCAGTGTTTACACTAAGGTCTATACTTATATTCGATCAATAATGTTATCATTTTAATTTAGAATTTTGTAAGTTTTGTAATATCGTTGGTTTTTCAAAAAATAAGCAATTGGTTAGCAATTAATTCTTATACCATTTACAATTACCTGAAAACCTTATCTAGAAAAATACGTACTTAAATTAATAACTTTACCGGATCGATAAAAAATATTGTACAATGTCCGTTACACCATCTACAACTACTTAGTAAAACCTCATCTGGGGTACCTACCCGGTAACCCCGTATTTAAATACGGAGTTTTGCCTACAAAACTAATCTACAACCACTAATAACTGTACAAAATAGGATAGGTCGAAATGGTCCAGTGGATAAGGCACCCGCTTCGTAAACACGAGGTAGTGGGTTCGAATCCGGGCAAGTACCAATTTCATTTTTAAATCATATGTACTTTCTAAGTTTATCTTGGACATTTCTAAGCGAAGGTGAAGGAAAACATCGTGAAGAAACCTGGACTTAAAAGTCTGAAATTGCCAATCCGCCTTGAGCAAGCGTGGTGATTAATGCTCATACCTTCTCTATATGAGAAGAGGCCTTTGCCTTGCAGTGGGACAGTAAACAGGCTGGTATTATATTATACTATTTCAAGCATAAAATAGTTATTTAATTTTGTCATCGTATCTAGAAATAAACCTATTAAGGAATATTATTATAAAAAGTAAGTAACCATAAGGCTTACAGTTATTTTACTATGAAAATAACGCAATTAAAGTTTCAAATGTATTATTTGCATATAAATAGAACTGTAAAAGCAATGGTTACTTAGATACTTTTTATGCAGCTTTCGCCTAATTCTTGCATAACAGCAGAACATGTTTTAAAATATAGCTAAGACTAAATGATAAAAATTGGGAACCACGAATTATGATACTAAATTGGGTCGTTGCCACTCCATGTACAGCATGCATTCCGGAATTCCGGAATTCGGTGACAATTTTTCAGACTTTTCAATTCCGGAATTAAGAGGAGTAATATCGCAATTCCGGAATTCATTTATTTATATCAACACAAAATTTCCTTTGTTATTATCTTTTCTAAACGCAACGCACCCAATCTAACGTCTGTAGATTCTAAATACAATATAATTATACAATAATTAAATAAACAAATAATTGGAATCTTCGTACGTAAACATAATAGCGTATTTCCAGTCTAAACATTTTATTATGTAATGAGATAGGTAGCATAACAATCAACACATTGAGATCAAGTAAATCATTTAAGAGACGTTACTCACTACTATTCAAATTGTAAGTTGTAACGGTCATTTTTTTGCAGTTTGTCGTGAATATTTCATTAAAACTTAATTAATTTACTATTTTAACTAGATAATTTTGTAATGGACCTAGTCATGAATGACTCGTTTGGCACTACCAGATGGATTAGAAAAATCTCATTGCGTTTGATAGCCCACTTCTTGAGTAATGTTATAGGCTATGTAACATTACGCTACTGGCGACGGGAACAGAGCAGTAAGCAAAACGCGGGAAACCGCGCCGCAGAAAGCTAGTTTCATAATAAAAATGTTAAGATTTCGGGAATTACTTAACGTAATTTATTTTTTTATTTTTTATATTAGCCTATCAAAATGACTCTACCCTGCCTGATGGTAAGCAGTCAGTGGAATCCAGTGGTGGCCAACTGGCTAACCAACACCATACCATAAGCCATAACGTCTTAAACTGCTGATATGGTGGCCTCGACTATGGCGGCTGGGAATTAATGGAGTAGGGGAAGGGAATTACGAAAGTGAGAAAAGAGGAAAGAAGGAAATTGGGCCTCAGGCGCTCTCACTCACCGAACGAAACGCAGTAGTACGGATACTACTACTCTTACGTCGATCTTCTATGAGAAGGTCGACGTAAGTTCTCCGGTCGATCCGACCCGTTCATGTTGAAACCAACGTAGATCTACTACCGTATTACGTATATTCCAATCTATTATTCATTTTATAAATGTTTAATTATATTTATATTATATTTTCTGAAAACCTGGTTAATTTTGCTGTACATAGATCAAAATAATATGTTACTAAATATTAAAAGACTGATTTAATTATAAATCTTTTTTGATTTTAAACATTTTTTACCTTCCTACTAAAATTACCAATTCCGGAACCAGTTCCGGAATTCCGGAATCAGACCTCCAGTATTGGAACTCAGTTCCGGAATTGAGAACCTTCTGATATTGCATGCCCTACTCATGAGGCGTAAAGCCTAATAAGAATGTCGCACTGGCCGTGAGTCGAACATATTTATAAGTTACCCTCATAAACTTTGCATTAATTTCATTGAATATTGTAACTAATTTAATGTGTCGATACAAAAACAATAACATAGTCACAATAACACATACAATAGTATCCTAACTATGATTTATCATTTGCCTACATGAACTCAAATTGTAATAATTTAACTACTTAGTTTTAAGTTATTTCTCATAAGTGATTATATTATTATGCAATCTTTGAGAAATAAAGAAATCTTAAACCGTAAACCGTAAGTCTTATAAGGTACACTTCACCGATTTTATTCCTGCACATTCCTCGTCACGATAACAAATTTGCAAATTAAGTACTGAAACCCTTAATCTGTATGGTTATTATAAACAAAAGAGCACTCATTGATCTACTAAATAAATTCTCTCTCTCTAATCGGTCCCTCATGTCTGAGGATCGTGGTCAGCATCGGGGTAGCATCTGGAGCGGATGATCTTCCTCCACCGGTCTTGATCCAGCGCTTCTCTTATGACCGCGTGGAATTTGGAGGACGATGAGTCTTTCACTTGATCGGTCCATCTGGTTGGTGAACGACCACGCGACCGTTTGCCTTCGGTGTTCCCAACGACAATCAGTTTTTCCAGACTTTCATCGCCTCTGCGCACTGTGTGGCCGAAATAGGAAAGAATGCGTTGTTGGCATATGGTCGACAAGCGGGTTTTTATTTTGAGCTGATTCAAAATAGACACGTTGGTGCGTTTTGCTTTCCAAGGTATTCGAAGTAATCGCCTCCAGCACCACATCTCGAATGCATCGATCCTTTGTCGTTCTCGGGCTAAATAAACACCAAAGTTCAAAAGTAATTGACTTATAAGCCCTAAAATTTGGAAGAAGACATTTCGCGACAAGGACAAACTAGATGTGCAAAGTTAAAATCTTGTTTTATTTAAGTTTATTATGTTGACTCAACAAAAGACATAAGTACAGAAATTTTATTATGTTATATCTCATCTTCAATAATACAAGTGCCTAGAATAAGTGTCTCTGGGCGATATTAAATGGATAACATCGAAATTTTTCTTGTTACGGTGGAGAGCAAGTTTTTGTGTGGTACACTAATTACTCAGTAAACGCCGGAGGCCAAACTCATCAATCTAGTCACGATCCGCATTTATGTTTTATATCTTTGTTATTTTCTTTTATTTTTATATCCCCAATTGTGTCCAATTTACGAGCAAATCCTTTTAAGGATTTCCAGTCCTTGATTAACCATTTTGCTAACAGTCCACGCTATTTATTTTGGTTCCGTAAATCTTAAACTTACTCTTTATTTATGTCTGTTTGAAATATAAAATTAAATAAGTTTTATTAAAAAACTAGTTTTCCGCGGCACGGTTGCACCCTCGTCTTTGCTTACTGCTCTGCTCCCGTCTCCAGTAGCGTGATGTTTCATAGCGTATAACCTTTCTCGAGAGCTGGGCTATCATATGCAAAACTAAATATTCAAATCCGACTGGTAGCTCGTTAAAACAAACTCTGCCGCTATAATAGCATAGATTTTAAGCTATTTAACAATTTTGTTGTAGAAAAAATAACAGAAAGGTACCACAAAATAATTGTCCGCACAAATGATCTTTGTTAAATAATAGGCTTTTTTTATTTTTAACGTGTGACAAGCAAGCGTTTAATTATTACAATAGCTGTTTACCTTAATATAGGTAGTATTATTATTGGTTACAAATCAAATCAAATCAAAATCAAATCATTTAATCAGTTTAAATAAAAGTACAATTTTTGGTGGCCTTATATTAATACAAAACAGGTATAATAATGTTAGGTGCCTGTACTAGGAGTATTCCTGTATCACAGGCAGTTTATGTACTAATTTTATAGTAACAGATACATGTACACTTAAATTGTTTAGCAATGAAATATATATTATATACATCACTATGAAATTACAGATATATATTAACTTAATTATCTATTGTAAATAAGTCTATGTCTGATTATTTTGGCAAGTCTTATAATATTAAACTTGTGTCAGTATACTAAATTATCTTACAAAATAAAAATAATTAGGATCTTATTATAAATTTTAAAAGTAAGAGTTGTTTAAATTTATTGCTTGCAAATTATTATTTACATAAGTGAGATATGGAAGTGTAGTCATCATCAGTATTTTATAATCTAGGTTAAAGCCAATAATGTGTATGTCACGTCTGAGGCTACTCATGTTTATTTTAGTATTTTTTGCTGTGAAAGCATTTTATTCTTAATTAGAGAATAACTAGAACAGTGTCATGGTCAATTTTAATAATAACTTAGTAACAAGTGTCATCCATCAGTAATTATAGTCATAAGTATTAGGTACGTGATGCTAACAAAAATTTTACTTTTGAGTTTGTGGAGTACGATACGGGAGTATGTATTTAGGTAAACATAGGTTTATGTCATTAATATATAATAAGAGTCAATAAATTTATTAGCTAGGTAATACAAAAAATATAAATTAATAGAATAAAACTAGTGTGTAAGTGCTTATAACGTAATAATAAAACAGGTAGTACACTTAGTCACCTTTATAGTCTACCGAGTTTATATATCTATCTTCGGCGAATTTACGTGCGGGACAAGATTCTTCCCCCGTTCTGTGATGTAGTTGTATATAGTAGTTGTGTCATAAGGATATAGCGCACATCCCTAGTGGACGAGTTCCCAACACTAGTACAACCTCCGCCTTCGCGCGCCTCTACTATCCCACTGACCAGCGGCGGCGCCAGAGTCGCGCAGCTAGGATATTCCTTGAACAGTGTCACGCGCGTAGCCGCCGTCACTGCCGCACAAGTACACTTACAGGTGGACTTATATGTGGCTGTCTGTTGCGTGTAGGCTATAAGGACGCCATATGTGGCGCTATAAGAATAAGAAATATACAACAGCAAGAATGTGCCGAACGTCTTCCATTGGGGCTGACCTGAAACACTTGCGTCCGAACGTGATGTTACCTATATTTTTATAACCTTTGTTACGTATTTCTTCTTTTTCTTCTACACGCTATTTAACCAATTTGCGTTTTGGCTTTTGAAACGATCACGTTTCTTATGAGCCCCCAACTAAAAAAGAGGATCTTTGGACCAGGCTAAATTATATTGCTTGAGTGGTTGTTAACTGATTGTTATATTATGTTGCGATCAGACTACTTTAATAATGTCGAAGCTTCGCTTCTTTCTATAAATAGTGACATATATATTTGTTATAAATCGTCATTATGCTGCAATCTGTCATTTTTGTCTTCTCTTGTTGCTTTGTACGTGGTTTCTATTGACGTGACAGATGATGCCACATTGTACGTGCTCCACATTTCTACGCATAGTTCCGGACAAAATAAAAACGACAGACAGATCGCTCAAGGCCTTTTTATTCCTTGCCAAAAATAATTATTTTTAAGGATATTGAAAGAACATGAAGTCATTATTATATTAGATAATAAATTAACTAACGATAGCCATCTTCAAGTTGTCATATCAATAATTTACGTGATACTCCTAACATCTCTACTACTTAGGTATATAAACATATCCGTGTAAAGTGCACTCTTAAATTTTAATTAACTTTCTTGGCATGATTATTGCGAAAAAATAGGAGAAGCCGTTGACTCTTAAGATACAGACATTTTAACCTAGTTTAAGTGTCCAAGTCTTTATAGGAATTTGTAAATAACGATTATGTCAATAAAGACATTATTAAATTATTATTCTCTTTATTGACTTACTTTTTTAAATATATATAAAAAATAACAGAAATATACATTTAAAAATATAAAAATATGGAGACCCATCGATATCGGATACAGGGAACAAGCTACTGGTGGTTAAGGCTCCAGAGATAGGAACCTCCTCACAATGCGAGCTGTGTCAAGGAGCACAGCCTTCTGCATCAGGCCCACGATCCAGCTACCTAACGCGAGCCTCATTAGATGTTGATGGAGCCTCTTAGGAATCAGTCCATTAAGTGACATGACTATCGGAACAATGATCGCCTAATCCACATCCCACATGTCGACAACCTCGCGAGCCAAATCCAAATATTTAAATTGTTTATCTTTTTCTGCTTTCACGAGATTGTCATCATGTGGAATGGTGACATCGATGATCATTGTAAGGCGCTCTGATCGATCAATCACCACTCACAATCACAATATCGAATGGACTATTTAGCTAAATCAGTTTGCTAAACTTATCATTCTTCTACTTAAATATTCGAAAAACAATCGATCGGCGTAACGCGACGTTTAATTTTTTTTGCTCAAATATATGAACGAAACAATTATATTATTATAATATTCATCTTCCTTTAAATTAGCATTGTTGGTTTCCTGAAATAAAAAAAAAATGAGATAAGCCTAAGTGCCTAAACCTAACACCATCGCATGGTACTAAATTCAATCTTCGCGAATCAACCAAAAGAAGCTCACCAACTTTTATTTTTACATACCAATTTAGGCTTCTTCTTTTCAATAGCGAGTTTTGCGTGCGGAATGAACATGGGTCATTCGTTTGTAATTGTAGTGTGCCCCTTGGATATCACGCGATCGCGTGCCTGACTCACGCCTTACCGCTATAACACTGTGGTGAAACAACTAGTCGCCGAGCGCCTCTGCCTCACGGCCGGGTCAAGTTTTCATAGTCGTGCACCAAGTTTTACAGGTGATAAAAACCTATTTTCTCTTGGACAGTTTTTATTCTAGTTTATACTTTTAAAACACGTTTTTTCTTTACTTGGCATTACGTAAGGAAATGAGTGCGATTTAAAGCATATATAGGTATTAGCTATAAATATTGTAGTAGAGAAAACAGATTACTAGTATATCAGAAATTTATAAACTGACCTGTTAATTTTCAAATTATTAACTTATTCGTTATTCCTGCGGTTTAAGTTTGCGTTTGAGTTCGAAGCCAATTTTAAGGTTGCAGAATTCGCTTTTCGAGCTGGGAAAATCTTTGCTCTTATTATATACACGTATGACGTAATGTACATTTGGCTATTTTCCGTTTAAACTGCGGACTATCTACAGTAAATCGTAATAAACTAACTTAAACTTTCATACAAAAGACTGAAGCTAGGAAATAATGTTATAAAAAGTTCTCAAAATTGTATTTGTGAGAGGAACTTATTTTCACAAGCGCAACCCACATTATATACACTCGTTACATGACCTCGAGACCGAACAAACGTGCCAACCTGACCCTACGTCAATTCGGTTGACTTAAACCAGGACAAACCAAGTGAAAGACTTAACCCAACTTATTGTCGACACACAACACACAAATTAGAAAATGAAAAACAGGTATTTAAAATTCACTCTCGAAAAATTTTAGTCAACTTTTTCAATTCCGAAATAATTAAATAACTTATAAATGGTCGCTTACTTCGTGAATCACGTGTAGACTATTCCAATTCACGAAAGCGACGTTAAAGAAGTTCTAAGGAATCACAAAAACGCCTACCCATTACAAATTTTACAAACTTTTAAATTTAAGAAAGAAAATAGAAGTATTGTCGCTGAATTATTTTGCCTAAGACCTATAAGGACTCTTGTTAAAACTTTCGTAAGTAAAAAATCGCTTAGCAGCGCACTTAAGATGTTTAAATTTTTTAGTTTTTTTCTCAATGTTTTATAAATGCAGAGCTTATTTTTAAGGTTGCAGCTGAAGTTTCACTGTAAAAAAAGGTAAAATTTGCACGTAACATGCAAGCAAAATGAAAGTAATACATTTAGCGGCTGGCATTCTTACTTACTTTACAATATTACTGGAATTCACACGCAAAAGTTTCGTGGGCAATGCGAGGCTTTTTTTAAATGGAACTTATAGTGCAATGACGTTTTATCTTTATGATAACACATGTTGCAGCAAGCTTTCTAAATATTTCAAATGCCTATACTTAAACATAGTGCTTATTCAGAGGGTCTAAACAAGTAGTTATTCATAGGTGGGTATTCATAAAAGAG
The DNA here is from genome assembly GCA_963082885.1 of Parascotia fuliginaria. Classification (NCBI taxonomy): domain Eukaryota; kingdom Metazoa; phylum Arthropoda; class Insecta; order Lepidoptera; family Erebidae; genus Parascotia; species Parascotia fuliginaria. The sequence goes on along the minus strand of OY720177.1, from coordinate 9,783,390 downwards.
ATTAAAAATTTAATACATTTTTTAATCTGTTCTATAAATAGAATAGAAATCTATGCCACTTATCTACCTTCAGGTCGTACTTACATCCATGCTTTGAGGTTACCTGATTATAGTTACATACACACAGTTACGTAGAACCCTTCATGTCTAACTTTCAGTGAATTGTAATCAAAATGATATTAGCAGCACGTAACGAATATAAATGTTTTACGTCCACAAACTAACGATTTTCTGAGCCTATAATAAATAAGCTCATCATACTTCCCAATAGTTTTCAATAACTGTTTTTTCTTTTAACAAACACGAAAATAATTATGGCATTTGAACTACAAAATGTTTAATTTTGAAAGATGTTTTTCTTGTGCGAGTTGTTCGAGTTGACTATAGTAATATAATATGATACCTAATTAAATACTGACTGATTTAAAAAAATAAATAGGTACGCCATAATATATTAGTAAAGCAAATAGATACACAAATTACTTCTATGTATACTAAAGTATCTGTTTCTTTACCTCCGTAATACCTACTGTATTACGGAGGTAAAAGAAACAGATACTTTATAAAAAACAATATATTTCGTACATATAGGTATTGAAGACTTTTAAACAACTATCCCATTTCAGAACTTATCTTTTCTTACATTGAAAGACAATTGGTATAAGTTTTACCATGGCATGGGAAACAGAATTTGTTTTGTAGAAACGATAAGTTTTGTTTCATTTACTTTTGTGAAAAACGTTGCGCCTAACAGAGTCAGTTCGAGGGCTTAGATGTACTTGCACAGTTCTGTTGATGTAAATAAAATACCAAATGCCGGGTGTTGGTTTAAGTCCAACATCGAAATTTTACATGGAGCGACTGTCAAATACCTCCACAGACCATAAATAATGGTCGACATCGATATTCGATGTCTAGACCAAAAGCTTTACACTGACTCAGATTTCTGACTAACCTTAGGATTAAAAAATATAGTTGTTAAGTTGTGTGTTAAGTTGTTGTTAAGTGTTGTAATAATGGTTAAATGAGCTTTTTACTATCCATCCACGGACCGCAACAAGTGTGCTTAACCATGGGGTTAAGTATGGACTTACCTATATAAATCCTTCTGTATGACTATTTAGCTACTCTCGCAGTATTTTATTATCATTCAAAAACAAGTAATATAGATTATAATTTACTATAACAATAATAACATGTAAACACTACTGTACGACTTTACCAGTCAATAAAATGTGCGGTCTATATGAAGTCTTATCGTATATACTACTTACTATAAAAAACTACATATTGACTCTATTATCCTTTTATTTCCACATCCTAGAAACACTCTAAACAGAAAAATAACAAACAAAGAACATAATATACAAGTAAAAACCTTTTTTGTCGTCATTGTAATGCAGACGCGTATATTATGAGACATTTGGATGTTTCTATTGTAACGTGTTGGTGGTAGCATGGGGGAAACAGCCATTTGTCAGACTATTGACTTTTACCGCGACTTACTTCCACGCAGTTTACCTGTTTGTTTGTCAATACTTTGCATAATATTCTCGTTATAAAGTTACAGCCACGTTTCAAATAAAGAAATACCGAATTCATTATTGAGATCACACTTTTGCCTTAAATTGCTTTATTTATTTCGTGATTTAAAACGTAAAAAGGTTCATTCAAAGTTAACATCGTATTTATTAAAGTTCGCAATCCTTTGATTTCTTATGACTTAGTTAGAATTATTAACAAAAGGAGAAATTTAAAGAAAGATTTTTGATGAAAACTTTTTCATTTTGATTACAATTGACTGTTTAATAAATGTGTAAATGTCACGCTAAGAGGGTTTCTTTTAGCTGTTCGAAGTTAAAATGTTATTATTGCAGCGGTTCACGTTTTTCTTTGTTAAAAAGGTAAAAAATGCTTTAGGAACGGATCTACCCTTCCTAAAGCATTTTTTACCTTTGTCATAATTTTACTCGTTTGTTCATCTAGGTCTTCCGTTTGCTATTATTTTCCTAATGTGATACACTTGACTTATCAAATGACCTTCATGATTAAAAATTCCTAATAATTATCGTTTTGCATATTTATACTAAAACAATGGAGGTACCTTATCTTTACAAACCAATTTTAGACACAAAAGAATTCCCAGTAAACAGACCTGACACCATAAGCCATCATCATCTAATATTCAGTGGAAAAACACTGCCTATGTTTAGGTAGGGTAGAAAGATTTGTTTGTTCAATGACTCGTGATGCTACCGTCCACGCAAAAAACAATTCGCACTACAGGGAATCACACAAATAGTAGGTAATTGTTATTTAAACGAAGCCTAGTTTATTTAATAGTAGCGTAAAGTTTCAACAAATGGACTGACCCTTGTCACGGTGGTATAATCCAGCGACAACATTAGCGTCTTATGACAACTTGGGTAATTTATATCAAATATATCATCCGTTCATTCATAGCATAAAACTTTATCGCAGGGTTAATTTCTCATATCCCCTGGTTAACCGCGACTTTAGGTCGAGGGAGATATTTAAGCTTTATATAGCTAGAACACGAAGTTTCATGTAAGCGTACGAATAGCTAGTGATTTTTTAATAAAAACGTAGAACTGCAATAAACTTATTTTAGAAACTTTGAACAAAATATGTCTTAGGTATAAGAGAAAATAGCAAAACTTTGAAAAGTCAATACGAATAAACCAAAATCACAATTTTGCGACAGCGGCCATCATTTGCAATAATCCGTAAAAAAGAAATGAGAATCGATAAGGATTCCTTTTTCAATAAGTATCTACATTTTTATATAATGGTTGACGGGGAAAGTACATAGACTGATAGCTAAAGGAAATCTTTGGGAAGGGAGTGGGCAAGTTTTAAAACGTTCTCAGTTTCACCCTCAACATTGAAATAGATACTTATAAGCTCTTCGGTAAACGGAACAACGTAATTTTACGGTATCTAGTGAAATATTTTAACATAAAATACTGTTTAAAATTCTCGCGATTTTATTGCAGAGCCTTAAAGACGTTCGTGTTATTGAAGCTACAATTTTTACGCTCTAAAAATTGTCCAAAGCAACTTTGAATATGCGAGTAGCGAGGAGCTTGTTGCACAGATGCAATATTCGAAATTTCTTAAGAGACGTAGAACTTAGATTATATGTACAGAAGGATTTCTCTTCGGGTATAACGCGTTCTAATTGGAGCAATCCGATTGAAGAAATACTTTACCTCTACCGTACAGAAAACCGTCGAGTGATATTGTTTATCGGATAATGAGGCATAGTGCCAGTGTGAACGAATTATTTTTTTTTTCGGCAAGCTGTGTACGTTGTGAAACGTTCGGACAGTAGTTCGCTTTCTAATCCAAGTTAATCATCTTGGAATAATATAAAATACGCTAATTAGTATTTTAATAAAACAGCACAATGCCGCCTAAGTTCGATCCTAATGAAATTAAAATCGTAAACTTGCGATGCGTCGGTGGAGAAGTTGGTGCCACATCATCTTTGGCTCCTAAAATCGGTCCCCTTGGTCTCTCCCCCAAGAAGGTTGGTAATGATATTGCCAAGGCCACCAGCGACTGGAAGGGTCTCAAGATCACGGTGCAGCTGATTGTACAGAACAGACAAGCCCAGATCTCTATAGTACCGTCTGCAGCTGCCCTGATCATCAGAGCGCTCAAGGAACCCCCACGTGACCACGTTCCTGCAAACCAGGTTCCTGCAAAAAGCAAAAAGCAAAAGAACATGAAGCACAATGGCAACATCACCTTAGAGGATGTGATCAGCATAGCTAAGACAATGAGGGCGCGTTCCATGGCGCGCTACCTGTCCGGCACAGTGAAGGAGATCCTCGGTACCGCACAGTCGGTCGGATGTACCGTCGAGGGCAGGCCCCCACACGACCTCATCAATGACATCAACACTGGTGCACTCACCATTGATGAATAAAATGTGGATTTAATATATTTAAGTAGATAGAATGTATTTATTAGTTATATTCCAAATTTGCAGCAAGAAAAAATAACAAAGAAAATATAAGTACTGAATACGCACAACGTAGAAATGATTATTGTTATTTTTGTGCAAATTCAGTGTTTTGAAGGAGTGCATATCAAACAGTAAAAGATCCCTCACGTTTTGGAATCGTCGAGCTCCGTTATGTCTGTCAAAGCTGCTTATTTATTCGACTGCTAAGGGAGGAGCAAGATGTATGTGTATATGTTCAAATTTTGATACTCTGTTAAGCCTGTACGGAGCACTCTAAACAAAAATTATTTTTAGAAAAAAATGAAAACCGGCTTCAAACAATACCTACATGTCCAATTCTTAACTAAAAAGTAGAAAATAATATTTTAATTACTTCATAGCAAAGAACATTAAAGAGGAATCATCGCAATCCTTGATACCTATAATACTTTACTATTTATAGTTTTTAATCAGTTATTTGGGAGTCGGTGCCAGCCAAGAAGGATCTTTAATTCTGTCTTTGCAACAAACTTTTGAAGTATCAAGGATTGCGTTGATTCCCCTCTAATGTAATTTCTCACGACCATAAAACCTCCAACTTGGGTTAACGACTACCAAATTATAGTGATAACCATAGTCCACTGCTTCTAAAGAATGAAGACGCTGAAAATGAAATGACACAAATGGTCACCCATCCAGGGCCACTTCGTTTCTAACACAAAATGAATTTTGAAAATCACTTCGCACTTGTAGCATGGACATGTCAATGTCAGAAAATTCGTCGCAAAAGACATCGACGTGTTGCTTTACACGTCTTCACTCCTTGCATACGTTTTGTTACAAAATATAAAATTGAAGCCAAACCACTAAACCATTCTTTATAAAAAAACATGGAACCCGAGTTTCAGAGTATACCCTTTCAATTAAAAAAAGAATTTTTCAAATCGGTTCATAAATTACCGAGATATGAGGTAACAAACAAACAAAAAAAACATACGACCCGAATTGATAACCTCCTCCTTTTTGAAGTCGGTTAAAAATGTATTAAATTTTCAGCAATGATGATCAACTTAGTTATCAGAGTCAGAGGTCATACATTAAATTAATAAGACCCTCTTGAGCTGTTAAAAACTTGCACTTCAGCATTATAAATAGCGTAACTCGGGTTTGTCTGATGTTAAGCAGTTCTAAAGACGAAGAATGAACATCATCTCCATTATCACGGCAAATTTTGCTATGACAACCTCTTTCTATGGCAGCACTAAGTGATTCATGTCTCATTAATTATAAATAAAAGAAAGACATGACTGCTAGTAAAGAGTTCCAGTTTAAACTTCACTGCAGTTATATCAAGTACAGAACCGTTTAGTTTGAAATCCTATCGACTCCAATGTAAAAACTGGTACTTCATTCGTTCCTATACGTAAATCAATACTTATTTTAATCACATGGCATTTTCACCATATTACTACTGGTACGTGCTTCACTGAGAATATTTGCCTTGCAGTGTGATGATAAAGGCTGAGTTAAAAAAATATAGTTAACAATATACACATAGGACAGAAATAAATTCCACTTAAACAATAACGCCTCATATAAATCGGCATTATTCGAAACCATTTAATCGTTAATATGTTTTATTTTATTTTATTTGGATGCTTTTTGAGCCATTTCCAATGTCCGTGGTCACGATTTGTTTCCCAATTATGAGACAGTTAAACATTCTCGTAACCACAGAGTATATTAACGCGAAATAAGTGTTCACTGCTAAAATAGTAAATGGAGTTTATTTTTGATATTGGTGGGTCGAATGTATTCTAATAAAATTTGTAGATGATCCCGTCATTATTGACACCTCGTGTTACGCGTTCGATTTGATGTTTTACTTTTGTTTTAGCCAAAAGACTCATAATTTCTAACCACCTATACATTCGACGTGTATAAAAAACAACAATTTGTGTGATCTCCGGAAACAATCAAGTCTCTGTTTTCAGTTTTTATTAGACACGAGAGAACCTGGATAGTATTATTAAAACTGAATAGAATGGTGTGTTAACTCAACCTCTAATCCCCGTGATTCCCGAGCACAAAAATCATTAATAAACAAACATAATCATTTTCATACGTTAACATACTACATACACACAAGCACGCACTCACACACATATCACACGATATCACATGCATTCTAGTAAGCATACCACAAACACAATAGTACAGTCAGCCTCAATAGTCGCTGACCACATAAATATTTCAATAATCTATCAACAACGTACCGTAGATAATTACGTATACATAAATAAATTCTTTTGACTATCTGTTGTTCAGCTAATTTTGAACTTCTACGATGTGCATATACTTCTGGTGCTAGTCGTGGTAAGCGACTTAAGCACGGTACGTTGTTCATGGATTATGGAAATATGAATGTGGTCAGCGACTTTTGAGGCTGATTGTACTATCTAAATTATTATGAAATAACATTAAATATTAACTTTTTAAGTCATATACGAACCACTGTCGACTCAAGACAGGTACCTACTTAGTTTGAGAGTCAGACGCAAATCAACTGATGTCTACTTTTCGCTAATATAGTTCTACAACTATAAATTATACTAAACTAAGTAGTTAGTATTATAAAAACAAAACGAAAACAATGTACAATGTATAAGATACCTGTTCTTCCTTTGGCTACATGTTTATCTTATTAATTAAGTCTCTCTTTTGCTTTCTGTATTTAACCTTGTACTAATGTTTGAGCGAAATAAATATATATATTATTACAAAATAAAAAAATAAAAATTCATGAGAAGATAATTATTACAAATGAAAAATTTATGAAAAACGCTAAAACGAACGGAAATTCACTATATTTAACTCAAGATTGTAATACGAGTATACCGCACCCAATATACTACTTTTAAAACATAATTTCGCTTTTGTAACTATTTCCAAAGACTACAGTTTCAAAGTATGTGATGAGCCAATTGCTCTTGATTGCAATCAGGTGTTGAACATTGACAACTTGGAGAATCAAGTTACTTAAACGAAATAGTTTGCTTCAAAAGTTGCTATGACCTGTAAGGAACTGAGATAGTTTGTTCCACCTGTAGTTGTTTATCACTATTGATGAAGAAGCTACCTAAACGGTGCTGCCATCCCTTTAAAGACTGGTTAATCTTGGCATGGCATACACACAAAAAATCATACAGTATTTTTCATTTATCATTTTTAATTTAAGTCAAATTGATACTAGTTGAAACTAAATAATAAAAATTATTTTAACTTATAATTTAAAGTATAAACGGGAATTAAGGCGATCATGCATTAGATAAGTGTATTGCCTGCGTCACTTTGCATGCTACATGAAACTGTAACTTACAAAAATTGTAATAACCAGGCGATTAAAAAGAGTGGCCTGAGTTTCTTGCCAGTTCTTCTCATGGCTCTACTTCGTCAGCGAACTGGCTGTAGGTTAATTTGCTGACATTTTGTAAACTTTGACGTTCATAAGTGTTAATTTAATTAACTTAAATGAATAATAAAAAAAAAAATAAAAAAAAAAAGATATTTACATACCTTTTTTCACTTGACGTTTCGACCAGTTTACCTACACAGTTTTTTGACCACGACTACAAAACTTGGTCTGGTTTAGGTACATAATAATATTAATTTAATTGATTGATTATAATTTTGTTGTATGGTGCTTTGGTTACGTTGCGTGTTATGAATTGTGACTAAAATAATAAATTATTGTACCTAATTATCTGGCGATTAAATAGAGTGACCTGAGTTTCTTGCCAGTTCTTCTCACGGCTCTACCTTTGTCAGCGAATTGGCCGTAGGCAAATTCCTAAGATCCATTAGTTATGTATTTTAAATTTCCGCAGGACACGTAACTTGAGGAATCGGCTATCAAAATATCTGCAGTATATCATCATCGCATTATAAACTGACATAGCTGGCAAAACAAAGGGCTGTAACAGCCCTTTAGATAAAATTCCGTCGTAAATGTACTGCTGAAATAAATATTTTCTTCGGTAATATCTTCCCATTTGAAAAAAGTATAATGCTCTTTAAAAAGCTCTCATTCACATTTATGATAAATACTTATACTGCGGTTGCAATAGATTCGGCAGTAAAACTACTTTTACGTTTCAGCGTTGATGGTCGCAAGGGGACTATGAACACTGAAAAGGGTACGGAATGTTGGGAAATGTAAAAAAATAAGGAACCACGATAGCATCTCTAGAAGCATTTATGTAAATTCAAATAACAATTCATTATACAGACTTATATAAAGTTAAGGATCATGGAACATTATATTTAAATGCTGCTTTCATAAATTTTAAACGAAATATTGTAACTTATAAACATTATATTTTATTAATAATGATTTTCTGTGTTTATACAAATTTTTACAGAATCGTCTTTCATCCGGATTATATTCTGTATAACTGTTATGTAAAAGGATTAGCAATTAGATATTATTAATTCGTTCTTTACAATGTTCCTGAAAGCTATTTAATTAGCGAGGGAGTTTGTCAACTCATTTACCTATCTTTCAATGTCATAATTACATTCCATTAATTAAGTATTCTCATGAAATAGACATGCAGAAATCTTAGAGATATAAATGAATATCCATATAAATTAGACAATTTGGACGCGTTACATAACTTCTAATTAATTAAAAATGACTGCGGCTCTAGGAAACAATGCTATATTGAAGGAGTTTTACAAACTAACTATTACACAGAGACAGAACGCAGGTAGTTGTAATACACAATTTTGTCTCTGTAGATAACGAGTCCACAAGCCATTGAACAGCAGTCGCACACGCTCCCAATACAGCGATAGAACCAAAGACTGAAATTAAAAACTAAATAAGTGTTGACAAATACCAAGTATACTACAAACTCTAAGTCCAGCTTTTCAGTCCGTAAAGTCCAAGAATAACTTGCTATGTGCATTATTTGCTTACGAGGCGAAGTGACCGTAACTACCAGGTTACCACGATCGAACCTTCATAGTTTGCTATAACGCCACCACAGGTACATAATTTATGCTTTAAAAACTTTGATTGTACTATTACTGTAAATTCAGTCAATAAAAATAATAACAATTATTATTATTTTACGCGGAAGACAAAAAACTCTACTGGTAAACATGAGCCTCTACCAAACATTTCTCTTGAAGTTCTTGAGCCGCCTACAACCATCAGTTGTCCACGACCTTTATCAAAATAATAATAAACTAACTCTTATAAAATATTTCATATACATTATCACAGTTTATACATGTAAAACATGCTTTTTTACAACCGTATCGACCTCAACGTGACCTTCAAAGTACCGAAAATAGTAAAAAGTTACTGTTTGGTACTTCGTCACGTCAGTAATAAAAAAGATCTGAATAAATGATAAAAATAATATAATAAGATCGCAATGCCGTATTAGTATGGAAAAGTACCCACTGAACCCGTACCTCTGGAATGGCCTTATTGCTGCAAATACCTCTTATACCTGGGTAGAGCATTAAATAGTTTTTATATTACACTATCATATTTGGGAATAATAAGAGCGTATAATTTTATGAACACAATACTCTGCTGTATCCCTTTCCGTGGTTATGTACGCAATTTGTAGGCAAGTTACAGAGAAGGCCAGTGGATACCACAATTGCCTAAAGTGAATTGATAATAATTTTGAAAACGTCACATCACTTGGTACTTGTACGGTTTCAAGCCACCAAAGCCTCATATTATGTACCTATTTAAGAGCGTTTACGCGTCATGAGTGGCAGCGTCGCAATTTAGTGGTATATTTTGTGGCTTTCAATTTTTTTTATTTAATCGGGGTTATATTTTAAAAATATGTTCTGTCTAGTACTAGAACTAGGTGAAAGCTGTATAAAAAGCAAGAGATCATTGCGTTTACAGTTCAACTGTTATTCTTATTACAATATACAAAGATTACTTAATGAATTGAATATAATGAATAAAAGATTAATCGAATGTAGTTAAAAGAATTACGGTCACGTGTCATCAGTCATGGTCATTGTGACTCATCTAGAAGTAAATAATTGCATGTTTCATATTTTCCTTTTTTTCTAGTCTAAGAGTACTTCATGTCCATTAAATGTGCGAGTATGCTTGTAATCCTGTGGCACAAAGCTTGTTTTCTAATGCAAATGTTGTTTTTAAAACGAAAAATACACGTAGTTAAATACACGAAATTTCAACATGGAACTCTTACCTGCATTAGATAAATGAATACCATTTTATATTATTATACATATATATATATAATATATATATATATATATATATATATATATATATGTATAATATATAACTATTGTTAAATATATATAGAGTAGTATGTAAAAGATAATAAATATATATTATGTTTTAGACTGCACTCTCTAGTTACATTGTCAAAGCTATTTTAGTTAGATAACTGTCTTCTTCACAATTTTACTCAAAAGACTTCCTCTATTAAACTTTGGCTGCCTCCTAGGTCTGCAAGCAACTTATTTTATTTTTATATAAACGTTAAATTGTAACGTTATTCAATTGTCTTTATTACTAACAGTTCCTCTGATGCTAAGTTACAATTGCCGCTCGTTGACTGATTCTCAAAATATCGTTTATATTTGCTAATGGGGCTACATTTAAAATTAAATTCTCTTTCACTATAGACAGATATCTTGACATTTCATACTGTCTAGGACCCCGTCTTAGTTTAAAACAACGTGCGGCTGTGTTAATAGTGGCCTCATAAAGTTCAATCTATCTGTATACTATTTTCTTTTAAATTTACTAGTGACTTATCCTGGCTTCTTACCCTCGTGGATTCTGTTTTACGACTCAATTACAAATCGTTGAAATTCTTATTAGTAGGTAGATGAGATTGTGCCTTCGACTGCGAGTACAGTGTGTAAGAATAAGAAGTCAAAACAGAATCGTGCCTCTCTATCGCTTGTTCGGTGCTCTCGCTTGTACGCGGAACGTGACATTTTTTCGTGCGTGCAGCCGGCGTTCATCGATTTATAAGACGTTATCTAAATACACAGCAGCCATCATGAAATGTCGAGAAATGAAAAAGGAAACTGAATTGGCACTTCGTGACTTAAACAAAAGCATGGATAACAATTTGCGGCTATTAAAGGACCCAGGCATAATCACCCCTTACTGAATAAAATTAACGTTTTAACAATCCTTATTACCATACTTAATAATATTTCAAACGCCTCTCATGATGAAAAGAATACGAAAAAGAGTATAATAAATAATTCAAGGAGGTTAAAATGTCTGTATAAATGCATCATTAAAAATTACTGAATATCATTTGTACTTGCCTTATTTACTTTAAGTAAATGTATGAATATTATGGCAATTTTGTTTTAACATTGGTGAGTAATATTGTTATAACCATAAGTATATGGAATGGCCTATGCTTATAGAATTAACAACTGTTGGCCAGAAAAGTTCTGGTCGACCATAGAGCAGAAGACAGCTTAGGCAGACTTCTCGCAAGATGTACCCGACGATCTTACGAAGGTGGCGGGCAATCGCTGGAATAGTGCTGCTCACGACCGCGACCTTTCAAACTGAAGATAGGAAGGCTAATGTTACATAGTGAATGACTTTTAGCTAAAATAATAAGAATGATGATTATTAGTACAATAGAAGAGTTTGTGTTCAAATTTTACAGTCGGACTTTAAAAGACCCCACCTTTAAAGTGCACATTTAAATAACACCAGATTGTATTTTTTTTGGTGATTAAATCTATTTGTTCAAGAAAAGCTGTATTAATTCCGTCTCCGTTTAGTATAATACAGCTATTTCTTATTGAACAAGGTTAAACTAAAGCCTTGACATTCCAAAAAGTTTACTACCAAGCGGAACGTATGCCTATTTGCTACTTGAATGGCATAAAATCAGTAATACAGATCTTTTCTTTTTTGTTTTTGATGGCTATTACGTCTACCGCCAGCTATATGTACCATTCAATACAATGGCACTATAAATTAGAAAACAAGTTTTCTCGAGAGAAAACTTTACAGTTACAATCCTTGCTTTAATTGAAACAAAGTACATTCATTGATCTCTATCTTGATTTAGGAAGGCAGATTTCAGAACGTGTGGTCTCTGGTCTGGAGTATTTAATCCCTTCCATTTATTCTCGCGGGTGTCGTAAAAAATCACTGAGGTTGTACTAGTTGTATGGAAAAAACCTTCCTTTGGGAGATGCCTGTGTCCTGCACTGGATTTGTTCAAACTGATGTGATGTAATTAATTGTCTTAATTAATAATTAATTGTCAATAATTTAATAAACCACTCATTTTTAATTTGTTTATAAATACATTCTACGTTATTATAACATTGAAGTACTTTCCTTCAGTTAGTATAACTACTAATGAATATCTAACAACGTTTAAGTATAGTCGATCATAAAATTGCTTTACCACCCTTAGAGTAAATGTCGTTTGCATATCACAAAACCTTAATGTCTATTTTTGCTTGCAAGTTACCTCAGTACAGTGACAGTTGTCACTTTAATAATGTGTCTTAGTGAGTTTTAATTCTAATGACAATTTTTGTTAAAAGTGGTAAAGCAAATATGTAGGCGACTATACAACTTCCACAGTTTCTATTTTAAGACCAACCCTTATAACTGGCACCAAATTTAATAATACTTATTCTGAAAGCAGAGGCTGATACAAATATTATGATAAAATCTGATACAAAAATACAAAAATGTAGGTAAATATTTTTGGCGAAAATAATTACATAATAACTTTTGTTTGATTAGCCAATAAATTTAAAATTTATTCTGCAGATTTTAAAAATTCTTATTATTACCTATTTTTCGATAAAAAAAACGGAGGAGGTTCTTAAGTCGACGCGTATATATTTATTTAACCGACTTCAAAAAAAGGAGAAGGTTTCTCAATTCGACGGTATATATATATATTTTATGTGTGTTCGCGGATAACTTCGTCGCTTATGAACCGAATTTGATAGTTCTTTTTTTGTTGGAAAGGAGATATTCCTAGGGTAGTACCATGATAGGGAAACCAGGATCTGATGATGGCGTCTCAGAGAAATTGTGAGGAACTTTCGAAAATCGTACTGACGACTAGTGCATTTGTTATTTTTTCCTTAAGTATTTTAATTTGGAGTCGATCTGATGATGGAGCACAAAGACAGTCGAGAGAACTCCTCAACGATTTACAGCAATTACTTGGAGTTTGGACTTAATTCATTCTAATGATGAGAACTATGCTCCTATATGGGTTATAAGTGCCATTACAGGTGACCATAGACAGTCGAGGGAATTTCTCAACAGCAGTCATGTCGGGCTTACTTCATACGGTAATATATAATAATAGTAAATACTATAAGAACTTTACTACGACAGCAAATTAAGATTGATAATACCTATAGGTACCTAGTTATCTTTTACTTGGCAGCAACTTCGAAATTATAAAATACTTATTTAGTTATTTCTGATTAACATAATCAAAATAAGAATTACTTTGTGCTACGTAAATTATTTTTTTCTTTTTAGTTTCCTTCCAGTTCAAGTCGGATTTCTTTTTGTTATAAAATATTTTATTATGTATGACCACGCATAACTTTTTACGGAGTAGTCGGCTTTTGATAATTAATAAATTCCAATCTTAAGGGTAGGAAAACAGGGGAGGATTGATGATTATTAGTTAAAGTAGTATAATAACAGTTAATAGCTAAAGTAACGTAGATAGCCATTTTAAAAGCAATCAAAAATTATTATTATTAGTAGATTAAAGCCATAAAAAATTATAAAATAATAACAATTACCAAAAAAATTAAACCGTTGAAAAACTGAAAACCAAAAAATAATAAACTATTATATTATTAACTAACTTCTTCAACTAATGTAAGTATACCTACGTAATTTTGAGTCTCGGCGCCAAACTCGGAGCCGAATAAAATAAAGGTTTATAATTTTTTGTTTTTTAGTTTTTTCGTTGGTTTATTTTTTTTTATCAAAATGTTTTTATTTTGTCGTAATAATCGTGAAGATGATAATAAGTGAAGATTAGTTGATAACACAATAATGGCGCTCACTCGACGTAATTTTCGTATTATATTTTATTTTCTTTACGCTAAAATGTTTAAACTTTTACCCACAGATTTTGGAGATTCTGCTCAAAGAAGCAAACCAGTTAAAAAGTGTAACTTATGAAGAAAAGTTACAGTTTTTAACTAGTTTTCAGAATTTAAAAGAGGTCTGAGCTCTGCAGATATAATTGTTTCAGGTGCACGGCTAAACGGCTACGCCATATAAAGTATCAATGATACTTGTATATTGATGATCCTAAAATAAAACTAAAATGCAAGGTATTATATTTTAAAGATTAGCCAATCCCTACGAAAGATCATCCTGCGCGCATCAAACGGTAACGAATGATGGACGCATATTTGTCACATCATCACAGACAAAGATAAGTAACTATTTTTGATTGTATTTGTAAAAAATGTAGTCAAGCTTAGTTAGTTTTAGTAGTTACTTGGCAAAAAAATCATGATTATAGAATGTAGTAGAACTTTCACACATCTTGTGATGTTTTATAAAATTTAACAGCGCCCTTTGTATTTAGTCTGAGACCTAAGTTTAATTATAGTGTTACCAGTATCAAAATTATCATTAATAAATGTTTATTTCAACACACATACACAGTCTCAATACAAAAACAAGGTATCGAATAAAAATTTCGAGCATGAAACAAAGAAATAAAAGATAAGATAGAAAAGAGCTTATAAAAGATTTAACTTGAGATTCATTTTACCGTATTTTGTTTAGTTTATAACTTTTAAAGTACTAATATTTTAAATCCATTGAAAGCGATTAAAAAGTTTTAAGTGGACTTGCATCGAACAAGTTAGCGAAAAGCCGTTAGTTCTCCAATGTGTAATATTGATACAAAGCGTTTTGTAGGATTACCGACTTTCTCCAACTACTTATAGTATTTATTGTTAAAAAACATTTGAATGTGAATGAAATTTTAGATACAAGTTTAATTATAAAGCTTAAGCTTTGAGCTTTCACAAATCCAAAAAAACATGAATGAGATCATACTCAAATATATCTGACAAAACAAACACGTACATATCTGCCGTCACTACATCTGCCGAGATACCAATGTGATGCTATATACCGACATATCTTTGTTTATGTTGCAGGCAAATTATATGAATCCGCCGTTTACATTCTGTTTTGGCATATTACATAACACCGGATGTGTTACCAGCAACGTTGTTAGCAACCTAATTGTTGATGTTTGAACTAGTTTAACAACAAATATAATTCGTTTAAAGCACACAGGGGGTCCAAGTTCTAACCTAACCCAATCTGCCTTTGGCATATTACATAACGCCAATGACTACGAGCGTTTATAACATGCCGACGCAATAATAATATGTAAACGGCATTTATAAAATTTTCCCACGACATATATACCTTTATTTAAAGTATTTATTGTAGTACGATTATGTGTTATAGTATTTATGAAATAAATTGTCGAAACAATAACCAATTCACAAAATTGATTGATTTCATTCTTAATTTAGAAAGTACTAACAGCCGATGCTAATAAACTATACTATTATATAAAGCGGAAGAGTTTGTTTGTTTGTTTGAACACGCTAATCTCTGGAACTAGCAAGATTTGAAAAATTATTTTTGATAGCCCAGTTCTCGAGAAAGGTTATAGGCTGTGTAACATCACGCTACTAGTGACGGGAGCTGAGCAATAAGAAAAAACGCGGGTGAAACCGCGCCGCGGACAGCTAGTATGTTAACAACACAAATCTTGAACACTGTAATGTCCAAGATTTGTGACAATTGTGTTAAAGTCAATATCTTTACACAGCTTAGATGTACTTATATAACAAATAAAATGAGCGCGATGAGCAATATTTATATCTTCTTTTCAAAAGAAGTGCCCATTTTGTAGTAGTACTATAATGAACAAGTATTACTTCTAAATATTTTTCTTCTTCTATATTATAGCCGTACATGTATATTATAATGGCTCAGTTAAGCAGGGGCAACTCTGTAGATAAGGAAACTGTATTCATAGCTCAAAAGAAATGTATTAGATCAATATGTAAAACTAATATTACAGAATCGTGTAAACCTTTCTTCATCAATTTGAAAATTATGACTTTGCCATGTATACATCTTTGAAGTTGCTGTGTTTGTTCATTCCCATAAAACTTTGTTTGTCCAGTATAAGAGCAGAAAACATAATAATAAAGTATGTTGTCCATCAAATCAAACGGCACAAATGAATAAAAGTATTCTGTGCATGGCTTCACGTATTTATAATCATTTGCCAAATTGTCTAATTAAATGTACTAATGTTAACGAATTTAAACATAAATTGAAACAATTACTAATTTCTGCGGCATATTATAATATATTTGAATTTTGAAATGATAAAAACTTAATCCTTAATAATTGACATTACCTAACTTAATTTAATTTGACATTAATTGTATTCATTCACTAATATTTGTCTTTAATTCAATATTTTTAAACATATTACTTAGCTTGATCTGACATTTGTAACAATAATAATTCACTTATAATTTAATTTAACTTTTACATTTATTTTATTGACAGTTAACACGTTTATTTTAATGTTTTTTTATTACAATTTAATTTAATTCAATATTGCACACCGTAAGGTAAAATATGGCAAAAGAACTTTTATTGTAATGTATCATCTTAATGTACGTATATTTGCAGAAATAAATAAATAAATAAAGCATAAAAGCATTAGTTCTCCGAATACCGATAATAATTACCACGAATCTGTGCCCTTATGTATATCTACTCTGTGGTCTATGCCGCCTCCTATTTGTGGGAAAGCACAAATAATTAATCGGCTGTGAATAATCTTAACATTCTCGATATAACCAGGTTACACAAGTACCTGTTAGATGGGGCACGAGTTTTATCTCGGAACAACATACTCGTATTTATGTTTACTACATTATACATATTTGCTTTTGCGATATTATATTACTAGCTTCCAGCATCTTGGTTTCATGCGCGTGAAGTTACATCTTTGGTTACTGCTCTACTCCCTTCGCCAGTAGCGTGATGTTATAAAGCCTAATCTAACCTAAATCAAATCAAAATATATTTATTCATTTAGGTTAATTAAATTAAAACTTATGAAGGTCAAAAATTACAAAATGTCAGCCAATTAACCTACAGTCAGTTCGCTGACGTTAGGGTAGAGCCATGAGAAGAACTGGCATGAAACACAGATCACTCTTTTTGATTGCCTGGTTATTAATTTTTTTTAAGCTAACCTAATCTTCCTCAAGAATTGTGCTATCAAGCACAAAAGCAATTATTCAAATCCGAATGGTAGTTCTAGAGATAAGCGCGTTCAATAATCTTAACAAAAAGAAAACCGACTTTAGCCAAGAAGGAAACTAAAAAGTAAAAAATAAATTTACTTAGCACAAAGTAATTCGTATTTTGATTTAGTGAATCAGAAGCAAAGCAATATACTATTTTTGTACGAAGTAAACATTTTGGCATATTGAATCATATGAAGTAAGCCTGACATGACTGCTGTTGAGGAATTCCCTCGACTCACCTCTGACACCTGTAATGGCACTTATAACCCATATGGGTGCAAAGTTCTTATCATTTTAAACGAATTAAGTGCAAACACCAGGTAATTGCTGTAAATCGTTGTCGAGTTCCCTTGACTCTCTTGCGGGCTCCTTCATCAAATCGACTCCAAACCTTCACTAAATAGTAGTGCCTTAAAATACTTAATAAAAAAAATAACAAATGCACTAGTCGCCAGTACCATTTTCGAAAATTCCCCTCGATGTATCTGGGATGCCATCATCAGATCCTGGTTTCCTTATCATGGTAGCACCCTTGAAATATCGCTTTTCTAACAAAAAAAGAATCATCGAAATCGGTTCATAAACGACGAAGTCATTCGCGAACACACATAAATATATATATATATATATATATATATATATATATACATATAGACCGTATATAATATGTAAATACATTCGAATTAAAAAACCTTTTTCCTTTTTTTTGAAGTCAGTTTAAAACTTTATTTATTTATTAGTATAGATAGATTTTTTGTGAAATTAAAACACTGATAGACTGAAAATGTATCCTCTAATTTTGAGATTTTACCAGGACATATAATTATGTTTCCTTTCAATTTTGATACCAAGTCTTTAAAAGCGTCATCATAACGCAGTCATATGAAGGCTATCATGACAGCCAGGTTGACGAGATGACACTTGGAATGGTACCTATCCATCACTTCTGACCTCACTGACTGATTACCACACTACTCAGTGACTTAAGAACAAACGTGACATTCATACGCGTCAGCGTCTCATATTAATAAAATTGGAATAAATTATCATTTTTTATTCGTTAACCGATACGAGTATTTTATCTTAATCATCATCATCGTCATTATTTATTCTCCTCTCAAGCATCAGCTCTATTTTGACCGGCCGCCTCTCTAATCAATCGTCATTACTAGACGATCGATAGCCTTCCCACGGTACTGTTGGTGTTTCTTGAAACATGATTGAAAATCACATTCAAATACATTAGAAAATAGAATGGTGATAAGCAATGTTTAAATACACTTGTAATAGACACCATCGCTTTGCTATCATGCAAATTTTGAAGTGATTTTTAAATAACTCCTGTGTTCATGTTTATTGTGTGTGAAGGTTTACAAAAGGACATGTAAAAATGCTACTACTAAGATAGAAGACTGATAGAAAACAGTATCCTAAATTGATATTCAAAAGTGCATTTTCGGTGAGTCAGTAAGCAACCATAATAAAAGTAAAAGTATAGCGACTTCCAAACTAACAAACTACAAAGAGATTCGCTGAAACCCCAAAAGGTTGCTTGTTACTTAATCCAATTTCCACGCAATCTTTTGCTAAAATTCCTTTTAAATTGGTGCCACGCGCTTCGTATTATACACTTTGTACAATTTAGTAACTAGATCATAGAAACCGCTTTGATATCGTTGCTTTTTCACAAACATTTTTTTTAAAGGAGCTGTTTGTTTTTCTTTCTTATTTTAAAATATTTTATCACGATACAAGTTTAGGTGGCAGTTAAATTGATGACATTTCTAATAGGATCACGTCGATGATTCATTTTAAAAAGTTTTAAGTAATGGATGATGGATGGAGAACGATAGATGAGTGACGTAGCAATGGTGCTACGCCGTAGCTGAGATTTTGCTACGAACGTAGCTGATTATTTACTACGCTTCACTTTACTTCTATACTTTTGTGCAAAGTAACGTAAAAAAAAAAATGACGTTATGTACGTCACTTATTTATTTTTTTGTATCCACTGGACGAATCACATAGTAGTAAAGTCCATACCGAATTTCTCTACAAAAAAACATTGACTTTAACTTTGACTCCAAAATACACAAAGTATGTAGTCAATTTGACTTTGCTGTTTTTAACTTGTACTCGTTATATCTACTGGTGTTAAACATTATCATTTTGTGTGTAGGTTCTAGAAACATGAGTCTTTTGAGCAGCAACATGATTAATTCATTCGCAGCACCCTTAATAAAATTGTCACGAAAGCTGACCAACTTAATTTAAATTAAATACAGATTTGATATTATTTCAACGTATATTTTAAGAATTTAATAGAAACTATGACATACAGTTGTAATGGTTTAGTATTAAAGACCCTCGCCTCTTAAGTACGAGGCTGTGGGTTCAGAAACTGGCAAACACTAAACGTTTTTATCAAAGTCATAATTTGTGCTTTCTACATTTACGTGAAACTAACAATCGCCGTCATAGAGGCCATCACAGTAGCGGCTTAGTTAGATTCGTTTTTACGCACTCAAATAAATGACAAAAGACGTAGAATGAAAATTAGAAAGCACTGGTAAGAGTACCCGGTTATAATTAATAATAATAAAACACAACAAATACATAGCGCTATCTAGATTTAATGTGATATGAATTCTTGCATGAATTGACGACATTCATAAGCATGAAAGATTAAAACTAGAACTAAATTAATATTTAATGCTGAATTGGCCAGCTCATCTTAAGAAAGCTTGGTGATCGATCTTCATGCCTCCTCTATATAAAAAAGTTTGTTCTGCAGTGAGAGAATAATAGGTAGGTACTATAGAAACGAAGAGATCAACAAATATATTCTTAAATTACTCAAATATTATTCTCGCAACAATAAGGCGAAGTATTAAGTATTTTACATAACAATCTTTAAAAAAAATATGAACCTTATTTAACGAGAAAGTTGTATCAAATTTTGGATCCGGATACTTTGCAAATATCTGATCAAAACTATGTTACAAATAAAACATTAATTAATCAAAGTTTTAAGGCTTTGGACACGGCAAAATAGAAAGCTTGAATGAATTAAAAAAGTAAACAAATTTATATAAGCATAATAAGAAACTGTAATAATAAAATGATAAGATAAAATATTACTAAAGTACTTACTAAGACTAAAAAATTGTTACCAAAATAACATCGTACATCTAAAATATTAGATAAAATACCTTTAGTTTCAAAAAAACGAGTAATAGCCACATTAAGATCTAAGATAAGGAGAGATAAATACTTATCAGCGGCGCATATAGTTTAAACACGAGGGATAAAATATGAAAACACGTGCGATTAACATCTATGAAGTTAATGTTACTAATGAAACATTTAAATAGGTTAAAGAAGCACTAGAAGTATACACACTGCCCTATAAAAACGGATTATAACACATCCATAATCATAAAGTTGTCAAAATAAATAAAACAAAATTTACCAGCAAATATAAAAAGAATTACACTGTTTTACTTTTATGGCCAGGTGTTGTCACTAATAATAACATAACTAAATCGCAATGTTTACGCATACTAACAAAAATATTAAAATCGACTATACAATGCCACACACGCCAAAGTAAAGACGTGCTTCGTTTTCCAATATTTGAAACAATGCTGGCTTTTGACAAGAAGCACAAATCAAACTAAGGCATATCCGTTCAACTATTTTAACTGTCGTAAATATAGATTTATTGCAGCTTTGCTATTTTATTGTTGCCTTCAGGTATTGTAGTAAACTTTAATTGTTAGAGAACACGAAGTATATTTTATTGCCACTCGGGAATTCTTTTTCGCAGTGAATCATGAAATATCTTCAATTCAAAGTCAATTAATATATAAGGAACACTAAGGCTTATCATCTTATGATTTAGTTTCTTACGGCTCAAAGATGATGTTTTGGCCTTTATTTATCTATACTATTATATAAAGCGAAAGAGTTTGTTTGTTGATTTGAATGCGCTAATCTCTAGAACTACCCGTCGGATTAAAAAAAATCTTTCTGCGTTTGATAGCCCAGTTCTCGAGAAAGGTTATAGGCAATGTCTACGACGGGAGCGAAGCTGTAAGCAAAGACGCGTGTGAAATCGGGCCGCGGAAAGCTAGTTTACTTATAATACAGGTTTCCTGGCAATGTTGTTCTTCACCGTATAATTAGGATAATAACATTGCCTGACTACCGCAGAGATCAGCACAATTATTACGATCAGAAAATACTTTTATTCCTACGCAGTTACTGCACGTGTGGTCTAGTTATTGCGTTTAATTAGTGTGTCTACACTAATCTTAAGTAAAATGTTTTTTGGAATGAACAAATAACTATTTCAAAAGCCTAGTTATTCATTTTGTTCAATAATTACTTTTCTATGATAAACTACCAACCATGACCAGGATTGTTTTAAAGAGAAATTTGGTTTAAAAAAATATCTCATTAGTCATTTTCTATAATACATAACAGTACACCTACCCTCTTAAAGCATAGGATTTATACCCATAATCGTAAGTTGATAACCCTAAAGGTGCTCCTTCACCGCGAACATTTGCCTTTAATGTAAAGTTCCAGATTCTATTCTGTGCATAACATTAAATTGCTGCCACCCTGACTGCCGA
This sequence comes from Parascotia fuliginaria, assembly GCA_963082885.1. Taxonomy (NCBI): domain Eukaryota; kingdom Metazoa; phylum Arthropoda; class Insecta; order Lepidoptera; family Erebidae; genus Parascotia; species Parascotia fuliginaria. The sequence continues at coordinate 9,761,346 of OY720177.1, read as the reverse complement.
GCATTAGCTTGTAATGTAACATTTTAGATTTAAAATATTACAGTATCGTCAAGTTCCTGTAATAATGATCGGTTCACCAAACTCACCAATGTAATGCCGGAATTGTATCATTACAGGTTGTTCACTGTAATGTTTAGTTCTCCTCCCTCACTGATCTCATCACGATCGCGATGAGGGCCTCATGCCACCTTAATGGCAGAGACCAGCAGCGACGCGGAGAGCCTCGGGTAGTACCGCTGACAAATACAATTTGGCACTGCAAGTGTTTGCCACTGCCGGTGTCTCCCATTCCAGTGTAGAACAGATAGTTAACAGTGTGGTTATTATATTTTGGCTATAATAACCACACTGTTAACTATCTGTTCCAAACTAATCAACATAAAGTGTGTTTTTTTTAAATAAAATGTCTCATGTAAACGCAGCACAAAAATGTTTAAGAAAAATCCGCAAACTGTTTCGATATTGTATAATACTCCATGTCATTCTCTATATTTTCGTACAACAACATTTTGCCGATAACACACATTTCCAAAGAAAGCTCTATAGACTACGTTACTGAACAAATTCAGCCAATGGCTTTTCTCTCTATTTTATACTCGAGAATATTACGAGTAGAAACTAAGAAAATGTTTGTACATTTGCGTGTATTGTATATAGAACTTTAAATTTAATATTGTTTCTAGCATTGTAATGCGAAACAGTGTTATATAATTTATTTTATATTTTGCAAATAGGCAATCTCATATGATTTAATACTTAAGTTAATGGTAACTAAATACCAATAAAATATTGTAGTTTTTATCTGTTTCCTTTTCATATACTGACGGACAACTAAAATGAAGTATGACTTGTTTTAGGTTGCCAAGCAAACCAGTACTTTAAAGAGAGAATCTAACTCAAATTATTTATTCACGTAGCATTTTATGAAGGTAATCTTTTAAACCTTGTCAAACTACTGTGACATTTATACAATAAATCAAAGTGAGATATTCAAAATAAGCAGTTAAAGCTGCGTCATAAGCTACGGGCGCAACTTCTACATAGGTCAATAACATTCAACGCTAACAGATATTTTAACAGAACAAAAGTAGGTACTGAGAAAACATACAACCACAGAATATTGGGGATTTCAAACAATTATCCGATACCGTTTACTTTGAAATAAGAAACTTCAACGGCTTCCCTGAACTGATAAACAATACTTGCAGTCAAGTAGGTAATGTTTTCCTTCACCGTAGATAGTATTTGGTATAGCTCGCAGAGTCGCCTCACTGAAATGATAATAGCTAGGGCTAGTGAAGTGTAGTAACCAGAAACTAGAAAACCTCTCACAAGATAAACCGACGACAAGACGGCGGGCAACCGATGGATAAGAGTCAAAGTGACGTTTTTTGACGGAGGCCTATACCTAACACTAGACAGAATGGTGGTGCTGAGGTAATGTTTTTAATCGACGATTAAATAAATAACAATGGGTATTCAGAACTGTAGCACCATTGGTACTATCCTGGTAACATAACTGCAAAATTGCAAAATGCATTTAAAATTAATAACTATAGTTTAAAGTTCATCTCATATGCTATTTAAATTAAACTCGGAGGCTATTACGGCTGAAGCACTGGAACATATTAACTGTGTCATTAGAATCAATGGCTGCACCATTAATTACCCTCGCTACGCCGATGACAAAGTACTTAATAGCTTTATCGGTTACTGAAATTAATTCATATTGTACTTTCTAAGTTTACCTCGGACATTACTGACTTACGGTGAAGGAAAATATCGTCAGGTTATCCAGACATAAAAAGTGAAATGGCCGATTCCGCTACAAGCGTGGTAATCAAGACCCATCAGGTCTTTTAGTATCCTGAAGTGGTAGTTCTATAACAAAATAAAATACTACTACACAGAGAATAAGAACCTATACGAAGCAATATTTAACATACCTTACTTTAGGACATCATACATTTATAATTTTATATGAGGGACAAGAAATATAATATCAAAGTTAGGACCACTCGACAGTATTTTTATCGCGTACACTTTACTACAAATTTACACAAGACCATAAAACCATTTTTTTCCTTTAGGTTACTTCGATGCTGCGGCGTTTTCAGTACAAAACCCGGCTTGGACAACTTTGCCTAAATTATATTTACTTTAATGTAATGTTCTTTTGTGTATTGAAATGTTCGCAAGCAATGTAATTAAAGTTCGTACCGTGATTTTACATATTCGTCGTTTACGTAGATGTTTATAATTTTAAAGTTTATAATGGTACCTTACTATCATTACAGAGGTCTGTTTATAGCTTTTGAAATAAAATATTGGTCGCTCGTAATAATCTCAAAGGATTCAAATAAATTATAGAAATAATATGAAGCTATTTATTCAAGCTAAGTCATAGCCGTGCGAATCTGGAATTAGCGTAATGCGTGACTAGTGACCGATGAATGGTAAGGTTATATCGCGTTAGTCACGCACGAGCGACACAAGTCTCAACCTAATTCCTACAGAAATAATCACCAGCGTTTAACGAGGAATTTGTACCTTACATAAACTCATATTTTCATGCCTTTCATTTTGTTGTACAGAAATTCTTTCTTCGAATTTAAAAACATGCCGAGGACTAATTTGTTAATAGTATATTCTAGTAAACGTAATAATACAGAAAAAAATTACAGTGTGCACCAGACAACACGACTGATACACCCACCAGACCTACACAACCTATTAATAATAATACTGATGTACACTTGGATGTAAACTGATGGCACGGGCCTAAGCCCGTGCCATCAACCCGCAACGGCGAAACCGGCGCCGCACGCTCGACACCCCTAACCGCGCACCTGGGCTTTTTGCCTGTAGGCAGCCATGCCCGGCTCGGTTGCATAAGGAGCCCATCTAGTGTATAGGCGAGTGACCATCTGGCCAGTTTTAAAGCATGGCCGTGATAAAGAGAAACATAGTAATAACTTTATTTAGTTCTCTCACACAGACTTACACATAGGTGATACTTAAACTATACAATGCTACTTGGACATTGTGAAAAGAAAATCATGTGGACTTGTGTCTTTAGTAATTAAGCCGTAAGGATTATGGAAAACTCCTCCCAATTATTGTAACGTATAGCTTGAGGGAGACTTTTGTGCAGCGGTGGATCTTTCAGCAAAAATGTGATTCTTTAGTCACTTAATGATTTTATTGTAAACAAATTTAATAAATTACTTTCCAAAATATGATCAAACTTATTTTCACAAAAGTTGTTCTCGAAAAATTTGTTTTAAAAGTATTTTAAAATAGGTAGTATTTTTAACGTCTGCAGAACGAGTGAATTCGTAAGAAGTTTATACACGGAGCCCACGTTTAAGGCATCTAACATAATATTTGTTGCTAAGTTGGCTTTAGTACTTAAGTGGTGAGATGGAAACAGTAATATTTATAGTACATAGGCAGATACGTTGTGTTGCTTTCAGTAATTAGTGTAGGACAAACATGAAACTGTTGTTGATTATAAGACCTCTTGTTAGTTGTAATTATAAAGGATTTTATGTGTAACCTACGACAATGCTGAAGACGATGACTTCACTATATTGTAAGATTGCATTCTAATAAACTAAACCCGCCAAAGGTCCTAACAGACACATACCGAAAGCGTCCATGCAGTCAAACTTCTCGCGTTCATGTTCTGCGTTAGTTGTGTTTTATTAGTTTACAATTTATATACACATAAAAACACAGCAGCAGGCTCACACTCATCATCATATCAGCTGAAATATTTTCACTGGCCTACACATAGGCCTTCTACAATTTTTACCATCTTGTTTGGCTGGTTGTGAACCACCGTAACTCATCGCAAGTGCCCGCCAACCTTATCATTCGATAGCACGCACGCTTTCATTTACGCACGTACTATATCAATGTGGGCTTTAGAAAATAGACAAATTGTCTTTATAGGTATAAAAACGATGCATTGTTTTTTTTTCGTTAGTCTACTCATACATTATACTCCCAAAGTCCCAAAGGTCTTCTTTTAGAAACACTTTTTCTATACAACCTTAACGAAGTCTGTACAAAGAACTATAATAATTAACAAGTTACAGATTCAGATATCAAAACCTTCTTGGTACAATAAACACCATTAAGTGTTACGGTTCTGCTACATTACGCTTGCATATAAATATATGTGCGAAATTCCGGTCACGCAACTCGCAATGTCTACTAGAAGATGGATGAATATATTGATGCTCAATAATAAAAATACTTTCATCTTGTACCTTTTGTGTTTACCTTACTCGATCCTCTTTCTTTTCCTTCTCTTTCTTTATTATAATTATTTAGTTTCTGCTTCACAATTATTCTTTAGTCTGTTTTAATTACAAAAAATAAAACAAAATATGCTTGGGTGCGTTACATGAGTGATTAATTACCAGATATAATATGAGGTATAGGAATACTGAAGCGTATGTAACAGCCGGTCATTTCAACCTTTGCATGTTGTTCAGTTAAAATACACCAAATATTTCTAACATCTCAAAAGACATACGTAAACCCCAATAACTTTCATAAAATAGTATCTCGGCTCGGGGTGATAAACACAAATCTGGCAGCCCTAAGATACACACAGTTGTAAGTAGAACAGCGCGAGCGACGTAAGTGGCCCAGTTAGAGCTTTTGTCCTATCTAAACAGTTGTTTCTGTCATAGCCAAGCCCACAGAGGGCGCTTGTTTCATATAATGTTCACAACAGCTGAACGTTGCAAGTGATTCTGTAACATGCGACTGGAGACATTTTATTGTGGACATAAAGTTTGCAAGAGACAAATAGATACAAGAAATCGTTGGTAATATTTTGTACTAACATATATTGAGATTACCACATAACTGTGCAAAAAGTTACATATAAATCTAGAGATATACAAGTATTCTTCTCGCTATATTATTTATGTCGAAAATGATTCTAATACTTAGGTTTTTTAATTGTTTTACTACGATATAATTTTTTGTTAAAACATATAAATTATTATGTTTCAACGTTTGAATACATAATTATTACATTACATTCCTTACTATAGTGTTGAGATTTAAAGGTTAAATATCGCTATATTAATCCACCCTTAGCACAGTAGGACCACGGGTACATAGTGGTATACCCTAGTACCACCAAAAAAATTACCTGTAGAACAAATTGGTAGGACCACGGGCCCTTACCCAATTTGGGTATTTTGTTTTTCCGTCGGGTGCTACAATTACCATACTACTCTGTGCGCTTACTCTGAGCATGCCACATTTAACGGGCCGTGGGAGAAGCAGCTTTCTCTCAAGTTTTTGCCCGCCACCTTATGAGTTTGACCTTGAGGTTTGTTTATGGTCATTGCGAAGCAGACTTTGATAGAAAACTGCACTCTCTTGAATTCGAAGGGGTATTGAATGGTGTTAGGGAAATCCTATGAATATCCACAGATTCTCCTGGAGAACAACCGGTCAGTATAGTTGCCTCGATTATCTACATTTGTTTTCACTTGCAATCTGGTTCCATTGCATAATTTTGGTGGATTTACTTATATTGCGCAGCAACATACCTACCTAATAAGCGCGCCGTAGGTACCTTCCTAACAAACACTGTAGATAAGCATTTAAGTATGTATACCCGCATTTCTAGAATCCATAACACAAACTATGATATATGGTTACTTTTGGTCTAGATGGCGTTGTGTGTAGTTGGTTGATATATATCATATTATATTACTGTTAATTATCATATAGCGTGCCCCCCCTCCTCCCATAGGCAGCACGACCTCAAATAGGCAGGTAAAAAAATAGGCAGCACCACGTTTTGACCCAGCTGATCAGCATCAACGTCCTGTGTCCCTATCGCACCTTGCAAGTCTATATATAACTGTTCGCTCTAATTAAGCTGCGCCTGATGTTTCCTAATATAACAAACTCGATCCGTCTCCGTCTCGATTTCTTTTCGCAAACACGTCGACTAAAAACTGGCTAAACAACAAATGAAAATATAGCAGATGATATTATAGGTAACGGTAAGAATAAAACTTGCGGCAGAAACCATTTTTGAAGCGGTTGTTTGGTATTATGATCGCAATGAAGTGTTGAAATGAAGTAATGGATACTTCATTTCTACCTCGTCGTGGCAAAACAAAAGTGGGTACTGTAATGCATCACATGAGTGATGCATTTCACTTATTCGATGCAATGATTGTGCTATCAAAACTCAATTTACATTAATCCTTTCTCGGGTGCCTACGTCATACAATGAACACACCCTCCAAGCTTAAGTTCTCTACTCTCTAGTTGATTCGTCAGTCAGTTATACAGGAAAAAGCATTTTTTAAATATAGATGAATGGTCTCGAGACACAACTAAGAAAAACTTTGACCAATTACCCTGAATCATAATTTATTTCCATCGTCTAATCTTGGTTTATCTGCATAGTATATTACTTGAATAAATCGTTCTGTATATTGCATAGCCAGCAAACATTTCACGGTAGTAGATCTTTTTATACGGGACGGATTGACTGGAGATGTACATTATTTCGACGTAAAGTGTTAGTTTTGTCCGAAAATCAGTGCTTCGAAGGCATCATTACCTCCTCGGTCCTCTTTATTTTCTTTTGTCTTCCAAAGTATCTTTACCCAATATGGTCAGTATAATAATTTATGCCACCACTGAAATGAATTTGAAATAGCACAATACACCAGCAAAACTGATTTCAAATGATGGAGTCGATATTAATTTTCAGTTATACATGTTTCAAACAAAGCGTCATCATTCCTATGTTGATTATCTTCTAGTAAATGCCCGTATGTAAGGTAGATATCATCTATCCTTAAGAAAATAAGCAACATGAACAGTTTATAAAAGTAGGCGCATTGTACCAACATTTTCAGTGATTTAGATGAAACGTAAAAATTATTTCATTAAGTTGTTTAAAAACATCTAACTGGTTCACCATTCACAGCTGATCCACGTGTTTTACGATTATAACTACCCTATTCTTTAATAATGAGATAATTAAAACTTTTTTACAAATGCATCTGTTTCACAAAGTTGAAAGAATACAGAGTAAGTACCTAGTTTGTCTTAGATTTTCTGAACATTCCGTCATGGTGTCAGGGTTGTAGTACAGCCTTTGTTCACCTTCAAGGTGTAGGTACATCCAGATGTACTTATTATCAGTAATATGGTCCTTAATTAATATGGTCTACCATATTGATGAGAGTTCAACTTAAATTGGACATATTTATGTCTCGAAAGCTATACATTACAAAAACGCATCATTATAAAAATCTAATAGTAGTTTTACAAACTAAATTAATAAAAGTTTCACCGCATTTACTAAATCGCAATTATTACTTTCTGAATATAGATTAAATTAACCTTACTTTTTTGTTTATGAACCAATTTTAATTAAACATACATTAAATGTTACACGAAGCTAGCTTCGATACATAAGTGCAAACCGCCATCGACCTGCACCGGCGCGGTCGCTACGCGCGTCGTTTATATAACACTTTCATTTTCAAAAATTTCTAGTATTTATGGACGGATTTTAAAAATTCTTCTTTTATTCTATAGGTGTTTCTGTCCGCTATGTATAGTGTAGAGTCACTTGCAGATATTCATCGTGTAACACATATTAATAAATATTTTTGTGACATTTTTAAGGATATCCGGGATACCCGGTTTTTTTTTCGGGACAAAAGGTAGCCTATAACCTGGCCAGGAGTATGACCTATAAATGTAGCGAGTTTGATAAAAATCCGTTCAGTGGTTTTTGATTCATGCCTGCACATACAGACAGACAGACAGACAGACAGACAAAAATTTTCTAAATTACATTTTTGGCATCAGTATCGAATAAATATTACCCCCCAATAGTATTTTTTTAAATATATTCAATGTACAGATTTTATCTCGCTAGAGATTTATTATAAGTATAGATATAGATTGTAGTTAGAACTATCATGAAAACGTTATGAGATGGTAAGTTGTAAATAAAAATTTAGACTGCCCATTGTGACTACCTTATGTTGTGCTTTCCTGTTATTTGTTTTATAATATGTGGAATGCAATATAGAATATTCTATTTATACAAATAAAATATAAAGATATAACAAGAGCCGCTTAAATTGAAGTATATTATTTCCACTTCCACGTCATCATAGTATCTAACACTATATGGGTAATGATACTTTTACTGTTGAGAAGCAGTTTCCAGTGATTTGATGAGATATGCTGTACCTACAGTATGTTTATGACTTAGGTTGCTGCAAGTTGGTTTTACTATTTTCTTAGGGGTAGTAATGACAAGTCAGGCAAACACATAAAGTTAACAGACTTGTGACACACATATAAATGGGTGGATGCCCTAAACCTTGTTCGGTATCAATTAGTGTGTAAGCATTTATATAACAAACATAAAGCTTATTTTTATACAACTTTGGTGACAAACAAGCAAAAATGGTCCACCTGTCAGTAAGTGGTAACCGTAACCTATCCATATTATATATATATATTGTTGTGCCTCTAAGCATAGCATCACATTTTTTAACAAACGTACGTACTAGCACTGTGTCACCAAAGCAGTCACGTTGATAAATTTGTTCTAAAATTTGATTTATATAAAATTTATGACCGTTGTTAAATCTTGAGTAAGTACTTTACTACTTGACGATTCAAGTTACAAAGATATGTCAGCGTATTCGCTTGCTATGCAAAGGTAATAGAGGAGAACACTCGCTTCGTTTATAGCTGCGACAAGATCTATCAGAAGAGATAGGACTGTGTCTTTTGCGGTAGTGAAGTTGGGCTAACCCTGAGGCTACAAAATGCTTCATTGTAGCCTGCTATGAATTTAAGATCGTTTCCTTCTGTGATACTGTAAACGATTACTTCCTAAGATTACACTGATTTTACTACCTCGGTGGTTCAGTACTACTGTGTTATAACATACGCAGCTTTACGCCCTTTTCCTCGAGGCAGAGATAGCAGAGGTCCCGGAGTATACAGAGGCACGTTTCGCCACCCATGTTGGTTCCTATGTAACAAGGGGCGAGTTATATAGGAAGTTTACCAGGCATAATGCCAGGCTATTTTGAAATAGTTGATTTAAGCATGAATGGGCCTGATCGACCGGGGCAGTATTACCCTACATTGAATATCGACGTAAGAGTAATAGTATCGGTACCATTGCGTTTCGTGCGGTGAGTGAGAGTGCTGGAAGCCCAATTTTCCCTCTTTCCTTTTTTCTCACCTCCTTTAATTCTTTCACCTTCCCCACTACCATCACGGTAGTCAGCAGTTTCATGAATTCCCTGGATGAATTTCCTTGCAGAAGCAATGCTTGGGACTCTGAGTCGTCCATGAGCGACAGTTACCAATTACCATCACGTGGGCTGTTTGCTCGTCTACCGTCGGCAATAAAAAATAAAGGCGCCAGGCAAATACCGAAAATGTTACGATAAAAAAACCCAATATCACACTTGAACCTACCCGAGGATCGAACCCAACACCTCTGCATTGCAGCCCGTACACAGTACCGCCAAACCACTAAGATAATCTATGATAAGTTGTATACACCAGTAATGGACAAGGAACCAGTGGTGGACATAATATTATCTTGTAGAATAAAGGTAGGAATGAGTTTTTATGTTAGCAATATTTGACCACAAATAAAAATCATCAAGCTATCAATGATTGTCCTTTTTTTAAATTCGATATTTGAATTTAAGTTAGAGTGAGACACAAGTCTTGTTACAAAAATTATTAGTGAAGTAGGTAGAAGTTTGCCTTTCAATTTGATGATATGTAGTTTTATTCTCTCTCATCTATTGTAGTTTTATTCAAACCAGAATGTTTTTTGTGCTTGGGCTACGAATGAAATAAAGATGAAATCACATTGTGTTAAAAACACAGTGTATTTATATCTTAACTGTTCATCACTGGTACTAAAAAATATTTGTTTTATTGTTAATAACATTTTAACCAATTTTAGTATCCTACATTAAATACAGCAGAAATGTAGAAATAACACAGCAACTTAAATTTTTAACATGTATTGTATTAAAAAAATTACTATCCTATTAATGAAATTGCAAAAATACCAAAAATCTCTAAGTATCCATTACTGGTGCCTTTTCTATACTACTTTTTACTATTAATAAATTATTAGTATTTAGCCCGGTATCTGGCAAATTTCAATTGTTGCAAATGGCAATAAGTTCGCTCCTGTTAAATGGAACATACCCTACATAGCAAGATGTAAAAGAAAGAAAGAAAAAGAAAATTGTTTATTATTAGCTCTTTGTCAACCTCTTTTCATCTATACACAAAAAAATTACAATAGTTGTTTAAAAATTAACTAATGACCTGTTAAATCTCATTTAAAGTAACTAAAAGCATACTAAAAGTATTATCAGGTGATCCGTATAAAAGCCTAAGTAATTTTTGTAACACTTTTGGCTAATCTAAGTTGTTTATTTGTTTATTTACCCGATAGTGCTAAAAGTATGAATAACTAGTTTAATTTGATCTAGTTACTAATTAGATCAAATAAAACTAATTATTCATGCTTTTAGCAACCCAACGGGTACTTCACATGAGATTTAACAGGTGATTAGTTAATTTTTCGTTGATCAGCCTTTCAGAAACTGGGGGTAGGTCTATTAAGGCAGAGATTTTACAACTTAACACAGATTTGTACACAATGTAAAGAATTGACCATTACACCTCTCACCGTTGTTTACATTGTGTATAAAACTTTATGTGACACTTAGGTGGTTGCGTCAAGTCTAGGCGTACTTTGTAACGTGATGTCAACATTTATGATACAACAGTTAATGTTTATGTATGTAAATATTTGAAAGATTGGTTTTTTTGTACGGTAAAAGTGAGTTATGTATTATGTATTACTATCACCCGCGCTAAGTTACATCTTTGTTTACTTCTCTGCTCCCGTCGCGAGTAGCGTTATGTTATTTATAGTCTATAACCTTTCTCAAGAACTGAACTATCAAACGCAAAAATAATTATTCTAATCCGACTGGTAGTTTCAGAGATTAGTGCGTTCAAAGTAACAAACAAACAAACAAACTCTTTCGCTTTATATAATAGTACAGATAGATACTAAGATGTTATTTTACAACCCTCTTATTCATAAACATCATAAAAGCTTATAATAGCTAAAATAGGTTTATATTTTGTTTGTCTTTATCTATCTCACCTTGATATTTGTACGAGTAAGAAAGAGACAAAACCTATTTTACCTATTCATGAATAAGTGTTTAAAATTATATGCTTGTAATATGATAATTTTCAAACTAAAGTTATGTTGCTAAATAAGTAGCTATATTCCTCCTACAAAATACCACAGTCATACCTACTGGTAAAATGCGATTTTCAATACTTAAAAAGTATAATTAGTACTGGATCAGCAGAATTGGTCTTTTGGACAGCAAAATATGTTGTTTACATACATGTCGGCAACTCGAAGACTGTTTTATTTAGCCATACATGCATTAAATTATATTAGCAGTACCAATACCTAGACTAGCTGATTACGCAAACAAATAATAATATTTAAATGCTACTATAGTGGTACCTACAAAAACGGTCCTCTCATCATCATGTTTACAACCCGTCAGTTATTGATTTGAGAATAAGAACGGTCCGTATTCTCTAAAATTTCTATTATCTATATAACTCATAAATATTTCGATGATACAGGTACTTGAGTCTTGAATTCTAATCACTTTACTGGTATCAGCAATGATGTCAACGGCTGTGACGGTCGTAATAGATTCATTCGCATAATGCCCTTTGTTGCTATGATTTAGCTCCATATACTTAACTATTCACATATACGTACGTATAGCTGGTATTATTACAATTGTATTGTTAATAGACAATATAATAGTTTACACTTACTCCAGTCAAAGTTTTCAATTGTTTTTATTCAGAAATACAACATATGCGAGATTTCTCTAAGGAGATTTCTCGCCCAAATTGGAACTACCCGAAGCGGGAAATAACGCCACTAATTCCAAAACTAAGTTTTGTATTCCCAGTAGGATTTACCAATTCCTTTTGGGAAAGCAAAACATTGATTGCAGTAGAGATTGTGTCTTGAGATGTGCACCGTAGCAGTGGCATCGTGGCGTAATAGTAGAGTGACAGAGACATTTGCAAATAAGCATTATTAGACAAATAAGGTGATATGAATAAAATGTTAAGAGGACTATACTCGTATATTGTAAAATTATAACTCTTGAGGACATTTAGTCGCTACTAATGACATTATCACTGTTATTGATTAGTACTACCAATTACTATAGCATTATTTCTGAGCGTACATAATCTTACCACATTTTCATTGCCTCGTTTCGTTTTCACTGTTGCAATTATATGTACAAAGCTTTTTAATTCTTTAAACCGTGAGAAACCTAACAGGTTGTTATAATTCTGAACAATAGATTTCTCAATTTCGCTTGTCATACTGTTCTAAAATACATCGACGTATCAAGCAACATATAACACTGTCATGAGTGACATTCGATTAAGCACCTTGGTTTGAAAACAAAAGGTAGTAAAGCTTCATACAAAATATTCATAAAATATACAAATTAATGAATATGTCAACGTCGAAAATTTGGTATAGGCTTGTTGTACTCATAATAGTCGTATCCTAATGGTTTTCAATATTTTGTATTGTACTAATCGATGATTACGTGACTTACCTGACCTACAACTACAAACAAATACAACCTACAAATAAGCTTGGAAAGAAACAAACCTATTTTTACCCATGCTGACGCTCCACTGCAATATTCTTCCATATGTCACTCCAACGATTAATACAAATTTAATGACACCTTATATGTTAAAATCCATCAAGCCATATAGGCTGTAGAGCGTACCAAAGAAAAAAACATATATACATACCTACATGCATACATACACTATTTATTTATTTATTTATTTAAGGAAACTCTACAGCTTTTTAACAAACACAATTTACAAAGAAATATGCAAATGGACTTATCTATTTGCATTTACAATAATCTGAGCCAATTACAGAGTTCCACGACAGGACAGTTTGAGGTGATAAACAATTTGTAAGTAGTACTAGAAAAACATTACCATCTGTGACTAAGGCAGTCGAACAAAAACTAGGTCTTCAACGAATAAGAGGAATTAAAGCTGTTTCAATTAATATTTGATCGCTCTATTCGGTGCACAGACCAATTAACTCAAAGTTTTACTGCGAACGATCCGTTTATACAATTTACCCATTTTTATCTGAACTCGACAACAAACTTTGTGTTATCGTTATTGTTATTAGTTCTCGAAGTATAAAGTGGTCGAGTGATAGCAAACGTCATTTAGCAACAGATGTGGACAATGTGCGTAGAAATTGGATACTATTGTTTTTGTAGGCGGTATACGAAGCGAGGCTACCTAGTTATTACCGTTTATGCACTTCAGCAGATAAGATAAGGTAATCTCACAATATAGAGAGTGAGAGAGCTGGAGAAAAAAGAATAAAGCGCCTTTTTGTGTTACTACCACCATATAAAAATGCTGTACTTACATGCAATCCCGCTGGCAATTTAATACATCCCTTAAAATAGCAGGCAACGCCACTCTATTTACATAGATACCACTAAAGTCCTGATTTATTCTTTACTTTATATCATCAAATATAGACTAATTATTAGCTATTTCAAGTGACTTCAAAACACTGAATCTCTGATAAGCCACTAACGTGTATAGAAGACAAAGATTGAAACAAAATAATATATCAAAACTTTCGGATTATCATGGATTTTCTTTCAGTAACTTGATGCTCGGAATACAAAAGATCAATCAAAAAAGACAAACTATAGCCGCCAAAGAAACAATGACAAATATATGAACCTGACTTTTTCAAGTTTTGTATACAACTTATTTGAATTCAGGACATTATTCAGATTGTATACTACTGTGGTCGTATCAGTATAGTCAGTTCGTAGTATATTTATATCGGTCGAAAAGTGTAGTGTTTGTTCTGAAGTGACAAATGTAGTGGGTAGGACTGGCACAAAGTGCACCGATGACTTACACGTAACCGGGGTAAAAGCGGCGGGCCAGAACAGCTCAGGAATAAAGAAGTGGTAACTAAACGGTGACAGCACAAAATATTTGTATGAAAAAAGAACGATCCTTCTAGTGTTTACTCTAAGTAAGTAGGTAGTAAGGTATTACAATCGCCGAGGCAAAGTATATGTGTAAGTATGTTAAATCTTTTAATACTCACATTTTTATTTACAAAACTTTTTAAATTTAATAGCAGTCAAAAACGAACACTACAATTCAGACACGTTTCCGAAGTTTGGTTTTTGGCTAGACAAAGCCATAATTGAGTTTTTCCGTTAGAAAAATCTAGTTGAAACCGGCATTCTGCTCTGTAAACGGATATGAGCTCACTCTGTATAACATTCACACACGCGGAATACGCTAATTGAGATGCTGTCGAATGTACGAGTACGTATTATTTAGAATTCTCTCTGGTTTTAATCAATAAGCAGACTTCACGTTTAAATTACCGTCAATGAGAGACCTTACTGTAAAATTAATAATAATTGTGGGGCTGTAGGCATTCGTTATAACGATAAAATAATATAAACTAAAATACATTTCTATTTTATAGAGAATAAACAAGGCACTACCACTCTCTTCGGAGTCTTAGCTACGACTTTTACTGTACTTATTTGTTAAATTATTACTATATTGAATGTAACTTCGCGTTCATTATCGGATTCCTACTTTAAGAAATAAAGACACTAGACAGCGTTGTAAATTACTCTGTATTTTATAATATCTACATTTTACAGTAGAAACTAATATTATTGTAAAAAAAATAAGAATTAATTGGTATTAGTAAAACGACTATCGTTTCTTGAAGCAGCTGGAAATTACTTTTAAAATTTATATACATATATTGGTGACGCTTAAAATATACTTAAAACATACGAGTACAAAGAGGTGTGTCATACGTAGGTGTGACACACCTCTTTGTTCCTTTATACCTTTGACCGAATATGGGTGTCGAAACTATTCGGTTTCAAGTTATTAGAGATGGGCACAATGCTATGCAACATAGGTAGGTATTAATAAGTTTTCTTAAATAATTATTCTTAGGGAATCTAACATGCATCTCTGCCTTAGTGGTGGCCTAGTCTGTCTACTAGTAGGACTACATTATAATTACACGATAATAAGAAAAATGAATATCAAGAATGAAGCGTAAATTTTAAGACTCTTGCTGGTTCAACAATCGAATCAAATACCACGTTTACAGAATTGACAGGTGTTGTAATCTTTTTCAGATTTCATGCACTTTGATGACAATATCTAATCTTGTAAAAAATGGTAAACAATACACAGTTTTCTATTTTATTTTTAATGGACTATACAAGATCTTCAGATATCGGAGAGCAACAAAAAGTTGTCTCAAAAAAAATTATGAGGTAGTTTGTGTTAGTTTAAAGCTAAGTTGTACTGTTAAAGTATTAGTCCTCTCTCTAAACTCTCTCGAAAAGTATCTATTTATCATCTGTTCCACATAAAAAACGGAAACACATGACATTTCTAACAGATTGACACGCAACCCCACCCTTGCAGTAAAGTTAATCTAGAAACGTTGACACACCAACACGGTTCGTTTCCAGGGTTTATTTCTTTCACGGCAGTGTAGTATCTTCAATGTGAAAAGAGAGTAGTTACGTAACTTAACGATAGGCTGCTGAAACAACCTTTGTCACTGCAAAAGTCTATAAGCGGTGGTTAGCAATCGGTTCATCCGCCACCGTACGCAGTAAAAAAAGTACCTATCAAACGAAAACATAAAACCAAACTAGGGATACTGGCGATATAATAAAACCAGATAAGTAGCATCGAATTTCTACGGAAAATTTACAAGTCTTACATGAACATTACCGTCGAATATTCACAACAAAATTGCCTACATTATATAAAACGCTTTCGCAGATGTAAAATGCCAGTACGTTCACGTAGTAAAAATTACATTTTTAAGAATAAAGAACAAAACATTATCCGTAAGTAATTTATAAACAAATCACTAATTGGAATTATATTTCCAATTTACATAAAGATCAGAGGAATAAACTTTATACAAATAAAATAGCACAAAATAACTAGGTGAAAACTAAGCGCAGCGCTTACTTATAAATTCCGAATACAAACAGAGGATGGGCAACGATCTTTCTAAGTACATGAAACGGTAATATTCACAAGATCCATTATTTTTCAAGATGATGACAATATTAATATTGAGAAAAGTATCTGTAATTAGATTACAGAGAACGGTCGTAAGTGGAGTGACTACTTAATTAAGGGGCGAAATCAATTAGCTGTAGATCGATATTCTTCAAACTTGGTTATGTCATAACATTGCCATGAATAATCTAGTAGCTGCCGATATCTCCGTAGCTGTAATTGAAAATGTTCATCATATACGATACGATCAAATTCAATTTACAGTCACCGATATGTAATAAAATATTACACTTCAAAAAAAACCATTTGTTTAGAAAAATGAATGTGCGTCACTGCCTACATATATACCTATTTATTCCACACACTCTTGGTATAAGTTCCACGAAGATGTGTACTCGTATTTTTAAGCCATAAGAATCCTAGGAATGTTTCTTAATTTAAGTAAATTACCGAAATCTACAGTTTTAACCTGCGATTTCTGAATTACCAGTAAGAATTGCCAAAAAAGAAATCCTTTATTTGTTTTTTCTAAACTGTGCCAAATATTCTGAAAATCATGGTGTTTAGAGTATGTATAATGATGTTACGATTACGATAACTGCAGTGGCGATGCACTTATGGTACGTGTTGTTTTAAATCCCAAAGACAGATTTTGACACATTGATATAATTTTGTAACAGTTTGCTCTCACTTTATTTAGTTTGTGAATATTTATAAAACACACCTCTATAACTATTCTTATAAATGAAAGTTTCTTTTTAATAATTTAAATGTTGAAATTCAATTTAATTTTAATGTCTGCTAAGTTTTATTAACGCTGACACAAGATATCAGACATATCAGTTTAAACCAATTTTCCACTACGATGAATAAATGTTAAACAAAAATAATGTATTAATTAAAGTTTAATCAAATAGCAAAGTAAAGACAGTTAAACTTGGCTATTAAATTATAATATGTTACTGTCTGCGTTTTGCAATATGGCTGGTCTCGCACGAATCCCGCATTGTTAATGCGCGGGGTCTCGCGGGAACGCTGCTCTCACTTTACTGAATTGCAAACTCTGTAAATTAGGACATTCTAGTTCTACCTTCCAAGATTTTAGTAAAGTAAATATACAACATTGCATTTTTTCATTCATAAAAAGATTTAAAAAATATACACGACACAATTTTAAAATGATACTAGAATGTTTTATTTATTCATTTCCTTCACAATATACTCGTACTATCAGAAGTAATCCGCAGGCGATTCCTGATACTTTCTTAGACGAGTTTATCGCAGTTACAGGATTTTTATCGCTTTTCTTGCTGGTGAATAGTGGTTTCCAGTGCACAAGAAATAATGTGTATTTAGCTGAAATTAAAAAAAATACTTTCGTGGTCTTTGACCATTTTATTAGGTACCTGTAGCGAAAAAAAAATCAGAAAACTAACGTTTCGAGTTCACAGTCAAGTTTGAATTGCTCCACAAACAATAATATTTCATTATGCGCATTTTATATTAACTAGGTACCTACATTACATACATATATGTATATAGTGAGCTTAACCCAAAGTCATACAAAAGCAAAAAGGGCCAACGATTGTAATCAGTCATCTATTCAAACTTGCAAAGGCCATCTATTCATATCGAGTGGAGCAAGCTTAGCATGTGATCGAGCGATACGGAACAATTACGATACGGCTTTTAGATAACTGTCTGTGTTCTAGTTCGGTCAAATGTTAAACATTCTATTGATCTAACTTCACATTTTAAGCCAATGCAAAGAAGGGTTTATTATGAGTTTAACGTGTGTTTAGTATTTGTGTTTATGTGTTTGTGCCATCGTACCTTCCAAAGGGATGAACGGTTTTTCATTAAGTTGGTTTTTGAGCCTCGTTTTCTACTTTATCGAAAGTTCAGATAGGTATTCTGTTGTAGTGTTTCTTCTCCACTCTGAACCTATTTTTTACTAAATATTAATAAACGTGAAACCTCTATGGTGAACTAACTTTTAGGTTGCCCTTTCGAAGTTTAGAAAAAAGGTGCTTTGCAAATCCCTTGTCATGCTACCCTTGGGACGTGGCCACATCGTCGCAGTCAAGGCCTCATCAGATAAACCCTCATACTAAATATTAAGCTGAAATAAAATATACCTATTATGAATCTAACCATTTTACATTCATGATATCGTAAACAGTTCACATTTGGATATGTTTACGATCAGGCGTTGTGTAATCGATCAGTTTGTCCTTCATTTTAAAGTATATATTAAAACCTTTTTTATTAATAGTCTATTTTTGAGACAACACACTTTTTTAACACACTTTTAGTAGGAAATGCGAAATACGAAGTAACTTGACTCAATTGTCTGCGCCTGTGTTGATCGCCTCTCGAACCAAACGGAAAAGGTATACAAAATAGACTTGTTAGGCAACTGAACTTGTAGGTGAATAAACTACATATAAAGTCCATGTCTATCGCCATCTACGGAAGCGCATAATCTAAGTACAGACCTTGCTAAAAACTAAAATTTAAGTTAAACGTGGCTGCATACCTGTCGTCAGTAAGCTAATTGCCTAAATTTACTTGACAAAGTATATAAAGTCACATAGTGTCCACAATGCACATCTCACAATTTGTTAAGATACCGATCTAATGTGTTATTAGGCATCTAATTTTTTTGCACTTCTGGGTAAAATATGGCTTAAAGGCAATATTGTATCCCACCATACTATTTTATACCCATACCCTATTAGGCAAAATGATATATTTATTTTTGATTTTTACTTTGATTTGATTTCACTATACACTCTAACGTTTATGGGTGACTACGACGCCGACGTAATGAATTTAACTGTTTTTATAAATTTAAAGTTGATTTTCTTTTGGTTCATTTTAGATAGTAAATATTCAGGAAAATAGGCTAGCTAATGAGTGAGGTGTGGGCGTAGTACTATACAACAGCATTTGAGTAAAATCAATAGAATTTAAAGTGGAATTTTCTGTTGAACTCCTGTAAGGCGTCTCTGCTACTGTTTTGAACCGTGTCGCTTCATGTGTATCTGATGTGTGAAACAGTCGCCAATTTACTGCCTGGATATCCCTTGTGTTTTCATTTATTGAGGATAGGTATAATTTTCAGTCTACCAGTACAACGACCATAAAATAGAAGTTTGTTTTTTTATTATCTATGCCTATTACCTACATGAATCATATAAAATTATACGACATTCTGTAAAACAAGACTATACTATAAAATGTGCACGTTTTTATTACATCACGACATTATTTGAATATTTTTCCACGATTGTGCAACTCGACAAAGTACATAAATGTATGTGCTAACATGTCAAGCGTGTCTGGCCGAGTACAGGGCGCCGGCGTTAATCCCCTTAGTGGCTAACGAACTGGCCAAGTGCCGGACAGATAACTAGCTATTCCAATTTAAGCTATTTTCAAACTAGTTACACGAAAATCCTCGATTCAAAAGTATTACGTATTCAAAATACTGCAATTTATATATAGAAATTAGTTCAACTCAGTTACTAAAAATCAGAATTAAAACAGTCATATGCCATTTAATATTACTATGGCATTTTTTTTTTCATAAAATATACGTACGTATGGAAAAATTGTTATGTGTTGACATGTATCTGACCAATTAGATATCATCGTTGCTCTCCTTGTCGCAATTTGACAGATATTATTCTCCTATTACATTTCATTGTGTGATGGCCCGTAAAATAAATAGGAAAGTCCACGTCAACTTGTCACGTTCTTCCAAGACGAATGAGTCATCAAGTGTCACGTTAAATTCGCCAAGCCTTCATTTAATTTTGCGACTGTGTGGTATATCTATACGTAATAATTGTGTTAGTTCAGGTTCAGCTTATTTACGAACAATATTTTTTTATTAAATAGCAGCCGCAAACAAGTCTCAGCCGCCTGAATCGATAGATGTGCAAAAATAAACTGTCTGTAATCAGTCTATGTATGATTGACCGGTTTCTAAATACATCAAAACCCTTTCGTGCCCCAGATAAACATTCCCGGTTTTCATACGTATATGTATCTATAGCTAGCTTTACCAATAGACGGCTGAGTAGCCCCTGGTATGTCCATCAAATATCATTATTGCCTTTCTGATCTCTATCGGCCGTTTCCTGTATTCGATCTGTAATCTTATATCAATTAGAATTGCTGCCATTTGGCTGTTGCCATTTTAAATTGGTAATTGCTATGCAAGGAGTCTGAAAACTAAAGTGCATAATGTTGCAAGAATTCGTGACCCAATGAGCTCTGAGTGCTCTGTTCATCAGTAGAAATATCTAACTATCATAGTTATCATTTGCGTGTTTGTATTCTAGATATGAATTTCGAATTAGAGAGAGTGGGAATTGCTTTATCAGTCTTTGAATGTCAGCTAATATACACGGCAATAAATAAATATAAAAAAGAGAACTAAAAAATAAAACACATAAATGACTATCTATCAAAAAACAAAAGACAATCTCAAATTATACCACATCTTTCAAGTCATTAACTCTATACAACTGATAACTTAGCATCCGAAACATTCCGCCATTTTCAATAATGGCACGTGAAAACAGCTTCACTAGAAAGTGTACAAAACAAAATGCTCCGCAATAAAAGGGGCCAGTTGAACACAATCAAACAGTCGGAACAATAGCGGGCGGTAACTAGTTACCGTAACTTTATCTCGCTCCATCCACTTTGTAAATATTCATTCAAACAATTTGCTAAATTTGTCGCACGTTAATTAAATAATAGTCGTACCGTAATACGATAAATAAATCGTGCTGATAAATACAGGCCGCGCGTATAATTGAAAGGACGAATCCTGACGTCGGCTTGGTACGTAAGTAACGATTGGCTATTGTGCCTCTGACGGCAATAATTTACGAATGACGGATTCGCTGTAATACGTACCATTGTGATATTGCCGATCCCAGATAGGTTTATAAAAAGAGCTTTATTTTTGTACTAGCTGCGCCCCGTACACAGTACCACCGACACAATACACAGTAACAGAGGTTATAATATAGTCTATTTTTAAATCAAATGTAATAAACATAAGTAGCGTTGAAATACGAATACCGTCACACACATCACTCTTATGTACCTACACAGTAAATATTTCCATCTGTCAATTCAATTAAAATCGGTTACTTTAAATGAAGCATGAAATTATTTACGCCTGCGCGCGTAAACACTCATTAAACCAACCATGTTTTCGGTCGCATTCGTTAACAATGTAATATTTTTCTTTTATTAAAGTTGTGTTATAAAAAGTTGCTTCTATAACTTGAATGGTAGTAAAAATGCATAATATGCAAAACCACAACCATTCGCCGGCATCATAAACTGTCCAGTTTTATGATCCCAGTGAACCCCTCGCTGACATTCAACCGTATTGAGTACCACGAAGACGTTCTCTTGTAATTGAAGCCGTTCTTAAAATACTTTGTATATAATTCATGTCTCCCTCTTCAGATAGAACGATTTCATTTGACCGGCTTTCATTTAGCCTATGGAGTCATTTCGAAAAATAAAGCATGGATAGATATAGTCGAATGTCGAACGTACCCATCGTGCTGTAGAGAGTTTGAAGCCCACTCATTTAGCTCTTGACCACCGTAATTATTTATTTATCACCCAGTGGTCATATCTGCAGATGGAATGGCATTAAGATGCCACGGCGATTGGACTCGAGCATGACTACGAACAGAAATTACCGTGACGTCAAAGTATTAGGTATATTACATTCTAAAACCCCATTTTAAGTCTTTCAATTTTATGGCATCGTATGGGCACATAAGTAGATAAGCCGTATAGGTTACAAGGCGGACCGATGGATCGTCTAATAAAGGTGACAGGAAACCTAGTGATGGATAAGGGTGGATCAGGAACGGTCAAATTGTATATTTTTTGGAGAGGTCTATGTGCAGTGTCATGAGATAGACAGTGGAGGTGCCACTATGCTAGCTTCATGCACAGCACAGATCAGTAATATGTACTTGGTTGGGTTCATGTAAAGGTCGAACCCTTTTGAAATGCAATGGGCACTGCAGACCGATACCTCTCGGGCATCTGCCGACAGAACACATGATGTCACTTTTACGCCAATGTGTAGATGGAACCTTGACCTCGGTGCAGCAATCAGAGTATTAATGTATATTGTAATATCACATTAATATTGTAAATAGCCGGGTAAGAATTGTCCTCAACCCTTTCAGCCTCTGGGTGCCGTGCCTACAAGGTGACTAAGGATAATAATTGTGTTGGAAAAATACAGCAATTCTTTGAAATTCTACCCGGATTAAGGTTAGTAAGGTATAAATATTTAATATAATATGTAACAACGAAGCTCAAATTGATATGAGGTAATGTGAACGTAATGGTTTATGCCATAAATATTATGTATAGTAGGTATATAGCACTATTAGGTAGCATGTTAACGGTAATCTGATGAAATAAAAAACAATTTACGTTTCTATGATCACTGACCAAATACTTAGGCAATTATTTAATATTTTATTTTATATTATTTCTCAATTATTTATTATGTACTAGCGACCCGCCCTGGCCTCGCACGGGTGCAATGCTGATGCTGTACTACAGAATGTCTCTAAATACAACCTTCACAGCTTTTTTGTCATTAGACAATACAAACATGTTACAGACGATTCTCTGGCTCTCTGAATTCTATGTCTATATTGATCTATGTTACATGCACAAGGTACTTAATTGGATAAGGATTAATGCGGTATTGCTTAAAACCACTTCGTAAATTATTTCTCATAAAAAGTAAAGGATAAAAAGTGGTTATTGTGGGTTATCCCTAAGAGTTAGACATATACTATTGCGGACTTTTTTGTAGACCTTTTTAAATTGTACAATACTGAAGTACATTAATTTGATCTATCTCGTAGGGTTCAGCCAGCGTTTGCAATGTAAGCGCAAAAAAATATCTTTATTTATGACATCGCATTAGAAACCTCTAAAATTATCAGTGTTTCTCTACTATGTTATGCATGTATTATACATATCAGTCTTCCTCTTGAATCACTCTATCTATTAAAAAAACCCGCATCAAAATCCGTTGCGTAGTTTTAAAGATCTAAGCATACATAGGGACAGACAGCGGGAAGCGACTTTGTTTTATACTATGTAGTGATTTATATCCAGCACATTTTCAATGATAATATCTACAATAATAAAATAATTTTTAACAAAATGAAAACCGACTTTAATCAGTAAGGAAACTAAAAAGTAAAAAATTAATTTACATAGCACAAAGTAATTAGTATTTTGATTTGGATAATCAGAAATAATTAAATAAGTATTTTATAATTTGGAAGTTGGTGCCAAGTAAAACAATAACTAGGTACCTATAGGTATTATCAATCTTAATTTGCTATTGTAATAAGGTTCTTATAATATTTAGTTATTTAGTATTTACTTTTGGCACCAACTTCAAAATTATAAAATACTTATTTAATTATTTCTGATTAACCAAAATTGTTACTACTGTAATAAGGAAAGTCTCTACTTATGTTATTAAAAATTGTAACTAGCAAATTGTTACTATTGGAAATAAAAAAGTTACCTGAGTATTTTAAAGTTGTCGTGACTTCACTCTTGTCACACGTATGCAAATCAATCTTATAGCAAATACAGCACTGGGTACCGAGAAGACCTTGTTTTCTAGCATTATGAGTATTATTACCATTAGCCTCATCACTCTAGTAGTAAAACCATAGGGAAACTACACAAGAATGAGAGCCATCCTTAACATAAATAATGGAAATCAATTTGCCAACTAACCGACACAATAAATAAGCTGGGGCCCGAACAAACAAGTACCTACCTCTATCTGCCAGCAGAGTGTTCATGCAATATATGATATTGAAAGTTGTACTGTGCAGTTCTTTAAAGATCAGAGCATCTTCCGAAACAATATGCGATTTAATAAAATAGAGAAGTACCTTTCAGCATCATGTTACGTTATTCTAGAAAAATTGCTTTTAAGAATGTCTATTTTTACTCACTATAAAGTTTTAATTTTATTGTAATAATGTAATGTACCAATTGAATATAAGATAGCATCTATCGGCCTTTTTTCCGGAAAACAGAGGTATAATAGGTACATAGTGAAATTTTTGACGACCGGGTTTGAGTTCAGCATGCATTCGTGTTTGTTTTTAATGACAATTTTAATAATATTTACGGCATTCTAATTATTACTAATTAGGTTTATTATAGGCAAAAAGACAACAGCATCTTTAAGCATCACGATGCAATATGGATATAATAAATTCAAATTCAAAAACTTTATTGCTGAACACAGTACATTACATACATCGCTAGGTGTTGGGTGAATGTGTAGTTCACAATGTTCTTCCATTAAGGCATGCAAAATTAACAACTAAGATTATAAATTACAATAATTATACAAAATAGAACCATACGATGTTACATTATTAATAAAAACAAGTCATTAAAATTCATAATAATCAATAATTACATTTCTCATTAATTATTTACATTATCCATATTATATATACGTGTCAATTAGGTAGTCTTTTATCGCATAGTATGTTTTGTATATTAGTAGTTCTTTGAGTTGGTTTTTAAATACATTCATATCATTATTTTCTAATATTTTTTTATTAAATATAGCTTTTTTGTGTAGTTTATTGCTTATTTTGTTTCTGTGACGTGTACTTTTATAAGTCTCAAACAGGTTTGGATTGTTCTTAACAAATAAAGCTATCTCATTTAAATAAAGGCATGGTACTGTTAAAAGTTTTAGTTTAACAAATATAATGGCTTACAACTATCTGTGCTTTTTATACCGCATAACGCCCTAACACACCTTTTTGAGCTCTGAAGACTACTGGCATATTTGTGGAGTTACCCCAATATATGATGCCATAGCGTAAAGTTGACGTGACATATGCATGATAGGCTGTTACTAAGGTTTTTGGATTGACCTCCCTTGAGAGTTTATGTAAAGCATAAGAATATACTTAATCGTTTACAAACAGTGTCAGTGTGGGTTTTCCAAGACATATCTCTATCCAGTTCTAGTCCAATGCATAACCTACCCAATCAAAGACATCAATACCATGTTATTTTATGATTAGCAGTGTTATTTGCTCTAGATGTTACCTTCTCCGTCCGTCACCAATCCGCCTGTACGACTAACAAACTCCTTCCTTTGAGTACTGGACGTTTAGACAACCTTAGGGAAAGTCTTAAATGAAAAATCATATTTGATGCATTATTAAGTACCAAATTAGACGGCTAATTGTACCTCAGTGCACCACCTTTGTTTCATGCCAAAGACTTTAATACATTTCATACACTTTGTGGCTCTTTAGTCAACTGAGACCGCTCGAACTTACTCTCCGGGATGAGTTGACTTAATAACTAATATAAAACATACAATACAATACGCCAAATATATAGAAAGGTTAATGTATAATGAAAATTAGATAAAATTATATTCTACTAATATTATAAATGCGATACTTTCTTTTTGTCAGCGCCTAAACGGCTGAACCAATTGCGATGACAATCGGTATTTAGATAGATTCAGTGCCGGAGACGGATATAGGCTACTTTTAATTCCGGTCTGGTTCCCGAGGGATACAAAAACATATTTTACGCGCGGGCGAAGCCTTGGGGCGCAGCTAGTAAAAAATATATATATATATATATATATATATATATATATATATAACTAGCTGTTACCTGTAGCTGTCCGAGGCTCCATCCGCGTGAATCTCAGTTATTGTATATAATTTTATATTGATTTATATATTGACGGTTTTTTATGCAAACTTTCATCTCTTATTTCGACACCTTCAAGCCATTTTTTGGCGAACTGTTTAACTGTTTACTATTGCTCAATAACATTATTATTATTATAATAGCATATGTTGTTCCCCAAGGTCTATTCTATCTCTATACCAAATTTTATCAAAATCCGTTCAGTGGTTTAGGCGTGAAAGCGTAACAGACAGAGAGACAGACACAATTACTTTCTCATTTATAATAATAGTATGGAGTATGGATTAAAGGTGCCCGTTTTAGTTCACCCACACTCGATTGATCTGAACCATTGACTGCAAGTGGAGACTAGCCATTACTGGGATAGTCTCCATCCTGATTACCCTGAGTGCCGTGGCTTTGATTATCAACTGTTATAAATACTTGTATGGTCTACAAATATTTGTCTCGAAAGTCTGTAATGTGCTCCCCGATTCATAGTTTGTTCCTTAATTAGCTTTTTGAATATAATTATTTCTGTTTACTTTATAGTCTTTTTCTTTACTTTTAATGTTTAAAATGCCAGTCTAATAAAACCCAACCAAATATTACCAATTTAACATATATAATTTAATTAAAGTTATTTAAAATACCAGGCTGATATTGCTCTATTATAGAGCAAAGACCTCTGCCCAATGCCCTTTAGTAAAATTTAAATACAAAACCATCGTACGATATTAAATAATAATTTAGCTCACGTACCCATTACGAACCCAATAGCATTACTCTTCATCTTAAATTGTATGCAATCACATAACAAAGAGCGCCCTATTCTCCTTTATAGGCATATTAGCCTTTACTTTAATAGCTATTGTTCACCATAATTAAATGCAATAAATAATAAAACTTACGTTATTTATTTAACAACTTGCTGACGCTAATAATTACAAAACTTCAAAATTTTAAACTAATCTTCTGAAACAAGTTGAAGTAACAAGCCAAGATTTTGAAACAACGAAGACTTTGGTTAATGTTTTAATGCGTTTAGCTAATTCAATTTAGCTTGTACATGCTTCAGCGTTTTTAGTTTCTTTACAAACGTCTGTGTTGATTAATGAACGATATCAACGTTGTGTAAGATACCCACCTAACTTAACAAAATATAAGCAAAGACGAATCTCCTTTCAGATTGTGTAGGTAATTAAATATCCCATTGTTTACTATTCTTTCAGAGCACAATATAAACTTGGCCAAAAGGCGCACACAAACATGTTTTAATATAATATTGTGTAACGCCTACACAACAATTTTAAATTGAATTAATATTGATTGATAAATTGACGGCTGTATTTATAAATGTCATGTTCATGTTTAATTCTGGAATTAATAATTTCTTGATTAAATAATACCAAAGTAAAACGTGTTAAAATGTTTAAACCGCACAAAGAACTTTAATATAAGTAAAAGAGAATAATCCATCAAAATAAATTAGAATGCACAAAAAATTGTACATTCATTTCTGTAACGAAATATTAATTAATCTTAAAAGTAGCGCCAAACTTACAACATCTTCACCGTAATTTTAATTATAACAACAAAGTATGAAGAAATTTAACGCAACAATAAATTAATCTAATTTCGAAACCTTATTCTCACCTTAATAAATGTCATAATTCTAGTAGACCGCCTTAACATCATTCCCGACGTACTTAAGTCAGTTTTGTTCACAATCCAATTGCACTTACAAAAAACTTTAAACACTATACACACAAGTCAACAAAAGTTTAAAATATATTTTTAATTTTTCAAAATATTTTTTTCACCCTCGTTCAAATTTTAGTAACAAGTAACAATAATAATTGTTTATTTAACGATGTTAACTAAAATTTGTTGGCCTTCAGAGACGCGACAACCCTCCGCCGCTAGTTTAGACGACTGAATTTCCGCCCGCTAAAAGGCCCGAGGCAGTACGAAGCTCGCCGATCTCGCCCGACTCCAACCCGATTCATGAAAGCCACTCGATGAAGTGGTAAGTTTTTACGACTACCCGTTGGTGAGCGCGGTCGGGACCAATATAAAAGGAAGGTTTGACACCTGTTTCTGATTATTTTAATATTTTCTCTTTTCTATATTCAAAACATAAAAATTTATATTAAAATATTTCCAGAACAGTCCACGTATGTCATATTTATTATTCAACTAGCTGACCCGATGGACATTGTAAATAATTTATTGTACTTACTCCTTTCAGTTTACTCGTTACTCGATCATTGTTACTGTGTATAATGGATTGTACTTAATAAATAATAATAATATCAACCCAACACTGTCCCAATGCAGGCCAATGAACTTTTATCAAATGTTAATCACTTCAAACTTTTTTAATTGTATCGTAATAAATATATTTGCTATATAACAGACTCATATAGTATTAACAGACCCAAACTAAAAAACATTCATTTTATTACTGTCAAGAAAATCTTATCAGTAACCCGCTCGGTAACTAAAATCTGACAGAAAGGAAAAACGACACGAATTATTTATACAAAAAAATATAAATATCTCATTGGTTAAAAAAAATAGGTGCGAGCTCGACTTAAACTGGATCGTAAAGTGGTTTAAAATATTAGAGATATATCTACAATGCAAAATTATAGCAAAAAATAACCAAAATAACTCTCATTTATAAAGTAAATAATGAAACAAACAAAAAAACAAATTGGTATAAACCTGTCTTGTGTCCGTATTGGCGAAATAACACCCTCTAAAATTAGTTCAACGTAATAATTACCTATTCACCTGATGAGTGGCTATGGCAATGTCGCAATATAGTGTCGAATTTCATGGGTTTTAATTTTTATCATATACTCGGAGCTTTAATTTAAAATCTGTTTTGCTAACATTTTAGAATTAGGTGAAAGCTGTATAAAAAGTAAGTAACCATAATGCTTACAGTTATTTTACAATAAAAATAACGGAAAGCAAGTTTTAAGTGTATTATTTGCGTATAAATAGAACTGTAAACGCAATGATTTCTTACTTTTTATAGCTTTCACGGTATTTTAAAAAGTCTCTGTCTAAAAAATAAATTTTCATTTTATGTCGGTCAATTACCTAAAACCAGGCAATTTGTACCGGCGCATATGTTTCCTTCTAATTTTGGTTACGGGTCTTTTAAACGGGCACCGTGCTATCAATTCTCCATGTGATTAATATAATTCCGACGGAGTGGACTCGCTTTGGCTGTCAAATATAAAAAAAAAACACTAGGTAGATTTTAACGTGCACGGGTGAAAACACATTACGAGAGATATATGCCACAGGATGCTTCATTGCTTATCTGTATGAGTGTCTTGTAAGATCGGAAGGCGTCAAATAAATCATGTAAATTAGTGATACGATAGACATTACTTCTGAATTTTAAGTTACTACGTGTATTTCTTGCCGGTGCAGCGGCAGTCATCACATGTTTATTTATAATAATTTAAAGTATCCCAATGATGACATATTAATATATAATATAAAAATGAATCGCTAAATGTGTTGCTAAGCACAAATCTCAAGAGCAGCTGAACCGATTTCGTTAATTCTTTTTTTATAATATTTCTTGAAGTACGAGGATGGTTCTTACGGAGAGAAAATTTAAAAATTTCATGAAATAAAAAAATACTTTTCTGTATTCCTATGTAACATCACGCTACTGGCGACGGGAGCAGAGTAGTAAGCAAAGACGCGGGTGAAACCGCGCCGCGGGAAGCTAGTATGATATAAAATTATGCGAAATAAATATTATTTACTCATGTGTATCTGTCTATATCTATCGACAATAATATGATAGCACTGAGATACACTTGATTACCTATATCAAACGTGTAAATAATATAGTGTCTGTATTATTTTTCACAAACTTTTCCATTGAAGTTTTTGACGAGGAAATCATGTGTCTCATGCTAGGCCGGCTTAAACAAAATCTTCTGAAACAAATTTTTCTAGTTGTCCTCATAAGAAAAACGCGCGTTATTCATGGTAGAGCTACGAACCTATTAATCTTATTGCAACTCAGTGAAGATTAGACCTTAAGTGTTCTTTCAAACCCGTAAATCTAATTAGGAAAAATTCGCAACCGTGCTGACTGATTGATGGTTTCTGTGACGTAGTAGACTGCCGCATTGACGTCTAAAATTCGATTTCCGGAAGAGGCAAATCTTGTAATTATGTTGTATTTACGCAGTAGACTGACGCATTTATGTCTGGCACATCTTGTAATTATGTTGTATTCGAGTTCTTCTGTAGGTAATTATTTAATATCACACATTATTCCGGCTTAAGTCCGTCGTAATAGCCCAGTGGTGAAGGCACCCGCTTCGTAAAGACGAGGTCGGGGGTTCGAATTCGGGCAAGTACCAATGTGAATTTTCTAATCATATTTACTTTCTAAGTTTATCTGGACATTACTGACTGACGGTTAAAGAAAACATCGGGAGGAAAACTGAACTTCTGGAGAAGTCTGAAATCGCCAATCCGCCTTGAGCAAGCGTGGCGATCAATACTCGGTCTTTCTCTGCAGTGAAATAATAATAGGCTGATATGATGATGATGATTATTCCGGCGTTATGATTTGTATATGACTATATGCTAACCTATTATTTGGCCTAACGTAACCGAAGAAACCTTTTTTATGTTAGCCTACCTAAATGGCTCCATTCAGTAGGTTCTAGTGATGAACATCATCCCAAAAGCCACCAAGCTGCCCCAACCTAATCTTTTGAACAAAATGCTTTACGCTACAATTATATGATTTATATTGTACTATAATTATATTGTGTCGCTTTGCTTCGTTATCAAAAGTTTCACTCCGTCTCACAAGAAACGACTGAATTAGGTACATAAAATATGATTGCTGCAAATGATTTTTTGCTGTATTGCTTTTACAAATATTGAAATTCTGAAAATTGTTAAAAAACATGTTAAACATAATAAAGTATACTTAGCCAATGTTACCCGCTATAATTATTGATGTTTATCGCTGTAATTATTTGACTGGCCTGTTGGTCTGTGGTTAGTGAGGGTCACTGCTAAGCCAGAGGTCGTGGGTTCGATTCTCACCTAGGACAAACCTTTGTGTGATGAGCATGATTGTTTGTTCTGTGTCTGGGTGTAATTTATATATAATATGAATGTATTTACAAAAAAAAATGTATATAAGTAGTATATCAGTTGTTTAGTACCCATAACACAAGCAAAATATAATTGCTTAATTTGGGGATAAATGGCGCTGTGTGCATGTGGAAAAAAAATTGTAAAGGTGAAAGAATTTTCAAATCGGTATCGTAGATTTTAGTTAAATTTATTGTTACAAACAAACATACAAAAAATCAAAACTTTTCTCTTTATAATATTAGTTTAGATTTAGATGTATGCGTCTCTTGGATCGTTACATAGTAAAATAATTAAATGGTTGCTTGGTGTACGGGCTGCGCTCACCACCCGCGCGGACAGTCAGCGTCACTGTAAAACCAGCCTTAGATAGATAGATAGATAGATAGATAGAATATTCATTTTTGTACACCAATCACATGTTTACAGTAACGTCAGACGAGACATACACAGAAGAAAGATAGAAGTTGTACAACGAGTGGTCATAACGTTAAGAGCGATTTCTTCCAGACAACCTTTAGCCTTAGCATGGAAATTATTACTTTTACGTCGATATTCTATGAGAGGGTAGTACTTTCCCGGTCGACCTGACTCATTCATGCTGAAACCAGTTAGAATCTAATACTTACTGTATAATGTACGACATAATTATTAGAGCATTAATATTCTTGACGTTTCACATTTTTAATATAACGGGTGGCGCAAAAGTAAAGACCCTATTTGGTTCAGCTATAACATTTTTTCTAAATTAGAAAACTAGATTTAGATTTTTTTAAATGTATATTTGTGCCATTAAATTTCGTACCATTAGGATTTAAAGATGATGTCTTTTAAATGGTGACCTCCAGAGTTGATACACATTTGAGCCCTATTTATGACATTTTGCATAACTTGCCGTAACACTTCCTGCGATATGTTCGTTATTTCTTGACGAATGTTTTCTTTTAGAGCTGCGAGAGTCTGTGGCTTGTTCACATACACCCGAGATTTCAAAAAACCCCAAAGAAAGAAGTCTGGACTGGTCAGATCGGGTGATCTTGCAGGCCAAGGCAAATCGCCAAAACGAGAGATAACTCGGCCTGGAAAAGCGTCCCTCACTAAGTCCATAGTGTCGCGCGCTGTGTGTGCCGTAGCGCCGTCTTGTTGAAACCAGATGTTCCAGCCCCAATTCGTCCAAACTGGGTATCAAAAACTCACGTAACATGGTTCTGTAGCGTTCTCCAGTGACAGTAATCGCATTGCCTCCAGCGTCTTCGAAAAAATAGGGTCCGATCACTCTGTCAACACAGATGCCACACCATACAGTAACTTTTAGTGGGTGTAGAGGTGTTTCTTGAATAATGCGCGGATTATCAGTGCCCCAGAACCGAGTATTCTGCTTATTGACATGCCCTGAGAGATGGAAATGGAAACGCAGGAAGTGTTACGGCAAGTTATGCAAAATGTCATAAATAGGCCTCAAATGTGTATCAACTCTGGAGGTCACCATTTAAAAGACATCATCTTTAAATCCTAATGGTACGAAATTTAATGGCACAAATATACATTTAAAAAAATCTAAATCTAGTTTTCTAATTTAGAAAAAATGTTATAGCTGAACCAAATAGGGTCTTTACTTTTGCGCCACCCGTTATATGCATAGCTATTTTTTAGCGAAATTCTCTAATCTAGCTATTTTGTAGTTAAAACCATAGGTACCAATATCGGTAGCACAGTTTTTAAAATGTTGCAAATAAACATACAGGAGAAAACAGCTTGCGTTATATTTAGAGATATGTCAATAACTATAAGTACCTACATCATAAGCTGCCGATGCCGCCGATAGACATTATAATTTATATAACCGTTTATGTCCCATTGCTACAATGCAATAACAGTTTTAAAAGAGGTCATATGAAATTTCCATCTGTATAAGGTAGCTATATTACCTTTTAATATCGCCCAGATTTACAGGTACCTACGTGAAAATAGGTAGAATATTGCAGTCTGAACTGCAATAAAATCGGGATCATCTGTTATGACTTCTCTTGCAAAGTATAACAATGGCATTAAAATGGTTCACGTTTTATATGGAACTTGTGTACCAAACCTACTATTGCGTAGAGTAGGCATTTGTTTAACATAATTATGAATGTTAGATATTACTATGTAAGTGTAATTAGGGAATTACCATCTACATCAAGAGGGGTTGTTGGATTGTCGATGGTAATACCAAGCAGTGAAATACTTAGTTTGAGAATTTACAATACATATTCGTTTGGTAAATATGACTTAGTCACTTAATCTCACCTTACCCAAACTTTTGAGCTCTCAACTGACTAGAACTCTGACACCAGAGATCAAATATCTAGGCCTTAGCTTGACTTTCAACTCCTCTGGAATACCTAATACGGAATACCTGCATCTTATTCTGTGTGTGTCGTAGTGCAAACGTCTTATTGACCAAACCCAGGGATTATACCTAAAGAATGCAGTGCAATCTTATATCAACTCTTAGTTGAGGTATGATAGGATCCCTACTGACTATCTGAAAGAACCTACCTTCTAAAGCTTTCTAGATAATGTTTTGTATATAGCTATAATTGGTACCGTCTAGCATGTTTTTACCCATTAATTTACTTAAAATACTTTAAATTATATATACCTATTTTAAATTGACGAATATTCGTAATAAGTCGACATTATGAATAGTTAATAACAACCAATTTAAATACAATTAAAATCAGTATTAATGGACGAGCTGTTTATTTAAATCACATTCAAATCAAGCAGTTACACAACAAGTATAGACTTAAAACTCATCCGCCATATTGTGTGGTCGAAAATACGTGTACATATAATTAATTCCATAACGTTGTTTAGCTGGTATTCCAACAATTTCAAAATGTGTGATTAGCCCTTTCAATACGCTTGACCACAATTCTCTCTGCACGAAGTTTTGCGGCGCTCAAATCTTTCGAGGATTTAAATTTCGTTAGTATGGAGAACACGGTACTCGAGGTCGCGGATTCGAAATACGCTAAAGTGACCTTTTTTAAGTCTTCATAATTTGTGCTTTCTGGTTTATCTTGGATAATACTTATTAATACGACTCGACGGTGATTGCAGTTATTGTAAAGAAACTTGTGCTATACCAAAATAGTTACCGCATAAACATATTCGTTTATGATATTGTGGGAACGCTTGAATGAAGCTACAATGGTGTCTATTTAACTATATCTAACACGTGTCACGTTCTTTCAATGCGCATAACATCTCATCGCCGTGTAGAACGCACACTTCTGAATATAAGCCTCTCCCATCGATTTCCATAGGGAGAAATCACTTAGATACTGTCGATTAGTGTCGATGCTCCCACGGTCGGCAGGAAGAATGTTGATTTTAGTACTGTAATACTCAGTAGACGCTTCTTCTTTTAGCTTTGACTATAGCTGTTTTCAACAGTATCCTCGAGAAAATATGGGATGGGAAAAATTTCATTTAAACAGCAAAATAGTTTGTACCATTATTTTAATTTCTTTTCTGCTTATATAAAACTTTCACGTGGCTTACATTGTGTATGTACAAATGCTCGAATATGATTTTTGGTAACTTTAGAAACTTACTAAAAAACTCATCCAGCCTTTTCGCCGAAGGATAAACGTAGGTGTAAGTACTACATACACATAATGGAAATCCATTATAGGTCCCGCATGGCTAGTCTATAGCGATAAAACGGGTATCATTTCAAGCTACAGCCTGATACTAAATATTTCTAGATAGAAAAGCAACACCTTTATCCGATGTGGACTTCATTACGACAGTTGGTATTTAAATGTAAATTATAAAAGGTAAATATATTCCTATTCTATTTAGTTCGTAACTCGTTGAGAGCCATAATACACTGTAGATTCGTAATTCACCGCAGCGCTGATGTAATAAGGGCAACACTTTTTTAAATAATCCTTAATAAACAAAATGGGTCATGAATCTTCTTTAATATGTCTTTCATAATAGGTGCGGTCGAAACCGCTGTGAAATACTTGAATATTAAACGAATAAATTATGTAAATGATGGGTTATTGATCGACTGCAGCTTTGTTTGTTGTACAACAATCAGTTGACGAGGTTAAGACTAAACTTCGGCAGTACACCTTTATAGGTATATATCTATACAATAAATCATACTCACAGTTCTTTAAAAACATTATTTTATATAGTTTTTAAAAACACAAACAAACAGCTGCTAAGATAGCTACCGCAGCAACAAATTAAGTTCCCGGTTATGTAGTATAAAAACTATTAAAACTTTAAAGTGAGTGCACTAGAAACAATTAAAACATTATTATAATAAAGCGCCTCGTACAAACGTATTTCCATTACGACAAAAATAATTATGTTAATAATATTCTAGTAATAATAGAGTTGATTTTTTAATTTTAATCCTGCCACCGTCTTCGTAAAGAGTTAGATTATGTATTGCTATAAAATATGAATATCTAGAGGTACCCGTGATCAATAGGTAGCAATAAAATAATGGCGCAAAAAGTACCTAAAGTCATCTTTAAGTTTCGGTGAGGTTTCGGTAACCGCCTTACGTCAAACAGTCCATATTGTTGTTTTCTATATTTATTGGTATAAAAAATGGCTTTGATCATATTTTATCGAGCCCATAAACTTTTGTCCTAAGAACGTACTCACAACAAAGTTGACCACCTTAACCACTAAACTGTGCAGTCAAGTAAAAGTATTGTAAACTCAGAACGAATGGTGTTTGATCAAATAACTTCATTTTGAGGAAACGAGTGGTGCTGACGCATACCGGTTTGTATCTAAAGTTCAAATTGAATCAAAAATCAAATCAAATCATTTTATTTCATTCATAAGGTGCATTGTAGTAGTATTGACAAAAGTCTTAAAATAATAATCTAAATAATGGGCTACTATAATTACATAATACTTGCCTGTACTAGAAATAAACCTGTATCACATGCTGTATGTAGCTAACAGGTAAATAAAGGTATAAAACATTTTTCATTATGCACAAATACTCATTTAAATTAAATCAGAACAGATTAATCTACGTATGATATCTACATAAAACAATATTTATTTATTATACTTATCATATTAAGTTAAGTTAAGTCATTAAATAAATATCCATTAAATATTCACTCGACTAAATTAATACTTACCAACTGAACCTACTTTTATGTTTGTATTGACAGTTTAATTATAGCGTTTTAATTATATCACGAACTACAAATACTCGTATGTCATAATTATTGTCTTACTTGCACTCATTATTCTGACTTGTTTTACTGAATGTTTTTCATCTGATACAAACAAGGTATAAACTGTGATCTCCACGCTTAAATAAAATAAATACCAGCCCGATAAGCATAGAAGAGCCTCTTCTCATACAGAAATGACACAAATATTAATCACTAGGCTTTCTGAAGGAGGCTTTTCTATAAGTCCAGCTTTTGTCACAATGTTTTCCTTTACACCATCGTATTGCGTGAATAGTGTTAACTTATGAAAAACCAGATAAGTGCGGCTCGGTCTCGCGTACCGAAGATACCGTACAAATTTGTAGTCAATATAAATAACATGAACGGCCATACCTATATCTTTTGATTACGTTAACATAAAACTGATTGTTTTTACAGCTTTGTTGTTGCAGATAAGAGTACCTATTCCATATAAATTTCTGCTTTCATTTTCATGTGTTACTGAAAAAATGGTCTACAGACAGATAGACGGACAACAAAGGGATCTTATAAGAGTGCCGTTTTGAAGTACGGAACCGTAAAATATTAGTTAAGTCAAATTTTATGGACATATATTTAAATGTATATAAAAGCGAAAGGTCACTCACTCACTCATCACGAAATCTCAGAAACTACAAGTGCTAGGAGTCTCAAATTTTTTAGAACAGGTGCTCAATAAGACGGCATTTTCTGAAATTAGTTTGTATGAAACTTCTATAGCTTTTACAGTAATATTTCCAAATTACTAGAAAATACCATTTTTTGTTGTTTGTGTGAAATTTCGTCAGTTTTAGTGGTAGCGGATGAATATACTTAAATGGGATTCGCCATAGAGACGGGTTATACTGATATCTATTACTGATACAATGTACGATTGCCGTAAGATCAGGCAGGCAATATTCTCATACAGGCACACATCTGAATTTTCACGCAAACAAAGTCGCGGGCAACAGTAGTACATACATACACTTGGTGTAACACCCTACGGAAGCAGACGCTAGCAAGGTTAAAACAAATACACTCATGCTTTATTATGAATGAATTACGTTGGTAAACCTCTTTTTACAAGAGCCTCGTACATATAAAAACAGATAGTGTTGTGATCTGCGCAAAGCGTCGTCACTGTCATATTATACTGCGGTGCAAAGATAACAAATAACACGCGATCTAGTAGAAATATTGGCAAATTATGAAGTTTGTTTTATGCAGAATTGTTTGGGAATCTTATTGTAACAAGGTCACAGTGATTATTTTTTCATTTTATTAGTACTCGTATGCTCCGCAGCGGAGCCTTTCGGCTGAAATGGTGATGATAATTTATTAATTATATATTATATTTTATTAAGAAATTTAAGTATCTTTTAAAAAATAATTAGTTATCGGTTGCTAATGTTGCAATAGACAACATCAAGCTACTGTTGCTACCTAAGTATTATTACTTATTAGAAATTGAAACAGCATAACGCTATAGCACAGCATAACATAAATGAATAATAAATGTTAGTATTATTAAATATGTGTAGATTCAATGGTTTTAT
Organism: Parascotia fuliginaria; assembly: GCA_963082885.1. NCBI lineage: Eukaryota > Metazoa > Arthropoda > Insecta > Lepidoptera > Erebidae > Parascotia > Parascotia fuliginaria. The sequence goes on along the minus strand of OY720177.1, from coordinate 9,723,314 downwards.
ACAGATGCGTGGTGAAAAGTATTGCACTGGTTTAGTTTTCAGTATGTTTGTAAAATGACCTACTAAATAGTAGTAATCGTACAAACACGAATACGATACTACCAGAAAAAGCTTCTTTAATAATGATACGAAAACAAATAATGTGTAGGTATTTGGTTAGAAATTCCGCAAACAGAATGCAGTGCGGTGGGCATTACACAAGGCAGGTGTAATTGTGTGCATATTTGCGCCGCTCCGCAAAACGTTTGTGTACTCTTTATATAAACGATATCAACCCTTACTTAACTACCCTAGTGTTAAAATAATTCGTGCCGTGTAATGCATAATCTGTTTTCTTTTTTTTCTGTCTGATGTCGTGACTATGAAACAAGGCAAACAACAATGTCACTTTTTCAAAAAAAAAGAGTGTACTCATGTACGCACGTAAGAAGTTATACTTCTTTAGCGTAACAATCTAAAAATACCAAATAATAACACAACGCATACATACATAACAGTTAACCTAAATCTATAAATGCACTTAAAACAGTATATTAAAAGCACTTTTACCACTAATATTTAAAATAAATATTTATACTGATAAATGATCAATAAAAAATATCGATCACCGTCATAAATATAATTGAATTGATATAAACGCCAATATATTTTTTATTTATTCACACTGATTATTTGTACTGATACGACACACAAAGGTTCGCAACTAACTTCAGAGTGTTGCTTTTTTCTGTCGGTGTGCGCGCGCATCGTAAAAATTCACTCTCATCATTTTTCCCAATCGCGCCAAAAGAAGTATAACTTCAAAAATCCAAATGCTTTCTAAGTTCTGTCCTTGCCGTTGCCATTTATCATGATGTGGTCACTCGTCAGCCTAATATTATACCTCTGAAAGAAAAAGTGTTCCCCATCTTGCGATCGAATGGGCATTGATTACCACGCTTGCTCAACAACTTCACCCTATGTCAGTGATATTCTGGTAAAATTTTAAAAGTTGAGATTTAGAGATTTACATAAATACGTTTACGTTTACATTTATGAGTGCGGGAGGTAGTATACCTAGCTATGCGTCCGTCTGCTGAAGTAATGGCTTGATCCGGTTCGTTAGGTCGTCTGTCCCCCTTTCTGATTTAGCCGGTACCGTCCATTTGGATATATGAACCCTTATTCCGGCGGATGAAACAAAAAATAAATTTGTTAATTTCACCATTACGCAAATAATATACAGCAACAGGCTCGTTTGCATGGGAATATAATACGAGTATATTACTGGAATTCACTTGTTTTACATAAAAAAACATTCCAAACATTCCAAACGCAGGTTTGCTCGCATGTAATGGAACAAAAAGTAGTTTAACTGTAGTGCCTAAACAGATAGGATAATGTAAAAAATAATATGGCTCGTAACAAAGAAGCAAATTTAAGCAGGCATTCGTTGACTCTGTTGTCACATTTAGCAAGACACGGACGATCTTGGAACGCAGATTGTATATCGCAATTGTAGCATCTTAACACAAGACCCTGCCCACATGCTGCATATGACTAGCCAATAGGCGGGGAGACCGTCACTTTACGATGATTTGATTTACTCAAAGATCCATTTAAATAAAACAAACACTGCAATGTTAACACGTGTAGAATGGTTTTAGTACCTCATATACATATATTTAAAAGAGGTTTACATTGGCGCAAACAAAATTTATTTAAGTATTAATTAATTAACTGAATGTTAAGTGAAACAACGTTAGTTAATGAGAAGACAATAAACTTAAGAGGTAAGGCTTTTCTCCACCCTGTTCGATAGCTCGCTTTGAGCGGAATAGGAAATTGCAAAGCGTGTAAACAATCGACTACGTTCGATTTGTAGTTCACGCTGCGTAGCGTCTATTACTGTAGACCTTCTACGTCGTAGCACATAGCTGAAAGTATAGATATAAATGAACATGACATCCGTTATTTATTTCTTTTTACGACAGTGAACTTTAATTATTTTTTTATTTATTAACTTTAATTAACTTGGCAAGTATTTATGTGACATTTTTATATTCATATTATAATAATCTGTACTTTCTAAGTTTACCTTGGATATCTGACTAACGATGAAAGAAAACATCGTGAGGACTGAACAATAGTGCTGTATGAGAAGACGCCTATGCTCCTGCATTATTAACTTATTGCATGAAGTATGATGTTTCGCAGATCAGCTAAAAGCTCATTTATATTCCGGTAAGTATCTGCCGGAAAAATAATCAGGGCAGAAGCCCAGCAAAGCCATTTCCTACCTCGATATTAACATTCCAGTGAGTGTAACGCTTATTGCTTACTTTTTATTTCCCTTTATAATTAATAGCTCGCAAATGTGTCTGCAATCTAATAAACCTATGCAGCTTTATATATACACTTTTCATACACAGCTGCCGACGTTTTCCCGTAAGTTTATTTATTTATGATACATATAAGGGAAGCAGCGTTACCTGCATACAAAAAACACTTTACTGTGGTTACTAATCTGCCTGCCAAGCATAGTGACTATGGCGAAAGTTTATCTCCTGCAATGAATGTCTTCAGGCTGATGATGAATGCAATAGTGTGCTTTAGCAACTGCAATGGTAAGGACGATTGCAGTTGCTGTCTTAATAGGTTTAGTTTATTCAAGAAACAATAGAATAAGTCTGTTTCATTAGCTACGTGAGGTGGAGCGTGCGGAACAAAGTTGTAGGCAGCGATTTGTAACACCCACGTTTCAGAAGATATACCTATGAAATGTCATGCAATAGAATATGAACTTTATGTATACTCATATATCATAGACAAAATTGAAGAAGGTTGATATATTATTTCCACGCTTTGTATGACACCCACATGCTAAAAGCGTTGGTAAGAAATTTTACAAGGGAGAACATTATGTATATGAATAATACTTTTCAGTCATTTAGAAATCATCGTTCTCTAAGTTCCTTAACAATTGTAATGGGACTGGCTTGCAAACTTATCGGTTGCATAAGTAGGTAGGTAATTCACATAGAGTGACTGTCATCTGAACTCTACAATCTAATTATGACTGGGTAACTCCATAGCCAAATGATTACATGAGTGCGACTATGGAGCTAGCCAGTCATTACATCATATGATTTGGACTGTAGATAATACTAGCACCTTTGAAATCTATTGCAATTTAATGGTTATAGCCTATTACTTTCGCAACGTTGTCATTAACAAATACTTATAATAATATTAATAAACCTTGACTGCCTTGGTGGTTATGTGGTACTATGCACAGACTCCCACAGAGATATCTCGGGTTCGATCTCTGGGTCGGATATTATCATATTAGGTATTTCCGTTGAGAAATTGTTAACATTAGCATTATTGAATTGTGGCCCGTAAATGACATCAGGTAGCAGTACGTACCTGTTATGTTCACCTCTGCCAACCCCTGAGCAAAAGGCGTAAAGCTTTGTTATGTTATATAATCCTTGTTATACCTATTAAACAACTTACACATTTCAAATTATGTTGTAAAAAGCTACTACGTTATACTTTGTTTTTATACTCATATAAAAATAAAAAGTCTTTTTAATAGCCCATAAAAAGTCTATGTTTCAATTCATTGATTAATATTTTACGCACATATATTATTATGTACGTAAAAAGTACATTAAATCGTTTACATGTCATATATGTGTGGCTGCCTACTATACACATTATCATACCCGCCCCATATATAATCTTAATTATATGAGGTAGGCTCAATGTGCTTCTTTTGCAAACTCTTCTATCCTAACGCTATATTCGTGCTATCCATATCGATACACGGAAGATGTACTTACTTCTTAGTAGTTTGTGTAACCGCTCATTCTTCTGGCATCGGCAATAAAAAACTTTGCATTTGACACAAAAGCTATTATTTACTTACATCATTCAAATTTAGAAAACAACAAGAGAATAGCACGTGGAATGTACTCGATCTTTGGGCAAGTCACTTTCCCATAGGAAATCGCGAATGCCGCTCCAACAAACGACTACTTAAAATGTTCCGTGTGACTACAATTTTAGTGGCAAAGAAAACAACTCGTAATAGACAATTTACTATCGTTAAAATTCCCTTTACGGCGGGCGGGGGAATTTGAAAGGGCTCCTTAAAGCCCGGATTTACAACGGAAAATTATATCTAAGTCTCTTGGAATCCGTCCACACGCGAGATGCCATTTTAATTGTGTTTACCGAGACTTAGTTAGCAAACATTGAGCTACTTAATTCAGGGATATAGCGGCAAGGAAGTCTTTTATTACTTCGCGCTAACAAATTGACAATGTTCGTATTAGGAAATGGATATTAGCAGCTTTGAGTGTAGCATTCTTATTGTGTTCTTTTAAGTAAACTTTAAGTGGAAATCGCCAACTGTAATTGTGGCCGATTAAAAATAAAGTTTTGTTCTATTAGCATAATATTGCACTAAAAATTAAATTTATTAGTTCATTTGGGTAAAATATTAATGTCTTAATATAAGTCGACAGATAATGTTACAGATTTACGGTTAACTTGTGGTCGCCCCGTGGTCGAAATACGACCATAATTAAATTATAAGTTTAAGGTTCTATTGTCAAAGACATAATATGTCTTTGACAATAGAACCTTAAACTTATAAGAAGTAAGTATATTATACTTACTTCTATAATCACAGATTTCGTAAATGCTAGACTGGCAATTTGCCTCCTGCATTCTAAATTCATTAATCCATAATCATAATCACAAAAATCTTTTGGAATGATATTTCGTCCACATTTAAATGTATCTGATCTCTCAAATTAATTTCTTCATTTACTATTATTATGTGTCCGCGAATATATACTACTCAAAACAAAATAAGAACCATCAAGTTTTTTTTTCTATAGCACAAAAACAGTTAAGGTTAAACAGTTAGGTTGGTTGTTTATCTTAGGTACTTAATTAAATATAATGTTCAATTATTGCGTAGAGTTTATGCTAAAAAGTGTTTTTAGTTAAAATCGTCAATTAATTATTTTGAAGTTAAAACGAATTAGGCCATTTTGAATGATAAAAACGACCAAAAGAGAAACACAAAATTAAAAATACAGTTCTAGATAATTTATCTTTTTTTAATGAATAACGGGTATGTCCTCCTCTTTTACGTATGCACTCTTGAAGCCTTTTATGCATACTCTGCACCAAATCGTTCACGTTTTCATCTAGAATCTCCTCCCAAGCAAGTTTTAAAGCGTTAATCAAGTGCCGCTGGTTGAAGACCACTAGTTCATTCTTCCTAACCCTTCGTTTCGATTGGTCCCACATGTGACATGTGCTCTATGGGATTTTAATCTGGACTGTTAGCTGGCCACGGTAACATTTTAATATGAGACTCGTTGAGTACAGCTTGGGTCGCTGGAGCTGTGTGTGCAATTTGACAACAGACTTTAAAATAAAGAAAAGAGTAAAAAACATTGCGACGATTATACTCTTTTCTTTATTTTTAAAGTCTATATTGTTTTTCTTTAATATTATTTGTCTATAGTCTTACTGAATGTCAAACATAACCGTGTGTGTCAAATACATGGAAGTGTGTGTAATGTTTTAGTATTAATTTACTTATTTAATATGCATAATTTAAATTAAAATATAAAATTTTTTCTCTATATAGGTAAACTATAAGTATGCACAATTTCCTACTCCTCTGTCCACGCAATTTTCGTAAAAAGACGTACAATATTTTCTTCACGTATTAATATAGCTTAATTCGCAGAAAAGTTAGAAACAAATCTATACATATAATAAAATTGGAGTTTGTATTATGGAAATAACCGTTTTTTACTACATGTATATAAATATACGGTACATACACCAAAATAACTCTTTTTTACAATTTTTGTCTGTCTGTCTATCTGTCTGTTTGTTCCGGCTAATCTCTGAAATGGCTGGACCGATTTTGACGGGACTTTTATTGGCAGGTAGCTGATGTAATACGGAGTAACTTAGGCTATGCTTATTTTAGAAAAATAAAGTAATGTTGATCGACTGTTAGGCGGAACAAAGTTCGTCGGGTCAGCTAGTTAATTATATAAATCAAATATGATACACCGTATTATAATTTACAAATGTATGTATTAAATACCTAATTTAAACGTCAGGAGATAAGCTGTATCATATACTCGCTCTGAACTAACGTGATGGATAATTTATGTATTTTATAATATTAGTTAACTTAAATGCAATTTTTTTTTTATTCCCTTTTTCCTATACATCACTTCTAGTAAAAAAAAGAATAACAGTGATTTAAATTAATTCGACTGCCATTAACTGTTTACCTTTGTTTGTATGCTTATTCGTTTGTAACGTTAAAAGAAAACAAATCAAATATTCTGAGCACAAATCCATGCAGTATCAGAGTGCACCATACATCTGTGTAATCTAATAAACGTTGGACAGTCGGCATATCCGTCGCACGACAATATAAACGCACTCAGACGTCGAGATTCACTCGAGGGTGCTTTCACACAATTTTCTCGGCATACCCTTTTCGTTCGACACTCCACCTCTGTGCCCCCTTACCCTTAGCACCTCTCTTCACCTTTTTATAATCAAAGAAGGCCAAGTACTTGCATTTATTGATTTATTGAACACTTTGCATGTTGTTACGAATTTGTAATATCTGTGTATATTTTTCTCTTACTATATTCGAAAATTGAAACGTTTTTTAATAGCGCCTACTGACAATTTTAACTCGACTGAACTTCGTATACACTATCAGGTCAGGGGTTCCCAAACTGTGCGCCGCGGCGTCCTGGTGAACTACCAGTCGGTTTTGAAAAAATCTTTTTGCGTATGATAGTCCAGTTCTCGAGGAAGGTTATAGGTTATGTAACTCACGCTAATGGTGACGGGAGCATGGTAGTAAGCAAAGACGCAGGTAAAACTGCGCCGCGGAAAGCTAGTATATAATTAAACTAGCTTTAGTTCCAGAGATTAGCGAGCACAAACAAACAAACTCTTCCACTTTATTTTATAGTATAGATTTATAAAATTTTAACGTTTTAAGAGCCTTTGTAAATCTGAATGATGCAATACGACACTATTGCAATGTTATTTTCCTTAAGTGTTTGTTGTGAGATCAAATGAAACTTGGCGAGAGCGGACGTCTCGTTACCTATATTTTGTTGTCTTACTAAAATAAAATAATATTAATTTAAATGCAATACAATTTGCTAAGGTGTTTCGTTCGGTGAGTGACAACGCCAGCAGCCCAAATATCCTCTCGGTCCTCTTCCGTTTCCCTTTTCCTTTATCATCCCCTTCTCCGTGGTTGGCAACGCCTTGGTTGTGTTTTCTAAGCATTACCTTACTTATGTAATGCTTGGAAAACACAATCATCCCTATAGGTTACGGCTACCACTTACCATCAGATAGGCCATATGTATATGATAGGTATGCATCAAAGACGATAGACGTTATATACTCATTGGTATGCATGATTGCCACCAAAGTTGTATAAAAAAAATAGTTTTTAGTTTTTTTTTATGTTTCGCTCATCAAATAAATGCGTTTCTTTGTTTCTATACTTAGTCGAAGCAACCCATGCATTATAAATAAACAAATTACAATAACAGCATTTGTATCACACAGCAATCCAATACATCAAATAAAGTTTCGCAAAGTAATAATTTTAATATTTAAGTTAATAATTATATAAAATATGAATTAATTATAATATAGAGCGAAAGCCTCGCTTTGTAGGTACATGTGGTTTTGTTATGAGACAAGTTGTAACTTCATAGAAAGTGAATATACTGATACCTTTGACGGCGTCGTCGAGTAATTGACAATCTGCTCCCCGAGAGGCGCTTTTTAAACATTCAAGTTTGAAATTACGCTGACAAACACATAACTACAGTAGGTATGTACTGATTGATAGATGTCTTAACTTATGTCGCGCCCTCAGGGCAAACGGCGTTAAATGAGTTTAAGAGAAGGCTCAGTGAGATTTCTCTATGGAGATTTGTCCCTCAAATTGTATGCCTCGGTTGCGAAAGTTCCTCCAACCTACAGAACAATTAGCTTAGTAAAAATCTAAAGGGTATAAGTTTCTAGTGCTCTTAAATAACGCAATGCATGTGCAACAGTACAGGTTGTTCAATTGCAGATACAAAGAATTATTATAAAGTGTGTAAGAAAGAAAAGGTACATATATGGTGAAGTACCTTTTCTGAGGACCAAGAGCGACGATACGTTTCGGTGAGTTACTTGCTTGACTACCACTGCAATATCACTCAGGAACTCTTCTAAAGAACTAGGCATAAAAGAAAAAGAACAAAGCGTAATTCCAACGGAATATAAATATTCATTTAATCGTTCCCTATTCATATAGAATACAATATACGTACTAAAAGATGTAGTTAAGCCATTCAATAAAAATAGAAGCTGAGCAGTAAGCAAGACGCGAGGAAACCGCGCAGCGGAAAGCTAGTAAAATAATAAATCTGTGTAAATAAAATGTAAAGGTTTTTTCTATAATAGTTAAATAAATATATCTGAACGAATAAATAGTTGAAAGGTACGAATAATTTCGAGTAGGATTTAGCTAAAGCTTAATTTAGAAAAACATTTTTTATTAGAATAATAATTATTGTGTACCTACGCATAAATGACTAATTTGCACGCTTTTAAAGATTTTGCAGTCATCATAGATAGCAGAAGTTACATAATAAATACAATATTTAACCAATTTTAATTGTTAACTTCAGCTCTACAGTTCAGGCAATGGATTCAAATACAAAATTTAGTTTTCAGCGCTTAAATCGCATCGTACAGTACCTATTATGCAAAAAAGTAGACGTCGATAGCGAGGTGGTTAAATTAAGTGGAGCTCAGTTGAGTCTATCAGACTATTACAAAAAACTTTGCAATAACTCAAAATCCACCTCAATGCGCTTAACCCTTCCTCTGTCCACAGACCGAATCCCTATTATAAATGGAATTGGGACTACTCGACATTCAGCTAAAGCGTGCTAAGCTAATAAATATTCGTTACTATTATCGTGTTTTAAAGCTTATTCTTTATTTTTTTTAAATAGAGACCATTTTGATTGTAATAATTATATTGAGGGTATTGAAATGCATCACAAGGTTGAGCATTTAAAATTGAGTGAATATCGTTAAGTTGAAAAATAAAACAACTTGATTAGATAACAATTATCAATGTTTACCAAATTCACCAATAAAATAAAATAAATTAAAAGAAATCTTATTGGTATATAAAATACGAATAATGTATCTTAGATAAGATTATTTGCTACAATTAGATGTCCATTTATTCATTGCCGTAAATACCATATACTCAATATTAATGCAATGTATGTCTTTACTTTTATAATTATTACCGTTCATAATCTTACGTCGAACTCACATTACACTTGCCCATTTGGCGGATATTTACCACTGCAACAAAAAAGAAACAGTAGATATATTATTCTAGTACCTAATAGTGCAATAAAATGTATTTTTCAATTGCAGCAACCACTTTGTTATAAAACAACACGCGCGCTATTTACCAAAAAATTAGAATGCTAATGTGTACATACACCTTTTATAGCTGTCCTTATGATGGAAAACTCACCTATGCCACAGTTACGTGCACAATAGAACTTCTCCGGATTAATGTACGTTACATTATTAGTACCGCATACCGGGACATATTCCGATGTTGTTTGACAATTTTGTACACATTGCCTCTCACTAGGGCTCTCTTTACTAAAACACAAATTGATAACATTGTGTTAGCCTATAACCCACTTTGTAAAACCATACCACATTTTATGACATAATTTTTTCTGTACTTTTACAAATCACACATTAATTGCTTTTTCAATTTACCTGCCATCAAACACCACTTGGTCAGGCGACGACGTTGATGATGAAATAAACACTGGTTTTCCCAGAATGGCTGCGATGTCATTAGCATTTGCATTAATTTGTTGATTGTTCAACGATTGAGGACTTGTTTGAGGAGTTCCATTAACATTACCCGGAAGAACTTGGTTAAAACCAGGCATATTTTTGCCTTTGTTGTTTAATTGATTAGGAAATACAATTGAACCATCATTACCGCTAGGATTATTCTTCAAGTATGCCATATTATTGGGATTGGGATTATTTGTTGGGTATGACGGCGAATTGTTTTGGCTAGGTCCATTATTCAAAGTACCCTGATTTGAACTGTTTTCAGGATATTGATTTTCATAGGGCGCGTTATTTCCAGGAAACGTTAAGCTTGAATCGGGGTTGTTATTTAAATTGTCTGGAAAGTTAGGTTGAACATTAGAACCAAATCCACCTGGTGCAAAAATCAGGTTGCCTTGATAATTTCTCTCTAGAGGATACAGTCTGTGTTGTGGTGGATATCTGATAGGCATTAAATTATTTGGGACATCAATTGGTTGGTTAGGATATCTGCCTTGGTTCAATGGTATTCTACCATTCTGGTAAGGTCTGTTAATGTTTCCAGGATAAACTCTTCCATCTTCCGGTAAATCTGGATAGAAAGACTTTTGATAATTTGGATTTTGGTTCTTATTATTAGTGTTGTCGTTGTAGGCACTGTTATAATCTGGTCTATGATAAGGATCGTATCCTTGATTTCCTGGATAAAACTGATAATTTCCTGAAGGTTGGTACAGTTGGCCTGGAAAATTTCGTTGATTGGGTTGCATATTTCCGTTCTGTAAAAATATTACATTTTAATGTTAGGCCTGAAAATTACTGTGCTACCCTAAACTGTGAAAGCTTTAAAAACTTTAACGGTATTTTACGTAAGCAATAAACAACTTAGGTATAGACGCTATACAGTACTTTAAAAACTGGTACCACAAATTGTTAAATGAATATCTGAATTTCGTATTGGTAGCTTCAACGGAATTCGCAGCATTTGTCGGTAGTGAACAAATACTTACCTACTTAAGGTACCACAGCTTAGTGTTTAGATTTTCTTTGTACCAATATTTGTGTCCATAAACTGTATGACCAGCCGCGACACTAGTAATAGCAGTTCAGTGGAGTATATTTAAAAGCATTTTTCCTTTAAATGATTACATAAAAATTGTTTAATCATCACCACACATTTTAACTATGAGAGAGAGTTCACTTATAGGTAGTTACTAGCAGTTTAAACTATGTCTATTGAGATAGTAAACTTCAGTTGGGTTGGCTACCATCATCTCTTTTTGCTAGGTTAATATTTTAAAATATATTGATAGCCGAATCATTAGGTATTTCTCAAACTACACTGGTCACGATACGTTTGCCAAAATCTCCGTACACAAAACATATTGATACTCTATAAGTACGAGTAAGTATATATAAAAGTAGAGTTAAATGATTAGGTTCGATAGTAGGAAGAACGCTTACAGACATCAATTGTTTAAAATAAATAGCATTGCTTAATTACTGAATTTCAGTAATCAACAAATGGCCGTTTAGATTCATCATTGAGAGTTCTAAGGTTTAATTAAACAATAGGTACTATTGTGTAATTAATTTTTACGGTAGTCAATCCTCGCTGGTTTTTGTGCTTGGGTTAAGCATCATCTGACGGTAGTAGATCCACGCTGGTTTCAGCATGAATGGGCCGGATCGTCCGGGGAAGTACTACCCTCTCATAGAAGATCAACGTAAGAGTAGTAGTATCCGTACCATTGCGTTGCGTTCGGTGAGTAAAAGCACCGGGAGACCAATTACCTCCCTTTCCTCAACGCCCTCTTTCCCTTCACCTACTCTATCCTCAGCCGCCATAGTAGAGCCACCACTTTTGGATTCCACTGACTGCTTACCATCAGTCAGAATGAAGTCACTTTGATAAGCAATTACCCTTCTTTTCTTTTTCCTCACCACCCTCAATCCCTTTACCTACCCCACTCCCTTCAAGGTAGGCAGCGGCTTCGTATAGTCCCTGGCATTGCTGTAGCAACGCCAAAGACTCTTTGTCGTCTATGAGCGACAGTTAGGACTTGCCATCACGTGGGTTGTTTGCTTGTCTACCACTGTCGGTTCTATCTAATTTAATCTACCACTATTTTAAGTTTACCTGATTTCCGTAAGGGTAATAAGAATTCCCGGGATCATTATTAGGGGGATATCTTCCTGGTCGCTGGTTTGGATAGCCCATGCCGCTGTTACCTAAATCGAAAAATCTTGATTCCACAGTTGTTGCAAGTTTTGGAGTGCCACTCGTGTTGTTGGCTACTTGAGCTGTATGACATCTTATTTTCAGTAAAGCTGAAATGTAGTAAAATGATTTTTTTTTAATAAGTAGGTACCTAATACCGGAAAGTACATAACTAATTTGTGTCCGTAAATTGTATTTGTATCTCCCGTGACATACGAAAAAATCTTGTTCCCTAATATGTTATAAAATCAAAATTAAAGTGCAAGCAACATTTCCCTCTTTTTTTAAACAGTAAAATCAATTACCCTTGTAAAAGTAAAACAAAATGCAATATATACCTAAAAAATAAACAGACACTAACAGTTCTTTCTTAATCTTAAGTCCTAGTACTTATCCTATCTACTAATATCTATTTTTATTCCAAATATTGGTCTGGTTTCAATTATATTAATTAAGCACATACCATTTTTAAGCGTAACCGGGCGAAGCCGCAGGGCGCACCTAGTTTTTAATATATACATACCTACGTACTCAAAGATATTAAATAGAACCGGTATCTAGTTATACGAAATGAATTATATATATTGATGATTAGTTATACGAATTGATAAAAATATCCGTACTTAATTATTAATTTCCTTCAATGTTAATGATAATAAACAGTAAATAAAAACGTACATAGGTATATACCTAACTGTTAATGTTAACTGTTAATGAAATGAACTTTCTTTGTGCCCTTTCGATATTCAACCACACTGGAATATTCCATTTCCTTTTGATCTGCGCTCTACGCGGTTACAGCCGAGAATATTTTTTTAATTACATCGTTATAAAAAATAATCTATGGAAACTTGACAGTAATGATACGTAGTAAACATATTATGGATGCCGAATATAACGCACGTTGTAACTAAGCCAATTCACAAGCATAACAAACTGTCAATAACATTTGTTTATACAGCCCGAGGCAACCGAAAATGCAAATTATGTTGTGTGATAACAATAAGAGTAAAATTACGATAGTAGTGTAAGTACATAGATATCTAGTTATTGGTAGATACGTTGACACACGCAAATCGACGACGAATCGTGGACGATGGATTCCTCACTTTCCAACGCTTTAGAATGAATCTTAAATACTATTGAATACAATAAATGACTTCTGTCTTATACCAGCAATTAAACCTATGTCTTACTAGCTTCCCGCATCGCGGTTTACCCGCGTCTTTGGTTGTTGCTCTGCTCCCGTCGCCAGTAGCGTAATGTTACATAGTCTATAACCTTTCTCAAGAACTAGGTTATCATACGCAAAAATAACTTACCAAATCTGACTGGTAGTTCCAGAGATTAGCTCATTCAAACAAACAAGCTCTTCCGCTGTAAATAATAGTATAATGATGAAGGTACTACTGTTACCTATAACCTACCTTTATTGACATGGGCGGCGATAATTTCTTTAGTGTCTAGTTGTGGCAAATGTTAACTATACCTGCCTATCAACTAGTATTCAAAAAATACACACTTACCTAATAACAAAATAGAATACGTTATTTTACAAAACATTGTCTGATAATGATTACTTTTTATTTGTTAATAATTTGGCATCTATTTACGTTTATAAAACTTAATTTTTAGTTTACTTATTTTAACACTATTTACGACTGTCTATACTGCTAGGCACTATTGATTGACTGTGTAATAAACTTAAAATGGAATCAAAAGATATTAAAATTATCATTAGCTATTTAATTTACAGACAAATTAATAGTTAATTATGTCACGGTTTTTTATTTTATTTGTGTGTTGATTCATGATTCTATGAGTTTTATGAGTGCTGTTAATTTTTTGATAATTTTGTTTGATGAATTATCTAATTAAATGATGAATAAGTATGTCTAACAGCAAAGTTCTAAACCACACTCATCCATCGGTTCCATGTTTATTGCAATCGTTCAATAGACATGCTACGGGTAGTTAGGCCTGTATCCAGAAGGTACCAAACATCAACTGGCAATAATGAAAATGATTCTGCTACTTTCTACGCTAGTGGATTAATTAACGCCAATAAACCAATAGGTAGCTATTCTACACACCCAGTACCTTAATAGCTTTTCGCAGAATGGTTTCATCCCCGTCGCTCATAGCGTGATGTTAAATAGAATATAACCGTCCTCAAGAATTGGTCTATCAAACAAAAACATAATTATTAAAATCTTGCTTATAATTCCAAAGATATGCACGTTCAAATAAAAAAACAAACAATCTCTTCCACTTTATATATTAGTATAAGTAGAATATTAAGTAGGTATATTATGTACCTACCTTCTTCTCGTCGTGTAAGTAAGTGGAAAAATTATTCATGACGCGAAGATACCTCATAAGGCAACATACTACGGCCGCAGCGAACCGCATTGCAAAATTACGTCAAAGCACATGGTAGTGGTAGTGTAACAGTGCGTTGCGAACCTTATAGAAGTCTGCTCACTACACCGTAGGTATAGCATATCCGTGCTATGAACTTATCAGGATCGGCAAGCAACTATGCCTACTAGAGCGTATTATTAAATTTTCCAGTGCAATGCACGGCAGTGACGGTACGGTGTGTCATACTTTTCAATACAAAGAATATTTTTTTGCTTGACACGTTCATCTGTCATGGTATGGTACGTTGTAGTGGGCGGACTCCTTCAGGCTCGCGCCATTTACAGTGGCCCGCACCGCATCTTATAACAAAAATCCTCCTACATCACTCTAGTGCCTACATTTTATAAGAAGTATCGCACTCTACATGCGGGTCGCACCGAGCCGCATCGCAACGCACTGCTACACCTACAACTGCTATATGCTTGGACGCGGCGCGCTGCGGCTGTAGTATGAGGCCTTTAGCCGCCTCTTTTAATAGATAGCTAGTGGGACTCATTGTTTATAAACTAGCCTGAACGCCTACAACCATAATAACATTAGTTGTATTTACAAATTGCTATTTGAATGATCAGGCGCTCGTAATGCGGGTATTTAGTTATAAGTATACCTCCGTAATATTATAAATGTAATACGATCTATCTTGTAAAAAGGAATACACGTAACCTATTGCTCCAGTTTAAGATTTTTATTTCCTGCCTTATATAATTCATCTCATCATAATCAAAACACTCATGATAAAGCGATTACTTGCTCTCCAAAGCAGAGTATTATTTAAGTACTTACTTGGGTAGTTTAAGCTTTTAGGTTAATAGATGAAGCTGTATTAAAGACTTGTATTTGTTATTTTTATTATTATTGTTTACTTTACTACTTATTTGTACATTTAGTCTACCCTTAGGTACCTTCCTCTAATTTTGCACCACTCAAAATGTTTGCTGTAAACTGTAATACTTACCAAATAAAAAGTCAATGCTAATTAATGACATTATCAGAAAAAAATACCAAAGAGTAGTACATAGATAAATAAAGTGTAATTGTACCTAGCTATATACTAATCCTGTGAAATTAACAGAGCACATCCTCCTACAGAGGAGAAGGAAAAAATCTGGCTACGTTAATTATAGCAGTGCCAACAACCGGTAAATATACCCTAATAATACGATTCATTAGAAAGCTATGTGGCAAGGACGGGTGCTTCCTACCCCTAAACGTGTCGAAAAATAATAGAGGTTTGTAACACAAAGGCAATTACCAGTCTAACGTTTGTTTTTTTAATGTTTTCTATTTATATGCTAGCGTAGTACCTACCTAATAGCACAGGAATTAAGTTTTGAAACGTGGCTACCGACGTTCTTGCTTACCTACATTTATTAATAACGAGCTTCCACGCATAGCTTCGCCTAAATTGATAAATTCCCTGAAGAGCTGTCAGTTTTTGACGCGATTCCTTGTCCCCGTATTGAAAACTAAAATAAGCCACAATTTTAAGTAAAATGAGTTATTGTACATGTCAATCTCTTATCTTTTCTTTTTTTTTCTACCATACTGCGATTATTCTATCAATTCAAATAACAAAGTTAGGAACAATAGTGCACAATTTAAATGAGGGCAAAATTGACTAAAATATTTTAGTGAATTTTTAAGTAAGTACATAATACCATTTATTTAGTATTCCCATCAAAAACGTTAACCTAAGGGCACTTAGTTAATTTTACTCTAAATTATTTTGGTTAAAATAATCTTCTTATACGGAGCGAAAACTAACTACGTCATTATAATGATTGTATATTACGGATTTGATTCAAAATTTTAAGTTTTATCTCAGTAGCAATTCACTAACGGTAGGTTATCGTTTTTACCTCAATTTGAGCGAAAACTAACTAACCTAAATTCAATTAAATTAGGTACTCTTTATAAAATGAATTATCTTGAACAATTGAAAACTTATACCCGCCTGAAGAACTTTCTTCCGACTACGACCAAGGCAATGATTGTGCAGACATTCATTTTCCTTTTAATTGATGAATTGATTTTATATATTGTATGTTATACCTGAATGCAGATCTGCTGAATAAGTATGACCGACTTCTCAATAACTGCATTCGATTCATGTTTAATCTTCGTAAATATGATTATATTTCTTCCCTCCACTTCTTCGTATATATTCCTATGTGTGTAAGTATGTATTGTGTATTAAGTATATATTTATTTATGTAATTATATAGGAAATTTTATATACATACTTATCGGTTAGTATTCTTTTGTAGTTAACTTGCACCTAAGGTACATGTATGTAGGTACTTCGTTTGTCTCTGCATCACCTAAAGGTTGGCTGGTAGAAATTGACTTTGGTATTAAGCCCTTCATTGTATAATTTTGTGCATAAAGTTTTAATAAGTTTAGTAGTTTACACAATTTTAATACCGCCGCAAATACGTTTTTTTAATACTTAACAAGAACAAAGAGCAGTACACTATATCGAGTTAAAAGACTGGATTTAAATAAAACTAGATATTGATGACAATAGCTTGATAGCATTTTCAAGGTCGAATATATATAACTTAGAAAAACTCTTACTTTTACTAGTTTGTTGCTTGTTACTAGTTGGTGGGCTCGTTGTCCGCATTAAGACCTCTTGGCCTTTTTTACGTCCGGGTCGGTTGAATTAATTCATCCAACCCAGCTCACTCAGAAGCACAGACGTTTCCTCCTCCTCCTCGCAGGCTTCGCGAAGAGATCTCGGGTTGCCGAGGATTTAGTGCTCGATGTGTCATCACTCCCTCGCATTCCTAAACTACGTGGGCTACGATTTGGTCGTGCTCTATGCATGCTCTGCACAGAGGACTGTCGGAAAATATGTAGGTGTTTATTAAGATTATTTGCTTATTATTTATAATTTATTAAGGCAGTGGCCTGTGATAGTGCCCACTTAGGTCATCCCTTCTTAGGTTGATTGTGTACTTAGCTTTGGCGATGATTGTGGCAGAGCTTCTTTCGACAGTCTGCTGTCGTTAGAACTTGCCCACTGCATCCGGTAATATTCTTGGGCCCACTCTCGTGTCTACTAGCGGAGTTGACTGCTGGTGAGAGGTAGCATTGGTTCAGGTTCAAATTGTGGGTTGTTGGACCCTCGCTTTGCAAGTTCATCCGCTGCATCACTCCCGAGAGATCCGCTATGCCCTTTTATTGACTGGATTATTACCTTGTTGCTTATTGCCACCTTTTCCAGTGTTGAGTGACATTCATATATGAGCCCTGAGTTTTATTACGTTACTTACGAGAGCCCGGATACTTCTGGAGTACTGCTGCGCGGACAGAAAATAGTCAACGCGATCAAAACGTTTATCGCGTTTGGCTCTCTGATTGGTTAAGAGCTTGGAGCAGGCCAATTGGAGCACCGACCGTCATAAATCGTTCGCCTTAACATAAAGCAAACTCGCAATAGGCCCCAAGAATACTTTCTGTCCGCACAGCATTGATTATCTTTCAACGCATCACCGTTTCTGCCGCTTTAGTTATAGCTACACATTTACACTGGAAAATTGAGCTATTCGTCCCTAGAGCTGTTGATAAATTGATATTTAGGTCCATCGAGAATATTCCTGCGCCGATACCTGATTTAGTCTTAAAGCCATCCGTGTAGATACGCACCTCATTTACGCCGGCATAGTCTGCTGTCAATTCTTGTAGTTAAACTTGCTTACGTTCAAATCTCGATTAGCGGTTGGTACACGATTGCCCTGTTTAATATTATGTGGTGTTATATAAGTATGTGGCCCCGTTCTGCGTGCCACTGTCCTGCATCTTTAAGCCTTATCGAGGGGGCTTCTATCTTCTATTACACGTGCAAATCAAGGGACAGAAATCCCAACAAGATTTTAAGGGCCGTGGTCGGTGTGGTGCGCATACTTCCTGTTATAACCATGCAAGCATTTGTCTTTGGAATCGTCGCTTCTGGGTTTTTACAGTGCTAAGATCTGTTCTAGGCCACCAGATCACTGAACTATATAGGTAAAAATAGGTTATTACAATTGATGATTACGGCATTATAAAGCCACATTGCAGTCATGGGGGAAAATCCCCATGTTTTGCCTATGAGGCGTTTGCGAAAATATGATACAAGCCTTGGTTAACTTTTGTTCTATATGAGTGTTCCAGAGCAGTTTTGAGTCAATAATTTATCATTCGTTACCACGGTCTTGCACTGCCTAATAAGTTTCATTTTATTATCTCTTTAATTATTGTATGTACTACGCTGAAATTTTGCAGGTATACCTGAACTAATCAACTAACTATTGATATATCATTCAGTTTATATAAGCGCATACAGATTTATCATTGGCCAAATAACTCCGCGCGCATTGTGACCGTCAACGTGAAGAACTGAATTTCAATTTATCATAATTAATTTTTGATTACTAACAGGATACTAATAAAACTTCACATACATTTGAAGGCAGTTACAAGCTACAAAATAATCTTCAAAATCAGTCTTTAGAGCTCCTATTCAAAGTGTTAAGACGTATTATAGTGTTCTTATATTTAGATAAAGAACGGTGGATTATTTTAGTTTATAATTGCACAACTAATAAAAACGAATTCTTACGAAATCATTTACAAAAGATGATAAGAATCTGCTTAACCGTTTCAGAGATCCAGCAAAACCACAAACGTTACTCCAGCAGAATCTTGAATATTCTTGAATAATTTCGCAGCCGAAGACAGAACAAATATAAAATAAGTTGCAACATTTACCTCGTCTAGACAACTAATTAAACATTTTCGACCGCAGGTTTCCCGTCTGGCACTTTCTCTGGACCAGAACATTATTTGGTGATTCAGGTAATTCATTTAGCAGAGTCATAGAAGTACTCTATACAGACTGACCCAAGCTTAAAGAAAGAAAAAAAAAGGAAAACATACTTCGTTATTGCTCTTTAATTAAAGGTATCAACTACGCAGATCGCTTACAAATTATTGAAATTAAGACCTACATACCAAAGTGAGGAAAAAAATTAAAATTTATAGGTGAAAACTAAAAACAATATTTTAATTAAAATCATTTATTTTGCGTATTCCAAATGATCGCCGCGATTTCTAACTTCTGGTTCGCACGAGATCGGTCTGTCGGGCAGAGCCGACCTGTCAAGCTGAAGACTGGGGACGGCAGGCTCATCTCGTCTAAGCCAGAGGTTTTAGAAGAGGTCGAGAGGTTCTACGGACAGTTATACACGACACGACCTGTTAGCTCTTTAGCATCAGATCCAGCAAAAGCTAGGTTAACTCGACATTACACCGAAGACATCCCGGACGTCAGCCTGTGCGACATTGTTAAGGCCCTCAGACAGCTCAAGAATAACAAGGCGCCGGGTGAGGATGGAATCACAGCCGAGCTACTGAAGGCAGGCGGAAATCCTGTCCTGAAGGCCCTTTAGAGGCTCTTTAGTGCCGTTCTCCTCGAGGGCAAACCGGTATGCTTAGCATTTGTGGACTATGAGAAATCCTTTGATTCGATCGAGACCTGGGCCGTGCTGTAGTCTCTCCAACGGTCGACATATCGGTGTGCAGCACATCGATATATCGATGTGTGAATGATCGAGGAGTACGACAGATAGATGGTATATCTCCGAAACTGTTCACCGCTGCACTGGAGGACGTGTTCAAGCTTCTGACCTGGAGAGGACTTGGCATCAACATAAATGGAGAGTACATCACTCACTTTCGATTCGCGGACGATATCGTGGTCATGGCGGACCTCAGTGCAATGCTCAATGACCTCAGTAGACTCTCTTGACAAGTGGGCCTAAAAATGAACACGGATAAGACTAAAGTCATGACCAATGTCCATGTTACACCCACTCGTATTACGGTCGGAGGCTCGATGCTCGAATTCGTTGACGAGTACATATACCTGGGACAAACAGTCCGATTAGGTAAGTCCGATTTCGAGAAAGACGTCACTCGTCGGATCCAACTCGGCTGGGCAGCGTTCGGGAAGCTACAACATATCTTCTCGTCCGCACTACCGCAGTGTCTCAAGACCAAGGTCTTTGGACCAGTGTGTATTGCCAGTGAAATATCGCTAACTATGGGTCTTATCCGAAGGCTTAAAGTCGCTCAGAGGGCGATGGAGCGGGCTATGTTAAGCGTCTCCCTTCGCGATCGTTTGAAAAACGAAGAAATCGCAGCGAAGGCGAACCAAAGTAACTGACGTAGCTCGCAGAGTTGCTTCTCTGAAGTGGCAATGGGCAGGACACATAGCGCGCAGAACTGAAGGCCACTGGGACAGAAAGGTTCTAGAGTGGCGACCACGAACCGGAAGACGCAGCTTGGGCAAACGCCTCACAAGGTGGACCGACGACCTTATAAGGGTGGCGGGTAACCGATGGATGAGGGCGGCGAACGACCGGCCACGGTGGCGAAATTTGGGGGAGGCCTATGTTCAGCACGTCTCTTGACTGATATGATGATGATGATGATGACAAAAAAAAACGATCACACTTCTTCTAAGACAATTTAGGTTCAAATAGTTCTAAACAGTGTATATTAGCTCCGGTTTGCGGCTTTGCATCCACCTTCCAAACACCTTGTTTTTTATGGAATGAAAAATTCCTCTTAAAGATCTCATAAATCGGCAAGCAACAAACTTTTATCCGACGCCAATGGAACCAATATTTACTTTGAACCAAAATCACCCTTGCACTTATCATTCTTGAACTTCCACTAAATAAAATTAATAATCTGTGGTCATAGAAGTAGCGACGTAGTAGCGAGAATCGAGAAAATTCCGTTTCCGACGAGGTGTCATTCATTCATTGTGTCAATAAAATTAATATTTGTTTGCGGTGTTGGAGCATTGCTGTGCATTTAGTATTGAAAGTGAAAAATTTTATATTAATTATTCAAATTGCACAATTAATTGTACTCTCTCACTTATAATAATACAGTTTTATTCAGAATTCATTAGATATAATAAGAATATAATTGTGCTATTTTCGCCGGTAGTTAGAGCAGCAATAATCTAGCTAGGAAAATGAGTTGTCCATTCAACGACGAAAAACTTGCGCAGCTAAAAGCTTTTGTGGAGTACTGTAAAGGGGAGCCGCAAATCTTACATCACCCAAAATTAACATTTTTCAAAGATTACTTGACTTCTCTCGGTGTTACGATACCCCCGACAGCAACATTCGGCGCACAGAATTTTACACCTAGCGGTGATAAGTAAGTTCGATATCTTTAAATAATTTGCATTGGCTATTGCGACGCAATATCATTTGTTTAAATTTATTCTCTTGATGACGGTTTAAAATGTGAATGACGTTTTAGTGCTGCGCCAAACATCAATGCCGAAGAGAAAGGTCGTGAATCGTCTGGGGAAGAGTCCGCGCCTGAATCTGATGTGGAACTGGATATGGATGGTAAACATATTAATGAATTTAAATTAAGTCATCCATTTATATGACTTGGAATATTGAATAGTAACACATTCAGTATACAGGTTTCATTTACAATAGGTACAAGTAAATTCTTGAAACAGATCTATTCATCTAAATACAAGCAAAATCATTGTAAACTATTCCGACTACAACTACTTTTACCTTACAGTACCTTACTTTACATACGTTGTAATTGAAATGGTTATGTTACTGGAACTGGTGGCCTTTATTTGCGCTTTACCTTAATATTTTAACTATTTTATTGAATTTTTAATATAGAAAAACGATAGCTATAAAATTGGCAATTCAAAAAATAGGTAGCTTTTAATTCAATTTGATCAAATGCTATGAAAAAAGTGTTTTAATGAGGTGTGCATGGTAACTTTCTGTCTTAGTTGCCACATTTACATAGAAGAATTATGAACGAACGTACCAGCATTCTATTAGTTTAAATATTAATATTGATTTTTAAATCATTTATGTACAGGTGTCATACACGGAGACATACTAGATGATTCCCAGATAATGGGTAATCCTCTAAAGGAGGTGACAGATGAAGAGAGAGATCAGTCTGATGAGAAGAGGTCTGAAGCAATGCGAGCCTTCTCAGAGCAGAAGTTTGATGATGCAATCAAACTGTATGGTGAAGCTATACAGCTGAACCCACAAAGTGCCCTACTTTTTGCTAAGCGAGGCCAGGTATGTAATATTTTATATTTCTAAGATATGTATCCAATGCGATAAGAAATTAAGTAGCTAGAAGAGATTGGTCTAGAATACTCGTGCTTTGTAGTCCTTATTCAATAGTCAAAACCTTTCTTCGGTTTAATCTTCTACTGCTGTTCAAAATTTAAGATAGTTGGCCCACATTGTCCAACTTAGTTCTGCTCTTTGCCTCAAACAACTACTCAACCTACCATCCCACATTGCAGGCCATAGATGTTATATATGGTGTGCAATGGCAATATAAACTAGTCTGGCCATATTTATTGTTACAACACAAAAACTTCTGTTTTTTTTTCAAGTCATGCAAATGAATACTATAATGTTGCATAAATTTTAAATTTATGTACATAAAAATGTAATTCTTATGTGTAAAGTTCCAGATTCTTTCACGAGAATGACACAATGTTTACGGAAGTCATTACTAATTCCTAAGAATTTGTTTTGCATCTATTATTATACCCAACACATAATTTACAACCTGAATTACATTGTGACATTAGGGAGTTGA
The DNA here is from genome assembly GCA_963082885.1 of Parascotia fuliginaria. Lineage (NCBI taxonomy): Eukaryota > Metazoa > Arthropoda > Insecta > Lepidoptera > Erebidae > Parascotia > Parascotia fuliginaria. The sequence continues at coordinate 9,700,051 of OY720177.1, read as the reverse complement.
ATGCTATATCACCTAGGTGATAATTTTTACATCTAAGTCATAGTAAATATCACAGGTACAAAGTCATTTTAAAACAGTTCTTTGATAATATAATACTATTGTTAGGGTAGTAGATCCTTGCTGGTTTCAGCATGCATTAACAGAATTAACTTTGCACTTTGTTGTTTTCTCTTATCATTGTTTTTGCCATACTTCGAAAACACATTTCAGCTATGGTAGTAGTTACCATAGCCAGCCTACATAGAAATAAATGATATTAAAAGGATAATAATTTGCAATGCAGATGTTCTTTTTGTATTGATTTTACCTAAATTTACTATTAACATATTTTTTTTTCACAGGTATATTTAAAGCTGAATAAACCAAATGCCTGTATCAAAGACTGTACTCATGCTCTTGAACTAAATTGCGACAGTGCTGCCGCTTACAAATTCCGTGGAAGGGCGTACAGGTATGTTTAACTATTGTCATTTTGCTCATTATTGAGACGATTTGATTATGTTATATTTGTATTCCAAAAAAAAAACAATCATAGCAATTTCAAACGAAAATGTTTTAAGCTTTATAGCTAACTTATTTTTATTATCATAATGAGTACATATTCAACTGTCTTAAATTAGTAGTAAAATTTTTGGTTGACGAGCGTAATGCTATTTTCGCGTTATGACAATTCAGTAAGATTGGCTTAGAAGCATGGTACCTAGATAGCCGAACGACAATTCAGCTAAATGACATAAAAACAGAATACCAAGTCAAAAGACAGTCAACTTTACTGGAATACATAAACGCAGAATGAGCAAGTAGAAAAACGTCTAGAATTGCGAAATGTATGATTAGAAAACCTCATTAGCTAGAAGACAAATTAGTTGGATGACATAATTTTATTTATAATTTTTTTTTGTAGAATATAAGCGTTCATGTGTAATTACCTAACTATGGCGTACAAGTATCAAGACGTTAGATCGACATCGAAATTTTGCAAAGTGGACATTATGATCGTTACCCAATTTTTTTTTTTACTAAACTTACGTAATAATGTTGCAGTTTTATATTGTTACTAGCGACCCGCCCCGGCTTCGCACGGGTGCAATGCTGATACTATATTTAGTATCAGTGGGCAATGCTGAAGAAAAACAAATGCTGTGAACATTGTAATTACTCATTCTGTAGTATATTTAATTTTACTACTGAATGTCGGCCGCCTGCCGCTATATCCCTACCTGCATTTTTAATCTGTAGTTAATATCTTTGAAATTTTTTTTTAAATTACATGCTGCAATAGGCATTTTTGATTTATATTAAATGCTCAATGTATTTAAGGTACTTAATTTATAAGGATTAAGCTGTATTGCTTAAAATCGCTTCGAAAATAAGCCATTATTTCTCATAAAAAGGAAAGGATAAAAATGGTTATTGTGGGTTATCCCTTAGAGATAGACATACTATCGCGGACTTTTTTGCTGGCCCTTTTAAGGTGTACAATACTGTAGTACATTATTTTGATCTATCTTGTAGGGTTTAGCCAGCGTTGAATTTAAGCGCAAAACATCTAAATTTATTAGTGTTTCTCTACTATATTATGCATGTTATATACATATAAACCTTCCTCTTGAATCACTCTATCTATTAAAAAAACCCGCAACAAAATCCGTTGCGTAGTTTTAAAGATCTAAGCATACATAGGGACATACAGCGGGAAGCGACTTTGTTTTATACTATGTAGTGATTTACCACTGTTTTACTTTATTTTTTGTATAAATAGGTTATTGGGCAAGTTTGAAGAAGCATCTCATGATTTGTGTGAATCTCTTAAAATCGACTATGATGATCAATCTAACGAGTGGTTGAATGAGGTGAAGCCAAATGCTGAAAAACTTCGCCAACACAAACTTAGTGCTCAACGTAAGAAGGAAGAAAAAGAGGTAGTTATATAACTCCATAACTGTATAGGAATATTCTTAATAATCATATTGTACTAATATTAAAAGTGCAAAAGTTTGTGTGTGTGGTTTTGTTACCACCGATTTCCATTGAAAATTGGTATGTAGACAGATTCGAAAATTGCTCTGGTGCCCAAGTTACATTATTTAAACACATACTAATTTCCGAGCGGGCGAAACCGCAGGGCGCAGCTAGTATTGATAAATGATCTCAAGATAGAGTTCATAAATTTGATGTCTACCTATCTTTAAAGGGAATGACTAGGGAGAGTTTAAATGTATACTTATGTACTTTCCTTTCCTAAAAAAGTAGCCATAAAAATATTAACTATTAACCCAGATAAGGTTAGATATTGGCAGAGTGGTTTTTGTATTATAATTTTAGTAATAATATGCGATGTTCGACAGCACCGCGACAAGGTACGTCGCGCGCGCAAGGCGCAGGAGGCGCGCGCCCGCGCCGCGCGTGCGCAGGCCGAGGCTGCGGCCGCAGCTGGTGGCGGCTTCCCCGGAGCGGGGGCGGGCGGCTTTCCTGGAGCTGGAGCGGGCGGCTTTCCTGGAGCCGGGGCGGGCGGCTTTCCCGGAGCTGGAGCAGGCGGCTTCCCTGGTGCCGGAGCGGGCATCAACCCGCAGGACTTCAGTAACTTGCTCTTCGACCAGGACATCATGTCCGCTTTCCAGGTAAAATACTGCATCACTTTCAAGAAGAGTTATTATTATAAGCATGTTAATAATTAGTATGTATTATAATTATGTCAAAAATGCGTAAGAACATCTATAATTTTAAATTTATGATATACATAATCAATATTATATCCTATTTTACTAAATTTGATTTAAATCATTCACCTTAAAATCGCTATCAATTATTGTACATTTCATTTGTTTTTCAGGATCCAGAAGTGGCTGCGGCATTCCAAGACGTATCTTCAAACCCAGCTAATTTCATTAAGTACCAAAATAATCCCAAGATTGCGGCTGTTATTGAAAAACTTCAAAGCAAACTTGGCAAGGGAGGCGCTGGTGGTTTTCCAGGTAATTCCATTGCCAAGAACAACGTGCTCCATAGACAAAAAAAAAATACAACTAGCTGTTGCCCGTAGCTCCGCCCGCGTGAATGACGGTCGGTTATATCTCTGTTTATACATTGGAGATTTTTCATACAAACTTTTATCCCCTTTTTTTCGTGGGAAACGCTCGGGCAATTAGCGGGTGATTATGTCGGACTCTCTGGTAGCAGATAATAAGCGACCAGCATACCGACTAAAACCCACAGTTTTCCTTCAGACGGCCAAATGGGGTTACGGTAATCGCTCGCGCATTCATCCGCAAGCCCAACAGGCCAGAGTCCACCACATCCTGGCGGACCCTGGCCACCGTCTCAAGCCCGTATAGTCGGGTGACGACTGCCTAATCGCCACACACAGGCCTCTCCACGGGTAATTTTTTTAGAGGTTCTCTTCCTTTCAGCCACGTTTCAGCCCTAGAGGTGGCAGTCAGGCTCCGATATAGCCCCGTCCCACACGGACTTCTCTATTCCCGGATATATAGAGAAACTTGCGGAGGGATGGCTCTCCGCTTGTTTCTAATATTATAAATGCGATATATTATATCTCCTTTTGTTGTGTGCTAGTACTTTCTACTCTTATCTGGTCGAAGCGAAAAGCTTATCTTTTTTTTTTAATTGCCTTTAGTGGCAGACAAGCAAACAGCCCTCGTGATGGTAAGTGGTAACTGTCGCTTATGCACGACCCAGTCTCTAGCATTGCAGGAGCAATGCCAGGGACTCTGCGAAGCCGCTGCCTACCGTGACCGGAGTGGGGTAGGTGAGAAAAAGGAAAGGGAGGAAATTGGGTCTCCGGCAGTCTCACTCACCGAACGAAACGCAATAGTACGAGTACTATTACTCTTACGTCGATCTTCTATGAGAGGGCACTTCCTCGGTCGATCCGGCCCATTCATGCTGAAACCAGCGTGGATCTACTACCGTAAAACTGGTTGACGTAATATTATTATTAGTTTGGTCACATTCTTGTTTAATAAATTATATACTTAATCTATCACCACATTGTTGACAGGTTTCGGCGGCGCAGGCGGACCTGGCGGACCAAAGCCCCCAGCAGATGATGATGTCGGCCTCGACTAAATTATATCATGCACTATGTAATCATAGTTGCAATATTCTAAACATAACTATTGTAAACACGAATATTATACGGAGTCGGTAATTAATATACTTGAGATACTCATTTGCGTTGATGTGTATAATTCAAGAGGTAATAAAACAAACAAACATTGCATTTTTAACATTACATTTTTTCCTAGACTTTGAAGTCCAGCCCAACCGAACGAACAAATTAACGGTAATTGTATGGAATTAAATATTACAAAGTACAGTACACTTATTTTTGTATTATTAAAAGCAAGATAATTCAGTTTCATTAAAAGATTGCTCAAAGGTAACACAACAAAGTCCTGAGCAGTGTTCATAGTACATAATATTTTTTTGTTCGTAACTGTCCATTTGTGTTTCCTTGGCAGTTAGAGTTGTAGTGTTAGTTTTGTTAGCATGAGTGTTATCGTTCTAAGTGCGTGTGACGTATAAGCGACACTTGTGACTCATAATATAACATTTACTTCACTTCACTACTAGGATACAAAAGAAAGAAGACCTTTTCATCTTGAACTGACCCAAATACTAGTCATCATTTTAAAATTATACACATAAATGTTTATGAGTAATGGTGTCTAATGCTTATGGCCTGTGTTCAGCGTTTAATAAGTTTTACTTTTACTGCATTTATCTCGTAGGAACAAAACATGAATAAATTTATTTTTAATATTATTATTAAAGATCACCAAAATTTAGTTCTGGATAGATTATTGATTTTAAAAATATTTGTAAATTGCACTTACTTTATAATAGAAACTAGAGGTGTTATGTAAACTATATTGTTTAATTTTGTCATATACTAAAGAAATAAATGGGTGTTTGTGCTCAATTTCACTGTCAAAATTATTGTCTGTAACTAAAAATATATATATTATTGACTGTATAAATCTATTTAGCAGAAGTATGTAATAAAACAATAATATGTAAAAAAAACATACAAAAGCTAAAATTGTCGCACTACACGTAATTTGTTTGATTTAGGAATTTTATACTTATATTGTTTAATAAAGGTGCGTACATAACAAATATGATTTGTTTTATTTAAATTATAAATTCTTGAATATACTTTGATAGCCGTTTACGATAAGCGACCAGCCATCACCGCACTAAATACTAGAAATGCGGTAACGAAAGTGTAGCAGAGGGCAACATTGTTGTATGCCATGACAAAATAAGGGGGGGCAAGTACCGAACAAACAGTATGCCATGAGAGAACAAACAACTCACAGAATGCCTAAATAACACTATACCTACTGCATGTAGTGCACCTACTATGTGAATGCTAAAGTATTGGCTGCTAGAAGAAAGGGGTTTACTTAGGGTGAATTCAGTCCAGTATTACCAAAAGTTCCGGTAGAACAAAAATACCTAAAGATCCTCGACTACTTTGCCTTAAACTATGCTTAGCAGAAGAAATCATTAGAGATGGGTTGTACCAGGTAAATCCGGTACTAGGTGCGTCTATTCCTAGTCCATCCAAAAACCTGTTCCACTTATTCCACCTAATCTCAACTTGAGATTAATCAAGTTGAGATCGCCTCGGACCCATGACACCACCCAATGGCACCACCGGTAGTGTCAAGGGTATTATTCAATCCCCATGGCACCACCGGTAGTGTCAAGGGTATTATTCAATCCCCCATGACACCACCGGTAGTGACAAAGGTACTATTATGTTATATAATGAAACCACCGAATAAATAGTGCAAGAGCATTGCGCAATATTTTTTTCATTTCAAAACCTGAGTTTATCTAACGCATGTCCTACGGAGATCTCACTGTTAATTAACTGCATTTGTACTTGCAAAATGAAGTCATCATTGTCTATTAAATTCCTCCTTCTTTTCGCAGGTATCTTCAAATCGTGAATGTTCAAATGAAATAAAACGTTCAGTAAACGTTGAATTGTTGTGTTTTTCTTAATTTGTTTGTTCAATCTGAAAACTTTCTGCAACATTCGTCGTGCGATGACGTTCGCCGAAAACGCTGAACGCATATGGGGAATGCACTTTCAACCAATAATTTTCTATGTATTTGATAAATTTTGACAAATTGTCGTCATTGCAGGCACATTCCGCTTTGATGTATTCAAACCCATGTAGAGTATGCTCTGCCGGTATAAGTGGTAAGGCGGCTGTCAAGCCTACAATTCTGTTTCTAGGCTTAGAATTGGTACACTTCAGGTATTTGGCTTTCTTCGTAATAGCACGTGTCCAGTGATAATAACAACCTCTCAGTAAGATTTCGGGGAAACATTTCAATACAGCGTTCATCATTCCTGTTTCATAGTCGCAATGAAACTTTCTGGGTCTCCATAGTGGTATTTGTGACCTAATTAGATTGAATAGAATATAATAACTTTTCTCTTTTCGGTTAGACATTAAAGCGTATATTAATGGCTTCACATTTGTTTCTTCTATTGTAATGGGTGGCGCAAAAGTAAAGACCCTATTTGGTTCAGCTATAACATTTTTTCTAAATTAGAAAACTAGATTTAGATTTTTTTAAATGTATATTTGTGCCACTAAATTTCGTACCATTAGGATTTAAAGATGATGTCTTTTAAATGGTGACCTCCAGAGTTGATACACATTTGAGCCCTATTTATGACATTTTGCATAACTTGCCGTAACACTTCCTGCGTTTCCATTTCCATCTCTCAGGGCATGTCAATAAGCAGAATACTCGGTTCTGGGGCACTGATAATCCGCGCATTATTCAAGAAACACCTCTACACCCACTAAAAGTTACTGTATGGTGTGGCATCTGTGTTGACAGAGTGATCGGACCCTATTTTTTCGAAGACGCTGGAGGCAATGCGATTACTGTCACTGGAGAACGCTACAGAACCATGTTACGTGAGTTTTTGATACCCAGTTTGGACGAATTGGGGCTGGAGCACATCTGGTTTCAACAAGACGGCGCTACGGCACACACAGCGCGCGACACTATGGACTTAGTGAGGGACGCTTTTCCAGGCCGAGTTATCTCTCGTTTTGGCGATTTGCCTTGGCCTGCAAGATCACCCGATCTGACCAGTCCAGACTTCTTTCTTTGGGGTTTTTTGAAATCTCGGGTGTATGTGAACAAGCCACAGACTCTCGCAGCTCTAAAAGAAAACATTCGTCAAGAAATAACGAACATATCGCAGGAAGTGTTACGGCAAGTTATGCAAAATGTCATAAATAGGGCTCAAATGTGTATCAACTCTGGAGGTCACCATTTAAAAGACATCATCTTTAAATCCTAATGGTACGAAATTTAATGGCACAAATATACATTTAAAAAAATCTAAATCTAGTTTTCTAATTTAGAAAAAATGTTATAGCTGAACCAAATAGGGTCTTTACTTTTGCGCCACCCGTTACTATTCATGTCCCCGTGAATTATAAACAATTGTGCAAATGGAACTGGACAACTGGCGAATGTACCGTCTCCAAAGTATTCATCAATTGTCGAAATTAAGTGCCGTGATTCCTCAGAACTGAAAACCAATATACGTGTGTTTTCGTCTGCATAATCCGCTAATATAAAGTTATGAAATTGTAGCGGTACCTCAACTTCATTAATTTCTTTAAAAGTAGTGCGAGATACCCCCGCAGCCTTGTTTCGTGCATTGTAGAGAAAATGTTTCGCTCCATCATATGTCGGCAAATTCATTTTTTTTTTTTTTTTTTTTTTTTTTTATATTATAGCCTACCAAAGTGACTCCACCCCGCCTGATGTTAAGCAGTCAGTGGAATCCAGAAGTGGCGGCCACTGTACCAAAAGCCATCGTCTTAAACTACTGGTATGGTGGCCTCCACCATGGCGGCTGGGAATGGGGTTAGGGGAAGGGAATGAGGGAGGTGAGGAATGAGGAAAGGGGGGAAATTGGGCCTCCGGCGCTCTCACTCACCGAACGAAACGCAGTAGTACGGATACTACTACTCTTAAGTCGATCTTCTATGAGAGGGAAGTACTTCCCCGGACGATCCGGCCCATTCATGCTGAAATCAGCGTGGATCTACTTCCGTATAAATATTCATTACTAAATTAAGGCCTTTGTCTTTTAACGACTTCATTTTTTTAGAATACAATAGCGGTACAGGATCAGTAGATGTCACGACTTTATCCCGTAAATCATTTATTTCTATAAGAACATCATTTTTATGTGGGTCTGGTTCACAAATGTGTGGTTTCTCAATCAAAACTTTTTCCTGCTAAAATAAAAAAAAAACATATTTTAATTGAATGGGTGGACAGTGGCCCTCCGGGGAAGTAGCCCCTAGGCGCCCTTACATCCATCTGGCGCACTCTACCTCCCTCGTACGCCTCCACAGGTTGTTACTAATGTTAACAAACATAGATACTTACCTCCGAAATAGTCAAAGTTCCAGAACATTTAGTCTTTTTGTAATTTGAGCATCGCCATATACTTGAATTGTCTGTATACTTCTTATGTTGGTGGTATTTATATTTTCTAAAAAGCAAAGCAATTCCTCCATGCCTGGTAATAAAGACCGGTTTCTCTGCCGATTGTACCACTTCGTCCATTTTTATTTTAGTTAAATTAAAATAGTATCGTAAAAATATTTGTTATATTTCTTTTTGACGCAATACTGACACAGACATTGAGAAATAATATACATAAAAACGAAATTCAAACGTAGAATAGTACTTTGAAGAGAAAAGAGATCACAAATGCACTTTATTAATATTTAATGCATTTATACGAGGTCTTACTGCCAAAGATCAGGCATTAGATAAACTTTCACAGGGAAGCATATGAAGGGATTGTAAATAAATAACTTTATATATATTTATCTCCATTAAACTCAGGTTTTGAAATGAAAAAAATATTGCGCTATGCTCTTGCACTATTTATTCGGTGGTTTCATTATATAACATAATAGTACCTTTGTCACTACCGGTGGTGTCATGGGGGATTGAATAATACCCTTGACACTACCGGTGGTGCCATGGGGATTGAATAATACCCTTGACACTACCGGTGGTGCCATTGGGTGGTGTCATGGGTCCGAGGCGGTTGAGATTAGGCTAACCTAACCTAACCTAATCCACAACAATAAAGGTATCAGGTCAATGTGAAGTATGTAGTATCTGCTCCTTGCATGATACTCGACTAAGTGTACATGCAAATTACCTCTAATATTGATATATAGGGTCGCAAATCGTGTAATTTACAAAAATACTAGGTGGTGGTGCATGATACTCATCTCGTGTTCATGCGAATATCACCTTAACATAATTAATATAGGGTCGGCAATCGTGTAATTAAGAAAAATACTAGATGGATCAAGTATTTCCAAAATGAGAATAGGTGCGGCCTAGTCTTGTAAAATAACTAATGCGCGAATCTGTTCTAGTAAGACGCCTTATCTCTAGAAATCATCAATGAATAAAGCTCATGCACGCGCTCTGTGTGTTGCATATATCACGCGCATAGATGAGGGGAAACAACTTCTCCTGTAACGTGCGTGATTGATCTGCTCTCCCCACATGTATGGCTCCGTCGCCACGCACCCCGCAGCGTAGTACGGGGCAGTGTGTGGAGTTTGGGAATTTAAAAAATCTAAAAATATATTATTGAGATAGTTTAGGCAAAAATCAGTCGGAAAATGTTAGTTTTAGTTTATTTATTTTTTTAAGTTAAAAAAAATAAAATAACAAACTAAATTTTATAATTCAATTCTAAGGTTCAATTCAGGTTTTAATCTGTTTCATAACACTAATAAATAGTAGTCGCCATGTTATTACGCCATAAGGCTATGTAGAAGTGCCAACTTAATCTGTTTCTCACCATTTTATGTAGTCGCCATGTTTTTACTTCATACGGCTATGTAAACTTAATAAATGGAAAATGCAAATTTAAATGCAATTTTTATGGCAAAGATTAAATAAAAATGTCGTTTTTTAGTGGTTTATAAGCATAGTATAGAATCTAATTGAGATACTTTTTTTTTTTTTATTGCCTACAGTGGCAGACGAGCCAACAGCCCATCTGATGGTAAGTGGTAACTGTCGCTCATAGACTTCTGCAATGCCAGGGGCTCTGCGAAGCCGCTGCCTACCGTGATATTAATGCTCTCTTTAAACCTCGTTTGAAGAAGGACATGTCATAGCGCTCGGGAAACACCGCAGCTGGTAGTTCGTTCCAGAGCCTGCACGTACGTGGGAGAAATGAACGCTGAAAACGAACCGTGCTAGACGAGATCGTGTCCAGGTAGTATGGATGAACTTTGCTGCGATGTCGAGTGGTGCGATGATAGAAAGGAGACGATGACACCAAGTCAAACAGTTTCTCAGAGCACTCCCCGTTAAACATACGATAGAGCACGCATAGAGAGCCCAAGTCCCTCCGCTGCTCCAGTGATTTCAATTTGTCTGTGAGATTGGGATCGTCAACGATTCGAACAGCTCGCCGTTGGAGGGAGTCAAGTGGTTCGAGCTGGTATTTGGGGGCTCCTGCCCACAGGTGAGAACAGTACTCCACGTGCGGTCGGACTTGTGCTTTGTATAGCACAAGCCGTTGAGATGACGTAAAGTACCGTCTGGCTCTGTTCAGGACGCCCAGCTTTTTGCTCGCCAGTTTGGCTTTGTCTTCCAAATGACTCCCAAATTGGACCTTGCTGGATATTTGAATGCCGAGGATCCCAATGTCATCGGAGATACGGAGAGAAACTCCTTAAAACTGAGGCGCTATAACAAAAGGGTCCTTCTTCGCAGTGAACGCGCATACTTGTGTCTTCGTGGGGTTGAAATTAACTAAGTTCTTCTCACCCCATTCGAGAGCCCACTTTCAACAAAAATGGGTTTAATACCCTATTGTGACGTCATAGTTTTGAGTCACATGGCAAATAACCAGACTCGTGATATGATAATTTTGTACGATCATCGCGATATTTTATACGAATGTAATTTAGGCATAAAGACTATAATATTTTATTTTTAACTATGACATCAGGGTTAGTGAAGGGGGTCAAACGACTCCACAGAGTCGAAGTGTTCTGCGCCAAAAAGGGACAATCAAGTCGGAGCGTAGACTGTGTGACGTGTGTTTAGAACGTTTAGAAGTATTGGCATTTTGACATGACATTCGAGAGCAAAATGAAAAATCACCCAAGACAATTTATGTTTGTGCGACGCACAGGAAAAACTTTTATTGTATCTGTTTGTGCCTGGGTGACTTTTTTCAATGAATTCTCATAATTTTTTTACATACAATTACGAATACAAATTGGTAATGTTAGTCAAATTAATGAATGGTCGGTCAGTTTTTCTTTCTTTTAAAAAGGGAACAAGTCCTGTGTCGCAGGGGACTTTACAAACATACATATAACGGACACAAAGTACACCCAGACTCGGAATAAATATTTATGGATCACACAAAGTTTTGTCCCGTGTGGGTATCGAATCCACAACCTCGTGCACAGCAATTAAATATTTTAAATGACGACGCCTGGCTACATCAGTCAGCCCGTGACCATGGTCGGTGTAATTCGACCGAAACGTCGGGTAAAGAGGTATGACACCTTATAATAATTCTCTAACACGAGTAGACCCGTTTTATAAATATAGTCTCGTGCACAGCAGTCGCTTGCGCTCCCACTGCATTACGGAGGCACTATTAACTGCCTCCGTAATACATAGATTATATTTTATTTTTGAAAAGGAAAGATCATATTTCAACAACTATTTTAATACATTATTTTTCTTTCATCTATTTAAACATCATTAACTCTTCCCCAACCAAGTCTGATTTTCTTTTCATGTAATTTCAACCAGGAAGGCATACTCTTAGGCAAAGGTTGAGCATTGGGGAACTTTAGGGGCGGTGGTGGCATCTTGAATGGGTCTTCTGTCTTCAACTTACGTAATAAATACTCTTTGTTAATCTGTTTTGGATCACGGTACTTATCCATGTAGAGATTGAAAGGCTTCCTGCGAGGGAACCACTCTTGTGGTCGTATGTATGGCTTTGGGAAATCATACTCGTAAACTGAAAAAAAGCAAAGAATTACCTATTATTACTATACTATACTCTCATGAAAGTATTTATGAAATGTCAAGAAAGATAGAAAGAAAAATATTTATTTTGTGCATATGAGAGAAAGGTAGATAGAAGTAATAAGATAGAATAATACAAATAAATGATCAATTTCAAATATTTTAAGCAGAGGATTGGAAAACAAACAAATTGATAGCAAACATCTTGAGAAAACAGACTATAGAACACAACACACAAATGGAAATGTTCTAGTTAAGAACAGCCTCACCTTAACATAAATGCAGGTTTATTGACAGGCAGCGACGTATCTATATAATTTTGAAAAATTACCTGGCTCTTTTCTCTGCAACACTTGGTGAAAGAAATCTTTAACAGTTGTATCCCAGTGAGTTTGATAAAATGCAAGTCCGGCAGGAGTAATATTATCTTGGTTTTGTTTGTACCATTGCCTGGTTTCAAATGTACGGTCCTCTAAAGCAGATTTTGATGTCACTGGAATGATGAGATAATTGATAAAAAATAAGTAAATAACTAATTACAACATCACATTGTATTGAAATTTTAATGGCATAATGCATTGCATTATAGAATACACGTACGACTGCATGCACATTTGCACACACATAAAATTAACCTATTGATATAAAATCCTAGCTTCCCGCAGCGCGGTTTCACCCGCGTTTTTGGTCACTTCTCTGCTCTTGTCGCCAGTGCGTGACTATGATACTAAAAAAGAATTATTAAAATCCGACTGAAGTGCCAGAGATTAGCGAGTTCAAACAATTAACAACCTCTTCCACTTTAAATAATAGTATAGATTACTGTTAGCTGACTGGATGTTTAAAACTCTAAAAATGTAACTACTGTAATTACATTTAAAGCAATAAATTGAATTGAATAACAGAAATACTTAAAACTTATATTTTTTTATAATTTATCTAGCTTGTTGTCAAAATCTGGTTTAAATTAATTATTTTTACAATGAATGTGATAAGAATAATTCATTTTAACCATATTTTTTAACTAATAACTTTAGAGTCAATATATAATTTCTGATTGAAAATGTGCTGGTGTAATATGTAGGCAAAGCTAGTTAGGTAGCTTGTGTAATAATAAATCTTACCTTTAGTAACATCATATGACACTGCTCCATTTTGTTTATATAGGACAAATACATATCTATGGTATCCAGTTCCTTTAAGTGGGAATGGCTGTAGATACTCCACAATGGTATCACCTTTCTCAACATAATTGCCTGGTATATTAGCAACCAGCCAATGCAGATATTCTTTGTTATTATCTGTCATATGACCATCTAAACTTGTAAGAGCTAAAGTCCATAAGCTCTCCTCATCAGATTCATAATTTACAATGGGATATTCAAGGGCTTCTGCTGGCTTTATTACATTACCAGTATACACTGGCAGATAGGAACCGTTTTTTAAATCATACAATACTTCCAAATTCAAATAGGGTACAAAGTAACCCTCTCCATACAAATGCTCAAAAATAGCATAGTGATTAGCAATTTGTTTCTTTTGTTGGGGTCCTTGTGTTTGAAGCCATTCTTTTCTTACTTCATTTAAATCAATTTGTAATTCAAAGTTACGGGCCAATTGCTCCAACATTGTGTCTCCTTTTAATTTTTTAAGATGATCTAAATTGGATGTACGTTGATCTGATCTTCTGTAAAAAGACATAATTATTATGCTTAACAATACGTTAATTATTTCATTGTTTCTTCCTCCTAATATTACAAATGTGTTAATATGTGTATACATCAAACAGATCAATTATTATACATTGGCCTTTTAGTGGTCTGCATTAACATTGTCCAATGTTTTATATTTTTATACCACTGTCTCAATATAAAGAATTTTATTGTGTTGAATTTATAAATAACGCATTATCTTATCTGGCACTTATAACACAAGTTATAGCTTAGAAACACATCTTAATGCATTTACACTTAGACCAAGCGCAGTAAATGTTTATTATCATTAGCTTACAGGTGGGTTCTGAACCCCATTAAGTACCAAAGTGTCTTTGTGTTTATATTTTGCTTATGTTTAATATGCTACCAATTCAGCGAAATGGTTTAGAATTATATCTACAAGTATAATAATAATGTTGTGTGTAGTTTGCAATATTTAAATAAGCTCATATTAAATGTAATTAAGCAAGTAAATAAAATTGTAACATTATCTTTAAAAACAAATATATATATTTATTTATTTAAATTAAATGCACACAGGTACATAAGTAGATGAACTTAATGCAAGCATTCTCTTCTAGTCAACCTTAATAAAGTAGGTGCAGTAAATAAATCATGATACTAAAATATGTAGCTTTCCATAGCACGGTTTTACCCGCATCTTTGCTTACTGCTCTGCCGCCATAGCAGTATTGTGAAGTTGGAAAAATATGGGAAAGCCTAGCGGCCTCACGTTCCGATTGGAGAGCTCTCGTCAAAGACAAAGTTTTTGACTTTGAGAAGCGGAGTCGGTCTGAGCTCAACTCTAGGCGTGATGAACTGAAAGCCCGACCTCCTGTGGTAATCAGTTACAATTATAATAATGTTGTACTCACATGCCCGCAATGTTCGCAAACATTCTTAAAGAAAAGTGGCTATTGCAGCCATATGAGAGCACACCAAGGGCAATTATCAACACGGAGTTGAAGCAGTCGCCATGACCGAAATCGGTCTGGAGGTCATCATCATCATCATCATCATCATCATTGTGATGTTACCTTCCACAAGCACAGACTCTTCTGCTTTATATGTTTATTAATATGGTATGGATAATATAAAGCAGAAGAGTTGATTTGTTTATTTGAACGCGCTAATCTCTGGAACTATCAGTCGGATTTGAATAATTCTTTTTGCTTTCAATAGCCCAGTTCTTGAGAAAGCTTATAGGCTGTAGCAGTAACCAAAGATGTAACTTAACGCCGGTGAAACCGCGCTGCGGGAAGCTAGTTAATATAATAGTTTAAATAAGTAGCATAAGTAATAATAGGTTGACAAAAATAAGATTGCAATGTAAATTATTATCAATGAAACATTGAATAAAATATGTAGAATACTCACTTGGGTTTCGGAAAACCGATATCAATTCGCGTAGTGTACAATTCATCTTTGTAATTTAATTCATCCAAACGCTCTTTTATGGTGCGACAGTAAATAGGAGCTTTTCCTCTTATTCTATGAGCTAGTCTTAACTGTTGTAATTGAATAGCTGTGCACGCAGCTCCGCGAAAAGTTTTTAACATATTGTAAATTCAATTAGGTTCAATTTACATTTAATTTATTACCTCCGACAACCACAAACCAACACCAACGTAGATTCGTAATCGTAAAAGTAAAGTAGTCTTTTTATTGTACTCTGTAGTAAAAGTGAGGGATAATAAAAATATTTTGTGATTTTGAACTTTGCTGTCAATTTGACAGCGAGTGATTTGAGTAATATTACCAGTAGTAAAAAAAAGATACCTACTATTTTAATACAAGCAAATACCTGTGAATTTGCCTGTCGATTACATCTCTCGAGAATCAGACCGATTTTCGGACTAGCGTATGTCCGTTTCCGACACCGATTTAATTTTATCTACATACCAATTTTCATCGAAATCAGTTCAGCCGTTTATGCTCTGAGTGGTAACAAACACACACATACACACCCATATATATATATATATATATATATATATACACACACAAACACATACACACATTCGCATTTCTAATATAGTAGGATTAGGATTAACTACACATGATTGTATCAATTAATTTTGTATTATTAATATTCCTTTTGCACTGCTTACTTAATTTATAATAAATGACGTCACTGTGTTTGAGTTAAATATACGTAATACCCACATAACTGGGGAAACTGAAGACAGGAAGCATTTTGTTTATCAGTAAAATATTATTTAATAATAAAGAGTTTTTCGAGAGTGGATTTGTAAATAAAAACTAGTAGGTTAAAAACATCGAATAAAAGGTCCATCAACACAAGTAGGTACCTAATAATAATCTAAGTAGGTAAGAATAATAATAATCCTACTAATATTATAAATGCGAAAGTTTGTATGTGTCTTTGTGTGTTTGTTACCACTCAACGTCTAAACGGCTGAACCGATTTCGATGAAAATTGGTACGTACATAGATTCAGAACCGGAGAAGGACATAGGCTACTTTTTATCCCGAAAATCGGTCTGGTTCCCGAGGGATTCAGCAAACCATATTACGCGCGGGTGAAACCGCGCCGCGGAAAACTAGTTCTAAATATTATATTAAATTGTAGAGAAGTAGAAATCAAAATATTCATCAAAGCAATCGTCAAAGACAATAGATGAGTGCGCCATTTTCATTTTTTGTTTATAACTTCACATAAATTCAGAGCAGAGATAAGGGTAGGTACCATTATAAAAGATTCAATACCATACTCCCTCGCCATAGTACGCACCATAATGTACTCTGTGGTACGCACGCTGGTATGTGAGGACTTAGTGAGGAGTCAGAGGAGTGGTATGGGGAACAGTGGACAGGGAAGGGAGTAGGATAGGAACACTGCAGTCACTACACTGTCCATCCGTCCGCGGTCCGACCAATACTAGAATAGGGTGTGGAATGGAAATGACTTGGTTATTGCGTCAATGGTAGATAGTGTGCGTTGTATTTTATCTTTGTTTGTAATAAATATATTTGTGACGAACAAGTTTAGTGGCGTTTGAACGAAGCATCATTGAAAAGCAACGACACGCGCCGCGCGCCGTGCCCACGTACGACAGCGACAGTGGGAAAAACGGAACAGTGAACTCTACTCTACTCTAAACTGTCCATTTGTTTGTTCGTTCGAGTGAATTCAGTTTAGTGAGTTACTGGCTGGTTGTGATTGATTAAAATATTACTAGCCTAGCACGGGTCTTGATAGACGAAAATCGTTTAATCAATACTAATTTTGCCCGTAAAAAACATATTTCATGTTTTGTGTTCAAGTTAATGGTAGGTAATATTAGTTTTGCGAATGATATTTTTTGTTTCGACATAATGCGGAATAAACAGTAATGGCAGTGTATTTTACTAACTCAATATTTTAGGAGCCATTTACACATAGCGAGAAGTCACGTAGTCTTACAGTGTGAGTGAAATGTTTCACGTAGAGATAAGAAGATAATTACCTAATATAAAATATTTGGCTATTTAAAGTGAGCATTAATTTACGGAAATGGATAGCAAGAATATTCAGAAAAATGCAATGCATAAAAGTGCAGAATTCACTTTCACTCCACCTCCTGAAGCACCTGTGTTTGAACCTACGCCCGAAGAATTCTTGGATCCTCTTGGATATATAGCAAAAATACGACCAGTTGCTGAAAAAACGGGCATATGCAAAATAAAGCCTCCATCACGCTGGCAGCCACCTTTTTCATTAGACGTGGACAAATTAAAATTTGTTCCTAGAATACAAAAAGTGAACGAGTTGGAAGCCATAACGCGATTAAAACTTTTATTTCTTGAAAAGATTTTAAAATTTTGGGATCTGCAGGGTTCGCCTTTGAAAATACCGATGATTGAAAATAAAACATTAGATTTATATTGTCTCAAATTTTGGGTTGATGAGGAGGGCGGTTTTGAAAATTGTAATAACCCAAAAAAATGGCGAAAAATCGCTAATGCTATGGGTTATAGCCAGAGCACAAACACTATGAATTTTCTTAGAAGTAATTATGAAAAAATATTACAACCATATGAAATTTTTGAAAAAAGTAAAGCAGATATTCTTAAAACCGTAAAGAAAGCAGAACAAAAAATTGAAACAAAAGATGAAGCAGGTGGAAAATTTTTAATAACTGAAATACCAATAGAGTCAATAACAAACACAACTAAAATGAAGTCTGAGTTTGATATAAAAGAAGAAAAACCCCACACAAGTATTAAAAAAACTAAGACTGGATCAGATATTAAACCTGATTTTGACACTGTTCGAAATAAACCTGAGAATGACGAAATGAGACGTAGTAGAGAGTTACGAAGATTAGCATGCTATGGACCAGGACCAAAAATGCCTGGTCTTAATGATGAAGAGTTTGATATTACTAAGTCAAGAAAAAGACCTCGTTATGATCTTGATCCATTAGCCATTTACCAATGTGCAATCTGTCAAAAAGATCACCGGGATGATCTTCTATTAATTTGCAATGGTTGTTCTGATACATATCATACATTTTGTCTCAAGCCCCCACTCAACTCTGTACCAGATGGAGATTGGCGGTGTCCTTGTTGTATTGCAGAGGAAGTCCATAAACCTGCAGAAGCCTTTGGCTTTGCTCAGGCTGAAAGGGAATACACATTACAGCAATTTGGAGAAATGGCTGATAAATTTAAGTCTGATTATTTTGGTATGTCTGGACACTTAGTACCAACAATGGTGGCTGAAAAAGAATTCTGGCGAATCATTTCATCTGTAGAAGAAGATGTTACTGTTGAGTATGGTGCTGATCTTCATTCTATGGATCATGGATCTGGCTTCCCTACTAAATCTTCACTAAATCTTTATCCTGGTGACCAAGAGTATGTTGATTCAGGATGGAACCTTAATAACTTACCTGTTTTAGATGGCTCTGTTCTTAAATTTATAAATGCTGATATATCTGGTATGACAGTACCATGGATGTATGTTGGTATGTGCTTTTCAGCATTTTGCTGGCATAATGAAGACCACTGGAGTTACTCTATTAATTACTTACATTGGGGTGAAGCAAAGACTTGGTATGGAGTGCCGGGAAGCGGTGCAGAATTACTAGAAAACGCAATGAAAGCAGCAGCACCAGACCTTTTTAAATCACAGCCTGACTTGTTACATCAATTGGTAACAATAATGAACCCAAATATTTTAATGGCTGCAGGGGTGCCAATATATCGGACTGATCAAAATGCTGGAGAGTTTGTTGTCACTTTCCCTAGAGCATATCATGCAGGATTTAACCAAGGATATAATTTTGCGGAAGCTGTTAATTTTGCCCCACCTGATTGGCTCAAAATTGGACGTGAATGTATAATACATTACAAGAATCTGAAAAGATTTTGTGTCTTTTCACATGATGAATTGATATGTAAAATGGCACTGGAGGGAGACCGCCTAGATTTGGAGACTGCCCTAGAAACCCAAAAAGAATTAGTAAAAGCAACTAAGGAAGAAGGTTCTTTGAGAGCTATGATAGCTAAGAAAGGTTTAAAGAGTGTTCGAAGGACTGCATTTGAGTTACTTGGTGATGATGAGCGTCTTTGTGAGGTGTGCAAAACAACATGCTTCCTGTCTTCTGTGTCATGTAGCAATTGTAAGCATATGGTTTGCTTACAGCATGCAGATGAGCTCTGCCAATGTCCTTTAGACAAAAAGATGTTAAATTACCGTTATGACATGGATGAGTTACATATTATGTTGCAAACTATAGATTTTAGAGTTAATAGTTTTGATAAGTGGATGACTGAAACAAAGAATATGTTACTTCCTACTGCACCTGACATTGGCAGACTACAAAAGCTGAAGGTGTTAATAGATGAAGCAGAGGAGCTTAAAATACCAAAGTGTGCACTGCTGGCACAGTTGAGAGAAGAATACACTAAAGCTACAGAAAATGTAGAACCAATTGTAATAGAATTAGATGATGATTGAATTAACTGGAGTCTGGGGCTTAGTACAAAATATCTGTTTCAATTTCTGAATGTTATTATTAGATATTGCAATTGTAATAATAATAAATGATGTAATGATTCTCTATATTACTTATATTCTTTTAATATTTTTTAATGTGTACTCATCACAAATGGGCAGCTTTAAGTATAGAACTAGCACTCTTATCTAATAGTGGTAGAGAAATTTGTGCAAATTTATGTTTTATCACAATAATAATATGATTTAATTTTCTCTTAAAGTAGTTCAATAAATAATAAAAAGAAGTAATTTTATTTAAAGTAAGTTATTAGATGTTGAAGTGAAGTAAAATGGAGCATTATTTTTATGTAAAACAACTTAGACTGTATATTTGAAAATACCTAGCAAATACCTAGATGAATAGGTAATTGTATTCTGTAAATATTGCCCTACTTTCCAGTTTCTAATAATAGTTATAATAGGTAATATAATAATAGTGATTTCCCACCGTATAATAATGAAAAAGATTCTATACTTAATACTGATTTTGTTTCAGTTTGTTATATTTTATTAAGAAAAATACATGATAAGATTTATAATTTTTTGATAGATAAATGGGAAAATTTCATTAAGAATTTTAATTTTATTTACTTGATTCAAGACAATGCACACCTGTATCCATTATAGATATCATTTTTATAGTGGCTAAACATCTAAATAGGAGGAAATGTAAACTCACAATTATAACAGTGGTATCTATGATCATCATTCTCTTCAATTCCAGAAATATTATTTGGCACACCCTATTTTTGATTGAAAGTTATTTACTAAATCTGAGTCTTTGATAGCTATAAGATAAATATCTGAACCATTAGATTAAAATTTATACATGTTTAGGAGTAAATTGCTAAATTTGTAAGAATGTCCCTACGGCGGATAACTATTATTACAAGCCCTAGCCCAAGACTTAGGAATGTTGATCTCAATTAATTATTATCAGCATTATTTTAAGTATATAATCATATGAGATTGTTGTACTTGAAACTTGATATTTTATTATGATCATGTACTGAGCATAAACAAATTATTTGTTGTATTTAATGTGCATATTGGTAAAATTATATTTTTTAAAGCATGTTTGCCTATGTGTATGTATGTGCAAAAGTTTATGAAAACCATAAAATTTTTATTTGGTTGTTACTGTTTCTTAGATACCAGCCTGACTGAGCCTGACAGAAAATGTGAATATGTTTTTTCTTCCTATAATTACAAATTCTGATTTTGTATATTTTATTCCCAGTTAATAAATAAATGTATCTAATATAAAAGTGTGTATGTATAAGGGAATATTTGTAGGTAAATATTCTCAAATGGCTATGAACTTTACTAATAATATATGTGTGGATTGGATGTTTGTATACCTACTTCTAAACCTAGAGGTGCTCTCTCACCGCGAGCATTTACCTGTAATGTAACGTTATATTACATTGGTGAGGAAGGCGAACCGAGCATTGCAGTGCGCAACTTGATGATATTGTATCAAGTAATTTAATATTTTGAATTTGGAATTGTACATTACAAGCTAATGCTTGGCAGTCAGGGAGATAGTATTGTAATGTATTGTAACTTTACATTACAGGTAAATGTTCGCGGTGAGGGAGCAACATAATATTATCAGCCAAAATATTGATTGTAGTAAAGTAAGGTTCAATAATTATAAACTTAAAATATGTATATTTTAGTTGTGATTTAGATGCAGTAAATTCTTTAGAACAAGACCAGATTCACTATATTTTAAGGTATTGAATTCTTTTATATTGTGAGTCAGATGCGATTAATTCTGGTTATTAATTAAGCATGATTAATTAAATAATTTTAATATTCGACGATTGGCAAAGTTCCACTAAACCTTGTCTTTGTTGCATTCACTCTTTGCTTTCTACATATTTTTATATCTGAAATAGTATTTAATGGGTATCTCAAACAACAACGTCCTCGTTACAAGACGTATCTATCTCTTCGATCTAAATTAACTTTTGGTATTATTACAAAATCTTAACTGATTTTTTGACGATTTGGTGAACGCGCAACACCTGTAGGTAAATTTAACACTTTTAAGGGGGAAAATCTTACAAATGTAAAGACCACCTAAATTACTAGTAATAGTATAGGTTAAAACAATCTAGATGTACGCCATTTTTTGACTGATTGTTTGTATTCATATTTAGTTCGTTATTATTATGTTAGCGGTTTACGAGTATAGACACTGATAATGTTTAAATTATTTTGAGTTGTGTGATTTATACTGTGATTCCAAATTTTTATTTGCTTCAGACAAGTATGTATATATTATAAACTATTATTAAGAGTGTGAGTATTAATTTGAATAAGGTAAAATAATTAAATTCGTATTAATTTCACATGACTTTATTTCTTTGAACCACCCAACTTCCTAAAATGTTTTCTCACATTTACTTATAAAAAACACGATAGCTCTTTCCTCGTGGTATTTTTAACCCATGCAAGAAATACTTCTAGATCTTCTATTAAACTTATTGTAGCTCATTGTTCACAGAAAATGTGGGAAAAATGCTTATGTTCCAATAGTACTTCTGATATAAGTAAGTATAGTTGTATCAGATGTTTAGGTGCAGAATGTACAAGTTGCAAAATGTCCTGTGGTTGCAGAATGTCCAGATTGCAAAATGTCCAGGTCGCAAAATAGTAATAAAAGGAACTTTAGGATCTAAAGGAAGTATACCTTATGCTACCGAAACGAAATACACACAAATCAAATAAAAATTACTTAACAATTTTTGAATAAGTAATATTTTTGAGTCGCGTTAAAAAATGGACATTACATTACACATTAAACTGGACATTTTGCAACTTGGACATTCTGCACCTAAACGGTATCAGAGTACAATATACAAATATTATAGAGAGATGATTTTGGCAACACCCACGTGATTCGTGGCGCCCCAGTTTCGTCTAATTTTATCGGGGAGTGGCAGCCGTAAGCAAATATTTTTAAATAGTAAAAATGAAAATAAATAATTAATTGTGCGAAGTATACATAATGTATCTATTTATTAACGGTGTAAAACAAAATAAATAAATAAGAATAAATATATTTGGTGTTATAGCTGTGATTGAATCACTGTAAACTACAAGAACTTAGTTTATAAGTAACATTATAAAATAACACCCAATATGAAATCAATTTTATTCAAACTATATAGGTACATTTCATCCTTAAACATTAATAGAGCAATCACGTATTTTTGCATACTAGGCGATAAATACAAATTTATTTTAACACTAGGTATTCAAATTGGCGCAGTTTGGGAAACGTTGTCATATTCGACTCGTATCTCGACTCGGTAAGGTACATTTCTGTGGAGCAAATTTAAGCAGGCTAAACTTAATGACTGCCATATACCTACTATTTAGAGATTTAGAAGTAGCAATCAAAAACATTGTATTCAACCTGGATTGAGCTCTCTAAATATATTATATTGTAGGAAACTGAATCCTAGGTGGTGTTTGCAAGGTTTACTTTGCTTTGCCAATTGCTACCTATAGAGGCAGAGATGAGGGAGATACAAGAGGCTGTTTGTCTCCTAACAGTCGTAGAAAAACATTCTATTGTAATAGTTTAAAAGGGAACAAGCCCTGTGTCACGTGGTACTTTCAAACAACTAACAAACATAAAGCACACCCAACTCGAGGAAATGAAACCTTTTATGCATATCGCTATGTAACGTTCTGTGTGGGAATTACACGAACAATCTCGCACAGCAATCGCATGCACTTTCATTGCGCCTTTGAGTCATATAAATTATGATGTACTTAGTCGTTGTGTCGTCAATAGCTTGATAAAGATGTAGCTACTGGATAAACTATAATTAAAATAGAAACAAAAAAAAGCGCAGTTTCGCAAAACAATATCTGTATTTATCGCCTAGTATGGAATACAGTATATCATTAAAAGATAGCATATTAATGGAAGTTTGAGTAAAAAAAAAACAGAATAAATTACTTACGCAGATGCCTAACAATAAAAATCTATCACTATCAGTATTTAGCACAATATAATGTATTTTACACACGTAATTGTTGATTTCATTCGGGCTCGTTACAATCAAGTAGTTATCTATTTATTTTTCTTTCAGACCTACCGTCAATGAGTATAAATGCAGATATATTGCGGAGTGCATAATAAAATATTGTAAGCACTTAGCTTACGTCAATACCTAATCTAAAAATATTACATCTTTTCAACAATGTTGAAAGGTAACTGCAATTTGTATAATAAATTAAAAAAAATTCATCTTAGTAAAAATTCTTAAAAAATAATATCATATCCAGATGTTATACACTTCAACCGGAGAATTTTGCTTGGCTGTGGTATTTAAATATATATATATATTACTGCTGCATATTTCTTTAGAATGATTTAAATTCTTCCATTGTCTTTCGTTAAACCTGTATTCTTATAAAGCTAAAGTCGGTCGAACGTAAATATACCACGTGCACATACCAAGACAGCTTTAAATGATTGAGGGTATAAAACATACTAATCTTAAACATTATTTAGTTTGTGATTGTCAATAAAAAAAGATGGACCTTATATATAACTTATTTAAGATGTGTTTAGAACATGCATAGTAACATTATTATGTCATTTAATTACAATGATAATACTTTTATTTTCATACGAATTTAATAAAAAATAGATATACATTAAGCGTGTATAACAGATTATAAACAGCTTTAGCTTACCTAAGTACCTAAAGATATAAAACTTTGGATATTTTTTATTATACATAAAAATACAATAATGTTAACAGATTCAGTAAAACGTACTTTATAGCACCATATTTAAGTACCTACTATATAATATTTTCACAACCTTAGATTAATTAGGCAAGTACGTATAAATACTAAAATTACCATTGACATAAAAATTCTGTCTTCTGCACATTTACTTATATCCCTAGATTTCAATAGGTTCTTGTAAGGTAAGGAGTTGCACTATCAGTAGTGAGTGTTGACATCGATACTAAACGATCCGATTACAAAAAGTAATAAGTGTAGCGATTTAGAAAGCAATGTCATGCGTTATGCTGTTTTTCGAGTCTATCATCCAGTTTCTGAAAGGCGGATGAAAATTTAACTAATCATCGGTTCAATCTCATGTGAAGTACCAATTGGGTTGCTAAAAGCATGAGTAATTAATTTAATTTGATATAATTATTACCTAATTCTACCAATAAAGTACCAATTGGGTTCTAAACATGAGTACCTAATTAATTAAATTTGATATTAATTATATCAATTACCTAATTAGATCAAATTAAACTAATTATCCATGCTTTTAGCTTGCTTTTAGATACTTCACATGAGATTTAACAGGTGATTAGTTAATTTTTCGTTGAACAGCCTTTCAGAAACTGGGTGTATATCTTATATTTTTATAGATCAATGGTAAAATTTTGTACCTACATACTTCAATTCGTAGTTTATTTTTAATACTGCCAATATGGAAGACATACAAGGACGGATTATATTTCTGAGTATTCGTAAGCGCAGAGTATTCTTTGTAAGTACATCTTAAATTTAAAGTATGTTTATAAAAAATATAAACAATTAATTCTAGTGCATTAGAAAGCTTAATATTAAGAAATAAGTAAAATAATCATAAAGTAAGCAGTCTTTTGAATCGTTAAATACTATTAGATTCATTTAACTTCCCAAGCGCATTAAGACAGCTAAGACTATTAGGGCGGCAACTCAAGCAAAAGCCTGCTCCGCAACATTTACTGAGACATTTTAGGCATGAGCGATTTGTGGAAAACTTGTCTGACATAAGAAGCCCCAACAGAGTAAATCGTATACAACTGATAAATGACCGTAGCAGCCATCTCTCGCCTTAACCTACCCGTTCAATTAGAAGGAGAGTTGCCTTATTATAAAAACAGAACTATTTCTCTAGTATCCAGGTTGTGACAGAAAAAACCCACCTTACCCGAGCTCCCGGGTCAAGTAAGTTTAGGCATGTTATCACAACGCCTACCCCGTCTTGTACTCAAGAGAAGAGCTATGTGGAATGGATGCACCAATATCTTATTTAGGATAGGAATAATATCAGGCACATCTAGTCACTACACCAAACAAGAAACCAACTATACCTAATATATGTATGCCGAGAAAACTTCAAAAAAGTTCGTTTAGAATTGGCCGTCCTCTCTGAGTGGTACCGAGAATATAAGCAACAGTGCGATCACCAATCCGCCTGACACCCCTTTTAAACATATTTTGTATTGCTTGAACAGGCTTTTGTTTAACAGTGAGCAAGCCTTTATGCATTCATACACATACCGCCACCCTCAGTACAAAATTGTATGTACATCTATAAAAATCAATAAGGTAATTCTCTGTTAATTGACATAGAGTTAAACTTTGCATAGTTTAATTTTGCATCTTATGACTGTTTTCTTTTGAGAGTAGGACATGTATATCTTTTACAATAATACGTCTTACTTAAATACAAGTCAACAAAGATTAAAGTAGTAATTACTGTAATTGAAAATATACAGACGAGCTAATATTTTCAACCGGTAATGTATCGATAAATTTGTTCAGTTTAATGTTATTATTATCAACTAGTTGCGTGATTACATATCCACATACGTCTTGTAGTATTTTTTTAATGTATCGGCTGAAATAGAAAAAGTAATTGCATTATTTTTTATTACCAAATATTTTTCACAAACAAGCAAGCCCCCTTCGCACATAATATTCAGGGAAAGTGCTCTTGGCTGAAAGGCCGAGATTTTTTGTTTGTTTTCGAGATAATGGTGCTAAGATTAGGCAGTCCACAAAGTGCAGAAGTAGTGGTAAAATAAGGCACGATAGCACACAATATAGCAAGATGAGATGCTATTTTCACGCCTTGCATATAAAGCTCAGAATCAAAATTAGCCAATACTCTGTACTAATAATATAGATACCAAGTTTCAATGACTATTGACAATTGTGTTTATAATATTCTTTAATGCTTTAAATATTTTAGTTTTTTGCTCTTAAAATGTAATGGCGTGCGCATGGTACAATTTCTGCTTCAAAAAGCACGGCTGTGATTGGTCAGTTTCAAACGCGGAATGTTTCACACTATCAAAATGAGTGTGAACCTCGGCGTATAGAAAGCTAACGTTTGGCGAAAATAAGCCTGTATGTGCTAGCAAGTGGTTTATTCGTCCGTGGTGTGGATACACCTTTATGCTATCATTACAATTTAAATTTCAGCGATAAGCAATAACTATTGATAGCATTTGAGTTACAAAGAAGTAGTATGTGAACTTTAAAATAAGCAAGTGACAGCCTTTGCCACTATCACACTAATATTATAAACGCGAAAATTTTGTATGGATATGTGGATGCTTATTGCTCTTTCACTCAAAAATTACTGAATGGATTTTAATAAAACTTTACGATAATGAAGCTCATCCATTAGAATTAGCTGATAACTAGGCAATAACTTATAAAGATATTGTGTGTTTTTATAATATTAGTGGGATACATAGCAACTATAACAAAGAATTGAGAAGCAGCTCGCCTGCATAAATATCTGTAAATATATAATTATATACACTTTGAAAATCAAGGAAAACACACACTGAGAGAATAGAGCATGACAGTTTATTCAACTTAAAGTTAATTTTAAATCTGTTTTTACTTTAAACTTCATAAAACTAGTGGAGTTGGATCCTAATATTTCCGTAAAAATTGTTTGTTGTCTGTAAAGTCGGTTTACATATGACAATTTTACGTGATAATGTCATAAGAAACCATTGATAAACAATTGCATAATTTTATGAATTGATTGAATTATTATTATTTTGCATACAAAACAATTACAAAGGAGTTTGCATCGCAAGCTGAACGCTTAGGCCGATCGTGTCTCTCTATTGCTTGTTCCGCGCTCTCGCTTGCACGTGGAACGTGACATTTTTCCATTTGTGCAGTCGGCGTTCACCGACGTTTAGACATTGACGTTTTATTGCCTGTCCTGCATAATTGGACTTAGATATTTTAATATTTCCACCCTATAGTTTGGACCTGACTCTAAGCTAGTTTTATCCTTTACCAAAACTTAAAAGAACGTTGGGGAAAAACATTCTGATAGGTTTTTAAATATTGTTGGTAAATATATTAAAAAATAAACACAAATTTGGTTTAGTTTTAACTCCTTCTCGCGTTACCGCAAATTTAAAAGTGGGTACTTTTAAGTTCGTATAATCTTATTTCACAAGTGGTGTTTTGTTCATTTCTATTTTTCTAGAGCGTGTAGCTCAAATACTATTGTGAAATTGGAAAATGTGCACAGAATAAAAGTTGTAGAGAATTTTATAAGCTTCCGTTGGATAGAAGAACACTATTAGCCTTTTGGAACATCCTGTCCGGATGCACCGTTTTGGAGATATTAGTGAAAAACTTGGGTAACCCTTCCTCCCCTCCGGCTCACCTCCTAGGGAGAGGACTTTTAGTATGTTCATTCCCTGATCACTCTAAATGTGTTTCTGAAGGAATTGCTAAGTGACTCGCTCATGCACTCTATAATTATTTATTAACTGGAGTACTAGAAGACTCGCAAAACATAATTTTATTATGTTCAGTGTTTGAGTATAAAACAATTTTATTTTATAATGTCACATGAGTCTATTCTCTCAGTGATAGTCTAGCTTGTTAAAGAACATAGTCATGACGTCATTTAGCCATTTACCGTGACGGTATCTCTCATCTCCCGTCCTTTGGTTTCTATAGGCAACGCGAGGCACGCCCCTGCAGCCAATACGGCTACGAGCGAATATACGCTTGTTGCAATTACTATGGAATTCTTCAACAGCACCTGCAATCAGTTTTATTAAGTAAAAAAAACTTTCTATTGCTTGTTTAAATCTATACATATAATAAAAATGTAACCGATCGCTGTCTGTACATGGAAGATATATGAGAAAAAAATATATTGGAGCCTTTATCAACTCAAATAGAACCCAAAACAATGATTGTTACAATTTTTGTCTGTTTGTCTGTGAGTTTGTTCACGCTAATCTCAGAAACGGCTTATCCGATTTAGATATGGTTTTCACTAATACATTGTGGTAAGCTTCACTTAACATTTAGTGTTTGTTTCATGTCAATCGGTTCATAAATAAAAAAGTTATGCCAATTTAAAGAATCACGTCGAACATTTTCTGATAGTAACAGAGACTAACAGGTTACGGAATAGCTGATAGAGTTTTTATTTTTCGAATTCCTCTCATTCTAAACAATCTTCCGTTTAGTTTTAAATGAGTCCAGTTTCCAGTGAGCCTATGTTTTGCGATGACAATTAATAAAGCCCAAGGTCAGACAGACACAACTAAAAGTTGTGGGCGTGGATCTAAGTATTCGCTGTTTTTCGCACGGTCAGCTTTATGTGACTCTATCACGTGTTAGCATTCCTAGCAGCCTGTATGCTTTGATCCCCGATGGCTATACGTCTAATCCATACATCCATACACCCATACATATTATATAAGGCTTTGTCCTGACTGACTGACTGACTAACAGACAACGCACAGCCTAAACTGCTGGTCGTAGTGACTTGAAATTTGGAGGGTGTGTTTGTCTAAATGTCTAGAGGTTGTACTAAAAAAGGGTTTTTAAAATTTAATTCCTAAGTGTGTGAAAAGGGATGAAATCGATTGTATGAATCTTCTTCATTTTTTAACTTACAGTTTTGAAATTTTGTTTTGGAATACTTCTATTTAAATAAAAAATATACTTATAATTTTATTTTAACAGGGGTGGATTTAGAGGGGTGAAATTAGGGATGAAATATTCTATACAAAGATCTTTAGCTTTTGAAATTTACAGGGAGGGGGAGGGAGGGCAAGGAGGGAGGAAAAGGAGGAATTGAGGAGGAGGAAGGGAGGGGAAAGTGAGAGGGAAGTGATGGGGGAGTGAGAGGAAAGTGATGGGGAAGTGAGGGGGAAGTGAAGAGGAAGTGTGGGGGAAATGCGGGAGAAGTGAGGGGAAAGTCAGGAAGAAGTCAGAGGGAAGTCAGGGGAAAGGCAGAGAGAAGTGAGGGGAAAGTGAGGGGAATGTTAGAGGAAAGTAAGAGGAAAGTGAAGGGAAGTGAGGGGAAAGTGACGGAGAAGTGACGGGAAAGTGAAGGGAAAGTGAGGGGCAAGTGAGGGAGAAGTAAGAGGGGAGTGAGGGGGTAGTGAGAGGGAAGTGAGAGGGAAGTGAAGGGGAAGTGAGGGAGACGGGAGAGGAAGGGGGGGGGGAAGGGACGAGAAAAGAAAGGAGTTCTCAAATGGTGAAAAAAGGGAAGGGAAGGAAGCGATAGGAAGAAAGAGGAAAAGAGAAAAAGGAAGGAGAAGGAAGGGGGAAGAGATAGGAAAGCAAGGAGGCAAGGTAGAGGGAAGTGGAGGAAAGAGCAAGAGATGCTGAAGGAGGTGAAGAGGAGAAGGGGGAGAGGAAGAGAGGATGGAGGAAACTGTGGAGAGTGGAGAAAAAGTGCAATAGGGAAGAAGGGGAAGGGGAAAGTTATTGTAGTGAAAATTTGCCTTTGTGTATTGTATATTGTTTTTACGAGGGATATCTTTAGCTAGGTGAAAGAGGATTTGTATGAATGGGAGATTAAAAATAGTATAAAAAACAGTATTTAAACAATATAAAAATGCTATCTATATACATAAAAGCAAAAGGTCACTCACTCACTTATCACGAAATCTCAGAAACAACAAGTGCTAAGAATCTCAAACTTTGCACTGTCGTTCCTATTAGGTATATATAGGTGCTCACTTAGACGAAATTTTGCGAAATCCCTAAGGGGGTATAAAGAGGTGGCAAAGTTTGTATAAAATTTTTATAGTTTTTATAGTAGGATTACCAAATTACTAGAAAATACTCTTTTTTTAATATTCAGAAACAACCCTTATTAAATGCGCAAATAAGAGTCGCAAGTTTGTGTGAAAGTGGTTTGTCAGTTTTAGCGGTAGCGGGTTTAAACTGGATTCGCCATAGAGACGGATAATACTGATACAATGTACGATTGCCATAAAATCAGGCACGCAATATTCTCATAGAGGCACCCATCTGAATTTTCACGCGAACGAAGTCGCGGGCAACAGCTAGTGTATAATAAATATCGAATACGGTTCTGTTAAGAACGCGGCAACTAAGAACACGCTATACCAAAATTGCCCTTATGGCATCAATATTTAGGAGTTATCGTCATCATATCAGCCTAAAGACGTTTATTGCTGGACATAGGCCTTCTCCAATTTTCGCCACCTTAACCTCATCAGTTTGTTACACTTTGTGAGATTTATGTGTTAGGTACTATCGAACCAATTGACTCATGTCCCGCCATAAGCTCATTTTGACAATCTATTCAAATGCAAGTAGCTCGAAATTCGTCTGAAGACAGATTTCTTTGACAACGAGCTTGTTATCATTTTATTAGACACTGAAATTTGTTAGTATTAAATGGTCCTAATGCAATATATACGATAGATCTTAAAGATTGACAGTTTTAAGCGAAATATTAGCAAAATGGGTCATGAGTCAGCTGGTTCGATAGTACATACAATTTTATCTAAATGTTAGTACTTTTTTTGATAGTACATCCGTGCTGATGTCAGCATAAATGGGCCTTATCGACCAGTGAAGTATACTTAAAGAATATCGACGGAGGCCCAACTACCCCCTTGGTCCACTTCCGTTTCCTTTCTCCTCCCTTTCTTCCTACACGGTCGACAGCGGCTTGGTTGTGTTTTCTAAGCATTATTTCTTGTAACACAACCGTGTTCATAGATTAGTGTTACCTGTTACCGTTACATCAGGTGTATGCTTGTTTGTCATGCAAGTTGTATAAAAATACCATTGTTTTCTTACCTGTGCTACATAGGGAGTAATCATTGCCCCTAATCTAGCGACCGCACTACACGCTCCTACTGCCGTTGCTCTCAAAGCCGTTGGGTACACCTGTCATGGGATACAGTTATTTATTTATCTATGACAATATATGGCAGGTGCATTTATTTAACAGTTCAATCACAAGAAACTTTTGGAGGTTAAGTATAGTAATTAATATTTTTCATGGGTAGTAATCGGACTTACGACATTCGGAGTTATTACAAGAGGGGAACACTAACCGCTGTATAACATGACTGTGTAAATATAAAAAGAGGTGGGTATCCTTTAGGTACGGAATGCTAAATACATAGATTATCCCTTATTAGATACAGCATTAACATTTATTATTTATAATAATACCAGCCTGTTTATTGTCCCACTGCAGGGCGTAGAGGAACAATATTTCCCTCCACCGTCAGTCAGAAATGTCTAAGATAAACTTAGAAAGTACATGATTTTGAAAAATCACATTGGTACTTACCCGGATTCGAATCCACTACCTCATGTTTACGAATCGGGTACCTGATCCACTGGGCCATTTCGACTTTAACATTTGTCCTGAATCGAGCTCACAAATATAAGGGGCAGGACTTAATTGCGCGGAACGTAAAAGTTGCACTGTAATTGGCTATTTCAAGTTAGGCATTCTGAAATGCACCAATCGTAGTGTCCGTAGTGAATTCTTATGCCAGCGAATGCAGGTATGAGGTGTACATGTATGTTGCCCTGTATGGGGAGGAATCTATTAGGAGGTTGTTGGTGCATTATCTTACCTCTGGAGTGTAGACGTAGGCGGCTTGAAATAGTCCAGCGATGATACCTCTTGCGACAAACAGTACACAGGTCAGGAATGTACGACTAAATGGATAAAAATACAAGTTCTTTATAAATATATTTAACGGACACAGAGAAATAATCTAAGTATATGCAGATCAAATCAAATCTATACTATTATACAAAGCAGAAGACTTTGATTGTTTGTTTGAACGCGCTAGTCTCTAGAACGACCAGTCGGATTTGAATCATTCATTTTTGCGTATGATAGCCCAGTTCCTGGAAAACGTTAAAGGCTATGTAATATCACGCTACTGGCGACGGGAGCAGAGCATTAAACAAAGACGCGGGTGAAACAGAAAAATGAAAACTGGACTTAACTAAAAAGACACTTTAGCACAAAATATTGTAAGGTACATAGGTGTGAAACAAATACAAAGTACAAATATGTACTCACTTTCCATTGTAAATTAAAACGCAGACGCACATAGCGAATATAATAAACTGCGTTGCCATTGTTTTCTTGCGGCCGAACTTTTCAATTATAAATATTGTTGCAAATATACCTGAATAAATAGAATGTATATTAGAATCACTCCTGTTATAAAATATTTTGTTTAGTTCTCTTAGATTTTCTCCCAAATTGTAGCTGTTAGCTGGTGAAACACATACACAAGCGTCCTTAAGAAGCACTGGGTATACAGAAGATAACCTGCTAATAGATTCCGCATGCATAGTGGCATTTGCTAGCATAAGATTTCACTACGGACTCTACGATTGGTGCATTTAGCTAACATTTCTCAACGAATGTAGTTTTAAGTGCAGCGCATTTCGCTCGATTCAAACTAAATAAATGTTAATGCGGTATCAATTAGTCTGTAGTTCATTTTGTCGTACGCAAACTTTAATTTTTTTTAAATTTTAACTAATAAACTAGTTATTTTATTTTCGTATTATTAGTAGAATATAATTTTTTCTCTATTATATAACTAACCAGGAAACTCAGCGAGTGTAGTCCAGAGTAAATCCATATAGTCTGTAGTCTGTAAAGGCCGGCAGTCCGCGGCACATGCCTCTTCCAAACCACTGGGATCAGTCTCGAACAGCTCCGTAGTCATCAGTACTAGGCCGTAGTAGCAGAAGGCACAGGCCATCCTGACGATATCATAATATTAATAACACGACAAATGGAGTGCGTTTTCATTGACTCGGAGCTGGGTGGAGTGGACAGAAGCGGACCCTGAATTGGCCAATCACAGCATTTCCACTGATGCGGAGTAGAGATTTTGAACACTGTGATTGGCCAATTCACGATCCGCTCCCTGTCCACACACGCTATTTAGAATCAAAGTAAGCATTTGTTATATCTTGCATTCTAGGGTTTTAGAATGCGGATAAACATACTTAGATAACATAATACATTATTTAATATAAATTTCAGTTTAATACCCCTATCCTTTACTGGGCAAAGGTGTTGACAGACAGACAGACAGATGGACAACAAGGTGATCCAGTAAGGGTGTCGTATTGCCTCTTGAGGTACGGAACCCTAAAAAGAGTGAACATACTTAGCATAAAGTAGGTTTAGAGTTTTGAATCAAACAAGATAAAAATAAACTTGCATTAAGTTTAAAGGTAAATCTATACTATTATATAAAGCGGAAGAGATTGTTTGTTTGAACGCGCTAATCTCTAGACCTACGATAGACCTACTCTTGTCCGATTTGAAAATTCATTTTGTGTATGATAGCCCAGTTCTCGAGGAAGGTTATAGCCTATGTAACATCACTCTACTGGCGACAAGAGTACAGCAGTAAGCAAAAACGCGAGTAAAACCGCGCCGCAACAAGCTAGTATGTCATAAAAGACTAACGACCAAAATGCACGTGTCAATAAAAATAGATTATTCATCTCTAATCACTCTGAAAGTTAAAGTTAAAACAAATCAAGAATAAAAATTGTAAACAAATACCATATAAACCATAAGAGTAGGCTGGTGTTTCTTAGATGCGGTATGAGCAAATGTTTCAATCTGCCGCGTTGACCGATGCCCACCGAGTCATCGCACACCAAGCGTCCCAACAACATAGGCCTGCCGTTGTCTTTAGCTATCTAAAAAACAGATGTACTTCATGTGACACATCCGCATAAAAACACAATAACAACAAAATAAAATTTTGATATGATTTGGCCCATGTCAATCAGTGATGTTTTCTATCTATAAATATGTCAAATTTCAGCCTTAATTGTTAAGTAGTTTCCAGATATTTTGTTGATCTGTGAAGAGCTTTCGCTTGTAATAATAATAGTAGATTAGTAGCCAAGGGCTGTAAGGCATCAATTGCAGCCCGAGATATTTAGGCGCACGAGTGTAGCGAGGGCGCCTATAGATCGAGGGTGCAATTGATGCTTACACCCGAGCTAACTACTCTGCTTTACATCTCGATTGTGAGGTAAGTAGAAAAAAACCGGCATTACAAGAATAAAAGTTTTCTATGCCCGCCTTTTTTCATAATTTTTTTAATTTTTTTTTTCAAGAACGAAATTGAGCTTCGCCGTTCGATATTTAAAATTGATGACTATTATACTCATACGAAGACAAGGCTGAATAGCGAAGCAACCTCTTTTGTCATTGGGCTGAGAATGCATGATGTCTATTGCCAGTATGATGGATAGATGTGTGCGAACTTTTTGGAGAGTAAAGTTTTTTTTTTGTACTTACCGCCTTAGGGCTTTTCTAGCTAAATTTTTACCCTAGAGCGCTAAATGGTCACCTACAAGCCCCATTTGGGGGTAATAAGGACCTACTTACCGAATATGAGAGATGTAAAGTATATTAATATAATAGGTAGGCAAGCTATATAGTGAAAATGAAAATGAAAAATGTTTATTGCAATAAAAAATAAACGGTAACATAAAATTTAACCCATCTAAGCTCGCGTGACCTAGGTAATGTTTCTGATATGGAATAACTTTGCTTGTCACTATATTTTACAGCACATTTTATTTTAGCCATATATATTTGATTTTAGCCTAGTAATACTTCTTCGAAAAGCCCTTGGCATTACAATAGTCTATGAGCGACAGTTACCACTAACCAGTCAGCTGCTGGCTCATCTGCCACTGTAGGCAATAAAAAAAAAGAATAATTTTATCAAATGTCACCTGTTCTAGGGTTGCTAAAGCTTTGTCTGGATCCCCACTTGCAACATGGTACCTTGCAGATTCTGGTAGCCACTGTAAACAGATTAAAAATTATTATTATTCTGACTACTTACAATCGAAATTAATAACCTATCTCTAGAGATAGATAGATATGGCTATCTGAGATAGTTGCCTAGGAAATTTTTGTTTATATGACCAAAATAACGAAGGTTGCTAGGTAACGAAACCAATATCCTAGGCAACTATCTCAGATAGCCCTATCTATCTCTAGAGATAGATTATTAATTTCGGCCGTTAGACTGATAGCTCATTGGACATAAGTACAACGTGTTGTGAAAGGTTTTCCTGGGGAAACGGAAATAAATAAATCATCGACGAACAGTCCAATGACAAATCGGTCTTAGGCCGGTATTACATTATCATATTTAAATCATATTGTTACGGCGATTACCTACGGTAGAACGTTCGCAAGTACCTACCTACACGTATAACAATAGCTCATCGGCGGTAGGCATACCTACGCGTCGCAGTTAAGTACCTACACTCATTGTTTTGTTATCGAGATTTATCGGCAACTTTCTAGTAAAACAGGAAGGTTCTAAAAATCTAGTGAATGACTATAAAAAGGATTCGAACGTCGGCAATTCATTCAGTTGTGAATACAGCGATCTCGAGCGAACATCTAATTAAGCCGTGTTTTCCGTTGCTATGAGATCCTTTCCCTTCCCTTCAAATCAACACACTAGCACCGTCTATTTACATACAGACTGTGCTAGAGTGTTGAATATGATCCTACTTGTACGCTAGCTGTCAAAAAAGATCCCCTAACTATGATCATATAGAATATGAATCACATGTAGTTACGCCGGTATTACATTATCATATTTAAATCATTTTTAAATGATTTCATATCTGTCAAATTCTATGATCATAGTTATATGATGACGTTTTTCATTTTTACATATTACACGTATTGATTATATAAACGTCATATACCATCCACCAGGCGGTGTTTTCAGTTGCTATGGCTACGTTTACGCTAGTGTCACAGTCTAATATGGGATCCTTTTAGACAGATAGCGTACAAGTAGGATCATATCAACACACTAGCACCGTCAATTCACTTAGAGACTGTGATAGTGTGTACAAGTAGGATCTACTTGTACTCTAGCTGTCAAAAAGAATCCCCTAACTATGATCATAGAGAATAAGAATCACATGTAGTTATTATACCGTCATATGTTTTTCATATAAAAATTACTCACATCTATGATCTTATTTCTATAATAGTCTAATAGCGGCCTTAGGAGAACGGAAACCTTGCGAAATCGCGGTACTATGAATGAAATTAAAAGCTGAAATTAAGTTATGTAAGTATACATTCAATATTTTTAGTTCATTTTCTGGTATAAGTATTGTCCCGACTTATTTTATTGTTGTGTATTACTTAAAAAGCGGATAGCTAGATAGTATAAACACGTCGCACATAGCAGTATAGGCACAGCGTTATCTGTGTACTCAATCTTGAACATAAAAGATTTTTCACACATTACAATTTGTTTGTTACAACAAGTAATATACTAACAGGACATATAAGTGCGAAAATGAGTAGCGGTATAGTCGATAATGCAAGAAGCCAGTGGACTCCTAATGTAGGCATTACAACCAACGCCAGTGCTACTTCCAAACATGCACCTAACGCCCAGAAACACTGAAAAGTAAAAAAAATATATATTTTAAAACATTTTATTAATGTACGAGGTTATTACAAAAGTTATTTTGAAATGCAGTTCTTTTCACAGAGTCTATTGGTAAAAAATAGCCTGTTGTATTATATATTGTGTCATAGACCTCCACCAACTTTAGCAACCTTGGGCAGTCGAGAACCGCTCTCATCACCCGCCACTCCTGTCAGGTCGTCGGCCCATCTTTTGAGGGATCTGCCCACGCTGGGTCTAACTATATATAATATATATATAAAATCTAAACTTTAATGTATAATCTATAATAATGCTACTAAGAAAAGTTAAAATAACTAAAAAAGTACTTACATCTAGTAGTACTACACATTTTGCTCTTTGTTTTGTAGGTAAAAACTCGGCATATAAAGTGACCCTGAAATAAAAATGTATTAATTAATTAAACACATTTTTGTGTACGTAGCATATACATAAGATTGGTGTACGACCCCCACTTTTAGCCATGCTATGTTGGTTATCATGTAACAAAAAGCGTGCTTGCTGGCCTTTTGCCTGGCACAATTTTAGATTGTGAGCTAATAATACTTACTCATAATTTCTACACAGAAAAACCTTTTTTTAATTGTCATATTTAAGATTCTGGGATTTTAGAGTAGTTATTATTAACTCTATGTTTCTTCCTTGAACTGTAGGTAAATATATCTATTCCGATTTCTGCTAATAATATACTTACGACTGTGGTACACATCCTATAGCAAAGCCAACTAGGCCTCTCAAGAATAACAGCCACAAGAAGTTCGGAGCTATTGAGCTTAGTAAACCATAGTAGAATAATAATACTCCACACATACTTAAAGCCTGCGAACAATGAATATCCAGATTACAATGAAGACTACAATATAGACAGAGGAATGACTGATTAAATGATATGCTGTGTGTGTTTATATTATTTATATTTAAATAAAGATGACTTTGATGTTTAGATAATACTAGTTTTGTCGGTGATTTGGCGACGCCATACGCACTCATATGCGCGGCTGATACAGCCACAGATAACTCCTTAATAGAATTCGCAAGGGCAATCGAAACCCACAACTAATACTCGTAAGTAAGAACTCCTTAGGGTCACTACGATTGGTGAATTCAGTGCATTCGAATGTTTGAACTTGAAATAGCCAACCACAGTGCAGCATTTACGTTCCACGCATCCCGCTCAAATAAATGTTATTGTGGGAAGCGAGTTTTTTACGCCTCTTTCGCAACTTTCTGCGTAAATACTATTTTTGTCTGTTATAAAATAAATAATAAGAATGCTTACTTACAGTTTTTCGCCCATATCGATCGCTGATATTACCCCAAAACGTGGAGCTAAGCATCATGCCCATGAAAACTATAGTTGTAGTTAGTGCTTGCTGGTATCTGTGAAAAACAATTTCATTCATTCATTTAATTAATTTGGATCGATTAACTGCCGACAATTACGGCTTATTTCGTTTATCCACCCTAAAAGAGTCCTAAGATGGATACTCGAAAACGCGTGTCCGTCTATTCACCCCGAACGAGGGAGACAAGAACAATAACAATCAGAGAATGAGTTCCGATTATCCATCCCGTGAGTAGTTATTACAATTAATCAAACCAGTGTAAAATACATGCAAGCATAGCACGTAGAATTTTTGTATATATATATGCACTACGTAAATACTATAAGCACATAGGTACATTTTCTTGAGCATGCAGATATGTTTGGAGGACACATTTTGTATTGTTTTGTTGAAATTGTATATAGGGATTGCAATCCCGCAGTTCATTTAACCCCGCGGGATTGATTTGCGGGATTACTCAATTCCGCGCGGGATCACGCGGAACCCCGCATCTTCGCAATTATGTTATAAAATGAAATTGAAACTACAGATTTTTGTATAAAAATCTACTTTAATTAAACACTAGCTGCGCTTTGCGGATTCGCCTGCGCGGAAAAGGGTGTGTTCTCACACAGACACACAAACTCACTCACTTACTCATTAACTTACTCACTCACTAACTCACTCACTCACTCACTAACTCACTCACTCACTCACTCACTCACTCACTCACTAACTCACTCACTCACTCACTCACTCACTCACTCTTTCACTTACAGTTCATTGTGAACTAAACTAACTATATTACATTTGATTTGAAAACAGTTCAATGACTGTTGACTGGCAATAACTGTGTCATAAACCATGATGAATGACATTTATGTGATACATATGAGTTTTTATCTATTATAGTAACAAGGAACTAATTGATTTAATTTTTTTGGGTTATATCTCTCTTCGCACTTTGGACCAAGCTCTTATGTCTGGGGGAGAGTTTACAAATATACAAACATAGAATAAGCACACAAATTTTGTAATGTGTGGGAATCAAACCCACTAACTTTTGCAGAGCAATTGCATGCAGTTCACCAAGTCAAACTTCGGTTGGCCTATGTTTGCAATTTATAAAAATATTGAAAGTATTATTGCCATAATATGTCCCCACAATGAATTCAGTATACCAACTTGCTGATATTCCACTCGCAGTGCAGTGCAGGTGACAAAATGCTCAATATAGTCATCTCCATAGAATCAGCCATCCAACACAGGCCAGTGAACAATGATAATTTCACTTGAAACCAGCCAAAGCCAAGTGCGTTCACTGCTTGAGTCACAGTGAAAGTGTCTGAAAAGAGAAAATTTTATCACTGTTGGTATAACATCTATACTAGCAGCTGTATTCACTTTAAAATAGTAAAAGAATATATTAATTATAAACTTTCAAAATAAGTATAATAGTTCTTAGGGTATCTTTCCACATACATACAAACTCTCAAAATTAGCTAGAATATACAGCATGTATGTGATTATAAAATTTCTATTATGACACTACATTATGCTGAATCTAAATAAAATATGTGGAAATTTTATTGTTTCAATTCCCACATGGAATAAAACTTCTGCATGTATCTTGTACCCAATAATTGTTTGTACTTACTATAGTCATAAGAATAATAATAATAATAATAATAATAATAAATTTATTTACCAAAAAGAATTACAGATAAAGTCTAAACAACCATCAGGTGACATGAAAACAGAGATACAATTTCGTACTTAATATAATACAATCATTGTTACCGGAATCTGTGTGCACAGAAGATAAACCCTGCCTCTTAAACTAGGTTATCCTGTGTCTTAAGAGACAGTGTTCGGCTATGTATACATATATATTTCCTTTAAATGAGGTACAGTAAGTGGGTACTATTGGTCAACCTTCAGAACGTAAATACAAGTTTCAAAGATGAATAATATCACAACAATCTAAATGAAAAGAAAATACAAAGATGAAAAAGAGTGTGTGACTTAATGTGCGTCTGCGTGTGTGCGTGTGTGCGTGTGTGCGTGTGCGCGTGTGCGTGTGCGTGTGCGTGTGCGTGTGCGTGTGCGTGTGTGTGTGTGTGTGTGTGTGTGTGTGTGTGTGTGTGTGTGTGTGAACCTACAGTTGAGGTGGACTAGGAACTTAGCAACTTAAAAATTTAACTAATATAAGTTAATAAGGATTCCGTTTGAGCATAGTCTTGTTTTAGAAGCCACTCTGTGACAGTGGATTTGACATTGTATGTGTTGTAGTTACAAATGTTCAATGTTTTATTAATTTGCTTGTAGATGTGCATGCTTAATATGTGGTATTGGTGTCTAGCAAAAGTTGTGTAGTGTAAGGTTCTTGTGCGCATTTTTGTGCGTTTATTAGGATCTGACGGAGGGAGACTAGTATGTTTTCTAAGAATGGATCTGAGCACAAAGAGTTGACGAACCGTTAGTAATTGACATTCTGCATAAAGACGAGATGTTGGGTATCTAATGGGTTTTTTTGTCATCACTTTAAGTATGGCCCTTTGTGCTCTCTCCACTCTAAGAAATTTCGTTTTATTTGCTCCTCCCCATACACATATACAATATCCTATTATTGAATTACACAGGGTGTGGTATACCATATTTAGTGTTTCGTGGTTAGCGAAATCTCTAAGTGTTTTAAAGACATGAATAAGGCGCATGACTCTGATAGTTAGAGTATCAATTTGTTTGTCCCATTTTAGTACATTATCTATGAGCACGCCCAGGTATTGGTGTGAAGTGGTGGATGTATCAGCAGGCCGAGTAGGCTGAAGCCTAGGACGACAGATTTTAAGAGGCGGCAAATGTAGCCCAATTTTTTTTGTATTACACAAGTGTAAAAATAGTTATATACATGGAGAAAACAAGTTTCGACAATTCAATAAAAATTACATTGTTTTAGTACTATACCATATAGTATACTAAATACTCTGTCTGTATATGAAAAATTACTAAATGCTTTGTAAAATAATTATACTTTAGTGATTATAAATTTTAGAAATATTTTAATAGGGTTTTAATATTACAATAAAGGAAAGGTAAAAAGGTTAGGTAGGCTATTTAACTAGCGGCAAAAGTGTAAATCTGCCACTGGTCATAAGTATAAAAACTAAAGAAAACTTATAATACCTACTTAGTAAAAAAATATAGGCAAAAAGTGCCTATATTTTTTTTTAATAATAAGCTAAGTAACATTGTTGTTGGTTGGTCCATCTAAATATTATAATAAATAATTTGCCCATAAATTGAATGTTGGTATTTAGGTATATTACTTTTGGAGTTAAAGATAGTTATGTACAGAATTTATTACTATTTTCCTATTTAATGTTTTTATTTACAAGTAAAACCGTTGTAAAAGAAACAGAAAGTCGGCGTACCGTCGGGGACCACAGACACTGATGCCATTTCAATTTCTTGCGGAGCAGGCATCGCCTGGCCTGGAGACCTTGGCCGGACATGGTTATCGTCCAAATCCTGATACCCTTTAGACCGACCCATCACGCCAAATCCTAAAAATAATAAGAAAATACTTCTGACGTGGAATTTAAGTTGACGACCATGTAACGGGAACATAAGCGGTTAATAAATCGTAACACTAACTGTTAATATACCGCTACACAATTTACCACAATAATGTTAGAAATTTGCCACATTTGCATGAAACAATAAGATTTGCTTGTATACACTGTTAAAAAATTAAAAATGAAAACAGATCTCGTCTCGCGATCTATTTGTTTTGACATTTGGTTGGGATAATTTTGTAATCTCTGCAGTTTTCATTGAAATGACATTGAAGTAAAAAACAGTGTTGCAACACTTTACTGCTAATTTTTTTTTTTTTTTTTTTTTATTTGCCCAAAGGGCAGGCTATAGTCTTTCGACCATACTGCCTAGTCTTCCGTGTAGGATTTCTTACGTGGTAAGTTTGTAAAAATAATGTCTTTCGTTTATATACTCATTGTATTGTTTGTTTTATTTATTTTGTCTTTCGTATTTAACCCATTTTTTAATAGAGTAATTTTATTTTTGTCCAAAATCATTATTCATGTCATTTTACTGTCAATGTCATGGTAAATAACCTCCTTTTTCTAAGACAATCGTTTTGTATGTCTTCAAATTATCGATATATTTTTATTTCATCTATTCAATCAATATTTTTGTCTATCTATTTAATGTTTATCTATTCAATATTTTTGTCCTATTTTCCGAGCTGTCTCCTTAAGTACCTAGTTAATTGTTTACTTTACATTTTTAAGAATTAAACCTAAAGTTAATAAGTATTACTATTAAAACAAATAATATTATTAAATACACGAAAACTTATTATAACTAAATATCATTTACAGTCTCTACTATAAATTTGTACAAGTATATATAAACTGAGACATTCTTAAGTAGCTCCTGAATGCATTGCGGGACCTCGTCAGGATTATTATAAATTTTAAGCAGCTCATCCGACAACACAAGGCGCTGAATGTTGAAAGATGAGCACTGGAAAAAGATATGATGCAGTGACTGAACTTCTTGTGATTGACAATACTCACAGTTAGGAGAATTGACCATTCTAAGGCGATGAAGATGATAATTTAAACGACAATGACCAAAACGCATACGACTGATAATTGAATAAAATTTTCTATTTATG
The DNA here is from genome assembly GCA_963082885.1 of Parascotia fuliginaria. Classification (NCBI taxonomy): domain Eukaryota; kingdom Metazoa; phylum Arthropoda; class Insecta; order Lepidoptera; family Erebidae; genus Parascotia; species Parascotia fuliginaria. Next base: position 9,656,588 of record OY720177.1, on the reverse strand, counting down.
AATCTGTTATACTTGCAGAACCAAGGTATGGAGTTTATTTGAACGTCTAGAGTGGCAAACCAAGTACCTTTATTTTCAACCTGAGTGCACTGGTATGAATGTCTCCCCCACTCGCGACACATGCGCTGTCTTAAAAGACTAACTGCATCTGTAGGTGGTATGGAAACATCCATATCAGGGTCAGAATTAGGAATTAGTTCTTCCAAATCAACAATCTTTTTGGCTAAATAGTCTACCTTTTCATTCCCTACAACACCAATGTGCGAAGGCACCCACACAAAACTAATTACAATATTTGATTGATATAATTCCACCCATAACTGCTTTATTAAATAAATTATATAATTTGTGTTAGCATTTAATTTGTTGTTTGACAAGTTTTGCAGAACACTCATGCTATCACTTACCACTACCCATTTGTTATGTCCTGAATTATAATTTTCAATATGTTTCAAAGCACTCAATATAGCAACAGCTTCAGCTGTAAAAATACTTGAATTTTTGTCAATTTTTCTGCCAATGCCTATATTTGAGGAGGGCTCATATATGGCAAAAGACACAGCCTTATCATTCTTAGAACCATCTGTATAAACAAATTTATGATCTGACCACTCTGATAGCATTGCATTTACTTCCTCTTTTGTGGACAATTCTTTTTTTTTCTTTAGAATTACATTAATTGCTGGAAATTTACCAATAAAAGTTCCTTCATAGCAAGGCAAAATATGTTTGGATTGATAGATATTTAAATTTTGAATAAAATTTATGAAACTTTGAAGACCCTGTATCATAAAAATTGGTTTAGAAACTAAAGGAGTAATCGAGTGTAACAAATTGACCAATAGACTGTTATTAGATACACTATAAAGTTTTAGTATAAATCTTTCTTTTAAGTAATTAAAACGAATGCTTAATGGTGGGATATTACAATCAGTCTGCATTGCATTTATAGGAGTACTCCTGAATGCTCCAGTTATTACACGCAAGCATTTATTTTGAAGTACATCTAAACTATTTACAATTTTAATATCTGCAGCAAAACAATAGAAACCATATTCAAAATGACTACGAACTAATGATTTATACAACAGTAACAAAATTTTTGGGTCTGCACCCCAATATGAGCCAGACAAAGATTTCAGTACATTATAAGCTTTAATTACTTTGCTAATTATATGTTTTATGTAATTATTCCAGGTTAGATTATATGAAAAAAGAGCCCCCAAAAATTTAACCTCAAGTGAAGTGGGTAATGCACAATTATTATAAAGCACATTGGGCATATTATGACACTGTTTACCAAACATAACAACTTTTGACTTGAACAGATTAACATTTAGATCAAGGTAAGAAAAATATTCATAAAGATTTACCAATGCATCATTGACTATTTGGATGGTTTGTGGTAAATTGTTCCCAGATGTATAAACAACCAAATCATCTGCAAACTGTAGATTTTTAACCTGAGACCCTAAAATAAGATTTAATCTACGTATATACAATATAAATATTAAAGGTGATAATATACCGCCTTGACAAACTCCTTTTGACGAGAGTCTAGGTCCATAGAGATGTCTATTAAATTTAGCAAATACTTCTCTATTGCTCAGAAAACTTTTAATCCAATTTATAATTTTTACAGGAATTCCTATTTGCAATAATTCATGACAGAGAATATCTATATTTACACTATTAAAAGCTCCTGCAACATCAAAGAAAACTCCAACCAAATTTTTTTTTGCCAATAAAGAGTTATGAATATCGAGCTGTAATTGACAGACACTTTCCCTAGCAGACCGATTCCTACGAAAACCAAATTGATTAGAAGGTAAGATATTGTTTTGTTCTATGTAAAACTCTAAACGTTGCTTCAACAATTGTTCAAATAACTTTCCTACACAAGAAGTAAGTGCTATGGGACGATAAGAATCAGGACATAACTTTGGCTTATCTGGTTTTAAAATTGGTACAAGACAATCTACTTTCCAATCTTGAGGTATAACATTATTTTCCCACAGTAAATTAAGTATTTTTAGAAATGTTTGTAAACTTGCAGTGCTTAGTTTTTTAAATAAGATATATGGTATTCCATCAAGACCATAAGCAGTATCTCTTCGGGAGGAGATTGCAGATATTAATTCATTAATTGTAAAAGGATTAAGTAGAAAATTATTTTTGGAATTAATTCTGTCAGTGAGAGTTTTTGAAGAATGTTGCACAAAGTCTGGAGTGTATTTCTTTAAAAAATCTAAAACCCATGCGTCATTTTCATGAATATTAAAATTATATGTCTTATTATATTTACGCATAAATTTCCATACAATGGATAAATGTGTGCATCTATTAAAAGTTTCACAGAGAGAAAACCAACTCTTTTGTCTTTCTGTTTTTAAAATGAGTTTTTTAACTGCCCGGAGTCTTTTAAATTGAAGATAGGTTTCTTCTGTTGGATTTTCTTTAAAATTTATATATGCTGTTTTGAAATTTAGTACAGCCTCTGTACACTTTTGATTCCACCAAGGAAGAGAAGGTCCTTTAATCTTATTTTTTTTGCATGTGTGATTGGTGGTATTTGTGATAACATGACCATTTAAATTATTGGAATTAGCAGCTGCTGTGCGCAAAATAGAACAAAATTGAGAATATGAATTAAGAAGACTTTTATTATCTATTTGAAAATCAATTAGCAATTCTTCCACACAATTGCTATAGATTCGCCAATCTACGAGTTTATAATTTGGGTGAATGGGCAAATGTTTAACATTCAAACAATTCCCATAAAAAACATTGTTTTTGTTTCTGCTAACCATTACTTTTATGATTACAGGAATGTGATAACTACTACCAAGAGGACTATCATGTACAGACCATTCACAATTAAGTGCCAACGACGATGAAACCAACGATAAATCCAGTGCATTGGGACGCCATGTTAGAGAACCAACAGTTGTTGCTTGACCATCATTAAGCAGAACCAAATTATTTTCGTCAATGACTTCTAAGACTTCTCTACCTCTTGGAGAATCGGAAACGCATCCCCAGGAAGTGTGATGGGCATTAAAGTCTCCAGCAAATATAAAAGGACCAGGAATAGATTTCACCAATGAATCAAAATCATCTTTATTAAAAACTGGATTAGAGTTTAGGGGGCTATAAAAGCTGACTATACTTATTTCTTTATTTTTAATTTTAATTTTCACACAAATGTTTTGTAAAGAATTATCAAAATAAGTGTTAATTTTAGTGTAAGTAATGCTTTCATGAATTATAATTGCAACTCCATTGTGTTTGTTACCACAATCATTCCTTTCAATATTGTAATTTTTTATTTTAAAAGACTGATCAGGTCTGAACCATGTTTCAGAAATTATTGCTATATGTATATTTTGTGCATAGAGGAAATGAATAAATATATGTTTATTGCTATTAAGACTTTGTGCATTCCATTGAACTATATTTAAGTTTGACAAATCCATTATGAGGATGATGGAAATTTCTTACTTATAGTTGTTTTTAAAACCTCTTTAATTGATGATGAATTAATAGGAACATCTTTAGATGTAACTATTTTTGTAATTGTTTCTACTAAAGTACTTATAAATTTATCGGATTTCATTAGATTATTAATTTGTACATCTAAAGTTCGAGCAGTTAAAGCTGGGAATGTATTAGCGTCAAAGAGCTCAGAGTAAGTGACACTTCGTGACTTAATTTTATTTTCTTCAACTTTTTGTTTTTTAATTGGGCAAGATGAGGAGATAGCTATATGATTACCTTTGCAGTTTGCGCATTTAGCATCTTTTGGGTCAACCTGACAATTCTTAAAATTATGGTTTAATGTACAAATTGAACATACTTCAGTATTGCGACAGAATTTAGCAATATGTCCATACCGCAGACACTTAAGGCATTGTTTTACTGGTGGTATGTATTTACTAACTTCGTGACGCCATGAGTCCAAGTAAATGTACTGAGGAAGAATAGTGGACGCGAAGGTTACTGCGACAGCCTGTGTAGGGACGAAAGTTACACCAGCGTCACCTCTGACCCTGCGCATGAAGCGCCTAACTTGTATTACGTTTTTAGAGCTGCCAATCAATGAAAAAATTTGTTTGTTGGACATTTCCACGGGAACCGAAGTAAGTACTCCCGTTATTTCGGTATCTCCAGCGGGTATAGTTGCCTTAAGAGACAGCTGATCTAACAACTTTTTGTTTTGAAGAAACATATTGGCGTTGTTTGGCAGGTCAAATGTTATGCCGACTTTGTACTTATTTATAGTACGTAGATGCATGACGCCTGAAACTCCATGCTCCCGTAAACCTTTTGATAGGGCCATACGATCCCTATCGCTAAATGTTGCATTTTGTTCGTGATGAGCCAGGAAGACTATGAGGTCCGTCTGCTTGGTTTCCTCGGGATATTTACGATTGTATCCTTTTACCTTGTAAATGGCGTACTTATCCTTTGTTGTGTCTTTGCAGCTTTCTGTTGACTCCGCTGAATCGGAGTCCGAAGATTCAGCTAACTGCTGCTGTTGCGGCGAGTCAGCATAGGACATTTCGTCCTTCCTCCGCCTTTTTTTACCCATTTCGGGTTACTAATTTACTATGTACACTATGAACAGTCTATTTAACAAAAATATTTACAAAAATATTGTTTATAATACAAATTGTGAATTTTTTCGTAAATTTGATAGAGAAAACGCGCCTTTTCACTTTCAAAGTTTCCCGCCTTTTTTTCACTTTACTGCTAAATTAAAACAATTCAAGCATTTTTACTTTTTGTTTTACCTGGTATAAGTTAAATCAAAGGAAATTTCTACTATTCCTTGATTGATTCTGTATTCTGAATCTATTAGAAGAGGAGTAACTATTAATGATTTACAAACAAACTTTTGTGAAGTCATATACTTACAGTAAAACCATTCAATTTAAAATGGCCTGCACTTGATTACATTTTTAACACAATGATTGCGTATCGCCGCCGCCTATTTGTTACTAAGTAAGTATAAATAGGTATATATAATATACTATTTATCTTTTAAATTACCACGATGGTTTTTGTTATAGGCGGTACTCATAATAATTAAACTTATCATAAGTAATGCGATTCTTTCATCAGTACAAGAAGAAAATTAATTTTCAGATTATTATAATAAATTTTGTACTAAAAATTGGTAAGTACCTATGTTAACGGGTAGTCGTGTACCTAAAATTTGGATCAAAGTGGTGAAAAATACGAGTAAATTGGTAAGAATACTAGTTATCGAAAATGTTTAAAGTTTTGTCTTTTGTTTAAATTATAACGAAACAAATTTGTGTGATTCACAAAGGTTATTTTCTAGTCTCAGTATACTATTAAGTCTGTTTTGTGTTAAGGTGGTTTAATTTTAAACAAATATTCCAAATGGAAGTGTCGGCAACTATTTTTATTTTTGAAGAAAACACTGTGTATCTTTTAGAATATCTTAAATGGAGTCGTTCAATCTATGTAGTTTTATATATATAATCTCTTTATATTTCAGTATTGACAACACTCTTCTAACATAATCATGCATCACAGAGTACCCTTTATTATATAGGTAAAACTTATAAACTTAGCTAGGAGCGTTTACACCTTATGAGTGGCAACATCGCAATTTGGTATCATATTGATTGGTTTTCAATATGTAGCAATAATTCGAAATTGTATTTTAAAAATATGTTTCCATATCCTCCTAGAATTACGTGAAAACTGTTTATAAAGTAAGTAACCTTAATGCTTACAGTTACTTTACTATGAAAATATCACCTCGCAAGTTTCCAATGTACTGTTAGCATAAAAATAAAACTGTAAACGCAATGATTTCTTACCTTTTACACTTTTTCACCTAACTTTGGGAAACATATTTTTAAAATTTAGCTCTAATTAAATGAAAAAATTGAAACCACGAAATTCGACACTAATTTCTGACGTTGCTACTTATAAGGTGTAAACGGTCATGAAAAAAAGTGATACAATGTGTGTGGCAGATAAATTAAGTAGCGTGACAATAATTCTGTCCATTTTTATTACAACAAATACGGTATACACAGTTTTACGTATGGTAACCCTAAAGAGAAAGAGAAGTCACCTCTACTCTAGCTTCAATCTTTTTCTTTCACAGAACAAGTATTTTCTTTACCGTTTCACAGAGTACATTGGTATCGTTTTCTGAGTTTTCTGACTGACTTCAACTGAGCTTCAAGCCTTACAGCGTTAAATGGTTTAATGCTCTAAGCTTCAAGCACATGAGTAGATAAACCCAGTGCTCAGTCCATTCAGTTTGATTAAAATTACGTAATACCAACGTCCATTGTCATTATTGCCGTAATGGCAATTGTATACAAACACAATATACATGTAAACGTCAAAAAGAATTTTTTATACTAATATTATTATCAGCCTGTTTACTGTCCCACTGCAGGGCAAAGCCCTCTTCTCTTATACTTAGAGAAGGCATGAGCATTAATCGCCACGCTTGCTCAAGGCGGATTGGCAATTTCAGACTTTTAAGTCCAGGTTTGCTTACGATGTTTTTCTTCACCGTCAGTCAGATATATTCAAGATAAATTTAGAAAGTAGGTCCTACATCATTAGATTTGAACAATCAAATTGGTACTTGCCCGGATTCCAACTCACTACCTCGTGTTTATGAAGCGGGTGCCTGATCCACAGGGCCATTTCGACTTAAATTTATGTCATGTCTTAGGTAATATTACTGAGTACAGGACGAGGGCCAAAAGACTACCTGACACAGAACCTACCTTACAGTAAACTACTTAACAACCTTTAATAGGACGTTACTTTGTGTTTATTTTGAACTTTTTGCATTGCCATAAGTTATAATGTGATATTTTTATTATTTTTGAGGACAAGGAGAAATAATTATGTTAGCTACCTACATTACTTGCTCACCCAATACAAATAATAATTTTATTCCTGAGAACTTGTATAGACTACCGCCAATTAGACAATTTCTTAATATAATATTAATAGTGTTTTAATAGTGTCAGTAGTCTAGCACTTGAATATTTTGTAACAAAATTCTAAAGTAGGTTTTAAAATCAACATTCAGTCTACCACTTTATTTATAAACTTCATCACACACCAAAGCTAACAGAAATTCTCTTTGTACCTAGCTAGTCTATTTCCTTGTTATTCTATACATATAATAAAATTATATATTCTGTTTGTAATATTGAAATAACCGTTTTTTACTACATGTATATGAATATATATACGGTACATACACCAAAATAACATTTTTTACAATTTTTATCTGTCTGTCTGTCTGTTCCGGCTAATCTTTGAAATGGCTAGACTTGGGGTGGGATTTTGACGGGACTTTTATTGGCAGGTAGCTGATGTAATAAGGAGTAACTTAGGCTGCGTTTATTTTAGAAAAATTCTTTTATTTTAGAAAATATTTTAAAATGAAAATAACCCTTGCAATATTATGTATACGTAACATTAACATAACATTTCCATTAAATAACTTAATAGAAAATGATACCACATCATTACGACCTGCAAGCCTTTGAGACTTTTTGATTGAAATTTCGTACAAGGACTTATCTGATACCTTATGTATGTAATACCTTCTTACGTATCTAATACCTTAGTAACAACTTCATACGCCTCGTAATAAGCAAGGTAACAGCGAGGGCGGCGACTAAGCTGATCTGATGGCACTGTTGATAGATAGACATACAGCAACTTTCAATCTATAAAACAATTATTGAATAGGAAGGTGTCGATATTTCGAGTTCTTATTAGCAATTAGTAATGTAGCAGTAATGCTGTAGGTAATCTCAAGTTAGCCGATTGTTCATCTACGATACGTAGACGAGTAGGTACCACTTATTATAGTATTAAGTACCTTACCATTGCGGGGTCTGCCCGCGCGACACGGCGCTCCACACGCTCGTGGAGTGTCCAGCGTGGGCGGACCAGCGCCGCGACCTAGTTGCGGCGCTCGCGACGGCCCAACTCTCGCTGCCGGCCGTGGTTCTGTCCATGGTCCGCAGCGAGAGGGCTTGGGAGGGGGTCGCCTCCTTTTGCGAGCAGGTAATGCTCGCCAAGGAGGCGGCCGAGCGGGAGAGGGAGCTGACCACCTTGCTCCCCGCCCGTCGCGTCCGCCCCGGACGTCGCCGTGGGGCGCTCCGGGATCTCCAGCCACCGTAGGAGGATGCCTGCGGGCGGCGATTGGGCAATCGCCGCTCGAACAGCACAGGCCCGAGAAGGCGGCGTACGTGTTCCACGAACGCCTCTCGATGGAGCAAGGGGGGCTAGGCCCCCCAAATCAGACGGGGCCCGCTCACGTTGAGCGGGCCGTGGCCCGTCGGGGTCGCGGATGAATGCGCGAGCGTCTCCCGTGACCCCGGCACTCTGGCCGTCTGGAGGAACACCGTGGGTTTTAGTCGGTATGCCGGCCGCTGTCTCATTGTGGCCGAAGAGTCCGACATAACCCCCGCCTCGCCCAGGCGGGTGCGTACTCGTAATGAGTTTCCCACGAAAAAAAAAAAAAAAAAAAAAAAAAAAAGTATTAAGTACCTTACAAGTATATTATTTTCTAAACTAGTCTGATAGAGTCAATATTATGGTAGGTAATCTTAGTCAGACAACGCGCAAACTAGGCACATGTAGGTATTGTACGCCTTCGTCAAATTTAGGTACCTATTTATCAGGATTGCCATGAATTTGTGTGACATTTTTTTACATGATGACAACGGTAGACGCAATGAAAAAAACTAATTTATAGCACAGAAAAATGTAACCTAAGATACCCGTAAAAAATAGCAACAAATAGTATAAATATATAAAAAGGTTTTCAAAGTGGTATTATCTAGTAAAGATCTTTAAATATATTTAAAGCTCTTTACTAGATAATTAGAGAAAACTTTAGTTTCGTTATGTGCTCAATTTCCATAAGACATTCTGTAGAACGAAAGCATTGCAGCTAGGTATCTGAGTGGGCGTGATACTAAAATGCCAAAGGTTACTACGTAGGTGGCTTAGTACTGAAGTATGACTTTATATATTTTAATACGAGTAAAATAGAATATTTTAAGTATAAATATTATCAATTTTTATATAAATGTCTGCTATACGTGCCTTCATGCCTTTATAGATCATCAAAGGAGTCTGACGAGAATTATTACTTAATTTTATTTTTTTATATTAATTAACTTGTGTTTTAATTACCTTTAAATTACCTATCTTTTTTAATGGTGTTTGATGTTTCGCTATAGTGAAAAATCAATTGGAATAAAAAACAATCTGCTTTGAGCAAGCGTGGCGATCAATGTTCATGCTTTCTCTGTATCAGAAGAGGAGTTTGCTCCTGCAGTGCATTATTATTATTTTACTAGCTGTTGCCCGCGACTTCGTTCGCGTGAAAATTCAGATGGGTGCCTCTATGAGAATATTGCGTGCCTGATTTTATGGCAATCGTACATTGTATCAGTATTATCCGTCTCTATGGCGAATCCAGTTTAAACCCGCTACCGCTAAAACTGACAAACCACTTTCACACAAACTTGCGACTCTTATTTGCCCATTTAATAAGAGGGGTTGCTGAATAATAAAAAATAATCCTACTATAAAAACTATAGAAATTTTATACAAACTTTGCTACCCCTTTATACCCCCTTAGGGGATGGATTTCGCAAAATTCCGTCTAAGTGAGCACCTATATCCTAATAGGAACGACAATGCAAAGTTTGAGATTCCTAGCACTTGTTGTTTCTGAGATTTCGTGATGAGTGAGTGAGTGACCTTTTGCTTTTATTTATTTTTTTTAGCCTACCAAAGTGACTCCACTCTGCCTGATGGTAAGCAGTAAGTGGAAGCCAGATAGCTTTTGCCCGCGGCTTCGCTCGCGTGAATATCGTTTTTTCCAATAGACATTTTTATATTGTTATACTGTTTTTCATACTATTTTTAATCTCCCATTCATACAAATCCTCTTTCACCTACCTAAAGATATCCCTCGTAAAAACAATATACAATACACAAAGGCAAATTTTCACAACAATAACTTTCCTCTTCCCCTTCTTCCCTATTGCACTTTTTCTCCATTCTCCACAGTTTCCTCCTTCAGCTCCTCTCCTCCCCTCCCCTTCTCCTCTTCACCTCCTTCAGCATCCCTTGCCCCTCCTCCAGCATCTCTTGCCCTTTCCTCCACTTCCCTCTACCTTGCCTCCTCGCTTTCCCCTCTCTTCCATCTTCCTTCTCCTTCCTTTTCCTCCTTTCCTCTCCCTTCCTATAGCTTCCTATCCCTTCCCCTCCCTTTTTCACCATTCGAGAACTCCTTTTTTCCGCGTTCCTTCTCCCTCCCTTCCCCCTCCCTTCCTCTACTGTCTCCCTCACTTCCCCTCACTTTCCTTTCATTTTCCCCTTATTCACCCCTCACTTAACCCTCACTCTCCCTCTCTCCCCCTCACTCCCTCCTCATTTCCCTCTCACTTCCCCTCACTGCCCTCTCACCCACCTCACTTCCCCGTTTCTTCTCCGTCACTTTCCCCTCACTTCTCTTCACTTTCCTCTTACTTTCCTCTAACATTCCCCTCACTTTCCCCTCACTTCTCCCTCACTTCTCCCTGGCTTTCCCCTGACTTCCCTCTAACTTCTTCCTGACTTTCCCCTCACTTCTCCCGCATTTCCCCCTCACTCACCCATCACTTCCCCCTCACTTCTCCATCTCTTTCCTCTCACTCACCCATCACTTCCCTCCCTCCCCCTCCCTGTAAATTTCAAGTCGCTAGCTTCAAAAGCTAAAGATCTTTGTATAAAATATTTCATCCCTAATTTCACCCCTCTAAATCCACCCCTGTTAAAATAAAATTATAAGGATATTTTTTATTTAAATAGAAGTATTCCAAAACAAAATTACAAAACTGTAAGTTAAAAAATGAAGAAGATTCGTACGATCGATTTCATCCCTTTTCACACACTTAGGAATTAAATTTTAAAAACCCTTTTTTAGTACAACCTCTAGACATTTAGACAAACACACCCTCCAAATTTCAAGTCACTACGACCAGCAGTTTAGGCTGTGCGTTGTCTGTTAGTCAGTCAGTCAGTCAGGACAAAGCCTTATATAATATGTATGGGTGTATGGATGTATGGATTAGACGTATAGCCATCGGGGATCAAAGCATACAGGCTGCTAGGAATGCTAACACGTGATAGAGCCACATAAAGCTGACCGTGCGAAACATAACTAATACTTAGATCCACGCCCACAACTTTTAGTTGTGTCTGATCTTGGGCTTTATTAATTGTCATCGGGAAACAGAGGCTCACTGGAAACTGGACTCATTTAAAACTAAACGGAAGATTGTTTAGAATGAGAGGAATCCGAAAAATAAAAACGCTATTAGCTATTGCGTAACCTGATAACTAGTCTCTGTTTCTATCAGAAAATGTTCGACGTGATTCTTTAAATTGGCATAACTTTTTTATTTATGAACCGATTGACATGAAACAAACACTAAATGTTAAGTGAAGCTTACCACAATGTATTTGTGAAATCCATATCTAAATCAGATAAGCCGTTTCTGAGATTAGCGTGAACAAACGCACAGACAAACAGACAAACAGACAAACAGACAAAAATTGTAACAATCATTGTTTTGGGTTCTATTTGCGTTGATAAAGGCCCCAGTAATTTTTTTTCTCATATATCTTCCATGTACAGACAGCGATCGGTTACATTTCTATTATATCTATAGATTTTATTATTCTACGAGACATTCCTCCGTTCTTAATGTATTGTAAAGTAGTAAAGTTAACTGCAAAAGCGGTCTTGCTACGAATAATGTAAAGGACTTGAGGATTTCATAATATCCATCGCTCTCTGAGTGACTTTGAGCCTTCTGACAAGACCCATAGTTGGCGACTACGTCTCTGCTCCGCATCACAGGCAACACTCACTGGTCTAAGACCTTAGTCTTGAGACCCCGAGTATATATATCTTGATTTAAAACGTTTTACGTATGTTGGCTTGTAATAAAAAAATTGCTTGAAAAATTTGGAGAACCGGAATAATTTGACCTACTAAAACAGCCTTATTCGTAGGAAAATCGAACTTAGATTCTTTAGTCAATACTTTATGAACTAAAACTAAAAAATAATAAATAATAACAATAAACAATGTACGCCATAAAATTATAGACGATGTAAAAATTTTACCAGGGCTACTGTAATTAGTTAGATAATGTATCAATTTATCTAGATAGTAAATACAATACAAAAATGTAATATCGCCGAGTACCTGCTAGGACTAGATGTATTCTAGCACAGTCTTATTATTACTTACAGTCAGCCGACTGATGTAATTTCCTTTAGTCAAAGAAAAATCATTCGAATGAAGAATAAATTCTTTCATTCGTTATTCGATTAATGAATAAAAATCATACAAGGAATTAGGTATTGTATATTTACTATTATTAAAATTAAATAATGCAAGGAATTAGGTAAATATTGTATATTTTCCGCGCAAATGTGTTGTAGTGTGGATTTGGGACACTTGCGTGAACAGACACTTGTGCGGTATTTTGCTGTTATTAAACCGATTTCAAATTCGTTAACTGAGTATCCCAGCGATGACCAAACACAATCTTAAGTCAAATTTAATAAAAGCAGCCACCATATTGAATTTTGCTGATAATGGACCGATTTCCTTCAAAATCGACATCTGAGTGTCCCAGCGATCACCGAACACGAATCTTAAGTCAAATTTAATTAAAGAATATTAAATTTGACTTAAGATTCGTGTTTGGTCATCGCTGGGATAGGTACCCAGATGTCGATTTTGAAAGAAATATGTACAAAACAGCAAAGTTTCGCGCAAATGTCTGTTCGCGCAAAAGTCTTTCGCGCAAGTGCCTTTCACGCAGATGTCTATTCGCGCAAGTGGATTCGCGCAAGTGTCCTGATACCTTGTAGTGTTAGTACGATATTTATACTTCTTATGTAAATAATATATGTAACGAACGCTATGGCTCGCATGGCTTTTTAAAGGGATGTTGTTAGATGTTGGATGTGACAGTAAAAATTGATGTACTAGATGTATAATACGATTGTTACTACTTATCTGTAAAAGCACTTTGTCAAAATTCACACTTAAAATTAAGTGTTACTCAGAAATGGCAAAATCGATTTTTCGAAAGTTTCTGCATCGATTCTACATGTATATTCGCATGAGAATTCACTATATATTATAGTAAAATTTAACAACAGAACTCTAAAAACATCTAAAAATAAAATAAGTAGAAAATATTTATTGGTTACGCATTTATAATTTTGTATATTAAGTATATGAGTATAATTTTGTATATTACGTATATGAGTACATATATATCTTCGTTATTTCTAATTAAAAGTTATGTAAAATATTTAAGTAGTTTTTGTTGTGACAACCCTGACCCTTTACTGAGTTTCTGTGTGTAGGTATACGCATTGGCGGCATGTAATCAACAACAAAGTAGTCGGACTACTAACTGGTAGGTGCATTATAATACTGTACCGCGGGTGACTTGGACTCTAGTCTCGTTGCCGGTGGTAATCATATTTTTATATTTTCAAATGTGTATCTTTGTTTTTTTATGTACCTATTTAAAAATGTAATTAATATGAAATAATGTGAATAAAGAGAATAATGATAATACTGTCCACAATAGGTATAATTCCCAAGCATCTTTATCGTAGCATTAAATTAATAGACTTAAAAGAAAATCTTTATAGAACTCTCCAAAAAGTAGCCGTCTTAAACACATGTAGAATGGTAAGAAAACTAATGCAAATAGAAGAAACCGAACCCACAACATTACACACAACATCGACATCTTAAATCACCACACACTGCATTTACTTGGCTGGTGCCCGTAAATTTTATGTAGGTAGTTAAAACCAGCTTGACAGCGAAAAAAAAGAAAGAAAATAATAAAAATAATAATAACAAATTATGTAATGCATTTGCTTCTATTGCCAATGAATAATTTGTATTATCGTTTTCTAACTATTCTTATAAATGACTTGTATTGTTTAACTTACTATAATATCATTTTTATTGATTAAAATTTGCTTTTTTTTGTTTTCAATTTCAAATATTATGTATCAACGCCGTCAATTAAATTTTATGTATCTATTGCATGTATAATGCCTTTAGTGGCACTATTTATTGTCCAAATTATAATTTGTAATCTGCGGATAACGTAGTGGGCTATATTATTGTTAACTATGTCATGTGTCTTTATATTGTCTTTGTAAACACTTTATATTGTAGCTGTTTATTGTCCCTTAATAAATAAAATAAAATAAATAATTTTAGGTCGTCAATATTTAGCTCTGTTAGTCTGCTAGAATATTCTTTCCATTTGCACATTCAATTGTTACTTCGTATTACCTTTCTTTTAATTATAAAGGCTTTTATGTGAAAGCTCTGTAAAGGAAAATGTTGTAGGTGGGTATAATCGATAAATAAATAAATAAACATTGGTTGCCTTAATATTTTCTAAACATTAATTTAAACAATTTCCCACGTATTTGTTCATGATGGTACATTTATTCTTGAAGAAGTCCTATCGCAATCTCGACACTGCAGCGCATGTTTCAAACTGATTTATAGTCACATAAACATCCATAAAGTAGTGACCGGCTGCTACCTAATCGATCACGACGACCCAATGACCCAATTTCTTATGAGTGCATTTTAGTAAGAAGTAGATAAAGTTATGGGTACGTTCATACTCGTAACTATATTCAAAGCCGTTTCATTTTCTTCATAGAATATCTCTTTTATTAACCTAGTTTTATTTATAGATTATAGGTATATACTATGCCTAATTGATGAAGAAACGTAGTTCCTAGGTAATGTTTTGTACTTTATTCGCGTGGTATGTTGAAAAAAAGGAACTTGTAAATGAAAATTTTCAACTGTGGGCTTAATTGATCACTTTTATCTACACTATTATATATGGCGGAAGAGTTTGTTTGTTTGAACGCGCTAATCTCTTGAACTACCAGTCGGATTTGGAAAATTCTTTTTGCGTATGATAGCCGAGTTCTGGAAGAAGGTTATAGGCTATGTAACATCACGCTACTGGCGAGCAGAGCAGTAAGTTAAAATGCGGGTGAAACCGCGCCGCGAAAAGCTAGTGTGTAGATTATAAAATTATTAGGTTTATAATCGAGGAGTTAAAAGGTGGTGCAATAAGCCAAAAATACTAGTGATGGTGTTTAGGCTACGGTGTCTGCTTACTATCAGGCGGAGCGCCACCACACTCAATATTATGGATGATTTGTAATGCTGATAACTGCGGTTTAGGTGGAAAATAAAAACAGTAATACATTTTTATGCAACGATTTTAATTTTCCTTTATATTGATACAATTTCGTAGCTTCTAAGGTTCGGATTCGTATCCATAGGTACATTTTCAGTTACAAGTAGGCAATATGTAATTAAAAAAATACCTATCTATTAAAATACAGTAATGGCTATATAAAATACAAATACACAGATAGTTAAGTATGTTACGTCTCTACAGATAGACAATATTCTGAGCAATTTTTAAAAAACGGCACATAATTATACCAAGTAGAATGTGTTACAAGGCCTGTTGTACACAATACAATGCTTATAACTAGTACAAAGTAATAACTTTCAGAAAAGTGTTTAAACATCTTTCCAGAGATTTCAACGTTAACGCTAAAAAAAGCTTTTCCTAATAACATGTATTCCAGGCCTAAAAATAGTTTACTTTTTAAATTATTTAAATTGCAACCATATAAAAGTAAGAAGGATAAACAGAACATCAGAAGTAGAGAACCTTATCTGTAATTTACAATTATTTTTAGTAACTTTAACATCAACTAGTAATACTTTACACAACATTACAAACTAATTTAAATGATTGGATATTTAACATAGGGAAGTAATTTGACGTTACTTTTAACAGATATGTACTTTGAAAGATACTTTACTTATTCAAATCTTAAAAAGTGATTTATAATGTAGACAATGTTGGGATGTGAGGCAATGTGGGTATAAAACATTTTCAAATGCTGTGGACAAAAGCAATTCTACTTTATTTTAAAGAAGAAAATAGTTAGTTAAAGGAATAACAAAGTATACATTTTTTTTGTGTTTTTATCGGTCTTAAAGACCAATTGCACATTATAAATGTTAGATAAGAAGCAGTAAAGCTAAAATATCACGAATCCTCTGCATCCCGAGAGAATCTTTACCCTTACAGATTAATAGATACAAACTATGTGTAAGTTTTTGCTTTGCAAAGTTTGTTTATGGTATTGTCCGCATAGACCGTTGATAAGTTAAACTTAAACAATGAATTAGCACCCGAGAGAAAATACAATGTTTACCTGATAGGCCAATAAAACTTTGTATACAAAAGCAATATAAACAAAATTTCATGTAACACATAATTGTGTAAGTCATATTTTATTCAGCAACAATGTTTGCTGGCTAAGCCATTCGAAGAAGAGTATGATAACTATTACGCGCTTGTGTAGTTTATTACTGAAAAATTAAAAATTAGTTGTCATCATTTTTTACTCTTAAGATTTTTATTGACTTCTATCTAAATAATTATAAGTCTTAGATACTCAGTACCTACACATAAATATTTACAAATAGCACACATTGTGCATATTAGCTGCCAATTGAAGGAGCAACATTTTTATTAATATACTATCATGCATTATTCAGTCAACAACTCATTTTGTTTAATGGAGATTATAGTCACATTTTGTACCATCATTTACACCCGTATTCCACACACTTAACATACCTACCACTAGTTCTGTACCGAAACTAAGTATTATAGAGATAGAAAAGGATCTTCTAAACTTTTTTTTGTAGTAATAATCATTGACACAAATTACTTATTATTATTCAAAGTGGACGACAAAACCTTATAAAATGGATACATTTATACGCGTGACAATTTTTTTGTTGTTTTGATTACTGTTGACGCGACTGTCCCGTAATGTCGCCGCTGCATAACTATTTAATCTACATATTACTCAGTCTCATATTGTTGGCGATAATCCGACGAATCAATTTATGTGGCAATGCGGTGTTTTAGGCCTCGAAGTTCTACGACTAGATCGGAGTCGTCTGCTACGAAACGCTTCTCAATCCTTCGTCCTTTCGCGGAATCCTGTTAACAAATTAAATAATGTAAGTACATTTAGAAACCCACGCTTAGCAAAGGTAAATGTTTAATTATGCTCGTATAAAGCGATCTTTAGGTGATGGTAGCACTTATACTCACTCGGCGCCGATTGACCCGGCCTCGGGGCCCACTGTGTCACCCGCCACCCCCAACCCTGCCGCGCTATTTTTAGACATCGGGGTTTCCACAGTCAAGTCAGTAGTTCCAAAATAATGGACAATGAATTTTTTGCAAGATGTGGCACATTTACTATTTGTATAAATCTGATATTTACTCAAAAAACTATAGTTTAAAATAAAGTTAATTGTGATTTAACAAATCGATATGACTGAAAAAATATCTGCCCAGATTGAAGCCCTAATGTACATGTCATGACTTAGAAGATGATAATAAAAAATATTTTTACTTACTTGCGAGTGTTTTTGATCTGATTTCTCCACAAAGTACTTCGTAATGGTATCGTAGAATGCATTGTTGTTGTTTCGCTTGATATGACTGTTCTGGTGTCCATGTGAGAATGTGTTCTTCGCAGGTCTGGGCATCACGACTTCCTTATCACCAAATTTAGGTGTGACTGTTTCAGTAACAGGGGTGGCCGTTGTTAACTTAACACTTCTCTTATTGCCATACCAATTGATAAATCCATCATCAGATGCGTAATCATCTTCATCGTAGCGAGGTACAGTTTTCGGTACATGATAGAGAGGTTGTCCCGCTAAGGCCTTCAGCTCCCGGACGTCCTCGTCCTCGACATCGCGCTCGCGTTCTTCGTAATCAACAGGCGGGAAAGCTGCGCGAGCATTCTCGCGGCGCCGTTGTGCGTCTTGAGCCATTTGAGTCAGAATCAAGTTGTCGAGGAAAGCTGCACTGACGTCATCGACATCATTGGATTGCCAGCGGGGCGTAGTGTCACTCTCGAACCAAGTTTCTTGTCCGATAGGTAGAGCCGCTAACCTCTCTTCCTGCCTCTTAGGTGCCTCATTTTCAACGAAGTGGCTATACGGGTCGTAGAAATATGGATAAGGAACTTGACCGTGCACTTCAGGTACATTCATCGCCGGGGCATCATAGAAGTACTGAATTTTTGGTGCATAATAGTATTCGTCGTCCGGATACTCTCTTGATGCTTGTGGGTACATAGGCCATCCTTGCATCGGGTAGGCCTTTGCTTGTGCTACTAAGTAGCCAAGTAAGACTGATAGCAACCTAAAACAATAACAATCACACTTTTAATATTTATATTAAATATTTTATAAAGTTAGTACTGTTTGTTTAAAAAATGTTAAAATTAATTAAAAATTATAACCAAATATAAAACTGCATTCTAAATTAAAGTGCATCTTTTAATAACCTCTAATTAATTTGGAGGCCTACCTTAAGCTCGACAGCCGCATGTTGCACATGATCACTGTTACTCCAAGTAGGGTCGAGACACGACTACACGTAGGCGGGCGGGCCGGGCGGCTTTATAAGCTGTCGCCCACGCGCGCCGCCCACACGTTCTCAATGAAACAGCGCCCCTCACCGCACCCTACTCCTTCTCATCCCGACATCCCGTTTCTCCCCATATACCCTCAACTCGCAGCATTTTGTATCGATCGTGCCCACAGATTATTCATCTTGCTAAACTACGGCACTGTTTTTATTCACGACAAACTGTTGACAATCGAGGACTATTTGCTCCATTAAATATAGTTAGTATACATGAAATCTAGATGTTGAAAATTAAAACATATTGCCATAAAAAGCAGCGTAGGGTGACGCTTGCCTACCGATGTTAGTGGAACAAAGCGTTACCTACACATAGATAGATTGAAGAAGTTTTATGCAGACGTATATCGAAGTGCCGACTTAAATTTAGAATGGGACCCTTAAAGACGGAAATAGAATAGATAAAATACGGTAGGCCAGTTTGTAGACCTTTCTCTATTGGAAGGTTAATAACTTGAGGTTTAGGTATGAATTTTCGACAATTTCAACATGATGCTACCAAAATTATAATTGTTGCTTTCGTTTGTTCTTAGAAATGAGTCAAGCGTAAATACTCGTAAATAGTGGGTAATGACTCATATTTCAACAGAAAACCTTTCCTTTATTACATTATGTAAATTTTTATGCCAATTTGTATTTATTAATTTTAATAACATACCGAGTTAAAAATATAACTCATGCCAATACAAAAGAACACGTAGTACTTTCGTAGCATTTCCGTAGCACATTCATTCATTCTTTGGTGTCTCGAGTGAGGGCAATTAACTGGAAAAATTCCTATGGCCTTAGTTGTGGCAAAGTGTAGTGCTCTGTAGTGGAAAAGTAGCTTAAAGTGAAGGTAATGTCCTTACGTCAAAGTCGCGACTACGTGTCATGTTACTGGAAGAACATTGTCGTCCCTATATGTACGGGCTTACCTTACAAGGTCTCGCTTAATATATTTTATATTATTTATTCTATACAATGATTGACTGTCTCTTGTCACTATTTTTATGTGCATGTGTGAAAGATTTTAAACTACATGGAGACCTTTTCGTAATTTATTCATGCCATACCAATGTCAATAACTATCACCGGGAGTGGTTTAAGTAGTCCCCAGACTTCTGATTTTAATTTCGAATATATATGTTGCTAAAAGACGGCATGACACCAATGTGGTTAGAAAGATAATAATATGTGATGGTAATACGGTCCTAGACTGTTTATTCATAAGAGTGTTTATTATAGGCGAAGTTCGCAATGACTCGTCCCTGCGTCATTCTCGTGAGTGGACGCTAATTGCGTGACTGGCCGGTCTCGGCATGAGTTTCATTGGTTAGTTCTAGTTAATCATATATTAGGAATATACAAATACGATTACATCGTTCAGTCAGTCTGTTAGACATAAACCTCTCTTAAAATAAGGGGATTGCCAAAGCCACTACCTACGTTCAGCAGACGGATTAGTGAACAAAGAAAGGTGATATATATCACGCACGTTACCGACGTTGTCGCTTCTTAAGACACTCACGGGAGTATTTGAAGACCACACGGCCAGCGCAGTGATAACGTACGACTTACAACACTATCATTATTTTATTTGCGGGTCCAGAGACTCTTCTCATACAGAGAAGGCATTGATCAGTATGCTTTATATGTAGTCCAATTTTCTTAAAAACGACGTCGACTTTCAAAGTACAAATGAATTTAGCAATTTTACACGAGTTTCAGCGAATCGGGTGGATTCACCGAAACTCTTGTAAAATTATTAAATTCAACTAGCTTGTTATTGTTTCACCCGGGTCTTTGCTTACTGCTCTGCTCTCGTCGCCAGTAGCGTGATGTTACATAACCTATAACCTTCCTCGAGAACTGGCCTATCATACGCAAAAAGAATTTTTAAATCCGACTGGTAGTTCCAGAGATTAGCGCGTTCAAACAAACAAACATTTCCGCTGTGTATATAGTTAATGTTAACTTAAATCTATCTTATGACAGCTATTCGACACTTTCCATGTGGGTGTCGTACGATAATCTGACATCGTATAGACTAGCTAGAACATTATGTTATCTAAGTAGGTATTTTATTTCAATCTGAAGCATTGCCATAAAAGTAGTAGAGGCCGGCGTAATTGTTTAAAGGCATTAAAAAACGCAAGAGAGAAGACTATCAGTTTTTACAATTATTTTGCAGTAACAGTTAACAATAATAATTAAGGTAGAGATTAGTCTATTGTAGTATTTACATTTAGTTAACACTAGTAACTAATCACCTGCTCGTATCCCCAGTCAATGGTCGCATTTGGCGTATTGCTAGTACTATCGCGGTCGGTGAATCTCTTTAGTATTGTATTAAGAATCACTGGCGATATTTTCCGTTTTTGTTCTCAAAAGCGTTTATATTTGGCACCGTATAATAAAGTTAGTAATTATTAAATAAATCTAAGAATTTATTTTATATTAAAGTAGCTGTTAACCGCGACTTTGTTCGCGTGAATATTCAAATGTGTGCATGTATGAGAATATTGTCTGCCTGATCTTATGGCAATCGTACATTGTATCAGTAATAAATATCAGTATAACCCGTCTCTTTGGCGAATCCCACTAAAATCTATTTACCCGCTACCACTAAAACTAACGAAATTTCACACAAACTTGCGACTTCTATTTTCCCACTTCATAAGAGTGAATATTAAAAAATATATAATTATACTATTATATAAAGCGGAATTGTTTGTTTGAACGCGCTAAACTCTAAAACTAGGTACCAGACGGATTTAAAAATGCGAAATTATATTAAAAAATAATTTTGTTCAGTTCTTGAGGAAGGTTATAGGCTAAGTAACATCACGCTACTGGCGACGGAAGCAGAGCAGTAAGCAAAGACGCGGGTGAAACCAGGGCCGCGGAAAGTTAGTCAGTCATACAAGTACACGTAAAACTAATTCTACGATAATGTACAAGATATCTTCAAACACCGAAATGATAATGATACCCTGTGACCCGGCTCGAAGGACCAAATCATTTAATTTTCTTTTATTTATGTGATAGGTGATAAATGTTGATAAAGGCAGGCAATTAGTGTCTATATGAAAAGAACAACACAACCTTCTGCGACCATCAAAACATAAATGTAAAAATGGTAGCCAAGGTTAATATTGCAATACTGTGGTTATTGACTTCTCCGACAAAAGACTTGAAATTTAAATGGGTTCCAAGTTCTGTAAACAATTTTGAAATTTATTTATAAGAACGTATTACATTCTAAGTAAATTTAAAACACAATTTCTAGTTATTTTTAGCTATACCAAATAAAGCAGAAGAGTTTATTTGTTTTTTTGTTTGAAGGCGCTAATCTCTGGAAGTACTAGTCGAATTTGACTAATTATTTTTGCGTTTGATAGCCCTGTTCTTCAGGAAGCAGGCTATGTACCATGACGCTACTGGCGACGGGAGCTAAGCAGTAACCAAAAATGTAACTTAACGCGGGTGAAAGCGCGCTGCGTGAAGATAGTTTAAAAATATCCTTTTAAATTAGAATAGTCAAATTATTTAGTAGTAAATAGTGAATGCATAAAATGCCTAAGCACTATAAAATGCCTCAGATCGAAACCCGTATCATACAAAATGCTTGATTAAACTAGATCGTCAAGCATTGAAAAATAAATGCGAAAATCTACATTCATAAGCGATTTTCTCGTTTATAAAAATGTCGATTTAACTGCGCTTAGAAAATGTATATAATAATTTTAGAGATAAAAGAAGATTTTGTTGTTTGAATTAGAGCTTTAACAAATTAGACCATATATCTTTAGGCAGTACAGCCGGCTGGCGTGCGTGGGCAGTTTGCTTCTTGGCACTATCAATTTCCAAAGTAAAAGGCGGTTAGCGCTTATTTTCATCGTCTAGGTGCTATTTTTTGGCCCTGCTTCATCATTTGCTGATACACACACACACACACACTGTTTAAAAAATCACACTCCAAAGAGTTTTTTAAACCATTTATGGTGCATAAGTAATTAATTGCCTTTATATAAATCTACACATATGAAATGTTTAATATAAAACTGGAAAGTACGGCGAAGGAAAATACTGTGAGAAATTGTGTCAAGGAAATTATCGTTTTCCAAGGATCAAAATGTCAGGTTGTTAATCATAAAATAAAGATAAAAATGGTAAACGGTTGTAATTAGTATTCTTTAGCGGTGTAGTCATTACTTAGAATCTTTGAATTTATCTTAATATATCTAAGACTTAAGAGGCTTCGCTTGGGTCATTAATTTTTTGAAAGCCTATCTTAGCGTACGCTTGCGATAAAATTAGCCTATGTTCCAAATTTAAGCTTTCGAAACTTAGTATTTTTTTATGTCCTGCTCATCAACACTTCAGAACGTCTGAACTCGGGGGGCTATTCTATTTCCCTTTACATCATAGTATATGATAGATATTCGATTCATTTTTAATCTTCGTAAATATGATCATATATTTCTATCCATCGCACCCAGCTAAAATGGTTACCTATTCGTCAACGCCGCAGCTTGCGGGCTCTCACTACCCTCTTTTCCATCCTCAACTCTCCTTTTTAACCGACTTCAAAAAGGAGGAGGTTATCAATTCGGGTCGTATGTTTTTTTTTTTTTTTTTGTATGTTTGTTACCTCATATCTCGGTCATTTATGAACCGATTAGAAAAATTTTTTTTTTATTTGAGAGGGTATACTTTGAAATTGGTCCCATTTTTTTATTATAAGAAATGGTTCAGTGGTTGTATGTTTGTTACAACAAAACTCGGTCATTTATAAACCAATTTGGAAAATTCTTCTTTTATTTGAAAGAGTATACTCCGAAATGGGGTCCCATGTTTTTTTATAAAGAATGGTTTAGTGGTTTGGCTTTAATTTTATATTTTGTAACAAAACGTATGCAAGAATTGAAGACGTGTAAAGCAACACGTCGATGTCTTTTGCGACGAATTTTCTGACATTGACATATCCATGCTACAAGTGCGAAGTGATTTTCAAAATTCATTTTTTGTTAGAAACGAAGTGGCCCTGGATGAGTGACCATTTGTGTCGTTTCATTTTCAGCGTCTTCATTCTTTAGAAGCAGTTAGACTATGGTTATCACTATAATTTGGTAGTCGTTAAGCCAAGCGATCGAGAAAGTGTTGACAAGGACCTTATATCTCTATTTACAATCTTACCTCTCGTCTCTACTTTCTTTCAAACGGCGCGGCGCTGTCTCATTTGCGCAGAACGTTTAGTAGGTCTATCCATATTGAATATATTTATACACAATTAATTCCCACTAAAAGTTTAAAAATAAAATAATTTTAGAAAAAAATGAAAACCGACTTCAAACAATACCTGCATGTTCAATCCTTAACTAAAAAGTAGAAAATAATATTTTAATTACTTCATAGCAAAGAACATTAAAGGGGAATCAACGCAATCCTTGATACCTATAATACTTTACTATTTATAGTTTTAATCAGTTATTTTGGAGTCGGTGTCAGCCAAGAAGGATCATAATGACCTTCATAAAAATAATCTACCTACTAGCAAAAATAACCTACTTGATTAATCTATTAATAATATGAATAAAAAATATAGATTTAATACAAGAAATCGAACGGAATCTGATAAGTGCGCGTCAAATTTTTTATGTATATCTGAACACAACTATCAATGATGTCTGCCTTCACGCGTATGACCGCGTTCGTGTAGTGCACTCAGGCATATCCTCCACGCGTGCCATTACCGCACCTTGCATTTCAAAAGTTTGTTGCAAAGCCAGAATTAAAGATCCTTCTTGGCTGGCACCGACTCCAAAATAACTGATTAAAACTATAAATAGTAAAGTATTATAGGTATCAAGGATTGCGTTGATTCCCCTTTAATGTTCTTTGCTATGAAGTAATTAAAATATTATTTTCTACTTTTTAGTTAAGGATTGAACATGCAGGTATTGTTTGAAGTCGGTTTTCATTTTTTTCTAAAATTATTTTATTCCCTGAACTATTTAAAGTCTTTTTTCCAATACTTGTCTTCTATTCATAATAAAAATCTTCGGTCTTCAAACAACCGCTTACTTGTCTGTCCCTCTCATACTACAGGTTTTATACACTCATCGTTCGTAGTCCAGGTTATTTTCCTCTGGAATGCACTTCCTCTTGAGGTCAGGTTGGCCACAAACCGATTTACATTTAAGCAGAAGGTTCGTTCTCTTCTGTTGGACGAATTATCGGTAATATCACGTTAACCTTATATATATATATATATCTATACATATAATAAAAATGTAACCGATCGCTGTCTGTACATGGAAGATATATGAGAAAAAATACTATTGGGACCTATATCAACGCAAATAGAACCCAAAACAATGATTTTTTAAATTTTTGTCTGTTTGTCTGTTTGTCTGTTTGTCTGTGCGTTTGTGCACGCTAATCTCAGAAACGGCTTATCCGATTTAAATATGGTTTTCACTAATATATTGTGGTAAGCTTCACTTAACATTTAGTGTTTGTTTCATGTCAATCGGTTCATAAATAAAAAAGTTATGCCAATTTAAAGAATCACATCGAACATTCGTTAATTTACTACGAAATCTTATAGAAGCAGATATTTTAACAGGTTGCGGAATAGCTGATAGTGTTTTTATTCCTCGGATTCCTGTCATTCTAAACAGTCTTTCATTTAGTTTTAAACGAGTCCAGTTTAAAGTGAGCCTATGTTTTGCGATGACTAATTAAAGTAATTAATTAATTAAGTAATTAAAGTAAAGGTAAGACACTAAAAGTTGTGGGTGTGGATCTAAGTATTAGCTGTTTTTCGGTCAGCTTTATGTGGCTCTATCACGTGTTAGCATTACTAGCAGCCTGTATGCTTTGATCCCTGATGGCTATACGTCTAATCCATACATCCATACATATTATAAAAGGCTTTGTCCTGACTGACAGACAACGTAAAGCCTAAACTGCTGGTCGTAGCGACTTGAAATTTGGAGGGTGTGTTTGTCTTTATGTCTAGAAGTGTACAAAGAAAGGGTTATTAAAAATTCAACCCTTAAGTGTATGAAAAGGGATGAAATCGATTGTATGAAACGTCTTCATTTTTTAAGTTACAGCTTTGAATAAAAAATACGCTCATAATTTTTTTTTATTGGGGTGGATTTATAGGAGTGAAATAAGGGATGAAATATTGTATGGAAAGATCTTTGCTTTTGAAGTTGGCGACTTGAAATTTGGAGGGAGGGGGAAGGGAGGGGGAGGAAGAGGAAAGGAAGGGAGAAGTGAGGGGAAAGTGCGGGGGTAGTGAGGGAAAAGTCAGGGGAAAGGGAGGGGAAAGTCAGGGGGAAATCGACTGCCTCTGTATTTCGGTGGTACTGTGTATCGACTGTGAGGTCGCGGGTTCGATTCCCGCTCATTTGTTTGTAGCATGAACATGTCTATTTGCATTGGTCTGGGTGTTTATACTGGGTGGCGCAAAAGTAAAGACCCTATTTGGTTCAGCTATAACATTTTTTCTAAATTAGAAAACTAGATTTAGATTTTTTTAAATGTATATTTGTGCCATTAAATTTCGTACCATTAGGATTTAAAGATGATGTCTTTTAAATGGTGACCTCCAGAGTTGATACACATTTGAGCCCTATTTATGACATTTTGCATAACTTGCCGTAACACTTCCTGCGATATGTTCGTTATTTCTTGACGAATGTTTTCTTTTAGAGCTGCGAGAGTCTGTGGCTTGTTCACATACACCCGAGATTTCAAAAAACCCCAAAGAAAGAAGTCTGGACTGGTCAGATCGGGTGATCTTGCAGGCCAAGGCAAATCGCCAAAACGAGAGATAACTCGGCCTGGAAAAGCGTCCCTCACTAAGTCCATAGTGTCGCGCGCTGTGTGTGCCGTAGCGCCGTCTTGTTGAAACCAGATGTGCTCCAGCCCCAATTCGTCCAAACTGGGTATCAAAAACTCACGTAACATGGTTCTGTAGCGTTCTCCAGTGACAGTAATCGCATTGCCTCCAGCGTCTTCGAAAAAATAGGGTCCGATCACTCTGTCAACACAGATGCCACACCATACAGTAACTTTTAGTGGGTGTAGAGGTGTTTCTTGAATAATGCGCGGATTATCAGTGCCCCAGAACCGAGTATTCTGCTTATTGACATGCCCTGAGAGATGGAAATGCGCTTCGTCACTCATAACCAATTTTGAAGGAAAATCATCCTCTTCATAGGGCTCAAATGTGTATCAACTCTGGAGGTCACCATTTAAAAGACATCATCTTTAAATCCTAATGGTACGAAATTTAATGGCACAAATATACATTTAAAAAAATCTAAATCTAGTTTTCTAATTTAGAAAAAATGTTATAGCTGAACCAAATAGGGTCTTTACTTTTGCGCCACCCGTTATGTATAATATGTATCTATTTACAAAAATAAAAGTATTTAAGTATGTTTATCCGTATTCTAGAACCCATAATACAAGCATATAATATGCTTACTTTGGGTCTAGATGGCGTTGACCTCGCAGCATGTGTGGGACCAGCTGAGTATCCGCGGAGTCATTGTGTGGGTGGTGTGGGTCAACCCGCCGGCCAGGGAGACCCGTATAAACGGTGGTGCCGCTGGCCGCCCGCGGCATTGTACAAGGGCCCAATTAGACCTAACCAAAAAAAAAACAGACTGCCCCACCAGGTTGCGCATAATCTCGGAGTGGTTCGTCGTGCAGGTTGGTGACCGGATAGTGGGACCCGGCGACCATTTTCGAGACGGTACGGCGGCCTTTTGCGAGCAGTCCGTATCATGGAAGCCCGGAGGCCTAAGACCCTTGAGCCTTTACAGCTGCGAAGAGACATCGCCTCCTCAACGGCCGTCTTCTATCGCCTTTACCACGGAGAGTCTTCTCAACAGCTCTTTAAATTAATTCTACCCTCTCCCTTTTTATCCAGAACGACACGTGCGGGACTGAAGTGCTACCCTTTCACAGTGCAATCTAAAGGGTCTCGAACCAAACGGTTCAGCACTTTATACTTTTGTCGCTCAATTAAAGCCTGGAACTCTTTACCAGCGCATGTGTTCCCACCTAACTTTCATCCTGGGACTTTTAAGCGAGGCGTGAAGAAGCATCTCACTAAGCCGCCATAGTAGAGGCCACCATACCAGTAGTTTGGCTTTTGGAATGGTGTCCACTACTTCTGAATTCCACTGACTGCTTACCATCAGCCAGAGTAGAGGCACTTTGGCAGGCTAATATAAAAAAAAAAACTTATAGCGTTTTTATTCCTCGGATTCCTTTCATTCCAAACAATTTCCCGTTTAGTTTTAAACGAGTTCAGTTTCCAGTGAGCCTATGTTTCGCGATGACAATTAATGAGTGTGGATCTAAATATTAACTGTTTTTCGCGTGGTCAGCTTTATGTGGATTTGCCACGTGTAAGTAATCCTAGCAGCCTGTATGGCTTTGATCCGCGATGGCTATACGTCTAATATCGTAGATAGAGAAGCATTTACTGTAAAGATTTTTCTTATTCACCTAAACGAAGATGTTTATAATTCAAATCAAACCAAAAGATATATTCAAAAAATGCTGCCCAAAATCACTATTCCACGCGGACGAAGTCGCGGGCACAGCTAGTATATATATATATATATATATCTATACATATAATAAAAATGTAACCGATCGCTGTCTGTACATGGAAGATATATGAGAAAAAAAATTATTGGGGCCTTTATCAACGCATATAGAACCCAAAACAATGATTGTTACAATTTTTGTCTGTTTGTCTGTTAGTCTGTTTGTCTGTTTGTCTGTGCGTTTGTTCACGCTAATCTCAGAAACGGCTTATCCGATTTAGATATGGTTTTCACTAATACATTGTGGTAAGCTTATTATTTAGTGTTTGTTTCATGTCAATCGGTTCATAAATAAAAAAGTTATGCCAATTTAAAGAATCACAGAACATTTGTTAATTTACTACGAAATCTGATAGAAACAGAGACTTTAACAGGTTACGGAATAGCTGATAGCGTTTTTATTTTTCGGATTCCGCTCATTCTAAACAATCTTCCGTTTAGTTTTAAATGAGTCCAGTTTCCAGTGAGCCTATGTTTCGCGATGACAATTAATAAGGCCCAAGGTCAGGCACAACTAAAAGTTGTGGGCATGGATCTAAGTATTAGCTGTTTTTCGCACGGTCAGCTTTATGTGGCTCATCACGTGTTAGCATTCCAAGCAGCCTGTATGCTTTGATCCCCGATGGCTATACGTCTAATCCATACATCCATACACCCATACATATTATATAAGGCTTTGTCCTGACTGACTGACTGACTAACAGACAACGCACAGCCTAAACTGCTGGTCGTAGCGACTTGAAATTTGGAGGGTGTGTTTGTCTAAATGTCTAGAGGTTGTACTAAAAAAGGGTTTTTTAAAATTTAATTCCTAAGTGTGTGAAAAGGGATGAAATTGATTATATGAATCTTCTTCATTTTTTAACTTACAGTTTTGAAATTTTATTTTGGAATACTTCTATTTAAATAAAAAATATCCTTATAATTTTATTTTAACAGGGATGGATTTAGAGGGGTGAAATTAGGGATGAAATATTCTATACAAAGATCTTTAGCTTCTGAAGCTAGCGACTCGAAATTTACAGAGAGGGGGAGGGAGGGAAAGGAGGGAGGAAAAGGAGGAACTGAGGAGAAGGGGAAGTGAGAGGAAAGTGATGGGGAAGTGAGGGGAAAGCCAGGGAGAAGTGAGGGGAAAGTGAGAGGAAAGTGACGGAGAAGTAACGGGGAAGTGAGGGGAAGTGAGGGGAAAGTGACGGAGAAGTAACGGGGAAGTGAGGGGAAGTGAGGGAGAAGTGAGGGGAAAGTGAGGGAGAGTGAGGGGGAGATAAAAAATAGTATGAAAAACAGTATTTAAACAATATAAAAATGTCTATTGGAAAAACGACATTCACGCGAGCGAAGCCCAAAAGGTGATGAAACAAGTGCTAGGAATCTCAAACTTTGCATTGTCATTCCTATTAGAATATAGG
This sequence comes from Parascotia fuliginaria, assembly GCA_963082885.1. NCBI lineage: Eukaryota > Metazoa > Arthropoda > Insecta > Lepidoptera > Erebidae > Parascotia > Parascotia fuliginaria. The sequence goes on along the minus strand of OY720177.1, from coordinate 9,626,837 downwards.
TGCTCACTTAGACTATAGTTTTTATAGTAGGATTACCAAATTACTAGAAAATACTCATTTTTTAATATTCAGAAACCACCCTTATTAAATGGGCAAATAAGAGTCGCAAGTTTGTGTGAAAGTGGTTTGTCAGTTTTAGCGGTAGCGGGTTTAAACTGGATTCGCCATAGAGACTGATAATACTGATACAATGTACGATTGCCATAAAATCAGGCACGCAATATTCTCATAGAGGCACCCATCGGAATTTTCACGCGAACGAAGTCGCGGGCAACAGCTAGTATATATATATATATATATATATATATTTGTATATACGTAATATGTAATTTATATACTTATGTATATGTATTATTAGCAGTATATTTTATGTATTATATTATTTAGTTTGTATAAATTATTTATATTATTTAGCGTATTGTATTTAAATATACCTTCATGGTTCCTTTAATGTTTCGTATAACTAAACCTTATCTTTCTTTTTATCTTATAACTTCTATGCACCTACTTCGTTCATCTCTGCATCACCTTGGTTGACTGGTAGAAAATGCCTATGGCATTAAGTCCGCCTGTGTACGCATGTGCATTAAGTTCTTAAATAAATAAATAAATAAATATATGGTCTCGCAGGTATAATAGTCAGCTTTGTCGTCTTCTGAGTGACTTTTTTTGAGAACAATATCACCTCATCATTACATTTCTGTGTCCGCTATGTGGCATTATGCCCTCGAGCAAATTAGTATAGCTACCAAATGAATTAAAATTATGTCCTGCGTGTACGCTTTATTTAAAAAAATTACAAATTAATTAAGATTTTACATATTTTTTAATGCGTATGATAACCCAGTTCTCGAGCAAGCATATAGGCTATGTAACATCACGCTCCTGGCGACGGGAGTAGAGCAGTAAGCAAGAAGCATTAAGCAACCAAGAGCGGAATGCACTAGCATACCGCAGGTCTTTAATGCACTAGTACTGAACCTTTTCCGAATAACCCACAATATAAAAGTGAAAACCGCATATAATCCATTAGATGGTTATCAAGATTAGCGCGTTTAAACAGACAAACGCTTTCTAGCGACTTCTATTATTCCATGTAGTTGTAGCTGTAGATAATGCCTAATTTTAGTCAAAAGAGTCGATAGCTTTAAAAATAAAAGACATACAAACTTATAACCCCTATTTCACCCCTTTGTAAGGATTGTTTAGAAAAATAATTAACTAAATTTAAATTTCTTGACATGATAAATATTTTCTAGCAATTTAGAAACCTCACTATGAAAACTATAGAAGTTTCATACAAACTTTGCAACCCCTTTTTACCCCTTATGAGATGAATTTTCGCCTACGTCCTCCATGCAAAATTTGAGACTCCTAGCACTTGTAGTCTCTGAGATTTCGTGATGAGTGAGTGAGTGAGTGACCTTTCGTTTTTATATATAAAGATAGCTGAATATATACAACGCGTACAAGATATTGAATATCTATGTTTTATAGTACAATGGTACAAGTATATATAATAGTGACAGATTTACTTTTAACTATCGGCGGTCGTATTGATGGTAACTGATAATGGTTACAGCCGTTATTGACATTCTGCAGTCTGCAGCTGTCTTGTAACTCTCGCGAAATGCTGCTGAAGGTAATTCAGAGCCCACATTTTCCTAGACAAACAATGTGCTGGATAGGCCTCTCCAAATTTGCGCCTTAGCTTAGACCATTCATCATAATTATATTCGCTACCTTTCCAGGTCTTCTGTCCACCTGGCTGGAGGTCTTCCTACAATCTAACACATGTTAAAGCATTTAGCTTTCTTAACCTGCGAGCTATGTAGACTTATGCGTCAACTTTGACTGCACCGTTGGTCTAGTGATTAGTGTAACTGACTGCGACGCCGGGTGTCGTGGGTTCGATGCCCGCGGAAGGCAAATATTTGTGTGATGTACATTTGTATTTGTCTTCAGTTTGGGTGTTTTCTATGTATTATAAGTATGTATTTACAAAAAAAAAGTATGTATATGTATTATATTTCAGTTATCTAGTACCCATAACACAAGCTCTGCTTAGCTTGGGACTAGACGACAGTGTGTGATAGTGTCCACATATTATAATTTTTTTTTTTAACTCGCCACTTTACAACGTAGGTGACCCTAGTTTTATGTAAGACAATACTGGAAACGAATTATGTTGAACGAGGCTGTTACTTGCTAGAGCCGATGGGCTTGGCAGTCTAAACTCTTTAATAGAGAAATTGAGAGAGAACTGTAGTTATAATATCAGTGTCATATTAGTACTGTATTTAGTGAATGGTGGCTTGTAGAGCTTCTAACTGTTGTTTAAGAAACAATTGGTACTTACCTTCCGCTGCAAATATTACTTATTCTTGATGATAGAAGCGGTTTATCACCAAGAGTAGGTATGGCCACTTGTGCTTATTCTTCACAAACTATCTATAAGTATCACTAACTATCTTTAAGTTTAAGTAGCCAAATATAATGCTAGCTAAGAAACTGGAGTTTTATTGAACTTATACTTATTCCAGTTTATGCATTTTGCATTTCGTCGGCTACCATTTTTTATATGAATCTATATAAAACAATCTCTAATCTTTATATGATAAGATATATTTCAGCTTCACTAATTACCAATACTGCCATAGCTACTCGCGTAGGTGTAGTTTGTATGCAGCATTTCCCACGCAATCAGGTAAATATAGTTAAAAGCAAGTATAGTTCCTATTTCAGTGGAAATATTGAAAGGTTAAAGGTCGCGCTTCAGTTAGGTAACATTATTATGTATGTGTGCGTGTACTATTTGGTTTTGCAATCCATAGAGTTGGCGTCGTGTTCTCACGGGTGGTTCGTGGTTCCATGGGGTAGGTCGGGAGGGGGAAATATCGGGTGAAATTCGGTGCAGTCAAAGCGCATCGTCAGGTTCGGGTGCGGAAGTCGTCACAAACAAGGGGTCGTTGCCCGGCTGGCGCCTTCTAGACGTTCATCAGTCGATATGTAACAACTGCCTCGTGTACACGAAACCTGTAAAAATGCCAATTAGAAAACAACTTTGAACAACCTCTGGACAAAAAGAATTTTGTTCGTCTTCTTAAACTTTGCTACTGTATTGTTGTAATTTTGAAGTTCTCGTGTAATTATATTTTTTAAATTTCTTACTAAGTAATTCAATTTAGTTTAAAACTCGTTTTATAAATGGAATTCAAGTGTAACTGTTCTACCTATAACGTTATCAGTGGCGCAGTGGGAGTGAGTACGACTGCTATACAAAATGTCGTGTGCTCGTTACCAATATGTGACAAACACGCGAGACACAGGTCTCTCTCTCTAGTGCGAAAGCAACAATATATGCATTATGAATGGCATTATGACAGTTATACCAAACTTTTCAATATTAAGTTTCAAGTTAATTTATTATTGTGTAGATGATACGAGTAAAATATTGTATTCTTTTGTAGAAGGAAAACGGCAGATTATAACTGATTTAGAAGTACATGCAATGTTTATCGTACAACAAATATTTATATCAAGAAAGTGTAAAAAGTATAAAATAGTAAAGAATTTTTATTTGAAAGCAACATAGTTACAAATTATCTGTTACAATTTATATTGAAGTGAAATAATGTTCGTTTTCACGTTCATAAATGTTAAATCATTTATTTCAATTGCATAGATGGTTAAGAGTTTAAAAAATAAGAGTTCCAGTATATACTGGAACTCTGGTTTACACTGAATTGGAAGAAAAATACATTTTGAATTAAAGGGGAACTTTTGAATGCCATATGCAACGAACAAGAAAAGTAGGTAGTTAATTTAAAAAATATTTAAAAACAGAGAAGCTTGAAGAAATTGTTATTGGCAAAATTAATTGATTAATCAATCTCGATTTTAGTTACAAGTCACGTAACTCGTTTTATTTTAGGAAATTGTTTGAAAATATGGTATATTATAAAGACGCCATGAAGTTCATATTGTAAATATTATTTATTATTAAATACCAATAATTAAATTATGTTTTAAACTGGGCAGTTATCCATGATAAGTAGAACTGAAGCTTAAATGTAAGAAATAAATAAAATGTTATGACCAATCATACTTATTTTATTTTTCAGATGAGCAGCAAAGATTTTAATTCAGTCTTGAAGTAATACTTTACAACAGATTACAAAATGCGTCTGGATTCTACGAGATAAAAAGTACCGGTTGGTTGGGTGGGCATTTAAACATATATTTATCATAATTATTATGATAAATAGGCGTAACAGTAGAAACTAATTGACCATTTTAAGCTGACCGGTGGTAGAAACGCGTGACGGACTATGTAACCACAATAAACTTAAATACATTGAAAAATACTAATAATATAATATATATATATATAATATCAGTCTTGGTATTTTTTCAAAGGACATTGTCATAAATAGGTGCATATATTTGTGACACAGTAATAACTTTACTGATATTATCTAATCTAAGCAATATGTTAGGGGAAATAATTGGTTGTTTGCGTCATCCGAACATTATTAAGGTTCTTTATCTAAGGTTGGCTTACTTACACGCGAAATAATGAGTTATTTCTACACGACAGATATAATAAAATATTTTAATATCACTAGAATGTCAACTGATTATATGGTAGTTACAAAAAAGATCTTCTTAATTTTATTTTTAAAAGGTATTTCATTTATTTGTGTAATTTGTGTAAAATATACCTACTTCAGCAATAGACGTCTTCCTATGAATTGTAATGCCATGCCAGTTAAAACCGAATAATATAACAATTCAGAAAATGGCACTATACCTAACGATAATAAAATAACATAATTAGAGATATACCTAAGTCTGAAATACCAATCCGTTCTGAGCAAGCATAAACACATATTTTATTATTATTTTATATGATTTTCATAAAGCACATGTCATATTAACAAAACTAAATTACTTGATCTCAGTACGTCTTCATAAGAAGGGAGATATAAAATATAGACTGATTGGATTAACAACCTAAGATGGACTTAGGCAGATACAGATTTTACTGTTATTCTTAGAATCATCGTGAATCTACAGGTAAATATTTACAAGCTCAATACAAGTAGCTGGTGACCTGACACAGCCCGGGCGATCTCTAGGTGTCCTCATGGGCCGGTAAATCGTGTCAGGCCAATAAACTAGGTCATAGGTCTATCTGAGCACACCCTGTTCTCCTAGGCTGAATTCTATAGCTAGCTATTTCTATTCAATATGCATTCCGGTGCACGTTAAATAGGTCACGTTTATCAAATTGAGTGAGGCTGAAATAAATAACTACAACTACATAATGTGAAGGTAACTTGATCAATACAGTCGTTTTGATGATGTTGTGTGTTTAATACTCACGGGATAAAACTTTGTGTAGTCAATTAATATTTCTTCCGAGTCTTAGAGTATAGAGGAAATGGATGGGTAAGGCAAGAAATAATCCAATTCCACTATAAGAATCTAAGCATAGTTTTGCCATGCCGGTGCCATTTTACACTTAAACAGGTGGGCTTTAGACTTGCCTGAAATAGGTACGGTTTTGTGCTGGGTATTTGCCTACAGAAAACCGCAGTGTTTTGTTTCTGCTAGTGATTCTATCTGCATTGGCTGCAAGAGTGATTCAACCTTCGGTTACAAGTAGTTTTCCATTGTTACATTGCAGCAGCGGCAGATGTAGGTACCTGCGAGCCAGCAATATATAGATCAGTGTGTTTCTGGAGCTTCTGGTGTCCATGATGCGGTACTACATAATATTTTTAATTTGTTGTCATTTTCGGTGATAAATAAGCATAGTGTTCATCTGATGGCAGGTAAATGGTAACAATTACAGAAACAATGCTAAGACAACACAATCAAGTCGATGTCCGCCGCGTAGTGAGAAAAGGATAAGGAAGGAAAAGGAAGATGACCGAGAAAGGTGATTGGTCTACCGGCACTCTCACGCACCGAACTAAATGTATGAAAACTAATACTTAACGTCGATATTCTAAACATCATCAAAATTCTTCCAAAGGTTGTCTGGAAGAGATCGCTCTAAGAGATAAGACCGCCTATTATACTTAACTAATCATTTTTATGTTGTATACAATAAAGATGTATTGTATTGTATTGTATGAGAGGGTAGAACTTCCTCCGTCGATCCGGCCCACTCATGCTGAAATCACGCGGTTTGAACGCGAACAAACCGCGCACGTACAGAGCATTTCAACTCGTGCTCGCGCGCCGCGATCCGCAATTTTACGATTTTTTCGCCGAACACAAAGGGGCGCGCAGTGTGCGCGGAGCGCCAGTGTAGACGGATTGTGTGTGTCTAGTCTGTACGGTGGGACGCGCACAAACCGCGCGCGCGCATGCCGCAAACAGATGCGAGTACGTATGTATACATGCTCGGTTCGTGCGCGCCCTGTGTCCACACTTATGAAATGCTCGTTCCATATTACATTGCGTGATACATTTCGTAAGTCTCTACGCGCCAGTAGAATTTATTTTGCTAAGTTTCTTTTAGCAAAATACAAAAAGATAAAGCACATTTGGCCAGAGCGGCGTGACATACACAAACATATTAAGAAACTTAAAGGAGACAGATACTCTTCCATACATGTTTGGGCCCAACATGTAAAAGTATTGAAGTTGTCTCAATTAATAGGTAACTAGTGTAATAACAAACATTCTTTGAAAATCTAATTTACCAATCATTTGAACAGTGTTTAAAGCGTTCGGCCAGAGTGATAGCGCAGACGTGGGGCGGACGCGACGCGACATACTCAAACATACCTTGCGCCTGCGCAGTACGGACACTCAAAGGAACACACACTAACCACTAGACCAACAGGCCAGTTAATAGATTTATTTTTTCGAAATCCTATCTGCTCTTTATTAAATAGATTATTTCTCTCAAAATATTGATACAGACCCACATGTATAATCCTTTCAAATAATTTGGAAATGACAGGAATAAGTGCAATCGGTCTGTAGCAAGTAATACTTAGTTTATCATGTTTTTTGAACAAAGGTTTAATTAAGGTGATTTTTAATTGGCTAGGAAACTCGCCGGATACAATACATAAATTAATTATGTAGCTAAGTACATGTGAAATTAGTCCAGCAACTTCCTTCAAAATCGTAGAACTTACATTATCATATCCAGTACTATTTGTGCTCTTCAATGATTTTATTACTTTAAAAATATCTAATGGGATTGTAGCCCTTATAAAACATGAATGTAATGTTTTATTTATATTACTAGTCAATAATTTGCTGTCATATGCATTATTATTATTTGATTGAGGCTTCATCGTGAAATAACTATTGAAAGCTTCTGCAATGCAAGTAGGATCATCTATTATACTACCGTCAAGATTAATCTCATTTATATATTCCTTGAGCATATTGAATTTACTTTTATTTATGACTGACCATGTAGCTTTCGATTTGTTTTTTGCAGTACTGATTAGGTTGTCATTTTGTGATTTTTGAGTCAATTTTATTATTTTATTAAGGCGCATAGAGTAGGTTTTAAATATTTGTTTATTCTCCTCACTACGATTTTGTCTATACCGCCAGAGTAGATCACGTTTACGCTTAGAGCATATGCGAATACCTTTTGATATCCATCTGGGTCGCTTTCTCAGAGTTCTTTTTATTAATTTATTAGGAAAGCATAAGTCATAAAATAAAATAAAATTGTCATAAAAACTGTCAAAAGCAGTGTTAGGGTCGTTTGGATTGTACACATCGCTAAACGTGAGAGACTGTAAGCAATCTTTAAATTTCTCAACATTTTCCTTCCTGTAGTCTCTCCTCTCAATATACCAGTGAGTGATAGTACTACTTTTTTTAGTGGGCATGTTAAAATCTGTGCTGTATGGTCAGATAACGCAAATTCATAAATGGTGTGCTTACATTCTCTAATATTATGAATAAAATTGTCGATACATGTACCAGTACATAATCTTGTTGGTTTACTTATTGCTAATTTAAGGCTAAAACTATGTAGCGTTTGTATAAAATTATCACATTCTTTACTTTTCATTAAAGTATTTATATTTAGATCCCCACACAGAACAATTTTCTTTTTAGAAAAACAAAATTTATGGAAAATTGTAAAAAATTGTTCAAAGTGTTGATTAGTGTAACGGGGGGTCTATATAAACAAAGTATAATTAATTTATGAGCTATTAATTCAATACCACAACAGATGTTGTATAATGCCAGTAATTCCAATCTTGTTAAAAAAATGCTATACTTTGGTACTTGTGTCTGTTATTAACCAGTATACAGGAACCACCATGGCGATTATTCCTACAAAAAAATGAAGCTAGGGAATAATTTGTGATGGATAAGAATTTAGTGTCATCTTTTAACATATTATTAAACACAATACATTTGGAGTGATGTCTCGCTTTACAAGCTATTCCAGATTCAAAGTCAAACGGTCAGTCTTGTTTATAACGCCGTTTATATTTTGGTGTAGGATGTTTATTTCATTATATACGAAAAAAAAATTTTTCGTTATGATGATATGGTTTAGGGGACATAGTTATTATGTCATTTGACGTAGGACACTCAATTAAGTTAACCGTTTGGGTGCTCTAATGAACCTTCTGAGATTTTAAATCTAAAATGTCTTGATGATTAATCTATACTAATATATAAAAAAGAAAGATTTTGTTTGTTTGAAAGCGCTAATTTTTGGAACTACCAGTCGGATTTGAATCACTTATTTTGTGTTTGATAGCAGGCAATTATCTTAAATGTGATAATGTACGTATGTACTCATTTATTGAAATAGGGGTATGGTCAGACAAATAATACTGAACTAATTTCTAAGTCAAAGCCTTAGTAAACTTTAATTATTTTGATTAAAATTTTGCCTCGTTTTTGTTAGAATTCCTTTGTGAAACGCCCACGTCGTTTTGCCTTAGTGGCTATTTGAAATTTTGTTTGAAGCCTACGCCGAAGGGAAGGGTTTAACATTCGAAGGAGAATGTTAATTTAAGATAATTTTAATATTTGAAATATTTACTTAAGTTTTTGAATGGCTTAAAAATAATTTTCTACTGAACCACCAAAGACGAACAATGTAAAATACCTACTACTTACATGAGTTTGAGTTCGATAAACTAAAAGTCCCTACTTTTACTCACAGCTAAAAGCGATTTCTGCTATCTATCTATCTATTGTCCTTCTACGACATTACAGAAAGGTGAATGAAGAGGATTTTATTGACGTATTTATTATGATTATGTATATTAATCAAATATTAGGTATTAGGTTATTGATCCCTGTTACAGTTGTAATATTTAGAACAATAAGTAAGTAGGTAGTTAAAGAAGCTTGAGCAGTCTAATTACAGCTCTCACCTCAGATATGGGTTATCTATGTTTGTAGAAATCATAAAAACGCCTTCATGTTAATTATGTTGACATTCAGTCGCAGCCTATTGGCTTGCAAGCCGACCTGACAATACTCGAAAATGAGAGAAGATAAGACAATCAATTTATCATAATGATATACACACAGAAACAATGTTATCCACTTATAATTTGTGAGAAAAATAAATAAAAATATATTATTTTTTATTAAAAAAATATTTAACTATAATTGTTATTATTAAAATTACGAGCTACCTAAAACAAGATGATCTAAATTAAGTAATAGAAATACAAAAAAAGCAAATAAATAGTATTTTAGTCTGGACAAGTACTTAGGTAAACAAAAGGCTAACATAACATATTAATATCTACCTCCATACGTGTGCGAATCCGAATAGCCGTACCATTTTAGGCTTACAGCGCTAATACTCTGATAATATTCTTATAATTCTATAATATTTAATTTATACTCATTGAAAAACATATAACACACAATATTTATTAGGTATACGAGGGGTGATCAAAAAGTAATGAGCATACATAGTCTCCTAATAGGTCAATACATCTATTCTATTTTCTATTTTGATGTTATCACTCCGACTGCTAATATTCAAATGAATGTATCTTTTAAAAATGACGTCCTGTTTATACCATTTTTTGTCAGGGAAGTTGTGAAGGATTAGGGAGTTGAAAAAATGTTTCTTCAGAATTTTGTTATTACTAGAAATATCCGTTTATCATTACTTTTTGATCACCCCTCGTATTATACTGTGTGGCAGTATTAAACACGTTGCAATAAATATTTCTTCTTATCTCTTGTAAAATATTTTTCAATTTTCTGAAATTACCTGGGTATAATTAGAAGACAGAAGGTAAGTATGTTGTATTTTTTGTGTTAGGTCAAGAGTCAATCTCTGTCACTATAGCCTTGTCTGAAATCAATGCTACTGTTCGAAAGTAAACGCAGCCGTGGGACATAATATGAAAATGTATATTTTGTAAATTAGGCATTTATCACTAATAAATAAATTTCAGCTAATTCTCATAATTAGAAAACTGTGGATAGTTAAATATAGCTAGTTTGTTGTCTGATTTCCAAGTAAAGAACAAAGAAAGGCCTTTCAAAATGGTGTCCCAATAAGACTGTTTTTGTATAAAAATTAACTTTGTAAATATTTAAAGACGGCTGGCAAAGTACTTTCATGTAATTGAAAAGCTCAGCCATAGCAGCTGTGCCCGGATAGAGTTCTTGGCTGATTTTTAATACAATGTTCCATGTTCCATGTTAAAATCTTTTACAACGACACAGTCATTAAGCATGCGGTATCAGTCTGATGATAACCCATTGCTGATCCTAACTTCCAAAGTCTTACTATAGTAATTTAAATTTTTATGGCAGTCGCATGATATTTTGTCACGTAAATGACGTGAATAAAGGTTTTAATCAAGGTTTTGCATTTGTATTCATTACAAACAACATTATAACAAAGCTTCCGCTTACAATACTTTTGGTTAATAAATATGTCAAAAGCAGATATTACAGAAATTAAGACAACAAATAATTATCACGTTTATATTCTGTTTATTCTCACGAAGCGGTTTGCCACTGTATAATGAAACACAAAGAGTGGAACAATTTGTTAGACGTAGCTATCAGTTCGATGATGGGCATTGTCTTTATTAAATTCGGTGCGAAAACTTGCTAATTAGTTCACTGAATTCCTAGACTTAAGGAAAATTGTCGCAAAGAGAAAAATGTCGTGCGCTTAGTAAGTGGATATGGCGCAGTGAGTGAACTTTGTTTGATCCATAAATATTTGTTCCGAGTCTAGGTGTACTTTGTGCCTGTTAATTGTATGTTTGTTAAGTCCCCCGCGACACAGGACTTGTTTCCTTGTGCGATAATTGTCTTTTTTAAAAAGAAAAGATCTGAGAGATTAACCGTTTTGTACAACATCATGAAAAGAAAAGGTACCCTATATTAGACTACACAGCCAGCAAAAAATATACTACCCAACAATGTCAAGGTAGGTATATACCTAATTGAAGAAAATTTAATAAGATTAACTAGTTTTATGATTTACTACTGTACGTAGAGACAAGTTTTAAAACTAATGTAAGTATTTCTATTGGGTATATTTCCAAACTTTATCTACCTATTTACTTACTACTATTTATATAACATATCGACTACGTGCGATTTTTTGGCCGACTGACGCAGTCAAAGAGGGTTATGTCTTATTATATGTGTTGGCAGCTCATACCGGTAGCTATTACCGGTCTTACAGAAAATTATTGGCACATCCTTTTCGCGCAAAAGGAATTTATTCAAAAGATATACGAAATAATCCTTTATATCTCTTAAGATATATTTTTTGATTTTAAAATACTACTTATAACAATAAAGTACGTTGTATTATTTTTACAAACAAAATGCATGAAGTCGTAATGCAATCTTCAATGGTTTTTACAGCTTAAAGATGTAGAGGAATGATAAAACTTGAAGTATTTTCCAATTATCTGTATATTTATTTCAAATTAAGAAATCAAAAAGACTATTTTAATAAAAATAATAGGTCGAAAACATATTATAGGTATGGTACTAGCTTTTGCCCACGGCTTCGTTCGATGGCATATCGTTTTTCCATAGACATTTTATATAATTGCATGATCCTTGACCACCATGCTTGCACAAAGTGGGTTGCCAATATCAGACTTTAAGTCCAGTTAAAAGATATCAAATTCTTTTATTTTCAGGGTTCCGTACCCAAAGGGTAAAACAGAACAGTATTTCTGAGACCCTGCTGTCCATCTGTCTGTCTGTCCGTCACCAGGCTGTGTATTATATTATACCTTTGTTTTCTTAAACAACGTAAAGTTATGGTACATGGATTTATACGGGTATTGTAATTAGGCTAACAATTAAACATTGACGTCATAACTGTTTTCGAAGCTTTACAGTTTAAAGCTTTGGCAAACAATGTGTATTATTTTAGGCCTTAAGGTAACAAAATGTTACTATATCCAGAAATGGTGTACCTACTCATAAGTACATGATCAAAAATTGAAGCTAAATTGTTTAAATTTACTGTCTAGTTTTATGTGTTACCTATATTTTGAATCCTATTTATTTTCTTCTATAAATATAGAATAAGGTTTTTCCTTTTCTTCTGTCTATTTTTCTGCTAACTTCTACATCATTCGGATTTACGTACGATTTTTTTCTACCGGAAGGTTTCCCTGACCATGCACAGATATACTTTTCACAAGGTGTGCTTTAAGTTTTCTTGTACGGAGAGGTGAAGGAAATATGAGACATTATGTAGCACAGAAGATTTCTATAGCCCGAAAAATAGCATTAATATATTTGTTTGTGTCCAATTCGATACTGTAGTTACAAAGTAAACTTATATCCTTTCCCACCGGAAAGTCCGAGCGTAAGTTACTATAAAAAAAAATTATATATATAAAAAATTTTCTAATGAAAATAACGCAACTTACTCGTATGTTTCAAATGTATTATTTGCATATAAATAGAACTGTAAACGCAATGGTTACTTACTTTTTATACAGCTTTTACCATGTTACTAGCACATATTTTTTAAAATATAGGTAAGAATAAACGATAAAAATTGAAAATCACGAAATATGACACTAAATTGCGACGTTGCCTCTCATGACGCTTAAAGCCTCATAAGCTTAGGGAAAACATTCGATAAGTTTCGTCTCAGCGGTTGCTATAAGAAAATAAAATTTAGTTAAACATCTCTTCGTCTACAACCCACACTTCTTTTTTGTGAAGGTTATAAAGTGGGATGTTGTATTGATCCTGTGAAACCTAGAATATGTATTCTATTATATATTTAAATGTCATTATTACTTAAGCCTGTAAATATAAAGTTATGACATATGTTATTATAAGTATTGCAATAGGGTTTATTACTGTAATTGTAAAAATTGTAATATTAATTAGATCCTACAGTCAGTACAAAAAGATTTTTTGCTTATCACAAGTAAACTTGTAAAATAAAATAGAACATTTAATCATTAGAAATTAAAATAACATAAACAAAATCTTGAAAGCATGAAAATGGAATAGAAAAATTTAGTCACAATAATAAAGACTCGATATCATCTTTAGCTAAATCTAAAACTGCTGCAAGTACGCACTAAAAATAGTCTTACCACCACGAATAGTTATTACTATAGTTTTCTCATTGAACTCATACCTCCCTGAGTCTCTCTTCTCCTAGCTCCACCATCCAGGCTTTATAGCAGAAAAGTCATAATAATTATGTTTTGATCAGCTTGATTGAATTCGAAATAAACTGAGTCGTATGCAGTAATCTAAAACATAGTTTGTAGTAAGAGCTTCGATAGGGCACCAACATAAAGAGTTAGTAAATATTTAAAAAATATAGCCAGTATTTATTTAAACAAATAGTTTGAATTTGAATAAAAAAAATGAAACGTACATATAAAATATATCAGGTCATTACTACGCTAGATATCAAATATGGAAGCAATTAAAAATTTTATTATTGGCTTTTTAAACTTATTTTGACATTAATCGGCCAGTGAGTACCTACCCAAAGTCGAAATGGCCCAGTCGATAAGGCACCCGATTCGTAAACACTAAGTAGTAGGATCGAAAGTATCAATGTGATTTTTCAAATCGTATGTACTTTCTAAGTAAAGTTTTATCTTCGACATTTCTGACTGACGGTGAAGAAAAACAGATTGAGGAAACCTGGACTCAAAAGTCTGAAATAGCCAATGCACCTTGAACAAGCGTGGTGAATAATACTCATGCCTTCTCTACATGAGAAAAGGCCTGCAGTGGGACAATAAACAGGCTGGTATTGTTATTATAATTATTAAGTACCTACTTATTTATTTAGAATTAGACTCTAAACTAAAAAACTGTAAATAATTTTATTTTAAACCTCCATTTAAAAGAGGTCAATAAATTTTGCAATTACTACGCTAGTTAGAAACTTATGATTAAATTACAGTTCCTTATGCTAATATTGTAAACGCGAAAGATAATAGCCTAGGTATAATAGGCCTCTTAACGCTAAAAGCAACTTCTTCTTCATTAGTATTGGCCACAGTTAAGATTGTTGCCTTTGACTAAGAGTACTGTATTTTCCATTTTATTTATTTACAACTTTCGGCAAATAAATTATACTATTCTTATCTAATACCTAAGGTAGTTTCTGCCATTCAAACTTAGGGTGATGTGATAAACATGATAACAAATTTAAAGATCAAAATTGAACAAAAAAACGATCAAGTTTATAATGTAGAAACAACAGGTGGAGTAGCTAGGAGCAGAAACCACGCCGTTCGTCGTGAGCGCTAGCTCGTCTGCCACCTACGACACTTAAACCAGTGTTCCTATATACGTAAAGTCTATTAGCGAGCAGTCAATTAACACCAAATTACGTTCCGTGATTAGCAATTCTTAGTGAAACGATAATACAATTACGTGAAAGCTGTTTTACATTAATTGTACTAATACTTACTTCGTGAGATTTTCTCATTTGTCAATTAATCTTATTTAGCTAAAATTTTTAGCGTTAAGGTGCGGAGGTAACACACCACTCAAGTAATGATTTGATTTGACCATTCGAGTAATGGTTGTTTTATTTTAGATAGCTTTGCTTCTCATACCAGCCCAGCTTCATGTTGGACAAAACAGAGGTTTGAAGTTAAGTGGCAATCGCGCAATTCAAATTCTTCAAAAACGTTAGAAGCATAGTTAGTTTCGACCCATATACCTTTACTCTTCTTGTAAATTACAACTTAATAAATTCTTAAGGTGCTAATAGACGACCGGATTTGGCACGGCGGCACCAAAGTGATGGTGCGGTGCGCTCCGCGCAACAGACGACCGGACAACTCATCGCACGGTCCAGTCACCTCTGTGGATTAGTCGTTGTTGGATGTGTAACTCGTGTCATGTCTACAATTTCCAAAGAAAATAAAATGGCGTTTCTTTTGGTAATAACAGCCACTTCACCGCCGCCTCTAATGAAACGAAAAAAAAGAGTCAAATTATACCTAAATAACTAATATATTTATATATTTATATATTTATATTTAATTGCTCTTTCACACTATTTAAATAAATATATTATGAGTATCGTAAACGATGCAGAAGTAGTCTGTTCGCTTTCTTTCTACATTTTTATGTGTACCTACTTGCCACGTGGACAATAGTGTCGGTTATGTGCTTGCTACAGTTATAAGAATAACTCCAATGTAATATTTGCCATGTAACTGTAGCTTGGTGTATATTTGTCCCTAATAAATAAAAGAACGAATCGTTAATCGCCTCATATCGAATCGATAGTTTAATCCGAATGTACAATTCTAAAATTTCCACAATTATTATTTTTCCCGTAATATTCACATCATCGCGCTCGGACGCCATTATGAAAATGGAGTATTTGCACTAGTGGAAGAAGTAGAAAATAATAAAAAGCCTCGTGAAAATTTACTCTATAATTTGGAACAAATTACAATGTCAAAACAAGAGTTGATATCTACGGGACAATCCCACCCACATGCCCATCACTGTGACTCCTGTAAGCCAGGATTAACAGTGATATCCAAGAAAAAACACCGAGCTTTGACACTCGGGAGTCCCGGGGACTGCTAAACCTACTGTCTTGGACCCCGCAACGAATTTAATCAGAAGTAAGAGGAGGAGTTGGAAATAAAATGTCCACTTCCCTCGATTGCAAAGCGGGCGACAAATTTAATCTGTATAGGATTATGACCTATTAAAAGAGAGCACCACGGACACGTAATATTAAGGGACCTATGTGAGCTATATCTGATTCCAGTAATATATGGTATGTAGAAACGCTTAAACGCACGGAAATTCACCCTAGATGACACAAGATCCTCATAATAAACTGGTACTGATGTAACTTGTAAACTATTTAACATTATTTCGCGGTCTTTACGCCAAAGACTACACTCCCAAAGAATGTGATGAGCAGACTGTTCTTGATTGGAACACTGACAACTCGGCGAATCAACTAACTTAAACGAAAATAGTTTGCTCTTAAAGTTACCATGACCCGTAAGAAATTGGGCGACACAGTGATCTACCTCTATCCATGTTCCTTCCAACCGCTTTACAACTGATGGAAAAAACTGGTACAGGTGGCGCCCCTTAGTTGAAGTATCCCAGCGCTGCTGCCATTCGCCTATAAGACTCCTATAAACTTCATTTTCTTCTTTAAATAATCTAATGATTTTCTGGCGATCCGCCTCGCCTCTGAACATCAAGATCAACCGGAAGAACACCTGCCAGTACTGGCAAAGCCTCAGTGCTAACTGTCCTATATGCCTTACACAGAAATATTAACGCAAGACGTTGACTTTGAAGCAATTTGCGCCTTACAGCACCTATAGTTGCCCTATCAGCCCATACAGGCGCCCCATAACACATACTTCCTAAATAAGTAGCACTATAAATTGTTTTAAGAGTATTAAAAGAAAGACCCCATGTTGTTGTTGATATTCTAGTTAAAGCGTAAAAACTATTTTCAGATTTTTCCCCAATTTGTAGTGATGTGATTAACAAATGAAAAGTTTCTTTCTAATATGAATCCTAAGTAACAAACTGAATCCCTACTTTTAATGCTAATATTATTAAATTTTATTCGAGGTGGTGTTTTCAGATTTCCTTTTAAAAGAAGCTGAAAAGTTTTGTGAGGAGCGAACAATAATCGGTTACGTTTTCCCCAGTCAGAGACTAGACGTAAACATTTATTTGCTAAATCCTCTAATCCAGCCCTGGTATTAGATTGTATAAGTAACAGGCCATCGTCAGCATATCCAGTTAATGTACAGCCAGTTGGTAATGGCAATGAAAGGAAATCATCAAACCCTAAGTTCCAAAGATACGGCCCTAGCACTGATCCCTGAGGACATCCCATAGTCAGTGGCTTCGACACAGCATGGTGACCAAGTTTTAGCTTAACTGTGCCATGCATAAAATATGTATAAATTAGCGAATATATGTTACTAAAACAACCTCGTGATTTTAATTTCATAAGTAATATTGGCCACCATGCGTTATCGAAGGCACCAGAAATATCTAAGAAAATACCTATCACGTATTGACAAACAGATTTAGTAACAGTTTCCCTAACAGATATAACTGCATCGACTGTTGATCTACCTATTGTAAAGCCAAATTGGTTATCACTAAATTTTACCCCTCCCGGTAAAAGCCTAGGAACTACGAGACGTTCTAACAATTTTCCTAATGATGGTAGTAACGTAATTGGTCTATATGACTTAGGGTCGTCTGGTGGCTTGTTGCCACTCTTTGGTATTATTCTAATATACCCACTACGCCAAATACTAGGAAATACACCCTCCCCAATACACCGCCTAAACACACACAGAATTGCATCCCCAGAGATCCTACACGCAAGAGTTGATATCTAACAAAAAATAGACACATGCTACTCATTCGGAAGTAGATTTACGACTAAAGCGTTAAACGGTCCGGTGCTTCATCCACACGATCGAACTTGGTGCGGAGTACACCGCGTCCGGGCGTACAAACGATCGCACCAACCGAACAGATAATAATAATAATAATGTCCAGCGGACAGCTCTCCACACGATGTAATACTGCGTAGCACACTAAATCCGGTCGTCTGTTAGGGCTATTAGAATGTTCTAAGTATGTCTACCTACATCACATAAATACGAATACAAGAAAAAATATGAGTAAACCTCTCCTAAGTCTGTTCTTGTAATGAACCTTACAAATCTCAAAAGATTACTTAAATTATAGGGTTCACCCTATAATTTAAGTCTCTTCAGAGGGTAGGCTATTTTACCCGATACTGCCTATATTAAGCTAGCCCTCCCACGCAAGTGTTCGACGACATTTTCCCAGTTTAATAATAGAACATGCGCAAGGATTGTGCTTATTACTAGGAGCCTCTTACGTCACTAGTGTTACCTTACTGTCTTTGTCACATTACGGATTGTTATTAAATTTAACTCGGTGGAAATTTCAATAATACTATTACGTCTTGATCAGCTTGATTGAGTTTGACATAAACTGAGTCGAATGACGTAATTTAATACTGAGTTTGTAGTACAACTTTATCAGCCTAACTGTCTAAAGGTACCAGAAGGAGAGGTATAGAAAAGACAAACAGTGCATCGTCGCATACATAATTTATTAATTTATTTACACTTTATTGTACATTTCTCTGTTTATACATTGACGATTTTTCATACAAACTTTCATCTTCTATTTAAACTCCTTCAACATATAAAATATATCAAATCAAATCAAATCAAATTAATTTATTGCGAACATAAGTCAATACATTGGTGTTAGGGGTGGTAACAATAGCACAGTCATGTTCTGCCATAGAGCATGCAATACGGTTAGTAAAATGTCATTAGTCATAAAATGTTATACAATCTAATGTCAATATCCTAACTGTTTCATTAAATTTGTAGCCTAGAGTCTAATTAAATTACAATAATGATAATAAATAGATATGTCAAACAAAAATAAAATTACAAAAAATATTAGAATTTGTCACATAAATATTGATTAATTGTATAATAACACTTTTCCAGTAACAATTTTTGTAGCCTTACTTTAAAAATATGTATCTCTTTAACATTTCTGATTTCTGGTGGAATAGCATTATATATGCGAGGACCTAGACAAAAGATGCTATCATGCATCACCTTCGTCCTACTAGCGACAACACATAGTTTATCACTATTACGGGCTCTATTGCGGTACTCAAACATTTTTAAATTGTTTTTTACAAATATAGCAGCCTCATAGATAAAGAGGCAGGGTAATGTCAATATTTTTAATTTTATAAAATATGGTTTACAAGAATCAGTCATATGCAAATTACACATACTTCTGATGCACCTTTTTTGAGCAATAAATACACGTTCTTTCTCTGTCGAGTTCCCCCAGAAAATCACTCCATATCTTAACGTCGAGGCAACATAACCATAGTAGGCAGTTAATACAGCGTCCTGATTCACAGTTTTACTTAATCTAAAAAGTGCATATGAGAATCGGTTAAGCTTTTTACAGATATTTTCAACATGTGGTTTCCAATTCACTTTGTTATCTATGATGATACCTAAAAATTTTGTGTAGTCAATTTCCTCTATTATTTTACCATCATATAAAACATTTGTATTATTATTCTCTCTGCTATTTCGTTGCCTAAAATTCATTATTACAGTTTTTTCTAAATTAATTTTAAGTTCATTTTGCTCAATCCATTCCACTATTAAAGACAACGAGGAATTAATGTCACATTCTAGTTGAGTCAAGTTATTATTTGTAAATAATATAGTGCTGTCGTCCGCAAATAATGTCATACTATGGTTTGTAATGGTTGGCATGTCATTAATATATACTAGGAATAGAAATGGACCTAATATACTACCTTGAGGAATACCTGAAACTATATTTTTTATGTTAGAGTTATGGGTTTTCTCTGTTTTACTTGATATACAGAACCTTTTTAATTCTGTGATCTGTCTTCTGTCGCTAAGGTATGATTTAAGTAACTTATGCACATTACCTCTAACACCGTATAAATATAGTTTTTCCAATAGGATTTTATGATTGACACGGTCAAAGGCTTTGGACATATCCATATAAAGAGCTATTACTGGTGACCTCCTGTCCATATTTGTTAGTACTTCCAGCAAAAAATTATATATTGCTACATTTATTGACTTATTTTTTCTGAATCCATATTGACACGACGTAAATAAGTTATTATGTTCAAAAAAATTGTATAAACAGTTGTATATATATTTTTCAAATACTTTGGTAAATATGGGCAGTAGGGCAATAGGCCTGTAATTATTTAAGTTTGTTTTACTTTGCTTTTTATGAAGAGGCTTTATCACTGCCATTTTTAATTTGTCAGGGTAGATACCGTGTTCTATGCAAAGATTTAAAATGTGGCACAATGGAGAGGCAATAAGAGTTGCTACATCTTTAACTATTTGGGTGGTGATACCGTCATATCCAGCACTGCTTGTGGTTTTTAAGGAGTAAATTATTTTAAGTATATCTTGTGGTATAGCAGGGGGCATGAATACGGAGTTAGAACTGCTTGTTATTTTCGAATAGTCAATAGGTGACTCTAGTTCCATGCTATCTTTATTTATTACTGTGTCTATGAAATAGTCATTAAAGGCATTTGCGATGGTTTTAGGATTAGTAATAGCGATGTTGTTAATTACAATCTTCTCAACACTTTCATTTGGATATTTGTATTTGACGTCATTTATTATTTGCCACGTAGCTTTACATTTATTTGTTGAGGAATTAATGTAATGATTATTTTGACATTTTTTTGTTAAATTAATGATTTTTTTATAGCGCTTAGTGTATGACTTTAATTTGTCTTTATTTTCCTTAATAGGATGCGTCCTGTATTGCCATAGTAGACAACGTTTTCGTTTACAACAAACTTGTATACCTTTCGACAACCATTTTGGTTTGATGATAGTACTCACACGTATTTTTTTAAGAGGGAAAGATAGGTTATATACTAAAGTAAACAAGTCTAAAAAGGAATCATAGGCCCTGTTGGGACTGGATGATTCAAGAACACCGTGGAAGGGAATTTGTTTTAGGTATTTAATAAATATAGTTTTATTATTTTTCGTGTAACAGCGTTTGAAGATAAACCAATATTTTATTAAACTGGTCTTTTTTATCGGACATGTTAATATTTGGGCCGAGTGATCTGAAAGCGCGAGGTCTGTGATTTCGCCTTTACATCCTTTGATGTTGTGAGCAATGTTGTCTATACATGTTTTACTAGCGCTACGTGTAGGTTGGTTAAATTGCAATGACAAATTGAAACCCAACAGTATGTCTATGAAATCTTTAGCAGTTCTTGACTCATCTAGCATGTTTATATTAAAGTCGCCACATAAAATAATTTTTTTACCATTAGTACGTAAGTTATGCAGAATTTTACACAGAATTGAATAAAATGTATTGATTGTACTTACGATTCTATTAGGTGGTCTATAAATACATAAGATATATAAATGGTGGTCTATCAATTCAATACCAGAGCATTCAATAATGTTTGATATTGACATTTTATTAATTTCTTTTAAGGGCCTAAACTTGTAGTCATTTCTGATTAATATACATGAACCACCATGTCTACTAGATCTCATAAAGAAAGATACTAGTCTATATCCTGGTAATATTGAGTAGGTTTCGTCACCCTCTATCATATTATGTTCCGATATACATACTATGTCTACTGAACTACCCTCTATTGCTAATTCATTCAGTGCTATGGTTAACATATCAGACTTATTTAATAATCCGTTTATATTTTGGTGAATAATTGTTAAGTAATTATGTACGAAATAACTGGGTGGAGATAGTATTTTCTTTTTGTCTCAATGAGTCAGACGATTTGTTACATTTTGTAATATCGATTGGGGTGACATTGCATTTCACCAGAGTCCTATTCTGATTGTCGGTTACCCGCTGACCATGCGTAGATTCATTACGTGGAGGTGGTACAACATTGAATAATTTGTTACAACTGTCTTCAGTCATCAACGTTGCGTAGTCTTGGTATGGAAAGATCGATATATCGATGAGTATCCGTTGCATAATAATTCTATAAATAGATTTTAGTCCATAGTTATTTAGTTTGCCCGATATATTTGAAAACATATCGTATGTAAGGTGGTAATTTGTGTCAAAAATGTACGCATATTCATGTTGTTGTATATTCATGGACAGTAAGTTATTAAACATTTCAGTTTTATAGTTATATATCGGCATTCCTCGTACGTAGGTGGGGGTACATAATATTACATTTGTGTTAGTTATTGCCTGTAAGTTTGCTTGAATAGATTTTATCAATTCGGTGTAATTTTCAGTAGTTTTAATGTCATAATCACCCATCACTATCAGACAGTAATCATTCATAGTGAAGTTTCGCAATTTGTTTGAGATGTTTGATAATAGTTTTACTATGCCACAGTTTTGTGTAATATAACGACAATAGTTAAAATGCTGACCAAAAGTATTTTCTATGTATTGTAATTTACCCTTCATGCTGCTATTGGTTAAGATGCATAGCTTTCTCTTTTTAGATTTTGTATGTAATTTAGAGTATTCATTTCTACTGTTGTTGTTGTCGTTAATTATAATTCCTGCTTCCATCTTATTTCTGTTATTTTCCGAGCACATAGCTGATTTCTTTGTAGGTACATCCTTCTTTGGCATACTATTTATATCAATTTCATTCATAAAATCAGTTTGAGGCGTTTTAGGATTATTATTTATCAAATTTGTTTTAGGTTGTTGTATCTTTAATGGACTATGGGTTGTCGTATTCTTGTTTTTTCGTATTTGTTCTGATCGGGGTGTTAGCCGTGGACTGTTATATACCGTTACTTTTTTGTATAATTCGATAGTTTTTTTGGCCTTATCCAATTCTTGTCTTAGTAGCGAAATTTCATAAGTCAAATTGTCGATCTCCTGGTGAGATGATTGTAGCTCACAAGTAAGTTTTTCAACAGTTTCATTCATTTCTCATTTAGCATAAGTTGTTCACAAAAGTTTAGTCTATCTCTATACTAAACCAGTGAAAGTACCACACAGTTTGTTGACATTTATCCCTTATCCCATTAGTTGTTGCAAATCACCCCATTTTGTGAAAAAAAAAAACTATATCGATCATACTGTTTCAAAAGTTCACACTGTACTGCTTACCTGTTTAGTTAATTTGTCGCACAAGGCACTAGGTTAGCACATCTAAGTGTTCAAATGCTAGATTTTTTTTATATTTTCAATAGATAATCGTAAAGTTTACCCACTACTGAAACAAGTTCTTATTTGTATAATATATGTACTTAGAAAGTTTAAATACACGTAAATTCGAACAAATAGCGTAACTCAATACCACCAATTTTATAATTTAAAATTAGAGCCAAATATTGTCATTATTATTTTTTGTTTTATAAATCTGAACCTTTATCCAAAAAATGTTGTTATTCTCCCCGGCGTTGTTATTCACCCTAAATTACCGGTAAATTACGAATTAAAAAAATAAAAGTTTACTGCTTGTACTGAAACGTATTTATATTTTAAGCACCGAACTAAAAAGTTGGATAATGATAATGAATATAAAAGAAAAAACATCAGACCATTACTACAATAAACATATTTATTAAATAATCTCCAATTTATATTTACGTAAATTCATATTTATTCCCTGGGACAATGTAGGAAATCTCCTTTTCCAAATACCAAAAGCCCTTTCTACAACATTTCTGGTTTTTATTTGTGACTCTTGATAAATCCTTTCGCTTCTGGTACTTGTATTTCCCTTAAAAAAGGGTGTCATCATAACATATACATAAAACACTCCATACTTATTTTGTAGAAAATTTCGTTTGAGGGCACAAATAGCCAAAATATTGAGAGTCGTGTGCCATGCCACCCAGCCAAAACATTCAGAAATGATAAATTAGCTGCTGCTACACATTGGGTGTTTATAGAGAAATATCTCTTTCTGTTTCTATAAAATTCAGCATGAAATCTTGACACTACTTTTATTTAGCGCAGAATGCACTAACCAATCGATAAAAAGAGGAAAGGAGGTATCTATTACCTATGTAATTTTGCTTACCTCTCGACTTTAATCAAACCACCATTTAAAAGAGGTCAATCCGTGCAAGTATTCTTGCAAAATTAAAAAGTTAAAAGCTGATATTTCTATAGGATTACAAATCTAAGTACTCGGTTTATTGTTATTATTTTTAAATACTTATAGGATAATGACTTTTAAACTTGCAAACTTCTACACCGCTTCTAATACCGCTGCCCGGTCCAACCTGGTTGAAACGTAACGTAAATAAACGGTATGTAAATAAATAACATGACGTATTTATCGCGTTAATACCTGTGTATAAAAAATTGAATATAGGTTTTAGTACAACTAAAATCAGTGTGGGATGATAGATTTAGGGATGAAAGGAAACTTGTGTATCTTCGTTGTTGACACTAAATTATATTTATATATATTCGACCTGACCTTTACCGAAGATAATACGATTACGTCCTAACCTTCGCCACAGGCAGCTATTCCTTGTTATTATGAGTTAATTAGATAAGATTCAGAAAGGACAGCCAATTACGAGTAATAATTAGTGTAATCAGTTAAGTCAAAGGTCAATCAATTTTATTTCTTGGTCACATAGTTAACTCAAAATAATTTATAAGATAAATTGTAAATTCCAGTAGATAGTAGATAACGTCAAATTATAGCTGCCTTTCTTTAGGATTTTTTATGAATTTAGTAAACCAGCAGGACAACCAAAATAGCTGGTAAAGCGCACAGTATATCCAAAGTCAAAGACAATTATTCATTTGCGTTAACTGAATTAACACTTATGAACGTTAAAAAATTACAAAATGTCAGTCAATTAACCTACCGCCAGTTCGCTGAGTAGGGTAGGGTAGGGCCATGAGAAAAACCGGCAAGAAACTCAGGCCACTCTTTTTAATTGCCAGGTTTTTTTTTGTAAGTTACAATTTCAAGTAACATGCAAAGTGACGCAGGCACAGGATGAGTAGGGTTGTCATAATGTGAATCTTACAGATTTTTGTTTCGAGTTCTAACGTATTTTGTGTCTATTCATTGTATGTTTAAACGCATTAGTGCAAGTATACGCATATTCTTCTATGTAGGTACTTTGTGTTCGTGGTCGATCCGGGTGTTTTATGTTGTGGATGGGTTCGTCATTTGCTGTCGTTTATTAGTGCCCGACCCTGAAACTCAGGGTTGTAGAAGGGAAAGGAACCGAGTAAATATATTGTAAACAAAAACAATTTATCATCAAAATCAGTTGTTTTAACCCTGCTTTGAAGTTTAAAGTACTTAACTGTTAAATTTATTCTACAAAACGCTAGCTTATTGTTCTTGACCAAATTAATTACCTCCGACCGTATTTCATTCAAATTATTATTATTCTAATACAATAACGATATTATTACATTATTCAGGCAGTTTGAATATTCGTGCGCAATAAAAACAATAATAAAATTTAGCCACCACAATACTCCAAATTATTATAGCCGTTAGCGGATTCTTTCAAAGAAGGCTCTTTGTTTGGCTAGGTTACTTTCCAAACGCTAAGATAAAAAATGCTTTCTTTTCTTTATCGTTTCAAAAGTAACCAAATTTTTGCATTGTGTTGGAACAGAATGAGGTCCATTTACTGCATTTTTAGAAGCAGCCATTAAGTTATCCTACGTGAAAGTGTTAGCGCGAAGCATTGCTGACCGCAGTCAGGGGATTTATCGTATGCAGATAACATTGATGCTGTTTTGCTCGATTGCCGAAGTCATGGAGGGTAAGATTTTTTCTCGTTGCCAGTAGCGTGGTGTTACATAGCCTATAAACCTTCCTCGAGAATTGGGCTATTATTAATCCGACGGGTAGTTCGAGAGATTACCGCGTTCAAACAAACAAACTCTTCCGCTTCAGAGAATAGTATACATATATTTTGATTGTTCTATTTCGTTAGTGGTCTCAATAAAGTCATATGAAGAGATATAATCAAAAGAAAGGAGGCACCACTGGCAATATTCATAATAAATTTCATCAAAATCGGTTTAGTGGTTCAGGCGTGAAAGCGTAACAGACAGACAGACAGACTTCAAAATAAGACTTTGTATAGAGTTGTTGTACTTGCATCAAAAATTTACAACAAAACTGGCGAATTGCCCTCGCACACTAAGGGTTCTGTACCATTATTTATAAAAACGGCAAAAATAATCATGTTTGTTGTATGTGAGCCCTCCTTAAATATTTGTTTAATTATTATTGGTGTTATTTTAGTTTAATATTTTGATTTAAAACTTTTTTATTTTAATTATTTATTTTTAAAGTGAATATTTATATAACTAAATACTCTGAGAATATTTCAAGCCATTACCAGTTGCCGTTATCAATATAGAGCAAAAACGAGCAAAAAATCACATTTGTTGTATGGGAGCCCCCCTAAATAATAATTTTATTCGTTTTTTTTGTAATTGTTGTTATAGTGGTAACAGAAATACATCATCTGTGAAAATTGTGAAAGTGAGCGAAGCCTTATTATTAGGGTCCCGTTTTACCTTCTGGGTACGGAAACCCTAAAAAACTGCTTTTGGTGTTATACTGTAAAGTATGTGACGGTGTCAGCATCGAGTCTGTAATGTTTCTTGCTTTTAGGAACTCAATAGTTTAAAACATAGTTGCTGTGTTTTGCTTGTTTCTCCCCTTATCTTCCAAGCCATTCAACGGATTTTGACAATTAATATGGTTTTCACTAATTATTATGAAGTATATTTATTCCTGAAGAAATATAATTATGATCTTAAATATATATCTATTGACTGGCCTGTTGGTCTAGTGGTTAGTGACCCTGACTGCTAAGCCGGAGGTCTTGGGATCGATTCCCACCCAGGACAAATCTTTGTGTAATGAACATGATTGTTTGTTTTGTGTCTGGGTGTAATTTATCTATAATATGTATGTATTTACTAAAAAAAATTATATATGTAGTATATCAGTTGTTTAGTACCCATAACACAAACAAATATAATTGCTGAATTTGAGGCTAGATGGCGCTGTGTGAATGTGGTAGAATATTATTATATTATTATTACTATAATTAATAAAAATTAATAGAATACAGTAGAGAAAAGCCGAGAAATTTGCGATTTGTAACTAATTTAAACAGAAAATATCCTCTTGCGGGCGGACCGCTTGTATGAAATATAATAAAATTATCTGTCTAAAATATTCTACCTTGTCTTAATATTTTAAGTCAATGACTTGTCTGTTCCTTCCTTTTAAACTTAAATAATGTATAAACTTTGTCTTGTAAAAAACTGTGAATTGTTTTACTTGGGAAAGCTATATCATTAAATTAAATTTAATTATAATAATGAAGGAAGTAAGAATTAATGTCAAACATCCTAATTTAAGAGATATAATATATTTCTACAATCTTTTTTAAGTTTTATTTCTAAGTTGTCTTTTCAATTATATTTGTAGGTTGATCTGTGGTGCGGTGCTAAAGTGTGTTGATTAAATGTTAAAGTTTACATGTTACATATATGTATGAATGACAGATTTTTAAAATGTTTAAAAATTACGTTTGTGATATTTATTTGAAGGTGATTTTAGGATACCATAATAATAATTTAATTTGTGTAGCCTATTAACACTCGTGTAATTATATTCCCGGGTGATCAAAGGACACTAAAGAGTCGACAGCTGTGATCATAGTGGAATAGTCCGGCGGGCAATCGTGAAATGAGAGCAACTCATGATCGGCCAAGGTGGCGAAATTTTTGAAAAGCCTATGTCCAGCGTATGGACCTTTTTTGACTGACGTAAAAATGAAGATCCAGATAATTCGATAAAAAAGCGGGTTGGTAAATCAGGGCATTCTCTAATTTGGTAAAAAAGTGGGATGGTAAATTACAGCATTCTTGAATGGCTTCTAACCAGCCTATAAAGTTGGAATTCATTAGATCACCATACCAGCAGTTTAAAACGTGGCTTTTGGTATGGTGGCCGCCACTTCTGGATTCCACTGACTGCTTACCATCAGGCGGGGTGGAGTCACTTTGGTAGGCTATACTATAAAAAAAAAAAAAAAAAAAAAAAAAGATCTTTATGAGCAGAAAATTAATAATTAATCTAATAATCTTATTCATTTCCTATATTAAGGAATTATAATAGTACTTCAACATGCAAATCGTGCATTATATACATTTGATTTTTTATTGCATAAATTCATAAGTTTTTGGTTTTATTATTTGCACCTTAGAGATTAGAGACCACAGAATTAATGAAGTGAAAAAAAAAACTGTCCAATAAACTTAATAACAATAACTTCTAGTAAACTCATTGTTTAAGCACTCTAGTGCTTTTGAAGTACAGTTCTTGATTGCAGAAATTAAAAAACTATTTCTAATCAATCGATGTTAATTACCTAATAGTCAGTTCTTTAAAAGTACCTTTTTAATTCTCGCCTAAGATATTAAGAGATATGATGCTAAACTTGTTATAAATTGAAGTAATTTTTTATGCGTCGTGAGTGGCAGCAGCGTTGCAATTTAGAGTCATATTTCGTGGTTTTGGGTTTAGGTATCGTAATAAGTCGTATCAAAAAGTTGTTGTTTATTAATATTGGAAGTTCCTATGTGGTTGTCCTCGTAAACAACAAAGTTCTATGTAAATCAATAAAATATAGGACAAGACATATCAGTCTGCGTCAGGGAGGTGTTTACACGTGATGTTTACATGAAACCTTTGTCCTTGAGTGTGACGTCAGACATGCTCATTCGCTTTTTACATGGATAAGTATTAATGGGCCTATTTGTGGATAAGTGCTTTATGTATATTCTGCTATAATCTGATGGGTGGGTAACTGAAAAAAAATGAATTAAGAAAAATGTTTAGAAATATATTTTTGTGAGAGAGAAAGAATAATGCACTTGTCAATATTAATTGTTTGACTTCATTTAGTAAAACTGTATGAGGTAACAGTAAAACAAAAGAAAAATATTACTTTTCCATTTACGGTATTTTATTTAACACACAACAAAAGGTCGGCAATTTGAAACTGGGTAAGTATTAATGCGACTTTTCCAAAGTGGAATATGTACGCTTATAATTTATCTTGAATATTATTGACATACTATGGTAAAGCAAAACGTAGTAAGAAAATGTGAAATCTAATAAAAAATACAACAAAAAATCGCACAAAATTAAGAGCCACGTGGTCTGCGATTTTATACTTTTAAGTAGTAGACATATCAAAATTATTATAACCGACTGATTTATTATATCAAGTAAAGACAAATATTCTTCTGTAATATTCAAGCTAACGCTATGTAAAATGTTTCCATGAGACGTACTTGACGACTGCGTCAATCAATATTGACAAAACATGTATGTATGTGGGCGCTACGCGATTTGTCGAGCAAAATATTCCACGCATTTGGAAAAATCTAAAGATAGAGTTTTTTGTACCTAAATTAGCTTTGCAAAATGAGTTCTTTTATAAAATCAATGAATTCCACCAGCAGTGGTAGCCACTGTATTCACTTGCTTTTTTGGTAAATTAGTAGCATAGTTAGTTTCAATGGCAAACTTACTAATATAAATATTATTCAAATTATAAGACAACGCTAGATTCTAGATTTTAATTGATTGTCGTAAAGTAATGATGTAACACAACGTTTTGTTTATTTTGAACTATTTTACGGTATTAGATATTATTTATATTACAGGGCAATAGATATACTTACGTTTCAGTGATTATAGAGATTTCGTAGTGCCTTGATATTAAATTTTATAATAGCTTTTTATTACAGAAAGTAAATAAAAATTTCACTATAAAGTAACATAGTTTGTCCATATTAAACTTAAGCGGATTTGTCACATTAGAAGAAATTTCAGAGAAAAATGTTCCTTGAAAAATATTATGAAAAGGAGTTGCGCAGGTAAAATGTATCCGTCTCCCTTTTCATTCAGCCTTTTATATATTGACGTCCTGGTCTTTGCGTAGGGGTAGCTGGTTCTATTTTTAGAAATGCCTGGTACATAGTATAGTATTATAGGACTTGAACTTTGCTGCTTATTCTGGAACAGTCGACAAGTTCAAAACGAATAAATATACATTGCTTAATTGCAGATGTAGCAGAGAGTTATGAGTAGTATTTATAACTATACAAGCTTAATTTGTAAAGTTGCCAAATTATGCTATTTTGTCTGTAAGTCTGTTTGTAATGTCTATGATATTTATAATGTCTATTAAGTTATAAATGTTATAATTCAAGCTAACGGTTTGTGAAAGCAATGTATTCGATAATAGGTTGTTCGTTTGCTAATAAGTAGTTACTAACGTATTGTGGTTGTGTTCGAGTTAATATGCTAAAAGTAATTACTTAATTTGCGTATTACCAAAGTGGAGTATAATAATAGCTCATAAGTACCTACAGATTCGGAGAAATTGTGGTGGCAGCCTGCCAAGATATAATCCAAACTGTCAAATTCGGTTAGTACTAACAGAATAGTTTGTTATTTTATAGACAGTTACTATGTTTTTTGTGTGTCTAGCCGTATAGCCGTAGTATTAAGATAAATAGACTAATTTGTCTATGAGCGCAATAGTTTTTTAATGTACGCGAGTATTATGCGTGTTCTTGAGAGCTATCGTGATATATCTAGTTAAATGAGCTCCTTAAATAATTTATAATGATAAGTTGTAAGGGAAGAATGTGGATTGAATGATAGTATTGTGTCAAACATTTACAAGAGTATGTTAAGGTGGTTTGGACATGTGGAAAGGATGGATGGTAGGCTATCAAAAGAGATTTATTGAGCGAAAATGCCTGGGAAAGTTGGTAGGGGTTGCCCTAGACGGACATACACTACCCCCCCCAAACGGGGTTCTCGCCTTGTCGCGGCGGGGGGGCTTAGTAGCCGTGGTTGCCAGGGGCCACGGTGAACCAAGAGGAACCCCAAGGAGGCGCCGCTCCTCTGGGCTTTAGCGGTAAGCCCACGATGGAGCGGCTCAGGAGGGTTGCGGTGTGCTGTGTGGGCGGCACCGCAACTGGGTCGGGCTGCGGTGTTGCTTCGGCGACACT
Source organism: Parascotia fuliginaria (assembly GCA_963082885.1). NCBI lineage: Eukaryota > Metazoa > Arthropoda > Insecta > Lepidoptera > Erebidae > Parascotia > Parascotia fuliginaria. Next base: position 9,595,685 of record OY720177.1, on the reverse strand, counting down.
GCGGCTGGGGAGTGGCGAGGCCGCGGCGGGAGAGGAGTGCCGGTATAACGGTGCGCCGCTCTCCCTACCTTCCGCGGCCTCGGCGGGGCCGCAACCGCCAGATTGCGGACGCGGTGGGCCGCAGGGGAAGAGGAGTGTCGGTATTGCGACGCGCCGTTCTCCCTATCCTCTGCGGCCGAGTTAGGAGGTGGCCTGCGGGCGGCGATCAGGCAGTCGCCGCCCGAACAGCACGGGCCTGAGATGGCGATCGCCTCTCGAGAAGGGGGGGGCTAGGTCCCCCAAATCGGACGGGGCCCGCTCCGGTGTGGTGAGCGGGCCGTGGCCCGTCGGGGTCGCGGATGAATGCGCGAGCGTCTCCCGTGACCCCGACACTCTGGCCGTCTGGAGGAACACCGTGGGTTTTAGTCGGTATGCCGGCCGCGCTTTGAGTGCGGTCGGAGAGTCCGACATAACCCCCGCTTTGCCCGGGCGGGTGTGTTTGCGTAATGCATTTCCCACGTGAAAAGAAAAAAAAAGACGGACATACACTAGGGCACGCCACGGTGGTGGCGGTAAGTCCCGTCCTAGAGGAGTGGCTGGAGAGGAGGCACGGCGTCCTCACGTTCCGGCTGACACAGGTACTCACCGGTCACGGGTGCTTCGGCACGTACCTGTGTCTCATAGGCCGGGAGCAGACGTCCGTCTGCCATCATTGCGGGGTCTGCCCGCGCGACACGGCGCTCCACACGCTCGTGGAGTGTCCAGCGTGGGCGGACCAGCGCCGCGACCTTGTTGCGGCGCTCGCGACGGGCCAACTCTCGCTGCCGGCCGTGGTTCTGGCCATGGTCCGCAGCGAGAGGGCTTGGGAAGGAGTCGCCTCCTTTTGCGAGGAGGTGATGCTCGCCAAGGAGGCGGCTGAGCGGGAGAGGGAGCTGACCACCTTGCTCCCCGCCCGTCGCGCCCGCCCCGGACGTCGCCGTGGGGCGCTCCGGGATCTCCAGCCACCGTAGGAGGATGCCTGCGGGCTGCGATCGGGCAGTAGCCGCCCGAACAGTACGGGCCCGAGACGCAGTGCGCGTGTTCCGCACGCGCCTCTCGAGGGAGGGGAGCCAGGCCCCCAAATCGGATGGGGCCCGCTCGCGTGTGGTGAGCAGGCCATGGCCCGTCGGGGCCACGGATGAATGCGCGATCGTCTCCCGTGACCCCGACACTCTGGCCGTTTGGAGGAACACCGTGGGTTTTAGTCACTTGCCCGGGCGAGTGCGTACGCGTAATGCATATCACACGAAAAAAGAAAAATAAAAAGACGGACATACACGGACCAAATAGGAGATGTGTTGACAAAGGGCATAATTACATGCACCCGTAACCGACGTGTGTGTATAAAAAGATTAATGAATGTTGAAGAGGCAAAGGAGGCATGTTTGGATATTAGGAAATGGCGTTCTATAGTCTCTGCTTACCCCAATAATGGGAGGCAGGTGTGAAGTTATGTGTGTATAACAAAAAAGTATAGAAAGTCTTCTAATGTTTTACTAGATACGTTATGCGATTCGCTGGTTTTTTTGATTATTGATGATTTTGAACTTTGCACGTATTTAGATAAGAAAAAACAAAGAATCACAGAACGACTTTTGCAGGCGCAGCAACGATATGGTGAATGATTATGGGCTATAAGCGTGACTGTGTTCAAAGCAGAAATTATGCTTAGCAAACACAACCGAGTTGTTGCTGACCACGAGCTAGAAGGGGTGGAGAGAAAAATTAAAGGCAACCGAGAGGGTCGTTAGGCCGTCGGCGCTCTCGCTCACCGAATGAAAGAATGTAGTGGGTAGGATTGGATACGACCGTTTTACGTCGATATTCTATCATTTCAGGTCGATCTGACCCATTCCTGCCCTAACCAGCAGAAACCTCAAATAATATAAAACTTGTTTTTTTTTATTTTTTACATTATTACGCAATTCTTCGAGGCACTCTTGACCACAGCAGAGAAGCCAACAGCACACCTGATTATATGTAGTAAATATTGATTAGGCCAGGGTGTAGCAATAACCGCAGTTTACTAAAAATAATGCTTTCTAAAGAAAGTCACGTTAAAGCGCTTGGTAAACACCGTAGCCATTATTTTGTTCTAGAGAGAAATAGACAGAGTAATATAATAATATGAACAGCTTTCGTTTTACTCATTGGCCATTGTTAGATATGTGTCTATTCTAGTGTCATTTTAACTGATATTACTTATCCTCTGAGCAATGAATTCATCATCATCATGACCATTTCAGCTGAAAGACGTCCACTACTCCACTGGACGTAGTCCTTTTCCAAGCATCTTTACTTTGACCGCTCATAAGCCGACCTTATTCATTTTAACAATAGGTATGTACAATATTTATATTTAAATTGGGTGCTTTGCGTATAAGCAAAACATCAAATTTTATTCGGCATAATATAAATAAACTCATAAAAATTGTAACAACAAGGATATTTCTTGTAGAAACGTGTCGTAATTTATGATGTTCTCTTATGAATTTTTTATAAGCACTTTGTGTGATGAAGTCTGTAGCAACAAAAAGCAATAAAATGTGGCCCAGATATATTAAAATGTCTAACATTATTTTTATCACCCACTGACAAAGTTGAAAATAATGCCTATCTTATCAGAACATGTTTTATTTTGTTTAATATAAGCCCCCGCAAACTGTTGGTATGTGATAGAGTAGTTTTAAATAAGTACACAAATCTTCTACAGATATGCATTGTCCGTCTTATTTGACTGATATCTTATACTCTGACTGTATTAAACTCGTCTTTACTAAGTTTTTCTTTAGTTAACTAGGTCCGTTTCAAGTCAAACCCCACTTTGAACCCTAGTGATAGATGTCTAAAATATACACATACGATCATAATTGCCTAACTCTAAATATTGCAAGTAATCTTGCCTGCTAGTGGTCTCGATTAATAAAGTTCAAGGCAAATCGATTTTATTTCTTGTAATTCAGTATTATTCATTTCATGTACCTTCTGTAAAAGTATCAGTTATCGTAGTCCAAGGACACTTGTAATATCAAAGAGATAACTGAGGCGTTGCTAACCCTGAAACAATACTTTTCCAAATTTCGTCCACTGGAGTTAGAATTATGATAATCTAGTTAAAATTACGATAACTTTCAAACTGAAACATAGTTTGAGGACAAACATATTATTAAGTAATTGACAATGGTATAGGTAAGTACAGTTTATTGAACAGCAATGGCCCTTGCAAAACGCCCACCATAGTAAAATTTGTTCTAACGCAGAAATTTAGGTGTTTCTACATACTTACCTATATATTACTCTCATATGGTAAAGAAATATTGAGAAAACTTAGTCTGTAAAAAATATATAGCACTAAAGGTCTCATGGGTATGTTTGTATTATCCAACTTTCGAACACGGTTTATCATCTCCCAAAAGTCCGTCAAACAGACGCTCCCTGTAGTCCATTCCTAATAGCCTTAATTATCTTATAACCATCTATGTTGTTGTAAGGTCAAACTCATTATAATATATAGTATCAACATGTATGAATATTAATCAAGGTATGGCGGTGCTGGGCTTCAATTCATTCATGAATGTAAGTGCTGACGTCAGCGCCGGCCCACTCCAGGAGGCGCGGCCCCCTTCGATAGCGCTACTGGAAGGGGGGAGCTGACGTCAAAGCTTTCATGCAACAAGTGCTCCACTGAAAGATATAATAGGTGCCTAGGTGTAGCATTCGAGTTATTTTTAGACTGCCGAAAAAGGCCTAGCCACCTTTGTTAGGTTTGGTGTTATGCTTACATATTTAGGTTGATATGTCTTTGTACTTCAATTTGATGTTAGTTGGTTTTTTATAACATTACGACGCTCATGGTACACTATATACGCTAATTATTTTATGAATTTACAAACATTGTTATATGAAACTGTCGATATGTAGAACTATTACTACTTATTTAGATCTAGTGTATATCATATTGTTTTTATTATTAAATTGTTATGTTTTTTATTTTGTATTAAAATTGTCAAGACTATTAGGTATACTAGATATATTAAATGTAAGACAAGATAAAACATGGTATTCTTACTCGTATCAGGTGTTTTTCGCATCTCACTTCAAAATATTCTGGCTCAAAACTACTTAGATGGAAACAATGACGTTGCTAATGAGTTCTAGGTTTCATCGATCGACTTTTGTTTATAATACTGAACTGTTTGCTCCAAGACCTTTTAGATTCCTCTGTGAAAGAGTGGTATTACAGTCCCGCACGTATATACTGTCCTATATTACAAGAAAAAGTTTATGATCATTTCAAAGAAGGCTTTAGAAGACTCTCCGTGGCTTTAGTTAGAAGTCTCTTCTATAAAAAGTTCTATAAAATGTACAATTTAAAAAAAAATTGTTAATCTGCGTTAATGAAGTCGGTACTTTTTAAATTGTTATAGGTAACATTCTATTAATATCATAAATGTGAAAGTTTGTGTGTAAACGGCTGAACCGATTTCGATGAAAATTGGTATTTAGATAGATTCGGTGCCGGAGACGGACATAGGCTTTTTATCCCGAAAATTGCTCTGGTTCCCGAGTTATACCAATTTGCGCGCGGGTGAAGCCGCAGGGCGAAGCTATACATAATACATTAATGTGCGTTTATTCTAAGAGGCTTTATCCATATTCATATTGTGATGTATAAAAATATTACCTAAAATTCTTACCCTTAAAACTGTCAACTGCGTTGTAAGCCTCGCGATGACGTCTTTGTGATTTTGTCCTTCGCTGTATTAGACCTGTAATGATAATGACCTTTAAACTGTGCCCTGTAAAGTTTGACATGAATACCTTAGTGTTATTGTCTATTTTGAGAATCTTCGTTAAGCTATAAAATTAAGATGTATGCGCTATAATTGTATATAAGAGAGCAAATTTTTAGAATTATTATAAATTATCGAATCGAAGCGCATACTAGGAAATAATTTTTATATCATCGGTACTTTTACGTTAAAAAATTTACAAGGAGGATTTGCGTCGTCATATTTTCTATAGGATGCGTTGATGAATACAACCTTCTTTTGTGTCAGTGAAAAATGATGTTCGTAGTGCGTGGCGGTGACCAAGCGTTGGCATCGTAGGCGGGTTTGTTTGTTATCTTAGGCTACACATTGCGTACGTAGGCTTGTTGTATTTATGTTAATACACTGTAGAATTTAGTGGATTATTTTTTTCATTACACCAGACTTTTGTTTTATTTTTTATATAATAGCCTACCAAAGTGTCTCCACCCCGTCTGATGATAAGCAGTCAGTGGAATCCAGAAGTGGTGGTCACCACACCATCGTCTTAAACTGCTGGTATGGTGGCCTCCACTATGGCGACTGGGAATGGGGTTAGGGGAAGGGAATGAGGGCGGCGAGGAAATAGGAAAGGGGAGAAATTGCCGGCGCTCTCACTCACCGAACGAAACGCAGTAGTATGGATACTACTGAACTCTTACCTCGAGAGTAGTACTTTTCCGGACGATTCGGCCCATTCATGCTGAAGCCAGTGTGGATCTACTACCGCCTAAGACTACTTTATCAATTTTATTTACATTCAAAGTAATCTATATCTAGCTAAGAGAGAATTAAAAATCTAAATTTAAATAAGTTATTTTCTAGCACTGCATTACTCGAGAAAAGTAACAGGTAAAAAAGAAGATGAATAAGGATGTCTTCAATCCACTTGAACTTTATTTTCGATGACAAGCTGCGTCTTGTTGCTAACGTAGCACAGACGAGTATCTTATATGAAACTAGCGTGGATATCGTTTTTTCTATAAATCCGTACTATTATAGTTATACTATTAGTTAGTTATCATATGTACTTTCTAAGTTTACCTTGGACATTTCTGACTAACGGTGAAGGAAAACATCGTGAGGAAACCTGGACTTAAATGTCTGAAATTGCCAATCCGCCTTGAGCAAGCGTGGTGATTAATGCTCATACCTTCTCTATATGAGAAGAGGCCTTTGCCCTGCAGTGGGACAGTAAATAGGCTGGTATTATTATTATTATTATTATAGTTATAAAGCAGAAGAGTTGTGTCAACGCGCTAATCTCTGGAACTACCAGTCGGATTTGAATAATTCTTCTAATTTTGCGTATGATAGCCCAGTTCTTGAGGAAGGTTATAGGCTTATAACATCGCAACGGGAGCAGAGCATTAAGCAAAGACGCGGGCGAAAGCAGTAGCACGCCGCGGAAAGCTAATATTTTATATATAAGTTTTTGACAATTTTAAAACTTTAAACCACATAGGATATTATTTTGTATACAATTAACGGACAGATATGACAACCAAGTTCTCAATACAAATACGTGTGTTATAAATTTAAGCAACGCCTACGTCACGCTGCGTAACGGTAACAACAAAACGACTATCATCAGTTGACCTTTTTACTATCCAATATACACTACGTTTATTTCTATGTTACAAACGTAGACATTTCTAGAACTTAACCCATAAATCTATTTCTAGAACATTTTAAATTTAGTTTCCACTAGAATACGTTCAAGGTTCTATTTTAAAATAGGAATATAATTCGATCGTTAGGTACACGTAGATGTAATTGTTATTCCGTGGAGAGGCTAGAGTTGCCTCCCACCTCGTTTGTCACTGCCACCTCTTAGCGATTACTATCGAACCGTTCTACCGAACTATCTGACAACAAAAATACTTTTTTGGTTAGGTACTTTTTAAACATCAATTGGTTTAAAAAAAGTCAATCATTTAATAATACATTCAACCTCCCAAAATTTAAGCGTTGGTCATTTGTCAGTGTAACAGATTCCACTCCTTCAACTCCATATATGTCTTTACTTTTGCTTATTATTTTAATTGACCTGAACATTTTCGTCTCGGTTTTTTATTAAGTGTTTGAATAATATATAAACATCGAAAATAAAAATCACTCTTTTTTTAAATAATACGCTAGCCTTTAATTCGTTGTAAAGTCTACTATTTATGACAGAACGTAGGCGTAGGAAACCTTACGTATTAGTAAGAGCGGTGCGGCGTAACGTCTTTTGGGACTTTTTGGATTTATTATTATCATCAAAAAAAACAGGCAAAAATCATAAACTACCTAGCAAGTAAAGTAACATAATTATTATTTTGATGTACGTATTGTCCTGGCAGTAGAATATAATATACCTACCTTCTCCGTTGACTGATAATTTCGTAACTTTTTAGTGGGAAAAAGTGGCTCAATACTTATGTTTAATTAATGTATACCATAATAGTATAATTGCTCACGCCGTTATTAATGAGAGTACTACTAGCGCCATCTCTATCAAGTAATAGTGAATGCAAAAGCTCTCTTTAAAGCTTGCAAATGGAGGAGCCGGTTTCTACTTTGTTCGTGAGACTTTGGTATTGTTAGAGTTTTCGGTTATGACCGCTAGATGGATTATAAAAGCTACTTATAAACATTTTTTAAATATTATTTTTGTTTTATTGTTTTCCAAAATAAAAAAGTTTGGAAGGTTAATTGGAAGCGTGGCGTCTTTTTTAAGTTCAACAACCTTTATTTGCTATTGAAATATTTAATTTACGAATCATTAAAGAACATACAAAATAAAGTGATATATTTCTTTCATTATGAAAATTTCTAGTACAGGCAGTTTGTACCTATATGCAGTGCATATTATTATATATTTCAGTTATGAATATTGATAGCTTTTTCAGGGTAACAAGAACTTTGAACTCTAATTCTATGATAAATGAAATGTTGTTTCAATGATGTCTATATATTGTATTTACAAATACCTAGCTACTAAATATAAAATACAGTCTTTGTCATACCAACTACGACATTAGAAAGAAACACTTGAATTACTCAGTTCAGTTTAATATTTACCCTTAAATCTTACCTTGAATCTTACTTAAAAACAGATAATTTTTATAGAACAGTTACTAACTGTATATTATAAACAGTAATAAAGGCGCATATTAGCTACACATAGCACTTGATTACTACTTTATAAACATTTATGGTAAATAGATTAAATTTTTTCGTTTCAATATAGCCATATTTCGTACAAAATAGGTAATGTAATTAAATAAAGTGTATAGCAATTTAGTAAGCATTGTTTCAACCTGACACGGAATTAACTACTACACACAGCTGGTCGTGATACGCGCGCGCCTCTCGTAGCCACGTATAATAGACATCAACGCACACCAATCGCACGCGCATTAAGTAGAACATTCTTTTTGGAAGATATTATGTAAACAATTAGCTTGTTTACGTAAAAATTTAAGTGCATTTTGAGACATTTTCTAATATTTTTATTCATATAAATAGTTATTATCACTTATTTTTAAATAAGGTGGGTAAATAATGTAAAAGCACATAATAATCAAGCTGATATAACTTATCTAGAATTGGTTAAAACAAGTATCGTTTTAACGTCTACTTAAATACGCGATTATGTACAGCTCACTTGTCAGCTTTTCTTAGAATGGTAACTGACTCGTATCGAACAATAAATAGTAGAATCCTTCAACGGCTATTATCTCGGCATCATCGTCACGAAGCTACAGTAGAAGCTTTCAAAGCTGCGGGGGAGGTTCGATGCGACGGAGGGAGGGGCGCAGACCGGCAAGGCCTCCGCCTGCCAGTGCCGCGCCGACTGCGACGCTGCCCGCATGCCGCATCGAACGCGTTATTCACTTGTCAAAAAAACAATAACATAACTGAAAAGTGTTTTCAAATTGTATTCGTGTGTTTGGGTGACTGATATTTGAAGAGATTCGTATAGTGTACCGTGGACATACATGTTAGACTACTGTAGGTAGTGTTTTGTCACGTGTTTACGAATGAATGTGACGGCGTAGGCGCAGCCGCGGCGGGTCGCACTCTCCGTGAGATATTCGTGCGCGCGCAGGTCGCCGCGGCCATGCTGCATACCTGACAAGAGCGAGTGCGCGAGTCTGCGCGAACGGGACACAGCGAGCGCTCCCAGTGCGCGTCAACTTTCGCTGACGAAGAACAACCCTGCAATGTTTTTGTCGGTGTCATGACGAGGATGGGGCGATGGCACGTGGCGCTGGTCGCGCTGGCAGTGCTCTCTGGCGCGGGCATCAGCGCCACCGCCGAGCAAATGCAGTCTCGCGCCGTCGATACGGGCGTCGACCTTCGCGTGCACGAAGACCAGCTCGTCGGTACCATCGTTGGCAGGATTCCTACGAAGCCTGGCTTTACATATCGTTTCAATGAACCTCCCAAGGAATTTGTTCTCGACCCGGTGTCCGGGGAGATTAGGACTAACTTGGTTCTTGATAGGGAAGCTGTGGACCGCTATGCTTTTGTTGTGTTATCGAGTCAACCTACATATCCAATAGAAGTGCGTTTACGGGTGATAGACGTTAATGACAATTATCCGGAATTCCCCGAACCAAGTATAGCGGTGGCGTTTTCTGAGAGTGCAGCGGCAGGTACAAAATTGTTACTTGATGCCGCTACGGATAAGGATTTAGGAGAAAACGGTATCACAAACGATTATAGAATTGTAGATGGTGATACTGAGGGTAAATTTCGGTTGAACGTCACCGTAAATCCTAGCGGTCAAACATCGTATTTACATCTAGAAACAACGGGCAAGTTGGATAGAGAAACGACTGATTTCTATATCCTCAACATATCGGCACGTGATGGTGGTAATCCACCGAAATACGGGTATCTACAAGTGAACGTGTCTATACTAGACGTTAATGATAATCCACCAATATTCGATCAAAGTGACTTTTCAGTGTCTCTTAATGAAAGTGTACCACCTGGAACATCAGTTCTGAAAGTAACGGCCACGGATAGTGATTTAGGTGATAATTGCAAAATAACGTATGAAGTGACTGATACGGAAAAACAATTTGCTGTGGATCCTGAGTCTGGAGTGATAACAACAACGAAAAAGCTAAACTGCCCTAAGTATTGTGGTAATACTACTTGTAATATGACTTGTGTACTTACTGTAATCGCCAAAGACCATGGTGTACCGCGGCAAGATGCGCGTACCTACGTTACCGTCAATCTTATTGATGCCAATGATCACGACCCTGTTATAACGTTTACGTATGTACCGCCAACAGCTAATTTCGCTACTGTTGATGAAAATGCTAAAAATGGATCACTTGTAGCTGCTATTACAGTAACCGATTTAGATGCAGGCTTGAATGGTATTACGAGTATTAGTATCGTTTCAGGTAATGAGCTCAATCATTTTCGTTTAGAAAATTCATCTAGCGTGTATATTGTGCATGTCAATGGTGTATTAGATAGAGAAGAGATAAGCAAATATAATTTAACAGTTGTTGCTACTGACAGAGGATCCCCTCCGCGTACAGCGACTTCATTTTTAGTTATTCATGTCAATGACGTAAATGATCATGAACCTGTATTTGAAAAATCTGAATATTCTGCAATTTTAACTGAGCTAGCTCCATCTGGATCTTATATAGCCAGTATAACAGCTACTGATGAAGATACTGGGGTGAATGCTGAAATATATTACGATTTTTATGACGGTAATCAACAACAATGGTTTTCAATTGATCATTTGACTGGTTTAGTTACAACAAAGTCAATGTTAGACCGCGAAATTCAAGGAACCGTGGAATTAAATGTTTCAGCAAGAGATGGTGGCCCAAATCCTAAGTGGGCATATACTAGATTAAAAATAACTATATTAGATGAAAATGATGAAGCACCAAGTTTTTCACAATCACAAATTAACGCTACTGTATATGAAAATATTAAACCTATAAAAGAAATTTTAATACTTACTGCGTCAGATTACGACCAAGGTACCAATGGTTCTGTTTCTTATTATTTACCGTCAAGTATTGAAAAAAAATACCCGAATACTTTTATATTAGATCCTATTACGGGTCAACTGAGTGCAGTAATCGAACTTGATAGGGAAAAAATACCGCTGTATGAAATACAAGTCTTAGCCAAAGATCAAGGGTTTCCTCCGCAGTCGTCTACCGCTACTATATTACTAAAAGTACTGGACGTAAATGATAATGATCCAATGTTTTATCCCCAAAGATATATTGAAAGCCTCAGTGAGGAATTACCTATTGGAACAAATGTATTACAAATAAAAGCATTAGATTTAGATGAGGGTGAGAATGCCAGGATCATGTATAGACTTGAAAGTGGTGGTGATGGCTATTTTGATATAGAGCCATGGACTGGAAATATTTTGCTTCAGAAAGACTTCCGTAAAGCTCCGAAGACAATGTATACTTTAAAAATATCGTGTAAAGATAAAGGCAATAGAAGAGCATTTGAAGATGCTATAGTTGAAATAGTTAAAACGTCACAACGCAATAATCTTCAATTTGATGGATATAACGGCTATAATTTTAAGATTCTCGAAGACGAGGGCACTTCAAAAGCAGAAATCGGCCGTTATGTGGGCAAAGTAAGTGCCAGAATATCAAGTGACACGATATCTTACTATATATTAGAAGGTGATCCGAAGCATATATTTAAGATGGATGAAAAGACTGGTGTTATAATAACTGATTCAAATGTCGACAGAGAAGATAAAATGACTTATCACCTGAAAGTTATGGCTAAGACTGGTGTAGCCTTTGGATTCACTACTGTTAATGTTTCAGTATTAGATGTCAACGACAATTACCCAATTTTCATTGAAGATAAAGATGAAATTCATATTCCAGAAAATATGGCTGTTGGACAAGAAGTGTATTTTGCCAGAGCGACTGATCGTGATTCAGGCTCTAACAGAACAATCTTCTACACACTAAGCTACAATCCTGAGAATAATTTTCGTATTTCAGATACTACAGGGGTTATTTATTTGAATAAGCCCATATCAAGTGAACCCGGTACTGTAATGTTCATAGAAGTAACTGCAACTGATAATGGCAGCCCTGCTCTAGCTGCGAAACATTCCATATCTGTCATTGTTGATGATGTTAATGATCACACACCGGTCTTTGATCATACTTCTTATGAAACTTCTTTACTCGAATCAACTTTAGTCAACACAAGATTTTTCGCAATTTCTGCTTCGGATGCGGATTTGGGCCCTAGCGGTAGTATTTCATACTATATAGCAGAAGGAAACACCGATGGCAAGTTTGGAGTATTTCCTGATGGTTATTTGTATGTAAAAAGTTTATTAGATAGAGAAGAAAGAGATTATTACTCTTTAACAATAACAGCGACAGACCATGGCAAACCAGCAAGGACATCTCAAGTGCCTGTAGTTATTCATGTCTTGGATGAAAATGACAATAGTCCTCAATTTACCAACACTACATTTATATTCAAAATAAAAGAAAATGAACCACCTGATACGTTTGTTGGAAAATTAACAGCGACTGATAGAGATATTGGTCGTAATGCAGAGTTAACATTTTCTTTGGCTATAGCACAAAATGATTTTAGAATAGATTCTAGAAATGGATTTATAAAGACATTAAAATCATTTGACAGAGAAAGTTTGGCACATAACACAGGACAAAATTATATTACATTAACGGTGACTGTTAGTGATAATGGCAAGTTGAAATTATCTGATTCAGTAAGGGTTACAATTTACATAACTGATGTAAATGATAATGCGCCGGTTTTTATAAGAACTCCTTATAAGGTTGAAGTGTCTGAAGGAGCTGCCGTGGGAGCATCTATAATGCGTGTTTACTCGACAGATGCCGATGAAGGTTTAAATGGAGACATTTATTATAAATTGATTGGAGGTGATGACCTCGGTAAATTTTCGTTAGATGAAGCTACAGGTCAATTACTCATTAATAAACCATTGGATCGTGAAACAACAGACAGATATCAGCTAACAATATTGGCGCATGACTCTGGTCAATCAGTTCGTCTTTCAGCTACGACGGCAATAACTGTTCTCGTTTTGGATGAGAATGACAATGCGCCAGTATTTACTCAGACTCAAACAAAAATCTCAGTTTTGGAAACGGAGCCTGTAAATAAAAAGATAATTCAGTTTTACGCCACCGACGCTGACCTGGGTATAAACCGGGAGTTGCAGTTCTCTATTACGACTGGCAATAGAAAAGAAGCATTTTTCATTGATAGCTATTCTGGTGAATTATTCTTGCATAAACAATTAGATTATGAAGATTTAACATCATATGTTCTGAATATCACTGCTACGGATAATGGCAGCCCAAGTTTATCTTCAAGCATATCATTTACTGTTAATGTAATCGATGCAAACGACAATGCACCTATTTTTACTAACACGGCCATTGTGCGTCAAATAAGAGAAGGTATTCCGAAGCACACTCCAATAGTAACTGTTACCGCAGAGGACCCAGATTCGGGTTTAAATGGCAAAGTTTACTATTCGATTACGCACCAAGACCCCAACGACAGTAAGCGACACTTTGCTATAAATAATATTACCGGGGTCATACATACTTTATTGCCTATTGATAGAGAAAGCATTGACACGTTTCGAATAACTGTCGTTGCTTACGATAGAGCAGAGCCACCATCTGCCCGACTCTCTGCTGAAAAATTAGTTACTGTAATTGTCGAAGATATAAACGACAACGCCCCGGCATTTGTATCCATGAACGCCGCTGTTCTCAATACAGAGAAACTTGGCAGAAATACAGGTCGCGGGATATTCATAATGAATGTTTTAGCGCGTGATTTAGATTCGGGTACAAATGGATTAGTAACTTACAAGCTCATACATGGTGGTAATGAATTATTTGATTTACATAGAAGCAACGGTGCCCTGACATTACGTTATCCTCCAGCAACCCCTGAAGCTCGGTGGAACCTGGTTATAAAAGCTACAGACGAGGCTGTGCTTAGCGAACAAAAGAGTACTGAGACCTATCTCACAATTATCATGGGAGGTACAGAGCTAAAAGGGGTTACGTGGACAAATGCTGAATCAGTATCCGTGGCTGAAAACGAGCCTGCAGGAACAGCTGTTTTAAATCTAACTAATAACTTTAAATCAGGATTAGAATATTATATTGTGAATGTGACTGGTGATAGTAGGCAAGTGGACAGATTGTTTGACATAGATTCTTCTCTGGGAATATTGTCAACGGCTGTTTCTCTCGACCGAGAAGCTGGTGTGGACCGATACGAAGTGGAAATATGTGCTGCATCTTCAGGATCGTCGCTAAAAACAACAACAACAAAGGTATGTTAACAAAAAATAATATAATTAATTGGACAGATTGCACGGTCGCACCGAGTGACTTTCAGCGTAGTAGTACTGTTAACATTACAAAGCGAACAATCCAATTAACTTTGCACAATCGCCGGTAGAGACACAACATCAGCACCGTACTGTTGTTGAAATAAGAATAAAAATGAATACTCGTTAGCGTGTGTCTGCTGGCGCAGTCTAATCGGGACTTTAAATTACGATAAGTCGTGTTCCAAAACGATATCAGAACACTCGTTCTGAAACCTTTCGAAGATTAACTGTAGGTGAAACATGATTATTGTTTGTAACACGTATCATGCATAATATACATTAATCGTAAATTAACTTCGTTAAAAAATCTACTTTCAACTCCATTTAAACAAGAAAATCTGAAATACCTATTTTTGTAAAGTGTTGACGATATAATATTTTGCAATGACTACAGTATGTTTTATTTTATTATGTTTTTTACAGTTCATATTCTTGCTTTTAGTAGTTCAATGGAAATAATTCGCTTCAAAAATAATGTAATCTTCGATCCGAAAAAGCCATTTTCAGCAGCAAGTTTTAAGCGCAATTTTGGTTTTTGCGAAAGAAATAAAAAGTACCTAAACTGGTTGTGTGCTCGTAAAAGACCTCGTCACATAACGATTACGATATTGTACCTCACCTTTGGACGTATAAAATGTCGAACCTGTGACATGCGGGTGAGTTCACTTAACACTACAAGAAAAGTTTCACTGTTTTATTTATTCAAAAGTTTTCTGTTGCAAAAGTACTTGTATTACAACAAACTTTGTTGAAAAGAATGATGATACAAATAAAATACAAAATGTTACTTAATTTATAAGTGTACAATATGAAAGATGAATTTTTATTCTGAATGTAATAGAAAAATATAATATTTGTAAATAAATATAACGTATAAAAAGTATAACAAATATTACACGATATAAAGCGCTCGCTAGTTTAGTAATGCATATTATTTTAACAAGTACGAACACACAATTGCGATTCAACTGGTATCGGTTTAAACACAAAAGCTGTACATTAAAACTCTAAGTGAGAGCTATTACTAGTTAGTAGGCTTGGAATATTACGGTTAGAAGTCACTTCAGTAGATATTATCGCGGTGGACATAATGGCCTTATCATAAAGCTGTTCTTTACGACTCCAATAAAATAGTGACTTCAAGGTGATTCGTTGTAAAAATTCTTTGCATAGCGTCGTAAATGTCACAGCATACGAATTTTTTTATTTAGGATGATTGTATGAAGTAATCACGATTTTTTTTGCCATTTTACACTTAAAATCGCTAAAGTTATTTCACGTTCCAGACCGTTATCTTTATGAGGCTTTCAAAATGTGCCGTATTTACAATAAAACTTAAAAAAACCAGAGAAATATGTAATAAAAGTGTATTAATACTTGAGTTTTGCTTATTTGAATATACGAATCGAATATCTTACTTAATCGACGCTAGCCGATTGGTCGACAAAACTGAGAAGTGTCACATTTACTACCCAATGTATTATCATAAAACAGTACATTTTAACAACTTTTTATTTTACAACGCGGAATTTTATTATTTCTGTGTGCTGTTTTACATACAATTAGGGGATCAAGGCTATTTAGTATTTAATATTTTGCGGTATGTACGATGTGGCTGTATGTAAGGGATAATTTCTTGATGATAATGGTATCTGTAATATGTGAGAATACAAGTTTCACAGAGCAAACAGAATATCAAGGTCTTATACATAATTTATAGTTACTTCTATAAATTAGTTTTGTTGTGCTTTGTGTGGGTACGTGTTGTTTGTAAACTATTTATAACTTACAAGATATGGCTCATTTACCTAGTTTCATAGCTTAAGTGAAATAACAGAAAAGTTGTTAAATACTTTTATTATTTAAAAGTAATAATTAATTGTCGTTGAAAAGGTGACTCCGACTTACAGTGATGTGTGTAACAATATTTTTCAACTGCAAAGTCAAATATATCTCTTAGGACTACAAGTATACTTAAAAACCACACGAAGGGTTCCGTACCATTATCGGCAATAGAAATACATCATCTGAGAAAATTTCAACTGTCTAACTATCACGGTTCATGAGAACTGCCTGGTGACAGACGGACAGACAGACAGGCAGACAACGGAGCCTTTGTAATAAACGGGAATACGGGACCCTGTTTTATCTTTTGGGTACCAAACCTTATAAAACAAGGTCTTTGAGGGTTTATTGCCATAATGGATAGTCTTTACGAAAGCCTTGGTTCATGGGTCAAACTCGTACTAGCCCGGTTTTTATATCATAAATTTATCTACTGCCTATTTCGCGAGGGTTATAATTTCATATAAGGCTTAAACGGTTACCGCTAACGTAAAAACGGACTGACTTTGTTTTTCTACTCTAATTACTAAGTACTTATTCGCCGCGGGAAATATCTGTGCACCACACTAAGGTTGACTGGTAGAAAATGTTCAGGCATTAAATTCGCCTATGCAATATGGTGCCAAAGAAATTTGATATGACTTTTTAATCTGTAATTTTTTCAGTAAAACTGATCTATTGAAAATTATTTCATCATTTGCAGATCTATCTCTATCTACTATTATATAAAGCGGAAAAGTTCGTTTATTTGTTTGTTTCAATGCGCAAATCTCTGGAACTACAAGTCGTAGGTATTTGAATAATTCTTTGCGTATGATAGCCCAGTTATTGAGTAAGCTTATAAGGCTATGTAACATCACTTAGGAACATCAGGTAGGACTTTAGTCGAGTTAAACTAATAACTCTACGCCGCAAAACAGAGTGTACTCATCCCAACCTTCAAACCCCTTGAATTTAAAGTTAGTTATAAGTAAAGATAGTGGGTATTGATATGACTACCAAAAATGTAAAAAGTATAATTAAAAATTTAAGAGCAAAGTGTTCCCAAGAACTGACAAAAAATTATGGTCACCTCAGTCACTGCAAAATTACTAGCTTAAAATAAACTAGCCTCATGTAAACAGAACTAGCATGTTCTAAGCCAGGTCAGCAAGCCAGGAAAGACAGTTTAGAAGAAAACTGGCTTGCTGCCCTGGCTTGAAAACTGGCCTCGTGTAATCCTGGCATTACTTGGCCTTTTATTACACTTGTAGCGTTCCGCGGCGCAGCTTAACCCGCGTCTTTATGTACTGCTCTGCTTCCGTCACCAGTAGCGTGATGTTACATAGCCTATAACCTGCCTCGAGAACTGGACTATGATACGAAAAAAGAAACGTTCAAACAAACAAAAAACAAATTAACAAGCTCTTCCGCATTATATAATAGCAAGATATAGATTATGTATACTGTCAGTACTTTGATACACAACACTCACGAAGTCTTCACTTGGGTCTACTTTGTCAAATGTGCAAGTGTCCCGTCACGTATGCTGCGGCCTTTGTTCATTCATTTAGATCATACGAAAGATACTTATAAACGTCATAACCAGAATAAGCTTTCGGCTAATTTGTCTACACTTAATTCGCTGTCAAGCCGATTCATGGTAGAACTGGCAAGAAACTCGGACTATTCTTTTTAACTGCCAAACATTTACAATTTTGAAAATGAGGTACAATTTGTTATGTAGGATGGAACGCTGCCGGCCCACTGGGGTGTTTATCACACTGTGAATGCGTCTTAACTTGTGTTCTTATAATATAACTAGCTGTTGCCCGCAGCTCCGCCACTGTTTACATTGACGATTTTTCATACAAACTTTCTTACCATATTTTAACTCCTTTGAGCCATTTTTTGCTTTAAAAGATAGCCTATGTTGTTCCCCGAGGTCTAATCTATCTCTATACCAAATTTCATCAAATCGTCGGTTCGCATTTATAATATTAAGTATGGATTAGTATACCACCATAGTGTGGTTATATTGCACTCATAGTGAAAAGTAAAAAATATTTTTTTATTAATAAAAGATAACCTAAGTAAAGATTAACCAGTCTAAACGACTAGTACCTGTGTCCATGAGTATGACAAATGGACCAGATATCGCTACTTTCTATTAAAATGATTAACAAATGCCTCGATTTAATATAACAGTAATGTTGAAAAAGTTCGACTCTATGACTTTTTATCAATTAAATACTCGT
This sequence comes from Parascotia fuliginaria, assembly GCA_963082885.1. Classification (NCBI taxonomy): domain Eukaryota; kingdom Metazoa; phylum Arthropoda; class Insecta; order Lepidoptera; family Erebidae; genus Parascotia; species Parascotia fuliginaria. Next base: position 9,577,332 of record OY720177.1, on the reverse strand, counting down.
CAATAGTGTAGTGTGGTTCTTCTTATAAGATGTTCTTGACAGTTATATTAAATTTGTAGAGTAGGTAAGTACTTACCTTCTATGAATCTATACTGTTATGTATAGCGAAAGAGTTTGTTTGTTTGTTTGAAGGCGCTAATCTCTGAAACTACCAGTCGAATTTGAAAATTCTTTTTGCGTATGATAGTCCAGTTCTCGAGGAAGGTTATAGGATATGTAACATCACGCTACTGGGGATGGGAGCAGAGAAGTAAGCAAAGACGTGGGTGAAACCGCGACGTGGAAAGCTAGCTAAAGCAAAACATGCGACAAATAAGTCTTACTCGTAATACTATGGAAACAGTAATTTATCGATGACGGGACACACACACACGCACACGCACATATTGCACAAAGTGGTCAGATTATTACTATGATTCATGGATTGAGGTATCTGTTGCGGTATCTTTGGCTTGCATCAACTAACCTAGAGTTTAATAATAATTAAGCAAAACATAGTGCATTAAGATTTTGGACTCATATGATGGTATATTCGTTAAGAGTACGTGATGTGTCTTTTTTGCGACAGTTGAGTTTCAGCAAAGTAATTATCATTGCATTTTAATCCTTGAGGCCATAAAATCATTGGGGTATGGTTGTGTGAAAAGGAGCGATTTAAGGTAAGAAGGGGAGAGGGGTGAGCTATCAACCAACACCGAAAGCGCATTAGGGCGCCGGGCTGCATTCCCCGGACTGATTTATGCAACTTGCACCCGCCGGCGCGGGCATCGACACCCATCTTAATGAACATACGAGTTACTTTATACTGTGAAATGGCTTTCATTATTTCACGCCAATACTAATAGTCCAGTGTCTTCGCACCACATTTAACCCTTGGAATACCTAATGCTTCTTTCATTCTCGTTTTGCTATTTGAAGGTAGCCAATACATCAGTGTAAGGGGAGTTTACAAAAGGGCATGGTCAGTGCACGTTTTCTACGACTATGCAATATAAAGATTTTTCATAGTCGTAGAAATCTAGACGGGTCTAAAACAACAGGGCCCTACCTTTGTAGGGTCTGTTGTTTCAGGCCCCTCTAGGTGAGTATGTACTTTTAATGTTACTATTGACATCGACACTACTCTGTGGTTCGGTAGTACTGTGTATAAACTGCCACGCAGAAGTCTTGGGTTCAATTCCTGCTCAGTGCAAATATTTGTCTGCATGAACATGGCTATTTGCATTGTTGTCATGGTGATTACCTGCGTGGTGGTTCCCACTTAACAGTCGCTTAGGCCGCCAGATCGTCGGTTACAATTTTAAAAAAGGGACAAATTATGATCCCATGTGGGCATTGTATGTGAGATGCTTTTAGGTTTGACCGTTGCTAGTAGTTGCATGCATGCTATATAGGTAAGTGGGCAGATCATTTGTTTACAAACTTTGGCAATATATAAAAATATTCTATTTATGTATGTATATGATCATTTCAAGTGGCGAAACTTGAGGACAACTGTGGACGTCTTTTGCCTGAAATGATGATGATGTTATAAATAATAATAATAACCCAAGAACTACACAACGCTATCTGAACCCAAGGTTAGCATATGAAATAGCTTGTGGTATGGGTTCCAGAATGCGGATAAACATACTTACCTATATGCATTTTTTTGTAAATACATACATATTATACAATACTAGAAATGAATAGTTAGATATGAATAGTTTTAGACATTCAACTATAAAGTATACCGGCTTTAACAAATTAGGTGTCTGGTACGTCTTTAGCATGCGGCCGTCGCATGCATAGTTAGCTATTTACTGGTTATATTTTGATAGTAGGTATTAACAATAATGTTCTTATATTATTAACTACAGTAACTTCGTGTAACTGACGCTTCTATAACGTACCTCATACTATGCCATAGCATTCATCATCTCATTAATACCAGTCAGTTTTGAAAGCGTTTTTGAAGGTTTTAATTTGAACAAATAAACATCTAGGTTTTCTCGCGTTCTCAGTTCAAACGGAAATGACTTCAATGTTTTGGAGAGACACAAAAATCATTGAATTCGACTGACGCTGATCGTTGTTCAGAGTCACCGATTTACCGCCAGTCGTTTTAACTTATTAGCGTTTCGCTTTTTTATCAATGGATTTATTGGTGGCCAAGCCAAATGTGCCGATTGGAAGAAACTTTAAATGTTAAATCAACGTTTATTTTAAATTGTTACCCCGCCTAAATGCGTTCCGAGGAGCAATTGATAACGAGTTTGGGTGGCACGTCCCCTAAAAGCATTATCGTTGGTAAAAAACACGACCTTGGTCTTGAAAGTTAAATAAACAAAACATTTTTTGTTATTATCTCTAAAGTGCATTAAGTAATTTTAGTTCTCTTGGCTTAATTTACATAGTAGTATGACAGACGATGTGTCAGTGCAGTTACAGATGTTCACTGGCAAATTAATTGCATATTGCGTCTCCATCTATTGCAGTTGAAGTATAAAATTTAAATATACGTGTATTCTTAACTTTGTATCTTAAAGAAAATAAACGTATTTTATTTACTTGGTACAGTGATGAGCAAAACATAAATATTCTTTGTATAGGTTTGGTTTTGATTAAGTGGGTTTAAGTAGAATTGCTAGTAATGCGCCGCGACTGCCATGCTGAGGTCCTAGCCCAGATTAGGACAAGCAAAACAGTATTGTCAGACAAGCCAGCAGCCTACCAGAATATGAATAGAAACTGCTACTGTAGCGCCGCCGACGGTAGCGCCAAAAGCAAAGCTCGCTGTGTTTCTGTTACCGTTTTCATGTACATTTCAACCGCGCGGCCAACTCATAAAATTTGATGAAACTCTGCCACGAATTATTGGTAATTTGTTACTATACATATCTCAATTCCTGAATTTGTTGCAAAAAAAACTAAGACGCTATGACCAAAAATAGTTGGCCGCTCGCACCGGCACATGCCGTAGTCACCGCCTATGATTACACAGAAACTAAGTAATGCAAATATGCGAATGATACCTTAAAAGAAAGGTCTTAATTTGTTGTATTTGTTGCAAAAATAAAAAATGAAAAAACTTAAATAAACAAAAAGTTATGCGATATTTAGTTTCCGGTAATGGGTTGGCAGGTATCTCACCATTTATATCCAATTAATAGAGTTTTATGTGTATGGTCAATTTGTTGCTAATTTGTTGCAACGAATAAACAGAAAAAAATACTAGCAAGTAGTTTAAATAATTTGTTAGAGTCGATTTTAGTTGGCCGGTCGGACGGCAATATGCCTAAAATTCAATGGCGTTTATTTCGTTTGTGACAGTATGTATGAGCTTAGTTATAGTACTAATCGACAGATAACATATCCTAGTTTGGATAAATGTGGCGAAAATAGCCGTCAAACTCATAGTTTAGGATATAATAACTAAAATATAGTACCATCAAACTGTATTAGAGTAGGGTGACCATGATTACTTGCATCAGTACGAATGCATCTTTTTAAAATAATAATAAGTAGATGGACGTGGATTTACATTATAGTATGTTAGTTTTTTTCTTACCCTGACTTATCCAATTTGACTAAAGGAGCTATCAATGGTTCATCGGAATAAATCAGAAGGTTAGCAATAGTTTAATTATTACTTATTCTTGTGTTTTAATTATAACGAATCGTTACGAAAGCAACTAAGATCCGCCTAGTACAATCACTGTTTGCCCCATATTTCTATACGCCAAGGAAACATTACAAACAACACAGACATTGCGACAAGTAGATGCTTTGGAGATGTGGTGCTGGAGGCGGTTGCTGGAAGTGTCGAGGACCGATTGCCGCACCAACATCTCTATATTCGAAGAATCGGTATTAAGTAACGTTTTTCAGCAGTTGTGCAGAGTCGCATTTTGAAGTTTTTTTAGCATGCTTACTCCATCGAACGTCTTGTAGTTCAGGGCAAAGCAGAGAACACCAGAGGGCGAGGGAGGTCACCCATGAGATGGACCGACAAGGTGAAGTCTGCTGAAGGTGGCTCCTTGAACAAGTGCAGCAGGATGGCTGCCACAAGATAGAAATGGCAGATGATCGTGAGGCGAATAACATCTTTCTCTACGGAAGTCACAACCTGATGACCACGACCACTCTGCCAAGAGTGTCACGGCGAAGAAGAAGAAGAAGTCCTAATTATTAATACAAACTTAATAGCGGATAACAATTATTATGGTTACATTGTCCTACAAATTGAATGGCACCTTTTCCCAGTCCGACGCTTGCAATTCATTTTTCACTTACTCCTTCATTAGCTACAAGGATTCTCATTGATCGATAGTCGGGTGTCGTGTCTAATCGAAGCTACTTACGAAATTTCAGCCTGTTAGTAATCAGTCCACTAAAATGTTCTTGGGATCTTAGACGATATAGGTAGCTATATTTTTGTCCGGTGAACTATTGATAACTTTTAGTCAAATTGGATAGGTCAGGTTAAAAAAAAAACTAACATACTATAATGTAAATCCACGTCCATCTACTTATTATTATTTTAAAAAGATGCCTTCGTACTTATGTAAGTAATCATGGTCACCCTACTCTAATACAGTTTGATGGTACTATATTTTAGTTATTATATCCTAAACTATGAGTTTGACGGCTATTTTCGCCACATTTTTCCAAACTAGGATATGTTATCTGTCGATTAGTACTATAACTAAGCTCATACATACTGTCACAAACGAAATAAACGCCATTGAATTTTAGGCATATTGTCGTCCGACCGGCCAACTAAAATCGACTCTAACAAATTATTTAAACTACTTGCTAGTATTTTGTTCTCTTTATTCGTTGCAACAAATTAGCAACTAATTGACCATACACATAAACCTCTATTAATTTGATATAAATGGTGAGATACCTGCCAACCCATTACCGGAAACTAAATATCGCATAACTTTTTGTTTATTTAAGTTTTTCATTTTTAATTTTTGCAACAAATACAACAAATTAAGACCTTTCTTTTAAGGTATCATTCGCATATTTGCATTACTTAGTTTCTGTGTAATCATAGGCGGTGACTACGGCATGTGCCGGTGCTAGCGGCCAACTATTTTTGGTCATAGCGTCTTAGTTTTTTTTGCAACAAATTCAGGAATTGAGATATGTATAGTAACAAATTACCACTAATTCGTGGCAAAGTTTCATCAAATTTTATGAGTTGGCCGCGCGGTTGAAATGTACATCCGTTTTCTGCTACTAACGAACACGTAATACTTGCACCACAACGAATAATCTCTTCCATTGCAACTATAGATTACAGAAGACCTATAACTACTCACATCTTCAGACACGTAATAGTATTTTAAAACGAACAAGATAAGTTTACAATCAGCCAATTAAAATAAAGCTTGTGTCACAAGTCAAACATTTGCCATTATATTAGTATAATCTGCTAGATAATGGTTGACTGACAAGTTGCCGAAAGACGTCAGTCGTGACCGGGCTTGAGTCGCCGTATCCTAAGTGAAATCCTACGCTGTACCATTTGAGTTAGTTGCGTAAATCAGAGAAATCGTGCGAGGCTTAACTTTATTTTGGTGTCAAATTACCCGCAGACCTAGTTGCTTAATTCTGAAATATAAGCGAAAAAGATCGTAAAAGAAATTTAGAGACATACAGCTATAAACTGAAGTCAACTATATATAAATGCTGACTTAAAAGTATTATTAAATAATATTTTACTACAACACCTACGTTTCTATATAAAACTGAAGTTTTTTTAAAGTTCATAAATGTAAGTTTTTTAAGTTGTTGTGGGATATTAATGTTATGGAAGTTTCATCATTAGAATTGTAAAGACTCAAATTAAAAAATGTAGTTATGGAAATTAATTGCCGTTTTTAGATCTCTATTGAAAGGTAATCCTTTCAATAGAGATCTAGAATCCCTTTTCGGCCTCAGCCGAAAAAGGCGAGACCTTTGTCTTACAGCAAACAAATAAAAATCTAAATTTTGTGTTTATACTGGCGAATTGCCTGTTGTTCATTGATAGATCATATTTTGATATATTATAATCACTATATTAAATGGGCAGTTTAGAATAAAATTTGCATTGTTTTGAGTCTTATTCAATAAAGTTGTCTAATCATCTCGTTGTAGTACTAAACAAGCATTCGAACGCCTTGATGACAGTTTTTAATTAATACTGATTCTAAATATGCTAGAGAAATTTCCTTTCCAAGAAGATTTTAGCAGATTAGAGTGTTACATTTATAAAATTGCCAAAGATTTGTCAAAGAAACACCGGTTGAAATAGATTATATTATGTTTGTCTAAATTAACGCTCATATAAGCTACTTGAAATTCACGCAAATATATAACTTAAAGATAGAGCTGAGCGGGCATTTCAATTCCTTACAAGTAATAAAAATATGCTTGAAATTCTTCAACAAAACAAATTGTGGTTTGGAATTTCAATATTCCAATTTAGAAATTATTATAACAAGATTACAACAAGATTATGCAAAATTATAAGAAATAAAATACTCTTAAATGTTTTTAGTGATATGTTTTATCTTGAAACATGGTAACAACAATTAAGAAGTTCGACGGGTTTTGTTAAAACAATAAAATACAAAAATATAGTTGTGTCTGACAGAAATGATCGGTTTGTCGTAACGGTTTCCTGTCAGCGCTGACACCGTCAGCTCCATTTTCTTGTTTAAAGGCACTAATTGATATATCAAAATTTCGGTTATGCAAAGAGCACATCATTAACCATGTTAAAAATATTTAGCGTAATCTAACAAATTGAATCAGTAAATTTTATTTCTAGTATTTTATATTGATTGTCTTAAATAACTCGGATGTTATAACTTACAATATAATAAATAAAATGTTGAATGTTCGTCTAGACGGTCGTATAGCAGTGATTTATTGAGATTGTTTAAATCATTAAAAATGTTTTCCAGGATAGCACTGCAACGTTCTTGCTTCATTTAATCTTGACTATTTTTTTAACCTAGTATATGGCTGTGTCCAAGCCTTAAATTTAAAAAAAAAAAACATCTCATCAAGCGCGAGCCGGATACAATTTTGCAAATTAAGAATCCCAGGAAACTGTATAAGTTACTAAGTTTGATTTCGAAATCATTTTATATAATTTTCCTGTTTTGTCTACTTCTTTCGTAAATCTTTAAAACAGGACTTAAAAAATCATCGCACAATGTCCGATTAAAACCTATGAGTCAAACTCACCGTAACTCGTGGTAGAACTCCTGACATTGAGACCTATTCTAACGTAACCTGTACATTACAGCGAATTTTTACTGTTACTTATTTATTAATTAATTTTGTTATCTAATGTTTTAATTTCTTTTATGGTTCCGCCTATGTCATAGTAAATTATTTCTTTTTTTACTTTTACATCACAATATCATTTATCGTAACATCTATTATTATTAATTGTAATTTTACGATTGATGTAGTTGCATTTTTCATTATCGCTACGCCCGAGTGCAGTGAATTCGATTCCTATTAAAGACAAATATTTATGTCGACCACTTATTTGCATTAACTGGTTTGACATATTTTATGTGTAGTGTAATGTTTCTCAAAAGACGGCGCGCCTTGGAAGAAGCTTATGTCCAGCAGTGGACTGCTGTAGTCTGATGATGATGATGATGATGAATGTTTCTCGAGCGGTGTGACATATCCTACTTCAAACGAGGTTTAACGAGAGCATTAATTTAACGGTAGGCAACGGTTTCTCAGAGTACCTGGCATTTCGTCTACCACTAGAGACAATAATAAAAAAGATATCTTTTTATACAGCTCACCTGATGTTAAGTGGGTAACATGGACTCTCTCAATGCCAGGGACTGCCTACCTTGAAGGGGGTGGGTTGGTGAAGGGAATGGGAGAGGTGTGGTTAAAGGAAAGGGGGAAATTGGGCTTTAGGCGCTCTCACTCTCCGAACAAAATGCAATAGTATGGTTATGCATTTTGTTCGAATAGTATGAAGAGGTCCCAGTGATACAGGACTTTAATTCTAGTGCTTAAATTGTCTTTTCAAAATATCTTTTCTATAGCTTAACATCATACATAAAAGCATATAGTAACTTATTATGCATTTATTATAGTTAACTGTATTTAGCTGTCAAGTGTAGTTCACATGAAGAAGTAACTTTTTCTCGGCTATAGAAATAGAAAATCGTTGGCGTCAGTGATCGAACCGAGGAGAGATCGCGCTACATCTAGTAAATATCTAGTCTGGCAAGGCTATACTTAGATATGACACCTAGCTTATGTATGTACTCCCTGGTTCTCTACAGGATCTAGTCAGTAATGCTTCTGTTTTACACGTAAGCACTAAAATACAGCAGACAGATTTCTCTCAGAGATCTCTGTGAGTAGAACAAATAAGAATCTGTTCTAATTATAGAGATTAAATGCATACGGTAATACCACGCCTGTTTCTCGTATAGTTTTAACTGCGATTTTAGTTTTTAATTATAATTTATTCAGTGGTAGGCCTATTGCTGTTTGTGGAATGGAATACGTAGATTTTGATGTTATGACCCAAAGTTTTATTGCCTTAATCAGTATTTTTAACGGACTTCAAAAAGGAAGCGATTCTCGATTTGTCGGAATCATTCCCGATTACTCGAAGATGGATGAACCGATTTGGATTATTCTTTTTTCGTTTGAAAGGATATACTTCCCAGGTGGTCCCATGATCATCAAGTCAGAAAAAATACTCTTAAAATGTACTTTATTTTTGTTAGAATAATAAATTATTAAAATTACTTGCCTATTTAAACTATAATTCGTGCCTACAATTTGAGCAATCAATAATATTTTTTACTTAAGTACCTCCTTTTGACTTCGTAGCTAAATATTAACGTATTTTTAAATTAGACTCAATTATAATTTCCGAAAAAATATAATGATAAATATCTTTATACCTGGTATGTGAAAAAAATTAAATGTTTCAAGTTTTGCTACTACGTCTATTATCTGTTAGGCACATATTATATTGTATTAACTATAGATAATATTCAAAATATTAATAAATTACTCTAGGCAAATAAATAAATCGAATATCTTGTGCAGGAATTGTTTAATTTGTCATATTTATGGACGTATACTTCATTGGAAACGATTCGATAATGAGCTTGGAAAAGCCAATTTATATTTTAGTTGCGAATCATGAAATTTAAATATTATTTCAAATAGTTTTTTAGCACCAACCGTATGATTTATTCATTTTTTAATTGAAACAATTTATCATTAAATCATCAATATCATACAAGCTTACGTTGTTATTGAGCTGTATTCCTAAAGAAATATTTTTACATAAATGTAATACATCTCGCCCAGTATTAAAGCACTTTAGTCTCTAAACTTATAAATTCTTTTAGCGTGTAAGATTTCCTATAATTATTCGAGAGATGAGCCAGTCTTATGACGGTTGAATACAACTTAGAAGCTGTAAATATATAGTTGCGTGTTTTCCTGGAACAACGTTGGTTAGTTGAAGTAGTATAATGTTGATTAGTAGGACGGAAGAAATCATTGTTATAGATATGAATGTACACTAATAATAGTCATTGGTCAGTCAATTTATTTGAATTGACTGGAAATGTTCATCTGTATCTATTTTCGCAATATTTTTCAATATCTGTTCGTAATCACAATTTAGATTGTTTCTTGGCAGTCCCTTGGCTCAGCCCGCTTTCTTATCGCCGTTGACTATAATGACCATTAATGCGTGAACCGCCTCGCCCTCTGGACATTCCTCCGCGGGGAGCTGCACGGGGACACTGATCGAGCTGTCATAGGCCTTACTTAATTGGACAGCTTATATGTGTGTATTCATGTAAAGTTAAACCGGTTTCTAGTGGTTCTCTTGCTTTCTACGTCATACTTGGGTGTTTATGTGTGGATACTTATGAAATGCATGTGTGTATGTAGTCCATAAGTTTGAACTTGTATGAAGTTTATTATGATTTGTGTATCATTGGCGGAGGCGTGATGGGAGTTTAGCTAAAGCAGCGGTGTAGAAGCCGTCTTTATTATGTTTATATGTACTGTGTTCGTTTCTAAAGCCGTGATAGAATACACTATGTATCTACTAGAGTTTGTGTCATTTCGTAAACGGACATCATTCTTTACAAAATATGTGGAATAATTATCTAATATAAATTACGTATAAATATTTTTTGCAATAATGTCAAATATGTACTTTTTTAAATATTTATTATAGATAAGTAATACTATAAGTAATCATTATTAACTTAGAGATATCTTTACAAAAAAATTGAAATTGATTATTCAAATTAGCTAAACCAAATGCATGGAATTTTAATGTTTAAAAATATGTTAGTGTGTTTATGTACGTGCGTACACATTGCACAGGCACATCGATTAAATGTATAACGAGATTTAAGATTCGAAAGATTCATTGTAGAATTATAGTTGCCTTCCTGCCTGCAGGTGTTTTGTGTACTAGCAATATAATTTGAACCATGTAGATAGTACTTAAACTCTCTATAAAAAATGGCTATGAACATGAACAACGCCCATTAAATTTTTGAAATCTTATTTTGACAAGAACGTTTGGCACTGTTTTATTTAACGATGCACCTTAATATTTTACTTACGCTATCAGCTGCGTTAGTTTTGTTCAACTCATAAAGATCTCAATGGTGCAATTTGGAAGCTCCGTGCACGGCATGCACCTGTAACTTAAAGGCCACAAACTTTACGCCTCCGCGACGTTTCATTGCAAAATTGATTTCCTGATGGTATCTAACCTCCCGAGGGAACGTTGGATAAATAAATACTTTACGATAATCTTCGGAGATCTGAGACAGGCCAGAATTACAGAAAGGCCGGGATATTATTGCATTTTAATTCCGTTCCCGACACACCTCCGTCGCATTACGTTGTGATATGATTTAATGCGTTATTGTATATGGCACGATGTGCAGCCCTCGCATCGCATAAGTCAAATAAATTTGGAGAAAGTTGAGGTGAGCGTAGCTTGCTGATCGCGATAACTGGCATGTATTAGGTACCTACTAAATTACAATTAAAATCGCCGCTTTGACAATCGTGTTATATTTAAGCGTGTCTTTTATTCGTGATTGTGTTTTGGCATGTTTTATATACTTATACTTTACGGTTCTTTAGCGGCTCTACTTTGACTCATTATTGTTGTCGTTTTATACTCAGATATATGTTAAAATCAACGGTTTACAGTTAGATAATGACACACCTTTATTCAAGTTTACAGACGTAGCGTAGTAAATACGTATATTTCACTATTTAATTTCACTTAATTAGTTTTATTTTAGCCCAAGGGTATTCAAAATATTTTTTTTTTATTGCTGACATTGGCAGTCGATCAAACAGAACACGTGATGGTAAGTGGTAAATGTCGCTCATCGACGACTCATAGTCTCTAGCATTGCTTCCGCAATGCCAGGAACTTTGCGAAGCCGTTGCCAACCGTGAAAGGAATGGGGTAGGTGAAAGGATTGAGGGAGGTAAAGACAAAGGAAAGGAGGGAAATCGGGCCTACGGCACTCTCACTCACCGAACGAAACGCAATAGTACGACTACTATTACCTTTACGTCGATTTTCTATGAAAGAGTAGTACTTCCCCGGTTGATCCGATCCATTCATGTAGAAACCTGCGTGGATCTACTACCGTAAATTAACTCGTTTATGGGCTTGACATTCCATAGCTTAAAAGCGAGTTTATGAATAAGAAAAAAAATAAGAGTTTTTAAATGGACTAATTAAATTCACGAGTGAATACTGAGACTAATCCTTTATAACGCATTGGGACATAAGATAAAATGTAAGCAATATGGAAGACGCACTGATTCTCGCCATCCGCGGCAGAATCTCGTTTAGTACATCGATAAAAGTTGTAAAATGCAAATGGGGCTAGTGAAATGTTAAGAATCTTACGCCCACACCTAACTTTAGCACCGTTATTTTATTCACGTATATCTATATATTTTCACACATTACTACACCTTTTCGTATTCAACAGTAAATATAGATAATGATACTTTTTATGTAAAAAGTTTACATATTTTACATATCTTGTAGCGTCGCGTCAATATAAACTGTTTAATTCACTTCAGTAAATATAATCATAGATATGGATATTAGTAAATATCAGCAATTTGTAAGCCAACTTCTTTGACACATAAACCTTTGACAAATTTAACTTGGGAACGTGTGTGTTATGCGAGCTGGATGGGAGAATTACATTTCGAGATTTGAATAATATATGTATCTAGGACATAAATATACACAAACATACCAAGTACCTGCCTCCTTATCATGCGATACATGAGATGTCATATAAAATAATATATGACGCAACGGTATTCAAGTTTCTAATTATAAACATTAATAATAAAGTTCGTAGACAAAACAGATAAGTAAAAACTATCTTCTTTCATATTATAAGTCGAGCCATCAGTGAAACCAAGTTCAAATCAAATATTTGATTTGAGTAAAGCTATGTAAGTGTCAATAGACTTATTATAAAGAGATAATAGACTATTTTTTTTCGTAGCACACATTATACCAGCGGTGGGTACTTTGAAAGTAAAAACGTTCTGTTTAAGCTATGAATTTTATGAAAATGTCAGTTCAGTGTTTTTGTATCTAAAGCCCTACAGACACTTTTTAAATTTATTCTATTAATCCGTAACAAAATATTTCTAACAATTTACATTAACCTATGTAAGTAGCCGTCAGGTATGATGTACATACACAGTAAATATGTTAATCCAAATTCTGGGAAAGTCTCACCGAAATAATATTTACCTACGTTAAATTACCGTAGTTTGTTGCTTTTTTTATATTTCCTACATAAATCTAAACACGTAATTTTTAACGTCTTAATTTTACAATTTTATTGTACTCATGAATAATGGGTTTATTCGTCTTTGATCAAAATAGTCCAAATTATAAGTTTTACATATGGCACTAAAACTCGTGAAATAAAGAAAAAATATAGTTAAACATAATTTATAGAACAATATAAAATGTATATAAATAATACTAGGTATCGATTTGAATGTGATGGGAGAGTCGAGTGTGGAGTCCATATATCTAGAAGAAGGGCAAGACAATAGACTATAGCAGTGACTACATTTCATCCGATAATTGTAGAGGGCGCGTGAGTTGATCGTCGATGCGCAAGCGCCCCGAACGGCAGCTAAACGCCATTTTGTTATTAGGGATGCGATTCATCGATAACGTTCGACATTATTTATTATATCGATATTTTAAATGGTGCATGCAATTTATTATTTAGTTTAGATTTACAAATAAGGCCAATATTAACATTTAAATGGTTACATCTATCTCCTAATAATTATAAAGTGAGATAGATTTATTGATAAGGAATAAGGGGAATACAATAATTTATGTATTTAGACAGTTGAGTATATCTTTTGTCCATGTTCAATACATTAACGTCTACTAAAATTATTAAAGTTAAAATTTGAGGTAAATAGCTGTCTGATACAATTGGTGTAACATAGACAAACTACATTAAAATGAACATTTGACAGTGAAATATAGAATCGGAATATTAAGGTCTATGCAGAAGTAAAATTTTAAATAATGTGAATACTTTAAGCGACACGTTGTACTGATACATCACTAGGTACTGAGGAAACGGGCCGTTAAAAATATTTAATTTGGTTGGCGCGTAACCCGTAATTATCTGTTACATAGTTATTCATGATCCACCGGCTGTGAGTAAATCGACTGTTCAATTGGTTTGGAAATGTTTACAGAAATGTACTGCTGGATTGTTGTTCTCTTATGCAAGTATAACTTTTTAGTCATTTATATTAATTACTTGCGACAACCTGCATATGGCTGTGAAGTGGCTAAATCTGCTAGCTGACAACAAAAATATGTTTTTAGTATCTTGCTAGTATTTCTACAATTAGTTAAAGTGCGTTTTTATACCGGTAACAACTTAAATTATTTCGTATGAAAAATGAATAGCTCCCCTGCTATTGAAAACTAAAAATCGCTGGTTTAACTAATGGTAGAGCTAGTTCCTAACTCATACCTACGTCATTAGTTACCTATTATATAACTAGATATTGAATAGGTAATGTCGATACAATCATAGCATATTTTATGGTTCCGTAGATACCTTAGCAATAACAAACGGATCTCTTGTTGTCCGCTTATGGGTATCTATGTATAATACAACAAACACAACAACAACCACACAACGCCATCTAGACCCAAAGCATATATGAATAGCTTGTGATTTGGGTTCTAGAATGCGGATATACAAACTTAAATACTTAATTTTACCTATGTTAGTAAAGTTTTCTCTTACGATTGAACTTATGGCAATGTTAGACTTTTAAGGTAATGCACTAAAATAAAAAATTTTCATTACTTAAATGGCTAATAAAAACCTTAATTAAGCTCTTAGTAAAAAAAACAGACAAATATTCGACGCTGGATTTCCATGATGGCATATTTTACACATTTGTACTAAAGCCTCGTTGCGTTAGTCAAGCTCACATTCGCCAATTTTCTTACGTTTAAACCTCTATAGGTTTCAATGCAAGAAAATTAAATATGTCTATCAAAAAAATTAATTTCATAATCATTATTTCGTATCATTTTTGAAAAAGTGTAACATGCACATTATTTTATTAGTATTGATAGTTCACTAAGACCAATTAAAAATTTTGAGACCAGTTTGCAGGTTTTAAACAAGTGTGAGAACTTGAATTACTCTCCATATAATATGAGCTCTCCTCTTTTCCTTAGTAATAATAATAAGCCTATTCAATAAAATAATTCACTTAAGTGAAAGGGTCGCGTCGGCATTTTTGTTTAGCTTAATGCGAATACTTGAAATCTGGCGAAGAATAAACGATCTTAATTATTGAACAATGACCTTGTGGAACTGTACAGGTTAATGACTTTAAGGTCTATAGAAATATAACTACACTGACGGACTCATAAACTGCATCAAAGTAATAGACGACTTTGAAATAAATATTTTAACCAAGTATGCAAACTTTCTATAGGTACAGATTAAAATTGAAACCTCTAGATTGGTTCGTGAACTTTAAAACAGCGTAGGGTCATATCCTTAAGGTTAAGTTTGTGTCCTGGAAAGGACCTTAAGACTTTTTTGAAGAAAAAACAGAAATTTAAGGAAAATTGGTTTAATAAAAAAAATGGTTTTAACAATAGACACAAACTTTATTCAAGGGTTTATTTATGTTTTAATAAGGTTTATTACTCGTACACGTGCCCTTATTATGGATTCTAATCGGTTTTTATGATGGTTACTGCATAAATACTGTAAGGAGTCCATTAGGTAAGAGGGAGGAGTGGGAGAAGTTAGAAAAGAATAGAGAGTAGTGAGAGTACGCATGCTACGGCGTTGACGAATAGGTAACCAATTTAGTTGCGAGCGATATGTAGACACGTGGTCATACTTACGAAGATTGAAAATGAATCGAATGCAGTTATTGAGAAGACGGTCATATTTGTTGAGAAGATCTGCATTCAGGTCTAAATAGCATACGTCACCATAGTCAATTAGAGGAAAAACTAAAGTTTGCACAAGTGTCACCTTAATCTTGGATGGCAGGAAGTTCTTCAGGCGATAAAGAGCGCGTAGGGTAGCAGTGACCCTTTGACTAACGCATGTTACTTGAGCCTGCCAGTTTAGAGCAGAGTCAATGTACAGACCAAGGTCTTTGACCGTAGCACTCAGCTCTATAGGGCAACCACCAAAAGCTATTGTTGGAAGCGTCATAGTATCCACTTTACGTAGCATATTTTGACTACCTAGCATAATGACCTGGCACTTACTGGGATTTATCATCAAACCGAATCTATCTGACCAGCTCTTGATATAGTCCAGATCATTATTCACTTTATTAATTGTCGTATGTAAACAGTCTACCCTTTCGTGTGAATAAAGTTGCAAGTCATCGGCATACAGATGATACGAGCACTGAAGATTTTGGGTTATAAGATTAATAAAAATTGAAAACAATATAGGAGAGAGAATGCCGCCTTGAGGAACACCAGAATCAAGATAACACCAACCGGACGAGGAATCATCCAGGCGCACTGACTGCTGACATCCCTGAAGATAAGACGAGAACCATTCCAATACCTCGGCAGAGATCATAAAGTAGGAGAGGATGGCTAGCAGGATATCATGATTGACGGTGTTGAAGGCATAGTCAACTAAAGTCAAGATGGTGACCTTAGCGTCCTCCATAGCCGTTCTCACATCACCAGTCACCTTAAGAAGTGCTGAGGTAGTACTGTGACCAGGCCTAAATCCAGATTGTAATGGACTAAGTAACTCATGTTCATGCACGAATCTAGACAATTGTCTATGAACACAGGCCTCAAGTACTTTGGAAAGGAATGGGAGTATGGATATGGGACGGAAGTGATTAAGCAAGAGTGGGATTAGAGATTTTTGGTAAAGGGATGACATAGGCCTTACGCCATAAAGATGGGAAACTGCCTACCTGGAGAGAGAAATTTATGATGTGGGAAATGGCTGGAAGAAGGTGGTCAAGGATAGGTATAATCATACTGCGACTGATGTTATCGCAGCCCACAGCTTTAGACCTAATGAACATGATTATCTTTTTGATCTCTGCCGAAGAAACTGGAGAAAAGGAAAATGGATTTATGTTAGGACGGGGAAGGCTAGCTAAGTACTCTAGAGTATGACACTTGGTTTGGTTATCAATCGGAGTTGTAGAGGAGAAATGACGGTTGATGTCGTCCAAACCAATTGTCTGAAACAACTCTGCAGATCGCTGTTTACCAATACCTAGAGTACCGAGGAACTTCCAGATATTGGCAGGAGAAGAGGAAGAAATATTATCAAGAATATGGCGGCTATATATCTGTTTTGATGTTAACTGACGTGAGGAAACGATTTCGCAGGGACGTTGTAACAAACGACCGGTGGTTGCTCGAGACCTGCCTGTACCACGTCTTCTTCTGTAAGTACCTGTCTCCACAAACCTTCTGTATATTCTAGAAACCGTAGACTGGTTTAAATTTAAATTTCTACCAATCATTCGTTGATCCAAGCCCTCCCGCACCAGTGCTACAATTTGAGCCGCTTGTTCGGACGAAGTATCCATATTATGGTTCAAAAACTCTCGATGAGTTAAAAAACTAACCCAACAATTCTGCTGGTAACAATAATTCAATTGCCAAAAGAATAAAAAATCAATGCGAATCAATTTAAAACTTTGCTTTAAATAACACGCAAATCTGATACTACGAGTAAATTTTCTTTTCCCGGCTATATTCATTTGTTTTACTGCAGTTCTATTTTTAAATTTTGCTTTTTTTAAGATTAAGAGCCAGTCTCTCCATATTTATATAATTTAATCTAAAAAGTTTGCATACTTATTAAAAAAAATCTTTTCAAAGTAATCCTGAACTTTGATGCAGTTTATGAGTCCGTCAGTTTATATACAGTGAAATGATTAACTTACGTATTTCTACAAAGGAAGTAATAATTAGTCTAAAGCCTAAACCTTCCAGAACAACATATTAAGCAGTTTAAGGGATATCTAATAACTGTAAACATTAACAAAAATTATATGTAAGTATAAGAATAGTGCCCCTAGCATTTACTTTGAGAACTAAAGTTTTTCATCCAAACATTTTCCGTGGTGAACAAAAACCAACATGTCAGATCTGCAATACGATCAAAAGCCAAACAGTTAATAGTTAATAGCATCTATCCTATTTCTATTATCGTATTTAGATAGTGATAGACATACTTACCATGTGTATTACATAATATGGTTTGTATATAATATAATAAGATAATTGGCAACAGGCGTTAATTTTTTCACGCTCATAAACTGGTATAAGATACCTACGGCACCCGGAGTCTAATTTAATCAACTTGTTAATCTCAACATGGCCGCTAAAGAAAGTTGCGACTTTAAAAGAAACACATTAAATAATAACAAAAAACTCGCAACATGACCCTTTTTTTTACTACAGAGCTCACTGTTTGTGGTAACCGTTACTTGAGACAGGTAGAGCGTATTTAGAATTAAAATTTTACGTTTTCGAATAGGATCTTGTCTAAGATCTAATCTTTTAAAGAAAATGGTACAATGAGGTGTATTTCTAGGAGATTTGAAACTAATGCGCAGAAATACACTAGCAGTGATTGTTGGCATTGTGTCCTAGTATCCGCCTCCTATACACAAGGTTGCGTCTTTGAAACTGCACAAGTATCAATGTGACTTTTTCAAAGTAATAAGTACATACTTTAGATATAACTGGGCTTACTGTGACCGAAAACATCGCAACAAAACCTTCACTACAAAATGAAAATTAAAATATGAAGTCTATCGCCGATTCACTTTGGGCAAGTGTGGTGATCAATATTATGGTCGATCCAGGCCTTCTTTGTTGCCTTGATAGGGATCAAAATTAGACGACAACAGGTGCGCTAGTAAAGATCTTCAGGTAATTAATAAAAAAAGAAAGAAAATATTAAAGTACCCGACTATTTGGTTTGCAACTATTTGGTTTTACAGTGGAAGACGGCCTCACAAGTTAGTTGGGAATTTTGTTCGATATTTGTCATACATACATGGGTAGGCTAGGTACCATGGAAACCTATTATAAAATTCTGATTATCCGACCGTGTGTATCATCGTGATGAAAAGTTGCGTTAAATAATTTAATATATTTTCATAAATTTATAAATATGTTCATCATTTCTCTCTAGATAAATGTCTTGTATCAGTCATCATACTGCACTATTTATATTTTATAATAAGACAGTTATCATTATTACAATTACATATTAGCATTATAATTACTTAGGTTTATTAAAAATCTATCTTTTAACAGATTTTCCTTATCTCGCGACACGTTAATGCTGTATAAATATTTTTGAAAAGAACTATATTATTCTTTAGATTTTAGCCATCAGTTAGTCAGGCAGTGTAACATGCCCTCAACCTAATAAATATCCTCCATGTTTATGTATAAACCTAAAAAACAGGTTTGATGCTCGACGGCAGAAGAAATCAATTTTAAAACGGTCGTAAAATTATAAATATTTTGCAAAAGAATCATTTAATATACATACACACATGGTGCCTACACGCCAGAAAAGTAGACTCCGATTTGAGACTGCCATAATGACTTTGCCTCGAAAATAAATCAGGAGGACGTTTACGATATAGCTTCATTTAAACTATAAATAATTACGAGTTCAAGTGCCTTGGCGAACGTTAAATCAAAACAATTTATGTATTAGAATGTCTCTAACTTTTATTGGTATTAAACAATACCATTATGATGCTCGAGCGTCAATCATATTTGTAATTAAGGCATAAAACTATTATTATAATATTATTTTTAATGAGGTTAGTTCTTTATTTTTGGACCAAATGGCAATACCTGCTTTATTGTGTTTATTTATACAGATGTATGTAGTGTTATTGGTATATTTTCAATATTTGAGAAACTCTTTGTTAAAAGTTACGTCTATTGGTTCATTGACGATTTGCACCGTGACAAAAGTTTATCATACAAAGGACGCAGTGGGAATTCTATTATGTTGGTGTTACTCAGCTGTATGAAATGCAGGTACAGTTTGTGTAGTGGAACAATGTTTGTTCCAACGTTGGGCCAGGTCCGCGTGGCATCCGCCGCTCATCCTTACGTAGCTCGCGGCTATAAAGGTGCGCCATAAAACGGGTCTCATTTTATGACCATTTGACGAAGTTATATACGTTTTTGAAGCCATTTCTTAGCCGGACCGACCATTGTGGCTGCGTGACTACTTCGCCGATTCTGCCTGCGCCATTCTTATTATTCTAAAAGTATTACACTATTGCGATAGAATGAATTTTTTAGCTTAAATTTCTTTAAGATCTCTTGATTTTATTGTGAGATTTAATACTGCTGTCAGATAATCAGTTTCGGTTAATTCGTTTAGGAATCGTGCTAGCAAAGAGTAAGGGCTCGGGCTATCGCAAAGGAAATCTGCAATCTCGACAATGCTGTATCAATATTCATGCTTACGGTCGCGACCCCGACTATTTGCATAACTGCGCAATGCATTCTCTCGGTTGCAACTGTTCTATTGTTTTATGATCTAAATGACCACGCGATATAGAGCTGGTCACGATAATCATGTATGTTAATATGTATAGATGCTTGTTTATGGTTTGGACTACATTGTAGGCCAAAATTTTGCATTAGAACATGAGTAAGTAAACTAGAACTTGAAATATAACAGTTAAAATGTTATTGAACTCATAACTAATGTTTCATGGTATACATAGGTAGGTACATAATATATATTTTTTTTTCAGGATATAAATTTAAAACTTAATACTACAAGGGATAAAATGAGGTGTAGTCACAATTTTATCCCTTAACTAGCTGTTGCCAGCGGCTTCACCCGCGTGACATACCACAAAAAATATAGAATATGTTACTCGCTGATATTGTTTTCTATATGTTAAAGAATTTTTTAAATTGGTTTCGTAGATTTTGAGCTTGTTCATAACAAACAAACAAACATACACAAAATCAAATCTTTTCTCTTTATAATATTACATAGTTTAGATTGGTGTGTAATTTTACAATATAAGTAATGCCTTCATAAAAGAAAATGTATTGGCAACAATACAATCAAATATAACTAAGTAGCGCCTACTAACTCCTATTATTATATAGTTTTAATTTTAAGGTAACAAAATTACATTAAGGTAATTTGCCTAACATAATACGAAGAGGAAGAAAACAATACACTCGTATTATGCAAGTCTATCGAATCCGTTTTGGTTAGTTCAATCTGTAACAGTCGATTTACTCGACAAAACTATTGATTGTCTTGCTATTGACAATTACAACAATAATTAGTAATTGTGCACGCTCCATTCGATTTGTGTATGGTAGGTAGGTAGGCAGCAGATATAGAATCTGTGTTGTATGAAATGATTGTAATAGAAAAACCGGTTTAGTATGAACTTGCCGGTTTACACACTAGTTCTCTACAGCCACTTTCCTAGATTACAGTTTTATGTTTTTGTGTTGTATTTTTATATTACTTAAACTTCATATTAAATGTTTTATCTTTAATTTATCTCACAGCCTTGTGTATGGTTAATTGATTGTTTGCTTAGTAAAATTGATCGTCTTACGAATTAAAAAATTAGGATGTTAGAATTCATTGATTCGCTACTATGTAAGACTGTTGTAGTCATTGGTTCTATTTCTAGGTCGGGCAAAGATTGTATTAAGTCTCAGTGCATTTTTGTTAAAAAGAACTAACTCTGTGCCACGTGTTACTTTATAAAGATAAAATTATTAAACATAAAGTACTTGACCCTCATAACAAATATTTGAGGATCACACAAATATTTACCTTGGATGAAAATTACATCTCAAGGTAACAGTAGTCATGCACTTAACCGCTAAAGCAATAGCCGATATTTAAGAAAGGATTCGCCTTATAGCCTTACACGTAATGTTAGTAAAATAAACCTCCGGCTATAGCCTCAGAGATATAGGCGTGATATTATATATTTTATAGTAGCAATAGTAATAACTTATTTTATTTTATTTCAGGTAATCATTGCAATAAGACAGGACTATATTTTATACCTCTCATATGTAAGTAATTATTCGGTTATATTTTTATAAGATTTTGGTATTCCAGTGCATGAGAAAAATATGTTTTATTACTTCTGAAGCCTGGTCGTTAGTGTGTTAAGATCAATAAAAATGACAAGTAGAAGCAAAACTACAGATAAGTTCCACTAAGCCTTTTAATAGCGGTCTCTCGGTAATAAATTATATTTAATGATCACTAAAATAAAATAAATTGGAAAATACGACGCACCATTGAACAAATAAAAGAATGTTTCCTTTCACTAATTCTAAAAGTATAATATTATGTAAAAAGTAATAGAGATATATATTAGAGTTATAAACAAATTATGTTCTCACTTGTGACAGTTGTGACCGCCGACAAGCCATGACGGTTTTCCGATCTAAAGGTTACGTACTTATTTGTTCATTAAAATTAGTTTTCTAATTAATTATATATTGGTTTTAATATTATCTACATTAATCATGTACAATAAAGTACCTAAATATTCTAATAAATTTTGTGGCAAAAACGATGCTAGACGAGATAGACTCATCTAAAACATTAAGATGTTGATATACCAAAACAGCTTCTTCGATTAAACATAAGATTTCGAGTCACGCAATATTTAGTTAATTTGCATATATTATTTAACTTTGTAATAAAGGAAATTTTATATAAAGATATACTGAGCAATTGACTGTGCAACAGTGAAAAGCTTTATGTTAACACCAAGACACTAAAACCGAGTCTGATTGGATTAAATTACCACACGGGACTTCAAATTGAAATTCAAGTTTTACCTTTTTGAAGCGCCTTGTCGAGGCTTCACGTGACCAGAGGGCTGGCTTATTTTTTGGCCAAAGAATCAGCATTGCCATTCAGCGTGGCAATGCTGCCAGTCTTCTGGGCACGTTGCCAGATGACAGCAAAGCGGAGGAGTACTTCGACGCGATTTAATCCATGTTTTAGTTTTTATTCTTTATTACTTTTAAATATAATAAAATAGGTCGAATTTTAATTTATGTAATAATATAGTTATGGTTATTAAATAAATAATTAAGTTATTCATATTAACAAATATTATTGTACTATCTTAGTCAATATATATATTTTGTTTCAAAAAAAAAAAGTTTTACCTTAAGACACAACAAGGTTCTTAAATGTGATTGGAATACACTAGAAGTATTTTACTTTACGGCAGTCAAATCAAAATTATCTAAGTGAGTTTTATTTCTGCTGCTGGCTTTCTTCTAAAACAATATAAGTACTTATCTATGAAGTTATTCACGATGTGCTTACCCTTTAAAGTAGTTAAGTGATGAGATATTTTCGTAATGATAATAAACATGACTTAATTCACGCAGACGCAATGAGATATTGTCTGATGTTGGACCGTTTTAGACAAGGCGTACTTATGAGGACATTGATAAGAATCTCAAGCGTAATCACGACGATAACCCTCCGACCTCAACTTGTAATGAAAATGTAAGCGTATTACATGATCAGTGCTACGCGTGAACAACTGTATTGAATAATTATGTTGTTTAACTCACACAATGACCGGAAAGTTTGGCGATAATGAGCTCTGAAGTTAAAAATATGTCGCGAATATATTGATAAAATTGTCTAAGTAGTTAATTGAATTTTTACAATTTTGTTTCGGTTTCAGTTCAGGAAATAAATAGCTATTTTATGTGATATAAGTAATTAACTTTGTAGCTTATATTAATCCTTGCTATTTTCAGGTAAATCTGGTTTATTTTGTTCTTAGCTCTTTTACTGAGTTGGTAGACAGCTGCCCGGTTGACCACCCTCGAATTTTATGTTTAGGCTGACTCTTTTAGATTTAGAACTGAAAAAAAAACTCTTAATACTTAGCGACAGACCACGCACAATCAAAAATCGATGAGTCTAGAGGTGCATAATCTTGCGCAAGCGTTTTTTATTCATCATTGTGAGGAGTCAGAAACGGTTTATTTTTAACTAAGTAGGTAAAATTAGGTGTAAACTATATAATCATTATACACGAATACACGCGGTACATGCCTACTTGTAATTTTAATTTTATTGTTATATTATTTAGAGGTAAGCATTTGACACTTTTGTTATTTTATTCTTGAATATTAACGCATAGTTACTGGAGGTTGTTTAATTTAACAAACGAGGCAATAAAACTGACGACTAAATTACATGTAAGTATAATTTATAAGTTGTCCGGTAATGTACACACACCTAAGTTTTATTCGTAAACAGTTATTTGTATATTCTATTCGCGATTACATGGCGTGTGGGATTATTATGAAAGTCTGATCGTAGAGTTTAGCTGCGACATTTATACAATATATCTTCTGTAAATGAGCAATTTATATTCAAAGTGTAATCTTCTGTTGCCAAAAATGAAAAAAAAAAACAACTTATTTTTGGATAAAGTCTTAATAGATTTATATGACGCAATACAAACAAATAAGCCTGTAATGTATAATCATGCAGGTCGTTAAGGATTTTTAGAAAAAGTACAAGAATGTGTTAATTGTTTAAGAGTGGTTGCAGATATAGGGAAATTCTTACCATTCCGCATAGAGTTCATCTCCACAGAGGTCAACGGTATATCTACTGATCAACGCGTTAAAAAACTTGCTTAGAGCAGTGTATAGTGCGACGACAACGACAGTTAAGTTTCGAGAAAACATCGGCCATTTTTAATTGACGCCTATGTGCATGGAGTAATGTTAAAACAAGATAATAAATTAGCACTAGACATATTTATTTTTTACAAGCTATTGTAAACATGTAGGTAGGTATGCACACAGACTGTGGACTTAATTCATTTTTCTCGAAATTGTACTAGTTTTACCATGTACATAGCACTTTCTTCTGCGGACCTTTTTGATCTCCTATTAGCAGATACATTGCAAGTAATGATCATTTATGTTATAAGTAAAGTTAACTTAAATTATACACTTGAGATGTTATAACAAATAAAAGAGTTGACGTGCATATAATACTGCCGCACTAAAAAGCATTTAAATATAAGAGTCAAATATTATTATGATGTTTCTGTTTCTCGTAGGTTAGGT
This sequence comes from Parascotia fuliginaria, assembly GCA_963082885.1. Classification (NCBI taxonomy): domain Eukaryota; kingdom Metazoa; phylum Arthropoda; class Insecta; order Lepidoptera; family Erebidae; genus Parascotia; species Parascotia fuliginaria. Next base: position 9,552,569 of record OY720177.1, on the reverse strand, counting down.
ACTTTTATTTTTTAACTAAGTAGAATTCAGAACGTTGCTCGTTGGAAGGCTGAAGTGACTTGTGGTATGTTTCACAAGCCGCGACACTTTGAGAATTTTAATATAAACGGGTGCAGATATGTATCTTAGTTTTACCATTGATTATTAATACCTGTGTAGGTAGGAGTAGAAACAAGTAATTTATATTTAGCAAGACAAAACAACAGTTACCTATTTCCTTATAGGCTCGCTTAGGTGCAATTAACTATTAATAAAAGTATATCTCTGTATATAAAAGTTACTAATGTTTATTATCCATACTATCATTTATAGCGGAAGAATTTGTTTGTTTGTTTATTTGAACGCGCTAATCTCTGAAACCACCAGTTGAATTTGAAAAATTGCGTATAATAGCCCAGTTCTCGAGGAAGGTAAGATCACGTTACTGGCGACGCGAGCAATGGAGTAAGCGCCGCGAAAAGCTAGTGTTATTGTACTTTTTAAATGAATACAATACAATAACAACACATAGGTAACAGTTCCAGATATCACTTAGCATATAGCTTAAAGTTATACGAATTACCAGATAGGGAAGTAGGTACTGTGTAAAAATATCAATTTGGATGTAAAGAATTTTCATTTATATCAACCACAAATTCATTGCAAGATTGCAATCAAATTAGTCTCTTAGCCCCCGCTTTTTTTCATCTTCTTCTCCCCACACGGTCGACAATGGTTTGGTTAGGATTCCTTACCGTTGTTTCTAAAATCCTTAGCGAAATATAGTTTACAGTTACCAATTACCATTAGGTGAGTCATATTATGCTTGTTTGCCACTGAAGTTGTATAAAAACTTAGATCCCAATAAAGCATCACGAGACGCTATTACCTTACCAGCCAGCATTCACGATATTTTAAAAGTATTTATAATATTGCGATTTATGACAAAATAGACATATCTCGCGGGCTGAGGGCTTGTGTAAGGTTCTACGAAGTATGGAGATAGCCTTTGCTCTCCTCTGAAGGAAATGTCAGATATCTAGCTAATAAACGTATCATAATGGTGAATATTCACTTTGATGCTTACTTATTTTTTAGTGTTCAGTATAGTACCATAGTAATAGCATTATTAGTTTAAAAAAAACCGTATTGTCAACAAGCGCTTTTAGCGGCAATGTAGAATTAAACCTATTAACTGTCATTTATTTGTTATTAATACAACATGCATATGTTTTAGATAAGTATAATCAAGCATTTGTTTATTTTATTACTCATTATGTATACATTTACGAACATGTCATAATTATCCCACACTGCACTTCGCTACGATCTATGGCTTGCAAAGAGTATTGCTTTAATCCCCTGTGTGGACGGGTGGATGCTGTCTGTTCACTCGATAGAAATATAATCTCTTCAAGGTTTATTATAGTTAGTAGATAAATAAATATGTATTGTGTAGAATCTTAAAGATTGATTTATTTATTTATTATCTGTTAACAGTTTAGGCATATTGTATTTGTAAATACTGTATATTACATTGTTAATAACCTATTAAACAGGTGCAGGAAAATTCAAAATTGATAAGCAGGTTTTTCTGTTCCCAATACAGAGCACTATCTACGAAGAAATGGAATGATGTTCAACAACTTTTATACAAATAAAACTTTACCTCATGGGTATTGTTTGTGCTTAAGTATAGCGAGTATATAGTTACGTAAGTTAATATTACTTCAGTTAGTTTCAAACGAAACAGCTTCAAACAGTTATCATAATTTGCATAATTTCGAACAGAATTTATTTTAAACAAAACTCGAAAAACATAGAAATTATTATAGAATAATATTGAAGGCACATATTTATGTAAAGTAGAAATCTTGCTGTGAAGAGCGTAAATAGTAGTAGATGAAACAACTAACATTGATAAAATCTGTTGTTTGCCAACTGCATAATAATGTTCATAATGAAATCTTGTTATTACAATGTTAAAATAATAGCTAACACTAAGTTACACTTGACACAATTGCTGTGTCGTAGCAAGTAACAAGTTAATAAATAAAATAGTATCGAGTATTCGCATTTAAATCACACTCTGTGTATGGAGATGAGGATGTTTAATACACCCTTTAATTGATATGTTGCGTGCTGAGTTATAGTATCTGATCTCTAGCCGGGCGTGTTCCTCCGGCAATTCTATTGGGCAATTTATTTATATTGATTCTCATACCGTTTCCTATCTAACTTGAGGCTACTTTATGTATTGCAACTAAAAGCTGATATATTAATTTATTTAATAAGTTAATGAATTATGTATTTTAGTAGCGAGATAAGAGGAACAAATTTTAATAGTTTGACCTCCTTAATTTTTAGGCGACCTGTGCGACTTGTGTAAGACGACAGACAAAAGGAAATGTGTTTGTAATTAGAATTATTTTGTGGCCCCTTTCTGAATAGATGTAAGTTGTCGAGTTTATTGTGCCTATAATTAATTAACATAGTCAACATTATAACGGTTACACATAACACCTGCCTTTTCGAGAAATGTTAACCCGAAAACATATTTGAATGTAAGTTTTTATAAACGCTATACGCGAACAGGAAAGTATTTAGGAAGTGAGTAAATCTTAACTGATGGAGTCAATTAGTCCAAGTCACCACGTCCAAATAAATTAATAAAATTAATGTTCATTATAATTGGTTTTGCTTAGCATTTGATGAAATATAAATAGATATGCATACGTGGTTTAAACTTGTATATTTCTAATATAAAAAAGTAGGTTTTACCAGATAACAACACACATTCGAATAAATAATTTTATTCGTATGTGTGTTGTTATATATAACCAAGTATTTAACATTAATTTATAAGCATTAATACTAAGAAAAGGTCAAAAATAAAAAGCTGCATAACTAATTATACCTATTGTATTTAAATTGAATTGAAACTTATATAATTCAACTTAGATAAAGAAGATAGCTTTCAAAATGTTAAATCATAAGAATAAATAAAACATTAATATCTATCATTAGGATGATATTTCCGACGTCGCCATCGTATCAGATTTGATGATCGTTTTCTAGAAAATCTCCTTTTTTGAAGTAATGGAGTGGAACTATTTATTGTGTCTATATTAATTTTATGCATCGCATCTAGACACGAACAAGTTAGTTCATAACAAACACGGCTTTTTATAAAACTATTAGATAATTTATTCAAAACATTGTTCGGCGGTTAAGCGACCAATTTGTCATGAACAAATTCTCCGTTTAGTTTTACCCGTAGCCGGTACCTACCCGCTGCGTCTCGGTGTGCGCTTGAATAATCGTTACATATACTTACATATTTGATGAACACTTGCTGGCTTAGGCTCCGCTTTATTATTTCGATATTTAGACTAAATTGCTTTTATAAACTAACCGATTTATTATATCGCTTACATCTGTATGTGTATGATTAATACTGTTTATTTTATTATATTAATTTATTATCCTATATGTAGGTACATGTCAATGTGTGCTTAAATTAAATTGCGTATGCCTTCTGTTTTAATAGTCGTCATAATTAAATCAAAAACATAATAATTTGATAATATCTCAAACGTTTTCTGCTAGGTTGATATTATTATACTAACACCAGTTCTTTACAAAGCGACTATTAGAGTTTCTCACACGGCGCGGCATATCGCTTGACCGCGCTGTATAGTCATGGTGAATTAGACCAACTGATAATAATGTAGCCTTAGTACTGTTGTATAAACACCTTCTTTGTATATTTTCACATTGGCCAAGAATAAAAAGTTCATTACATCCTGGTGTGTGTGTGTGCTTTAGCTTATAATCTTAGTACTTAAGTGAATAAGCGTAAGTCTCAAGTTTGTTTGAATATAATTATGTCAAATATGATTATTAAAATGTCCTTTTGAATAACTGTATGACAGGACTGACCTGTAGCAGGCAAGATATCAACCGATTATATCTAAAAAATGTACTTGATATCAATATTAGTAACTAATGCATAATATCTGAGGTATTAGCATTAAAGTAATTTAAATAAATGACAATAAGCAAACATATGTTTATTCTCCAGCGAGTAAGAATGTCAATAGCGTGAGAACGCTCCGTGTCCACTTCCAAATTATTCTGAATACGTTCGATCCACGTCCTTGATGCGTGACCGGTTACTAAATCAGCGAACAATACAGTAGAACGCGTGTATTATTTTACTTTGCACGTCCCTGATGCCAGTTCATCTATTATTATCTATAAAAATGTTCCATTGCGATTACTCCTGTGAATTATGAAAGTGCAGTGCTCTATTGTCTATTGTATGCAGTCCTTTCATAGTTTTACACAGTTATGGGTTTATGTAGAATTGATTTTTGTTCAGCTTAAACTGGAATTTTAACACATTATTTTATAATCATCATCTGTCTGATGACGCCGACGTCCATTGCTGGGTATCACAGTTACAGTCACCACATTTGGCAGGTGGATTGGTGACCGGTGTTGTTGAGCAAGCGGGTAATTTTTCGTACGGTTTTCTGGTACATATAACTTTGTAGTACCGCTTAAGGTCACTGGTCATTCATTGGTTTAAAGGAATCACTGGAAGAGATAGGATGGTTATATTCTCGACTGGAAAAATTATATAATTAATCTATACAGGTGCGCGACTCAGGGTCACCGACCTTTATAAAGCAACTACATAACTTACACATAATTTATCGATACTATTCAAATGATCCTTTATTTATTACATCTTGTAGAAAGAATCGAAGTACTTAATATTGGTAAAGATTAAAAGAAACAAACGGATATAGCACGTGAATCGAAGTTAAACGGTTAAGACGAATAAGCCGAATCGAATTCGATTACGAGTCGGCGCGGTGGCGGCGGCGGAGCGCTCGGTACGGCTCCCGATGACAGAATCGAGAATGCGATTTAAGATTTTGAGAGGGCTATGTGTACGTGTATAATTAGCGGTACGGAAGCCGGGTAGTTAGTGCGAGGGGCGGGTTGTCCTCGTAACGATAAATCATAAGTGCGCAGGAGTCGCTGGGCGGATGATGGGCGGGGCGAGTGATTTTTAAACGGTTTTTTGAGTTTTGCGACGGCCAATGCTCGAGTAATTCGGGCATCCTTTTCTGGCGCCTCGATATGGCGACACTTTTTCGTTAATTAGGAGAACCATGATTACGACTAATTTTCCGGACAACGAACCCGTTAGCAAAAAGTGGTAATCAATTAAAACAATGCCTATACAAAATGTAGCTTGTGAAAGTCTGGTAGAAATGAAACTTCGTCTCCACCAGAGAATATTAATAGAACAAGAGATTGTTGCACATCTGTCTAGTGATCGCATTCTTTATTTTCAAGCGATGTTGTCACCCTATAGCTACTAATTAATACCCTGACGTCGGTCGCGAGCACAGGTACGTTTCGCTCTGTATTTGTGCTCGTATGCTGTTTTTTGTATCGTACCGACTCTATTGTTCTCTGTCGGATCACATGATGTCGCTCTTAATTCCTTCTCACTGCCTCATGAGCTCTGAATACTGATCGAAACACTAGTGACATATATTATTATAAACCGTATGTATATAAACTACAATAATCTTCTGAGACGTCCGCTTTTCAATCGAAAAAATCACTTGTCCTTATTTTGATCGTATATTTGATCGTATTATCGTATTAATTGAGCTCATATGATATTAAATTGATGTTGTCATTTATAAACATGGAATAACTAACGATGTTGGTACACTACTTATCAATTTATATATACGCTAGGTATTACACTCGTAAGTATTTTTTATCGACCTTACCTTACCTTTGTAGTAAATTACATAATATATTGAATATTATGTGAAACGGTTCCTTTAATAATGTTGATCACCAGTTCTTAGCTGCGCCTATTAAATTTATGGTTGAAGAAAAGTTATAATTGTTATCAGTTAATCAAACAAACACGTACCAACAAGGCGAGTGTCGCGTTGACTAAGTTGGAGTATCGTTTCGTAAACTTGATACACGATAAATTTAATGAGCGGATCAAAATAAACATTTTGTACCCTGATAGAGATACAAAATATCAAATTATTTGAGAAGCGAGGCAATATTTAAAATACTTCATAACGAGTAGTGATCACCGGGGGCGTCACTATCTACATATTTATACCAGATACAATTCAAAACCAGTTTCTTCTCGCCACTCGATTCTAACAAGAATTTGGGACTCATACAAAAATAAATACTGTCCACGAAACATGAGAAAGGTAGTATCATCATATTATAACGTTTGCTAACTCAATTTTATTCTAAAATAAAAGTGAGTAAGACTTGTTTTAGTCGAGTGGTGTTACGCGTAGTTAGGTCAGAACAAACTTGAGAATGTAATGGCTGTAGTAGTATTTATTATGACATCCAACAGTAAAGTACAAAGTTAATTTTATGGAGCCTCGCCAACATGCATAGTTTAAATTTCTCCCCAGCTCTGTCAGACTCATGTTGTACTAGGGTAATTATAATTACTTATTTGATATTAATTAAAATTTAATTTAGGTAACCGTATTTGAATAACGATATTGCGGTAAATGTATGGTAGATGTGAGAGCATGCCACTGAATTAAATCGGCCGGGATCAGTGAGCCGCAGTCGTAAGTTCATTCGTATTGCGATAGACACATTTCACTCAACTACATTTGCACATTTATTTTAAAACGCCTATTAATAATCATTAAAAATAAATTGAATTTAAAATAAGTTTCTGTTTATTACATTTTATTAAAGTTAGTTAAGTTACCATCTCTTTTGATCTTATTCGAAAAATCACTTGATATTACAGTAAAATTTACGCTTTTATAAAACAATTTTGTATAGTAAAGTAATTAGACAAAGAAACATAGGTCATCACGCTCATTATAGATTGATTGACAATTTCAAACTTATATTTTTAACCGACTTCAAAAAGAGAAGGAGGTTTACTAATTCGATCGTGTATATTTTAATACAAAAGTTTCCTCACGATGTTTAGCAGGTAATCTTAAAGTATATTTATATGGCTTTGAAATAGTCACATACTTGGGTGCCTTTATCACTAATAGTTTAATTGATGACATAACTGCGATGTATTCTGGGCTTTGATCACGGCAGGCGAAATAAGTATCGTTATTTTTCTTTAGTAAAATGTTTAGTATATATTCAGTCTGTAGTTGGTTGTACCTAGCATATTATGTAAAGGAACCTAAAAAACTATCGATACGTGGGTCAGCATTTCCTCTTACCTCTTGGCGGTATCTGCGTAATGCAATGTTACGGTCATTAAACATTATTAACATCATTTCTGACATCATTTTATGTTATAGTTTATTGAATTGCTTATAATAAACCTGCATTGCATTTTAGTACTTAAGCAGAATGCATAAAATTCTAACATTATTAAACTATGTAAGCTCAACTATTATGTATCTAAATATGGATTCAAATTAATACGCTGTTATTAAGTTTCAGGATCACATAACAATACTCACAATATATCGTAGAGGTAAAGCATGGAAGTTCTATATTCAGTAGTTTTTATTCTCTCAGAGAATTAGTTCAAGAATTTGTTATTATAAGTTGTTAAAGTTATAAAACATTATGTAGGTACAAGCTGTTCAACATCATCACAAGACCTCTCTCTAATATCTCCACGTTAGTCGGTCTCGAGCAGCTCTCATTCACCGGTTACTTTTCACCTTTACCAGGTCGTCGCTTTACCTTGTAAGCGGCTGTTACGCGGTTTAATATTACAATCACATTGAGTCTAGTGGTGGATCTTTTATTTTAATAGCACGGTGGAAGTTATAGGATGCTAAAACTCGTGTTTTATTCTGTAATCAGAAGATTGCTTAAAGGCATAAGAGGCTTTATGGTATAGATGTAAATATCTATAATGTTCAAGATAAAATGAAACTAAAATATTGGAATATAAAAGTCATATTGGTACTTTTTCGATTTCAAAGCCTCAGCAGCAGCATTCGCAGTGTTTTACTCCTATTGTCCTAAGTACATTATACTTGAATAGTATTAGTATTAATAAACTGTAAATTAGCCTTCAAGAGTTCGTGATGTAAAGTACACTATAGTAAAGTTTACGACAACGACTAAGCATAAGATAAGTGGCTTTTTATTGGTTCTGTGTCCCTCTGAGTAATCGCACTGATAGTTGGTATCTTTCGTTGCAAAGTCCTCGTGATTTTTATAGTCCCCGCGAAGCATTAGCATGGTCCTTTTATAGTCAGACAATATGGTGAAATACGACATACTTATTTATTATGTTGATTGTAATATGAATAGCACGCTAATACAGTGTCTACGAGCGTAGCAAAATAACTTATTGCTGTACAGTTTAATTGGTCAATATTAATACATTATGATGAATATAATAATTTAGTAGGTAGTTAATACTTTTTGATGACATAATGTTACGATGGGTCTAAAGTATTGTACTCATACAGTAGGTAACTAATACTTTTAATTTAATTTAAATAAGTGTCTATACGAATGGTGTAAATTTCTTTTAAACATGTATGTTGAACGCTATTACTGAGTATTACTTGAATCATTAAATTAATTTATTGTGTAAATATTTTGAAATTATGTTTAATAACATCATCAGGTTAAAGCTTTTCATCTAGAGATAGGCCAGTGAAGGAAAGCTCAAAGGCTCAAAAATATTGCTACCTATACCGGTCCCCAATTTATTCACATGCTACTTCAAATAATGAACTGCCAATAATCGTTTAGGGCTACAGCTACAATGATGAGAGAAAAACGTGTCCATAAAATAAAGACTTTGGCAATAACTGCTAAATACGCCATAGAGTCCCAATAAATCATTTAAGTTTACTGGCACAAATTCCATAACTCATGACGTGTTAACTCATTTTGAATATTTAGCCGTGGCAGTGCAATGCGGGTTATTTTAGTGTATTGTGGACAATAGTGGTGAAGCAAGCGGCGCGCGGCGGCGGCGCGGCGCGGTGGCGTGCCATGACGCGCATACGCAGAAAAAAACGAGAAAATCCTCAATAGTCCTCGACGGCCCACACGCCAACCTATGGCCACTCAATCGTTCGTATTCCTCTAGCCGAACATAAAAACACGCAGAGACGCTTCCATACATATATAAATCCATACTAATATTATAAAGGTATGTTTGTTTTTTTGTCCCCCGTATATATTCGAATGGAGAGACGGATTAATGTAGTTTTGGTATGGTGAAATATATTCCATTCCCTCCGGAAAATTACTTCTATCATACACGGAATGTGTAGATACATAACTCATAATTACGTCCCCTTTGACCACGCGAGTCAAGCCGCGGATAACAGCTAGTAATATGAATATCCATCGTTCTTAATCTTTAATCAGTATAAAATATAATTATTTTTATGTTCTACGCTCATATATAAAATAATGACAATAAATAAAGTCTTAAAATGAAATGTTGTAACAGTATATCTGAGATTTCGTTTTTATAGCCAATAGATGAAGGCTTTCTCCGGAAAGTTATTATTAATAAATTTTAGCAATAATTGTGCAGTTAACTTTAATTACTGGCCACAGCAAGTATAAAACTTCCAACGATGTATGTCTATCTCATGACGTCTCTGTTCTGTGGGGCGCGAGCGAGGAATGACACAGCGTTAACTCTCAAGAGATACTTCGATTCTTTACAAGCTACAGCCAGAGCCTAGCTAACGAGTAACGATTGACTTGAGTATTCTCAAGTACATACCGGAGTCCTAATGATTTATAACGATTTTTGATGTTGAAACAATAAACAATGTGGGTCTGGGACGAAAGATTATTGCTTACATTGTGATACAGCACATAGTTTTGCCCGACTGACGAAGTCAAGGAGGGTCAAGTTTTTCGAGCGTATGTATGTATGAGGGTATGTATTATGTCTATTTCTTCGGCACGCTTTGCAACCTAAATGCCTTAATCGATTTTCACATATGGCGTGTCTACATTTATATGTATTGTGAGAGTGACATAGGGTATATAATATTGCAATGTAGTGTCGTCGGCAAAAAAATTGGACTTTTCCTTTCAGTTTAGGCAGGCGGATTTTTCGTTTTGCAACAATATATTTTGCTTGTTAAAATATTGTGTCCTAAAAATAATATAAATGCTTTTGAAATATTTCTAATAAATAAATAGAAACCACATGAAGCTGAAATATGCATATATATGGATCGAGATTGTTATAATAACTATGATATTGTAACATGAATGAGACAGATTTAAATAAGTAATTTGAATAAGCAGGATTGTTTCCAATCACAGTTTGAAAGTCATTCTTAGCCTTCTTAATTATTCGACGTCAGTTTATCGAATACAAACATTCAAATTTGGTCCAAAGTGACACACCCACATATCTTGTTACCAATGTTTTCCACATTCAATTCAAATAAGCCAGCGATTGTATAGATGAAAATTATAAATAGTACATATTGATACTGGTTCGACGTGGAATCAGTCAAGTAATCGTGTTCATTATGCATATTAATTACATATTTTTTTATCGATAACATTTAATGTATTGCATCAACATGTAGTGGAATGATATGTCAAATCGTTTTTATTGTAAGCTCACATACAAATTGACGTGTTTATAAAATTATTGATCAGTGATTAGATGTAGGTACCGTTTGTACTTCATATTGCTGCAATGCAAGCGTATTACTGAAAAAAGATTTGGTTAGTAATATATTTTGAGATTAATGTCTAGAAGTGATAACATTTGCCTATAATGCAATTCAACCACAAAAATCAATTCAAAAATCTGTAATATTTTTTTTAATATATTAGCCTACTAAAGTGACTTCACTCTGCCTAATGGTAAGCAGTCAGTGGAATCCAAAAGTGGTGGATACCATTCCAAAAACCAGACTACGGGTATGGTAGCCTATGGCCTATGGGGGCTTGGTGAGATGCTTTTTCACGCCCCGCTTAAAAGACCCAGAATCATAATTAGATGGGACGCATGCGCTGGTAAAGAGTTCCAGGCTTTAATTGAACGACAAAAGTATGAAGTGCTGAACCGTTTGGTTCGAGACTCTTTAGATTCCACGTGAAAGGTTGGTACTTCAGTCCCTCACGTGTCGTTCTGGATAAAAAGGGAGAGGGTGGGATTAATTCAAAGAGCTTTTCAGGACATTCTCCGTGGTAAACGTGATAGAAGACGGCGATGTTTCTACGCAGCTGTAAAGGCTCAAGAGTCTTAGTGACCTCTGGGCTTCCGATGATATAGATTGCTCGCCGCTGCAACCTATCTAGTGCAGTAAGTACTGTGCAGAGCCATTTCAAAGATGAGAGCAGTACTCCACGCAGGAACGAACCTGCGTCTTATAAAGAAGACATACGATTTACATTTTAAAGTTCTTGCTATCAGTTTTACATGATGGCTTTTGGAATGACATTCACCACTTCTTGACTGACTACCTGCTTGCCATTAGGCAGAGTAGAGTCATTTTGGTAGTCTACTATGTGTAAAGGGGTAAAGGCCTTTACTGACGCGGTGGGCAGTATGTAACCCACTCATTTATAACATTTCATCATCTAAGAAAAATATGTATATCTGTAAATGAAATACGGGACTTCAGCATATTAGGTACACAATACAACTGCCAACGACACAGTTATATTTTATAGGGTATTTAATACACATTATTATTTATTCAAATAACTTGCAAACAACCTATAAAATTTCGTTATTCACATCGTAGGAATGAAATTTTATTACGTATTTGCAAATAAGCATGTTAATGACATTTGATTGCTGGACCTATTAGATAAGAAACGTGTCGATATTGTAATTATTATATATTTATGTATTGATTTATAGAATTGTTTACGGGCATCAAATAAGTTTTATTTCAATACTAGCTCACTGCCTATAGTAAGAAATAGAAAGAGAGATCAAAAGTTATTGATCTGAAAGTTCTGTTATATATAAGACTTATTTTTCATTTAGAATTGAAGTAGAGTAACCATCGTTCTACACTATTGCTGCTAGTAAGCAGTAGTTCCGAGTACTAGAAGTATTTCTAAGGACTTATTACAACAATGATAAAAGGAAAAGAGTGGACATTTTAAACAATATTCTAGATGGATATGGTCTTAAGGCCCCGAAGCCGGAGCGCACTACTAAAGTTAGTTAATAATATGTTCATTTCGTTTTATCTCAACGGTGTTACTGTTTGAACGTTTAATAATTTAAGGTAAAGTATGTTGTAATAGAGATTATAATACTTTATCAAGAATGCAAATTAGTTTTTAAGTAAACGATATCACTATCTCCGTTAAGTTATTAGAAAATAATCATATTTAAGGTGGTTGTACGTGTCGCTAAGTGGTTGTTAGGCACACCGGATGCTTCAGTATCTATCTGTTTAGGGACCGACAGATTTCTCATTACAAACTTTTCTTTAATTCGGGCAGACAATTTCACGGCTAGACAAGTACTTCGTAGCACTCTCTAGTCTAAATGGTGATGTTTTGGTAAAAGTTGTTTTCAAAGCAAAGGACAAACTACGAGAACCCAAACTACAGCAAGCACAATGTTACCCTTTTTGTACATGGCGGCAGAGGTAGACGCTAAAATCAAAGATAACTATTGTTTAAGCGCTTCTTAAATCCATGAGCAGTAGTGATTATTTAGTGTCAGATGGACTAGTTACTTGTCAATAAAGAAATATCGCTTCGCTTTACCTTTCACAGAAATAACAAACAATTACAATTTTTTTTAACATCTTTCTTGTATTTTACTTGAGATAAAATTTATGAAAAGATTAACAAGGATTAATAAACAGAATGTAAAAACGTTTGTTAGTGTGAAGGGATGTCGAGGCACATAGGCCTATACGACAAAGTATTGTACGAACAATGCGTTGACTGCACGATGTGCGACTCAATGCCTTTCAAGTCAGATTAAGTTAGGAAAGGCGCATTATTAATAACAGCCAATAACTTAACTGCCGCTTGAAATATCGAAGTTACTTTTGCTTAAGCGACACTCATATATTATTTGAACTAAGAATATGTTTCCGGATCGAGTAGGGTTTTTGTTACGGGTTTTCAAGGAGGATTATTTTATTTGTAAGTGTAAATTGTAAAGTATACAATTAAGTATTTATTTATGGATATGCTATTTACCTACATTGAGGATAGTCTTTGTTCATCATTTGTATTGATGATTAGTGATGATTACTCTTTATGTGAGCTAGGAGTTTTACATTTATTATTAGCTGTTATTTTTTATTGTGATTAGAACAATCTATTACATACGCAGGAAACTGTCGACTGCATCGCTTACTATAGGAAAACTTAGCGGTCGCATATGCTTTAAAAACGTCGTGACTTAATCAGTCAACCGATGATGAATCAAAACGGGTGGATGATGAATGAAAATAATGATGACAAAATATTAACACAATTTCGTAAACCTTTGACTCCTGTAAAAAGTCCTGAAGAATTTTATCAATGGGTCTATAGTTAGGCGGATGGTTTGTCGTAATGTGAAATCATAAATAAAATATCTTCAAAATTATATAGACGTAAACGTCTTCACAGTAACGATTAAAATAGTCGAACAGTAAATAATATATCTAAAGCCTGAGCGCTATTTGAAAGTCAAGGAAACAAACAACGTGAATGTTAATATTCAGCATGCGCCGAACAAAAAGTAATAATAATAATAATAATAATAATAATTCTTTATTTTCTTCTCACAATCACAAATCAATAAAACTTACATCAACAATTTTTACAAATTAAAAACAGTAATTGTGAGAGGACTGGTGTCTGAAATAGGCGTGAGCCTGTAGCTCAGATCACCAGGCACTCACCCTACTAGAGCCTTTCTTTGTTGCTATATAAACTGTTAATGTAACTCAGAGACATAAATATATTACAATTCGTCGGAGAAGATACAGAAATATCAACAAGAGATACATGCACAATAATAAGAGAAAGTAAGGAAAAGACAAATAAAATTACATGCCGGCAGCCTCGCAAGAAACTTCGTGTGTGAATATGTGTGTGTGTGATGATTGAGTGAGAGAAAAATGTAAGTAAAATATGTAAATACTGTGTAATCGAGTTTAAAAGTTGTTTTGTATATATTATTTTAATATTATTAGTTAATACTATTAGTTATGCAGTAAGCTTTCAGTTAAACGATAGTCCAGTTCTTTTAACCATTTTATTATAACAGGTTTGCATTCAGACGTAGTATGATCGTAAAGTACATTGATTTTATTTATTGGCGCACATAAAGTCTCGTTTGAGCAAATATTTAGGAACGATCTGACAAGGGTCTAAATGTTTTGTGAAACGACATTAAAACATGCACCCAAATTATGTTATATTATGAGGGCCTTTTAAATATTGACTTTTTGCAAAAAACCTGACAACATACACAATTAATAAATTAAATGTTTTTCCATGTTTCTCACAATGTAAGCAGTTTTATTTAAAAAATATTAATTTTGTAAAGTTCTCGTCTTGGCGCAGTCTTATGGATTCGGATAGGTACAATATGATCTGGCAAAAAGTAGTAAAAATTCTATGGTAATATAATTAGCCTAATGATTGGAATTATGATGGTAGAGTAGTAGTAGTAGTAGTAGATTATTGAGCAACTAAGAGTTGCAGTAAATACCTTCCATCAGGAGGCTAATGTATTTGATTTTCACCCTAGTGTAATAGAAAAGAGAAACGTGAATGGTATTAACACCTTTGAAGAAAAAGAATAATGACCATTTATTCTCGCATGAGAATGTTGTCAATGTCTTACTTATAAAACCTCATTTGTATTTGTACATGATTGTTTAGTGCTATACTACTACTAGTACTATTCTCCAAGTTTAATGCGAACGTAATGAAGCTAACACTTCACGTCGCGGTTAACAAATAGCAAGAAAGCGTAAATAAGTGAACCAGAAACTAAACAACGGCTGTAGAACCACGTAGACAAAGTGGTAACACTTAATATATTTCAATCTGGAAACGATGCACTAGTCAAACGAGCCGATTTATCTTGGCAACAAAAGCAAAGTAGATAAATATATTTATGGTGCAGGCAACATATCGTCCGGAGGTTGTTACCAAGTTTATCTTCACTTTGGCTTTAATGCCCTGTACGGCTTCGGAAAAGCTTTTAAAAGGTTCACTCATCCCTCGAGCGACGAAAGCTCATATTGTGATACAAGTCTTCACGTGTTATACTTTTTTATTTTAAGTTTTACTTCGCTTGTGAATGCTTTTGCATTCCTATAAGTGAATGGCTAGCAACTTCGCATCATGATTTCGCGTAGTGTTCTATAACCACTTATATTTATGTAGATGACTAAGGAATAATTCCATCATTATGGACGACTGAGGAGATTTAAATTACCAAGAAATATAATCATGACGCCTCTTCGAACGTGAGATAGTTTTCACAAGGAATATTTAATACTAGCGCGAGCGATGCTGCTCAACTGTTACTTTATGAGATTCCTCGTTTGTTTGATTGAGACTTTAGATTAACATTTTTACGTACACATAAATAATTATGTTAATAGAAAGAATTTTCTAGATTTTACGGACGGCGTTAATGAATATTATAGGACATATTTGGTCTATTCCACTTAAGCTCATAGCGTCATTTTATTATTTCACCATAAAATGTTATCTCAGAGCGGTTTACAAAGTAGTTCATAATCCTATATTTTTTCTTCACACGGACACCTTCGTTCATATAAAACTTAATTTAATCTCTTACTTAACACTAGTGCTGAACATGACTTAATCTGCCTCGGTTATAATCCTGTCTGTCAACGACTAAGGATTATCGTGCACACAAAACAGTCCGATGTTATATATTATGCTAAATAATCAATCAATTTTACAGCATACTGTACGTATTCTAAAGCATATCGATAATAATTATACACTATGAATAATGCAAAAACACTATTAAATTTTAGTATTAAGTATTTGCTTGTTTTTGTGAATTTTAGGTTTCAAAGCTTCTAATTTAAACTGGAATACAGTGTCTTGACACTTTATAATAAAACTATAATATTGTGTTCGTTAAGAAGTTTATCTAGGCAGTTTATTCTATTAGAGTATTGATAAATAATGGTCTGAATGATCCAATTTCTAATTATTATTTCTACTTAGTATAACACGATATTCATTCCGTAAACGCAAACTTTCTAGTTCCTCAAAATATATTTCAAGTTGATTCTGGGGTTTTGGATTGAAAAGCTCGGATCGTAACCACTGCATGGCAATTCTTTTTTTTATACATAGTTACAACTAATGTGGCAAACATGCATATGGTCCGCCTGATGGTAGACAGTTACCGTAGCTTATGGATAAAAAAACAAAGATGTTCTAATACAATATGGTTAACACTGCGCTAATAGGGGTGATTGGTACTTTACAGCGGTCTTAAAGTGCATAAGGCTTTGTCGCTCAAGATGTAACTATTCGCTTTGAGACGCTTTACCGGCCGTTAAACAGATACGCTTCCCGTGTTCTTAGCCCTGGTACTCTGTACCGAACTTTACTTTTTAAATCTTTTTTAAAGTCGCTCAGATTTATTGAACCAAATATTAAACCGGAAACAACCGCTTAGATAATGATGCCGGTACACTTTTTAATCTGTTTATATAAATTTATAGATTTAAGATAAGAAAGAGTGACTCCTGAATACAAAGATTAATATACCGACTATTGAAATACGAGTTATCTATTGGTTTGCTTTTAGTATTTGCTTGAAAAACAAGTCGACTTACGGAATATCAAGAAACTATATTATCATTTCGTTTCTTCTTTGTCGGAAGCGACGATTAACGAAACATTAAGAAACTGGCAGATATGGTACCTGGGTACTAATTATATCGTCTTATATGTACAGCAGTCTCTAATCTGCGTGCCAAGCATGGTGTCTATTGCAAACTCTTGTTTGTCGGAGGTCTATGTTCAGCGGTTGACGTCTTTTGACTCTTGAGGCAGACAATGTAACTTTCAATGACGAAGAGTGACGTTTTGTAAGAGGGAAGCCGGTGCAAAAAGTGGTTACCTTGAAGCACGACGTATGGTCTATTTCTACACTTTATTAGATATTATAGTCTTTGTGATTTTTCTCAAAGGGAAGCCGGTAGGAATCGGGTTATATGGACCCTTCGCCACTGGTAACTTTAGATAAAATCAAACCGCCTTATTGTATTGGAAATCTCGATGGCAACAGTTATTATATTATAAATACAATACTTTTTGTTGCTCACAATGCGTTGCTTACAATGTAAATACTCGCACCTCGTCGAATATATATGATGATAATTGCCTCTATGTATGGCGTCAGTATAGAAATGGTTAAAAGTAAAGATATTTGTTAATAGAGGGAGTCATTCTTTCAATAAATTACAAAGTATTCCTTTAATAAATTGACTTTATCACTGTCTATTTATGTTATACCACTAGACGTCCGCCCTCGCTTCGCTTCGGTATCAAACGTTTCATTCGGTCTCACAACAAACGCCTACGGAAAATATTATTGGAATGGTGTCGTTTTGCATCATTCAGATTTACAATGGCGCTTGAAATATTGCAATTTCAAAAATATGTCAAGCATATTATAATAAAATATAGCTTATGTTACCCGTCATATTTGTAGCTTTCTAAAGGTGCATTTTTTTTTTAAATCGGTTACGTAGGTCTTAAGTTGAATCGCAACATACCAACAAACAAACATACAAAAAATAAAATCTTCCATCAATAGATTATACCTTGCCATAAAGCCGTGTCAATGTCTGAATGCTGTTGAAACATTATTTCTATTTAGGATGTAGCAAAAGTTTCCCACGTTACAGGGCTTAAAATTAATATAAATTTTTAACGCTATTTTACATGATGATTAATTATAGTTATTAAGATTAAATTTCAAAACCGCCACTTTTATTTTTGATCACTACAGTCAAATATTGAATTCTTTTATATTAATTTCACCTAATCAATTTGTCTGTGTGAAAGTTATAAGTTGCGTGGAAGATTAAGAACTAAAGTGTTAATTAAACAACATTAAACTCAATAAAAACTAACTTTACCTTAAATGTTAATTCAGGATATAAAAACCATTAATTTGTGAGCTAAGTTTTATCAAGTCCGTCAACTCGCTCGTAACACAACCCACCCAATATTAAAATCTTCACACACTTTCACCGCAAATAATAGCAAAATTTGCTAAATTGAGCTATTTTGTCCTTATACAGCAGAGAAGTCAAACTCCAAAGCTTGATTAAACATTAACAATTAATACGAAAATTATAAGTAGTATAACACCCAGTAAGGATTTAATAGCAGTGTGGATTCATCTGACTGGTTTGGCATTATGAGGATTAGTTGCCGTTATACTAGCTACGATTAAATTCAACTTTGATTAAGATATTAGCACAAATACCAATAGTAATTAACTAAATATGTAATTATCATGTTTATTAAATTACTAGCAGCGCTCCACGGCTTCGCCCGCGCGTAAAATATCTTGTAGTATCCCTCGGGATCCAGACCGACTTTCGGGATAAAAAGTAGTCTCCGGCACCGAATCTATCTACACACGAAATCGGTTCAGCGGTTTAGGCGCTGAGTGGTAACAAACACACACACACATACAAACTTTCGCATTAATAATATGTATATATTCTATTATATTTATAGGATTAATTAGTCATTGTGAATTTTATTTGGTTGATTTCTAGATATAATACGTTACCACAGCGTATTGTAACTAAATATAACAGTTATTAAAATCTGTGTCCATTATACCTTAACCTACATAATAATAACAAGAACTACACAGCGCTATCTATAGACCCAAATAAGTATAATAATATGTTTTAACTTGTGATATGGGTTCTAAAATACGGATAAACATACCTAGATACTTATGATGCAATCATGGTATTCCTGAGCAAATTCAATTTTATATGATTATTACAATGATGAGATTTGATTTCAAGGTTCACGACTAATCCGTTCATTATACGTTTTGCATAATTAATTAAACCAGTTTTATTTTGGCTGTAAATGTTTTAAGCCGCGGTTGTGATTCAAATATTGTGATATAGGCGCCACCAATGCAAGGCTAGCGATTATTCAGCTACTCGAGACTCGAGATGCAATAGGGTTGCCTATAATGACTATTAATAGACCTTGGTTTATTAAAACTGGACAGTATTATTATTATTCTTCTATTTGTGTTTGTTTGTGTTATTCCTTTATATTCATGATTACAAGTGTAGCTAGTAAAAAGAACGTATAATAACATAAAATTAAGGTACTAAAGTAGTTTAAAAAACAACGAAAGAAGTTTTGAACACTTAGATACATAAAACTAAATTAAAGAAAGAAAAGCTTTTATAATTGCACAAAGGTTGAAGAAACTAAGTAAGAGCTAGCAACCGCTTTATTGTAATGCTCAATATTAGTAATAGGAGGTATTAGTACAAAGGGTATTTGCTAATATTATTTAATAGCTCAGTTGCCTATAATTTGTGTTATGTATTTATTTAGATTTATAGACACTAGGATCGGCGCCAGCGATTTGTATACCGGCTTCTGATTGGCGGACGCCGGGTGCGCTGGCACATGTATTTAGGTCATAGAGCCGCGTGGGTCTAGTCTAGCAACAGCTTTTATAACACGCTACCATAAAACGATTACAAACAGCATATCAATAATAATATTGAAAATGTGCACAATTTTGAAATGTTGCAGTTATGTACGTAATATAATGTGCGTTATATTATTGTTTATAATTACCATATTATTTATTAGAATTTATTTAACTGTATACTACATCTAAAGTCAGGACAACAGTGTTAATTTATAGTTGCTTATGAATACTACTGACTGTTTCTTCATTCACATAATATTTCGATCAAAAAATATCACGTAATAGCAATAAAGTTATAATGAACTAATATTAACTATAGTATGTATAAGTTTCAACATTAAAATGAAAATGTACCACTTAAATCATTCACTATTCAGGTTACTCAAAACTTATAAAAACAATTTCAGAGTGTTTCTGGCTAGTAAACCGTCAGCTTTAAAAATGAATTACGACCGGATTCGGCTTAAAATTCCTATTCAATGAATGTTTCGGTAAAGCCTAAATGAGATTTACGCGGCGGACGCCTGATTCATTCCATCTAAAGGCTATAAAGTCTAAACTTAAAAAAGATATTTCTGGAAAAAGTGCAAGGGACTGAAATAATCATAGGAGGTCTGAGCACAATAGGGCTAGCTCGTCTCAGCTCGGAGGGCACGTATGCTCGTAAATACGACGTCCCTTATTATTAGCAGCCATTGTTCGGGATTGCTCTGGTACACCCGCGGTCAGTGGAGCTTGCGTGCTTGTCACACGAGCCCTGTTTGCTATGGAAGCTAAAGAAAATAGTATGCGACACCTTATTTGTTTAGTTTTATATTTGATAATAATTTCCTACTTTTGTAAACTTAGTAACCCTGATGGCTTCAACTGCGACAGCCAAAAGAAAGAGATTAGACCAATATTACCGTTGCAAGTAATACAAAGTACAAAAGTTTCACGATTTTATTACAAAATTCAAATAATAAGATTACGTGCGTGCAAGTAGATTGCAAGCGACTGTACGTAGTACTTCTAACTCGACGTCGGATATCCGACACCCGTAGTTTTAATATGCAGCCCTGGTCCGCCCGACCATTGCATAATTCAATTCTAAATAAACGTAATCCCGCCATAATTAGTTATGGAACTGATGAATTTACCATTAAAAATTCTGAACACAGCTTAATTAAAAATTGTGTTTAATAGAGCGCATTCCGAGTTCGATAGATGTTAAAAGTAGAAGGTATGATATATAAAGGTTAAGTGAATAAGTGTATAACTCGTATCTCAGGTAGAGTGGGCGAGGCCGGTCTACGAGCTCGAGGGATGCCAAAATTCGAATCATTCATCTTTTGATCTGACATGTTCTATTGTGGTCGACCGGCCGGCCTAGTGGCGGCGACCGGCAAGCCACCTTGTGCTACGAAAATTTATTGTTGTTCAATAAATGCATGGTTTCATATATCCGTATATATAAAAAGTAATCATTTACCTGCGTGCTTTTTGATAAAGAGTTATGCTGGCGTAATCGTGTTTTATTTTATTTATAGAAGAGATGAAAGATCGGCGTGGCATGTTGCAAGCAGAATTGACAGATAAAGTAAGAAATAAAGTGTGGTTTAAATGACGGAACATTTTAAGCCAGTAATGATGGTGGTTGTCGAAAGAATGGATAGAAATAGAATAATAACGAACAAAGCTAAGGAAATGGTTTGGCGTTGTCTGAGACAGATTCAGTATGTCGGGCTAGTAAGGTGTTGGTTAACGGCTTAATTAGAAGCGCTTACTTAATTTGGTGAGTGAAGATATTAACAAATGTTGAAGAAGTGAAAAAGTAATAACATTACAGTTCATTATAATCCTTGCTTACTCATTAATAAAAGACATGTTTGTGTTTATATGACAAATTTTGTATAAAATAATAAGTAGATATTTTATATAATTCGATACAGAGATATAAAAACTATAACAAAGATGCGTTATTATTATACATATATTATTATTATATTTATTAGATAAATTCCCTATCAGCGTGATAAGTTCATTACATTTTTACTTAATTACGAGTGTATATGTTTATGTTTTATTGCTATTTAACTAGAAAATCGTGTACTTAGAGGTGCAAAGATAATCAGATTGAATTATTTCAGAAACATCTAAATAAAAGTATAAAAAAGCTTTGCGGCGCATTAAAAGAGCATTTGGTTAGAGGCCGAGCACAACAGAGGCTTTTTAACATCGATCCATCAGACACTGACCACAGATAAGAACGTATACCTGTCACAGTAATAAGTATTAAAGTTTGAATCGTACAAAAAGTATGTTTTGTTATTTGGGTTCCGTAGTTTATATAAGTATCTTTATTTATTATAAATACATGTATGCATATCAATTTGCCCACTGGTTAAAGTAGTTCCTTCAACGCTACGTTTATGGGTGTCTTGGGTACTTACCATTATACTTACCATATTTGGGTGATACATTATTTTGTTTTGAGTTATTGCTTTAGTGTTTTGTTAATTATACATAAGTAATACATATTATAATTGTGTCTACTGCTATACTGAAGTCCTCTATCTCAATCTTTGGGTTGTAAAATTAAAGTTTTACCTAACTAAAAATTTAAATATATTGGTTCTAGTTTTCTATAAACAAATACACAATACTTGCTCTAAGTAATTTGTTTGTTCTAATTTGAGATTCGTCTAGTAATCAAGGGCTCTTTGCAACCTTCACTAGGTCTTTAACTTACTTTGACTACCTATATTTATACTGTGACCTAACGGTAACTGTGACCTAGTTGTAACGAAACGAGGAATTGATATAATGATAATGTAAGGAGTATGTATAATATTATTATACATACTCCTTACATTATCATTTTTTTAAAGCGAGAATAATTGGTGCTATAATATCTTCTTGTTAACTTACTTCTATGTTGCTTAACATAAAGTTTACATTCTTCACTACTTCATATATTTTATAATGTTAAACCCTCTATGAGAGCTCAGAAGATACGTAAGCATATTTTATTGTGTTTCTAAAAATAAAACGGTATTCTTATTAACTGTCATACGGACCGGTTCGTGGCACCTTTTGAATCCACCTGAGCACTGAGTAGATTCCCGCGGTATGTTCATAACATGTCTTTGTAAATTCCTTACTTATCTTCACGACTTTCCTTATGGGGCTAAGCAGATATGTATTAGTAAGAGAGTACACTATGAATCACCACAGTTTGACCTGATTTATGAATTCTATGTTTGTAAAATTTATGCCTAACACTGGTTTAAATGACAATTACCTAGTGCTATTTTTATGGTATACCGATAATAAGTGTTTATAGAATTAAATCATAATATTAAAGATTAGAGAAGTCTTATAACAAAATAACTGCATACTTGTTTCTTTATTAATAGTTACGCCTACCAAGTCACATAATTCTGAAGACGTCTACTTCTTGACATAGACCACACCCAAAAGGAGAGGTTTGCTACTGTTACCACACTTGGAGGTCGGATGGATGACCGCAGTAAGGTGACAGTTAGTACGGAAGTAATACTGTTGCCTTTTTCCTTGTACATATTTATTCCCTTAGCCGTCCTTTACGACACCCACGGAAAGAGATGGTGTGGTTCTATATTCTATTGGAGATCAATGGACGTCAACGCCAGCCAAGTAATATTGATAACTGTGTGATGCGTGTTACCTGATATTCCTTTATCTCTTACGATAACCACGGGAAGACATGGGATAGTTTTATTTTCTAGACTGGAAACCACACGGATAGCAATAAATCACTATGTTAACGAAATTTACAGATACGTTATGGCTCATAATAAAACAAAAATGCTATATTTTATAAAAAGAAAAGCAATTAGGATTGTAATAAACTTGGTCACATTTGTGAATTTATAACATTCTCAGCTTATAAACATACAAATATGAGGTTATTTTAGTATTATAATGTGTATTTTCTCAATATAATACCATTGAAAACATTTTTATCTAGATCAAACTTTGTTAAATGACATAGCTGTTACTTTCAAGTGCGGATTTATGTCCTAATAGTAACATGATATAAATCTATGACCAAAGACATAAATTTACATTAAACAAACTGTCATAGGAGAGTATAAAAACAAAGGTATTTTTTGTTCATTCAAAATAACTGTCCCCCAAAATCCGTATGGCGAGATACGTATCGCTACAAAGCTGTAGCGACTAATGTATGACTCTGATACATGCTGCCAGATAAATGTTGTAGCTGACAAGTGGGAGCAACTACCTGAATGAAACGCTCCAATTACTCTTATTAATATATTAGTCTGACATCTTAAATTAAATACCTTTTGTACTTAGTTCTAAATAATTGCTAGGATCAATTTTGGACTTATTTTAGTCTGAAAAATTGGTACTCTTTTATAGTTTATTTAATTCGGAATGATAATTCTATAGGTCCTTATAGGCCAAATTTTTTGCAGTTATCAACGGTTTAGTGCCAGAAACTCTGATTCGATGATATTGATTTTTTCAGTCAGTTTGTGGACCTTGGAATAATGTCCGATTTATGCATTGGCATAAATTGGCATAAAAAAACTCTAGTTTATCCTCTTGGTAAAAAACAAGCTTCTGTATATAATTGATTTAAAGAAAACATATGAGCCGTCTCTATCACTTATGACGAAAATGTTACCTCATGGTATGTAACGTAGACAGAGTATGGTACCATGTGAGTAATTATTGCTGACGTCCGTATCTTCAATGAACTCCTAAGATAGACAGTCAAACATTTGCATAAAACTCCTTTGGGGAATAAATTAATATATGTTTATTTTCTACCATAATCAAACAAACAATAATATTTATGTGAAACGATTTATATTGGCATACTCCAATTTTAATTGCTTGTCAATTGTGTCTACAGAAATATGCAGTGACTTTGCAGATAATATTTCTTTGTATTTTTTATAAACAAATGAGAGAGAAGTCTTGTTTTGAATAATATATGAGAAATATTTATTTATAGGTTTTTATGAAAAAGGTAGTTTCATCCATGCATGTCAGCAAAAGCCTTATTAACGTTGCGTTGTTATAATAACAAATCTAATGTCAATATGAAAAGACAATAAAGGTCAAATAATTATGACATTTGTAGAGCTAATTTATTGCGAAATTCTTAATATGATTGGTAGGCATACAAGCTGCGACATATATTACCATATAGAGACCAAAATTTATGATTGCCATTAAAATAATACGAGTAATAATAGTTTCACAATCCAACTTTACTACGGGTGGGAAGTTCAGTATCTTTGCTCGTAAACTTGGAATTGCCTAATGAATAACAAGGGATTTGGTTTAATAGCAACTTACACGTCTTGTCGTTTGTGAGATTTTTATAATTAAAAAATATTATGAAATACCTGATCACCCGTGGCTTTACTTCATTCGACATTAATTTTACTACCGTCAGCTGCCGATGTTAATAGTTAATGGCAATCCTAAAATTAATGTTCAAAAACAGGACTTTGTTTGTCATTGGGTATTTTAAAAAATGTTGACTGCTAGTTAGATTTTCCTATAGATAGAATGGCACAGGCTGCTATCTTTTTTAAATTAATTTTTATATGTAGTTGTGGCAGGCGTAGACACCATAGGTATAGCTAACTGTAACTGCACATGTGACAGGTCTAAGGTCCATTATCAGCGGTTATTGCCATATAGCATGGTCCGCTTATTTATTTGCTATCATTGCCTACAAAAAAAAATTCACTGTGTTTCAGTGTCATTTTGTGACAAGATTCGTTGTTTTAATTTTAAAATCGTGGAATTCTGTCAGATTTATGAATCTGTTAAATTTGTTATACTTAACTGTAAAACTGCTGAACGGATTTTAACAATTATAATGTAGTTGGATATACCTTGCCGCAAAATATTTCATGTTTGTAATAAACTTACAGGTGATTTAAGAATTTACCAAAGAAATTGTTTTGTGGAGTGAATGTCGTTTCCACGTCAGAATGAACTCTGTTTAATTAATGACCTAACGTATCGCATTGTATAATCAGGGTTTTATGTTATACGTCTACATGGGAACATTATGTTCATATGTTTTTATATTCCCTTTTTCGCCAGTAATTACGAACGGTGAACATTAAAGTTTTGCTTGACCACGGCAGCGAATATAAATCGGGTGTTTCATGAAATATCGAGTCGCAGCCGTGGGCTACGCGGCACGAACGCGTCGCCGCCCTTATCTCTGCCGATACGATTTTATACGATATTCGATTTTTCTTTTTCTGACTTTTATGGATCGGTTGTTCGCAGTGTATCGATAATTCGAGATCGGCCTTTTATGTTATAATTTCTATACAGGTAGCGATGCTCCCCTGAATTTCGCTCCCGGTGGCTTCTAAATACAACATTGTAATGTTAATTTGTGGCTGTGACTAATAGCTTCGCCACTATTATAATGTTCTCATGTGTTTTAGAAATCGCTCGGGTTACGATGGCTCTTTTTTTTCCTATAAAAAGCGTTAAGCCATATAAACCGGTCTCAAACCGCGTTCTCACAACGTACGACCGCTTCATAACTGGCTACTTTATGCTATTGTAATGATCTAGGAGCTGCTACTGCCCACAAAAACATTCGCATTGTCTCTAGACTTGTTACCGTATACAGCCACGTATTTTATCACTTCGCACGTCGGTTCAGACACTTCCGAGAAAAAATAAAACTCGGCCGTTTTTCTCTCTTTATTTTTTTATGGACCGTTCGCTGTCAGCGTTGTGCTAGGTAAATAGGGTGGGCACTGTGACAGTTTTTGTACGTCTATATTATTTATTTAGGCACGGGTATAGTGGAGGTGTACTCATCTACGGCGTAGATGTAAAACTAATACTAAACGCCGACTATTTCACGGTGCGGTCGGTTAATGAGCGCAAAAAATGGAGATGCTGCTTATGAATTCCTGTTGTGTACACAGTTTCCGAAAAACTTTCGCAGACGAATTATTCATAATGAGTATCAGAGGATGAAATTATTTCAACGAATTTTATGACTTATCGCAATGTTATTAGGACACTTTATTCGTTGGCGATTGTCGCGCCCATGTTCGGAATTTATGTAATGTATCGGTTTTAAATTTTTGAAAATTGCTCGAGGGTTGAGGTACGATCGTTTTAGTTTATGATGGGTATTTTTATTATATTATGTTAATGCACTAAATATTGTGTAGTCACACGGTTATGATTCCATGTATCAAAGTATGTAGGTATTATTAAAAGTTTTGTGACCACATCTATCGTTTGATTTATTCATAATTTCTAGTTCTGTGGCAAGAAATATATAGACATTATTTGTAATAATTCCTACACCTGTCCTTGGAGTCGAAACATAAGTTGTAATGTTCGCTTGTTTATGGTTATTTGCTTACTGCGCGTACCTACATTTGTGTAAAATCTGTCTAGACGAGATGCTGGCGCACTGGGTTATTGTTTGGAATAGATAATTTATCAAGATATTGCATTGCGACTTTGTATCAGTGGAATATGCAGATTGTTGGTGGAAGCATTATATTCATATTACAGTTACAGTAGAAAAGAAACTGTTCATAAAAATAAATCCTAGTAGTTCATATTATGTTATAGGAGAATGCCCAAATATGGGTCCATTTTATGGCAGCGTGCAGCAAATTCAATAAATTTAAAAATTAAGCTTTTGTATGTTTACTTCTGTTCTTTTCCCATTTTTTTACCCTACTATTAAATTTTCAAATAAATAAATATTGAACTAAATTATAATATCCGACACTCAACATTTTGTTAGGAAAAATGTTGCCAGATGTCAGATTTGTTTCAATTAAATAATTTTAAACGATTTAAAATAGCAATATATATCAAATCGATTCTGATTACAAGTTTTATTTTAGGAATCAAAAAAAGAAAAACAAAAAAATGTTAAATATAAAAGATTGATGACTGTCAATGCTTTTCTTACAAAATCGTTTCGTGTTGTTTGTTTTGCGTAAAGTTGAATTACTTTCCTCCGCATTTACTACAGTTTCGTAACGATATAACGCTATCGCGTTGTTGTGATAAACTTTTTTTAGTAGTAAGTTAGCGAATTGACTCTTATATTAGTGTTACGTGAGCGAAATGACTCTTTTTAGTGTTGAGTGATCATCTGCCGACCTGTTGTCAATCAGTCTAGTTTAAAGCATTTTGTGAATTATTGGACACATAAAACTGTATTGCGTCGCTGACGGGAGTGAACTGAGCGTGTAACCTTGCTCTTAGGCACCGAAGGCCTTTTTACGAAAAAAAAAAATTTTTTCATGTTAAATGTGAGATATCTTCTCACTGAGGACCTAAAGGATTTTATATTATTAACAATGACTGCCAAAACAAAACCCCAAATAATCGAAATCGAATTGATGTAAGTATCGCTATTTTAAATTGTTTACAATTATATTGAAACAAATCTGACATCTGGCAACATTCTTTCAAGCAAATGTTGAATGATGGATATTATATAGATAGTTTAAAAAAATGGTAATAAATCACAAGTAAACAATAAAATTAAACTTAATTTTTTAATATATTGAATTTACAAATTATAAGTGAAAATTTATTTGGAAGGAGTCAAATCGTATTTTGTAACCTCGGTTTCAACAAAATATTATTTATTTCTCTTGAACCTGCAAAAATAATTGAGAATTATTTGTAGAATATAAAACAGTAATTTTTTGTCTAAGAAATAAAATTAAAATCACTAAGACACAGCATTTTTTATATGGGTCCAAAGCCCATAGGATTCTAGGCCCATAGGCATTCTCCTTTTCTTTGATCTTTTTTTAAGTCATAATGAAAAACGGTACCTAATTATTAAAATCAACGACCTTAATATTATAATTTCTACTGTGTTACACACGTAGGTACTATAGGACCGACTATCTCATAAAATCTATTAATAGTATAGATTTTATGAGATAGTCGGTCCTATATTATAAATGCGAAAGATTGTGTAAATGTGTGTGTGTATGTGTTACCACTCAGCGCCTAAATGCCTAAACCGATTTCGATGTAAAATTGTATGTAGATAGATTCGGTGCCGGAGACGGACATTGGCTACTTTTTATCCCGAAAATCGGTCTGGGTTCCGAGGGATACAACAAACCATATTTTACGCGCGGGCGAAGCCGTGGAGCGCAGCTAGCACTATTATATAAAGCGGAAGAGTTTGTTTGTTTGTTTGAACGCACTAATCTCTGGAACTACCAGTCGGATTTGAATAATTCTTTTTGCGTATGATAGACCAGTTCTTGACGAAGAAGGCTATGTAACATCACGCTATTGGCGACGGGAGCAGAGCAGTAAGAAAAAACGCGGGTGAAACCGCGTGGCGGAAACCTAGTAATATAATAAATTATCAACAAGGATAGAATGATGGATTCCGCTATGGGATATTAGCAAAAAATGATTAACAGGAGTCGCTGTCAAAATTAAATGGAAACTTTTATCACGAGCAGTGTCGGCGTTTGTTGTCGTGTCATAACTTGTCGCGGCGAGGTTCGTTACACGCGGGTAACGTTACACGACAAGCAACCGGACACCTCGTTGCGTGTCGCTTGCGTGAGGTGGGCGGCACTACCTCCTCCCTCAACTAAACACAATAATAAACCAATATTGCTACCTTATATTGTTATAACATTAGCAACAACAAATCTGTGCCACGCAGCGGGGAATAGCGGCATAATCTGTGTAAATACAAAGGTCAGCAGCTAGACCTACTACGAGTTTCAAATTACATTCCACTGCTTTTGAAACGTCATTTTATTATAGAAGTTATATTTTTACAAAAATATTGCTTGTATCGATATACCTTTTTTTATATTGAACAAGAAAAACGCATGATTCATTTCTCAAAGTAATCACATATTTCTCAAAAATCACCTATCTGAAATAAACGTTGCCTTTATTATTTTTATAGCAATGAGTATAAAACAGCTCGTAAACCTCACATTCTTTTATTTGTTTTTTCACCAAAATTAACGGAATGTTCCTTTGAATTTCAACAGTTTTATTTTCAATACATCCTCGAATTCGAAAAAATATACGTAGTTCGACAGTCATTGCTTCGACAGAGAATAATATGTTCGTCTACCATTTCTTCGACAGAACATACTTTGACAACACACAACTTCGACAGCGCACTACTTCGACAGACACTGCTTCGTCATGCACTTGTTCGACATATTAATACTGCTCTGAAATGTAAAAACCAAATAACAACTAATAATATTTTTCAGTACCAGAATATTATGTTTAAATACAAATTTCTTAGTAGGTGTATAATTATTATTATGATTAAAATTTAAAAAAGATTATTTAGATATGATGTGTCGAAGTAAAGAACTGTCATTGAACATTAATAAAATTGAAATTTCACAGGGACACTCAACCTTTAACTCGAAAAATCGTAACAATCTAGAGTTCTATATGATTGTCCAATTTCTTACCAACCAAGATAGAGCCCTGTGAAAAACTAGTTCTTCACAGGGCTCTACTTTGGTCAGTGAATTGGCTGACAGTTTATTCTGCAAGTTACATTAGTGTAATTCATGTAATCTAAATGAATTATACAGATTAAATCATTATCTATAAGCAAAAGGTCACTCACACACTGATCACGAAATATCAGAAACTACAAGTGCTAGGTTTAAAAAATTTGAATGCTTTTTTTAGAACATAGGTGCTTACTAAGACAGGATATTGTGGAATTCATCTACTAAGTGGGTAAAAAGGGATGGCAAAGTTTGTATAAAACGTGTATAGTTTTGATAGTAGGATTTCAAAATTTGTAGAAAATACTCTTTATTTAAAAAAACATCACATAATTATACTCTTTACTAAAACTAGTTAGGTACAATTTTTTATATTTAGTAACTACCATTAAGTGGACAAATAGGAAAATTGTGTGAAATTTCGTCAGTTTTAGTGGAAGCGGGTGAATAGATTTAAGTCGGATTCGTCATAGAAACAATCCGTCTCTATGGCGATACCGATTATTACTGATACAATTTTCTACTCTCATACAGACACACATCTAAATTTTAACACGAACGAAGTAACAAGTAGTTTCGCAAGTAACAGCTAGTAGAAAATAAAAAGCTCTGCAATTGCTCTGAAAACATATTTATAGACAAATAATTTATTGGCCTGTGTTCAGCAGTAGATATATTTCGGTTGAAACGAAGACGATGTTAGATACATCAAATATCGAGCTCGCGAGTCTAAAATGGTATTACTTATAGTTTAAAGGTGTAAAACAGAACAGGATATACGATCGCATAGAAACGACTCATTTTGTTGATATTAGACCTAAACTGTCATAATCCATTACATTATTTGCATAATATGGCAATATATTGGGATTAATTGGGATAATATATATATGTTAATACTGTCAAATAGCTATAAATATTATATTACGTGTTCACAACAATTCGTTAATTTAGTGCGAAGAAAAGTATTGACAAATAAATTTAGATTTAGATTAAAATTAGACAGTCTTTTAGGTACAACCTATTACCTACGAGCCTGATATTTACGTAAAATATATGTTATATTTTATTGATTGAATGACTGGTTTGTGATAAATTTAGCGTAGTCATATCTTAAACAATCTTGATTCTGTTGGGTTATTCACCAACTCGACACGAGAGACTGGACACGCTTGTGTCCAGTTGGTGAAATTCGAAATTAGTGTCACTTATTATTTCGTCATCTTCTTTTAAAAAACAACGCTAGTTTGTTTCATGGCGTAGTACCTAAATTAATTGTAATATCTGAGGTAATCATTATTATTTTTACCGCGATTCATAATATAGACGCACGATTATACATACCTACTTATAATTATATATGTATAGTTTACAGATATATATCTGTATAGTACGATAGCGTTTATTTATTTATAGATATAAATATGATAAATATAAACAAACGAATATGTAATTATTGGAGTTGTCTATTTTATATTGTACTGTCGCAGCACGTATACCTTATGACAATTTTTCAATTAATTCTTCCTTGGACAATATGGTACCCTACTATTTGTGGTAGGTAGAACCAAATATTTCGTTCCGCCTGATTTACCGGTAACATGTGATTAGTTATTGTACTTAAATATGCTGTATAAAATACTTTATTTCGAGGTTTAGAATAAAAAAGAAACCTAAAATTATCACATAACTGACGTAAGACTCACAAATGTACAATTAAATATTTAGAAAACATTTCGTTTTATGTACATCGAATAAGTTATGGCTCCTTAACGTTTTGTGTTTAAGGTCAAGATGGTCTATCTGCGTATGATTGAAACATTTAAGAAAACCCGTCGCTGTATTAATTTAGTTGTCAATGTAACAAATCGATTGTATTTTGACCTGGCATAACGTTGAGCGCTTGCTAAACCTCTGTCAGCTCGTAAATTATTGTTAATAATAGCTCTTGGACTTGTTCTTAGCTATGGGCTATAATTTTTCATTTGTTTATTGATATCTAATTATTTAAACTATCCTTAAAAATAACACAACATAACCTTCTAATCGTATCGTTCTGCCCCCGTTCCTAAATCTACCATGCGGCGGAATGCCGGAGAACGAGTTTTATATTGGTCCTGCTCGTTTCTACGTTATGGCTGTTGCCGTCCTTGTCAGGCGCTTGTCATTTTCTATAAGTTTTTCTAACATTCTCCGCTTGCACCGCCCCTCTATTTCGGCCAAACGCCTGTCTTATGTATGAGCGATAACTTTTGTTTGTTCAACAGTTATGACTATTGTTTGACACACCGAAGCTTGTTACGCTCGGTTTGAGTGTTTGATCTCTTAATGAACCTCTGTTACCTCAACCTTCTTAATGACTCTTTATTTATTTCATACATGTATTTATCTAGTGCTTAACACTCACACCTAAACTCATCTGTTTATACTTATGATACAGATTTATTTACTTATTTTATTTTTTGTCAGCTATGTTTTTGGGTACATTATTATCTGTGTAAAACAATACAGGATTTTTATCAGTTACACATTTTAATAGGAGTAATAAAATATTTAAAGTATTCTGAGTCAGCTGCAGCTAAAATCTTAATCGAAGCTTGTCGCGCACACTCGCTTCTTAATGCTAACGAGTTACAAATTAAAAGAGACCGAGACTTGTGCCAAAGGTAACTTTATGGGCTTTGCATGTCTTATATCAATAAATTATTAACTACGCTTCTTGTTTGATTTTCATTCATTCTTGTTATTATTTACCTCAAAATAGACTTTAGCTCCTTTGTTTATAGTCTAAAACTGTGTACGGATCATTTGACTAACGACTTTGGAACTTAAATCTTAGAACACAGCATTAATGTTCAGTTTGTACTGACATGGGCGGAGATGAGCTTGTACAAATAGTAGCGGGTAAGTAGGTATTTGAGAGTAAACGAGGAGAGGCGAGAATCTTTAGTTTTAATTAATACGCTGAATCTAGGGACCACGTATTCGCTATTTTCAATTAGTCCTCGGCGCCAGTAGCATGTTTTGAACTATGTGATTTAATAGGATCCGTATTTCCCATACGATTTAT
The DNA here is from genome assembly GCA_963082885.1 of Parascotia fuliginaria. Taxonomy (NCBI): domain Eukaryota; kingdom Metazoa; phylum Arthropoda; class Insecta; order Lepidoptera; family Erebidae; genus Parascotia; species Parascotia fuliginaria. The sequence continues at coordinate 9,519,259 of OY720177.1, read as the reverse complement.
TATTTAAGTGTAAGTTTGTCTGGGCTGAGATCTATACCTGGCACGCTCATATTACTGCCGCACTAACAATCATGGTGTCGTCATGCGATCGTTTATAATGAATTTCATTGTAGGACGGCGTCTTTTGCTTCAGGATACCGCTAACCTCACCGGCTAGCCAATGTACGAGTACGACTATATGCTCATTAAAATTAATAGTTTTCAGCTAAAAGCGTCAACTTTCCTTGTGTTATTTAATACTGTGACCGTTAGCTTTTATACATAGTTTATCATAAACGGCTGTGATATATAACAAGAGAGATTGAAATGTTCAGTTCTTATTGAACAAGTAATAGAAAAACGTAAAAGAGATCATGTGTGATTTGTCGTAAAAGATAAAATTAACAATTTACGATGAGGTTTCCCAGTAGTGGCTTGTAAAGTTTTACAGAGTGCGGTCGGCGCGCGACTGCCTCATAGTCACGAACTAGCGCTCTCTTGATGTTATTCTCACGACTTTTCTCACAATTTGACACCAAATAATAATTATCACGTCGCTTTTCAAATATCTTGTGTCAAACAAATTGTCTGAAGAAACTTAAATACGAATAGTCAGATTACTTCTTGTAACAGCTAGTCTTCATAGTGTGAATTCAGTAATATCTGAATCCATTGATCTAGTTTTAACTTCTTTTAACAATCTTGGTGCGCGACTCTTACAAGTTGGCAGATCGTAATATTACTACCAATGATATTCTGTATAAATAGAATATCATTGACTACTACGTAGAGGTTTCAGTTAAAATTGTGAAGTACAGAGTTCAGCAAAGTAGGTATCTGATGTAGAGCAACTATTTTTGACATCAAAGTGGCAGTACTATGATATAGAATGATTATCTACCTAGTTTTTGTACCAATAAGTAAGTATTTCATTTCTACTTATAGTACTTTAGAATTTGATCATATAAATAAAACATAAAAGTAAAAAGGCTTATAGTTTGTCAAATCCCGGAACAGCTGTTCTGATTTCGACAATATTGTCGCAAATAATATCCGATACCGCGTTGATATGTAAAAAGAAAGTTGTTTATGTGAGAAACGAAAGCTCAAAATGTCGGCTTATATTCTCTTAAAGTATTTTACTGTTTATTCAATACTTAAAACTGTAATTGCGACCATTATAAATCTACTTGTTGCGTTACCGACAAACTGTGAAGGATAATATTGTGTGATAACTTGGACTATAATAATATAGCACAATAAATGCAAGGCTTTATTAAAAACAGCCTCAAGCATTAGACCTAGGATTTTAATCCCATTTAAAACAGCCTCAAGCATTAGACCTAGGATTTTAATCCCATTTGAATTTAATGAGAAAAATAAAATGTTTTTTCTATGATTATTATCTATCAAATCTGTCTAAAATTTAAAAAGGCTGATGTTTTATTCTCTTGTTTTAAAATAATGGTTACCTTTTGTTTTATTTAAATAGTTCACAAAGTTTAAATTATATTAAACATATTGTTTATCTTTGGAGATATTTCATACCACGTAAGCAGACAAAAACACACTAGTACAAGTTTTGAAAGTAATGTATATTGATTATTGATTTGAATGTAATGTAATGGTAGTGACGCTTTGTGCCATTTGTAACTAGCGCCTCTAGCGGCAAAACGAAGAATCATTTGTTGTGTGTGTCAAATGTTTGACAAGAATCTTTCCTTTAGCACAATCAGAATACTACTGCAAGTAGGTACAAGCAGTATAATAATAATAATACCACAACAACCACACGACGCCACCTAGACCCAAAGTAAGCATATATTAATAGCTTGTGGTATGGGTTTTAGAATGCGAATAAACATATTTATATACTTTTTTTTAAATACATACATAGTAAACATAAAAACACCCAGACCAATGCAAACAGCCATGTTCATGCATACAAATATTTGCGCTGAGCGGAAATCGAACCCATGACCTCTGCGTGGCAGTCCATACGAACCACAGAGATTGTCAGAAAAAAGAGAGGCAAACGTTTTATTATTTTAAAGCTTCCTAATCACTCGATATTCAACTTGTGTGAATAGTCGTCGCATGAATTTAATGTCCATTTTATACGCGGAAGTAATGGATCGCTAACATGTAGGTAATAAAAGTTTTAGACGTTGGCATTAATGTATAAAGTAGGTATAGAAAATTCTAGAAAATGATGCCTGGTAATTTGCTTACGAGCTCTAGCCGATAACAGATTTACAAACTGACAACAAGGTCATGTTTTAGGGCATCTAATCAGCTATTGCTAAGCCCGTTTAAAAATATTCTGATTTCTATGAACTATGTTTGATTAAATTGATGGTAATCATATGTACATATTTAGTTGTATTGTAAATTCAATCTAGAATATATGATGTCGATGAACTTGTGGACAAGTGGGAAGAAAAGCAATAAACATTTTTATAGTCCAACCAACCTATTCCTTCGGATTTGGTTTACGATTTTCTTCTTACTATTGCGTAACTAATGTCAAGCGCTTGACTGTTGATTATGGCATTTATAAAGTTGTTTGTTTATGTCCCCATATTTCGGCAATCGGCTTCACTATTGCCTCGTAGCGATTAAAATCAACTGAAACGTAGTGAAGTCGCCGAAAGCCGTGTCTACTTTTTAGCGTGCTTAAAAAGGGAGTTATCTATAAAAGGATTAGTCTAGTATCGACGCAAGATATACAAAGTCGTAGCCTGTCAGCTCGCATTAGTAGAAATCTGCATTCACAGTTAACATGGCGTTTAACCTCAATACGCAGCGCGACGCCCTACCCACTAATCAACAAGATAATCACCGTCTAATCAAAAGTAAGGCATTAATTTATTTAGTGGAGTAAGCAGTAGTTTGGTCGGTTTAGTGCAGTAAGTCGCAGATTCCCAGTTGGTATGTAAGAGAGTGGCTTCCGGTGTGCGTGTGCGCTTTCTCGAGACGAGACCTCTCAGCCAATTGCCTTTTATGTGTGATCGTAAATTTCACGACACGTTATTTTGTTATTAAATTATTCGAAATAAAATGTTATGAGCTATATTGAAGCAAAACAATACAAATAGTTCTCGCAAAGGTTTGGTTTTGTATTAATTCTGTAAGCCATTACACCTTTACAACTTAAAACTAGTCTTCTACGTATGTTTTACAATTGAACGTATTTATACGTCTAGATATTGTTGTACCTACGATGTTGGCACTTACCGTTTGATGGGTGGATTTGTAAGAGGTGTATAAAGTCATTTGTAGATAAGAGGACGACCTTACCCGTCTTCAAGATAAAATCACTGAGTCACCTCTTAAAGCATTTCTATCAGTGCTGGGGTGGTCTATGTGTGATGAGGACCACACAGAAACATTAAGTTATTATGGTTTATTCGAAAGTACAATAAAAATAATATATGTTCTAGATTGCAAGGTGCAATCTAGAATAAGAAAATTATATTCCTACTTAAAATAATGACCAAATTGAATATAATATTAGTCAAATTAAATAAACACGGTATGTCCCATTAAATTTTTATAGGTATACAAATGAGGTCTATGCCTCGCACCAAAATTAGTTTCTTAATCGGAATGCCACGGTCATTTCAGTAATTTATTGCATCGTGCATACGTTAGTATTTTTGTTTCCTGCATCGTAAGCAGGTAACATATCTTTTAGACCACGGGGGGTGTCTGGGCCAAAGTCAAAAGATCCATCCGACTGCCCCCGCCGTTCAGAGTTAGTTATACTTATCTATAGTATACCGAATTTATTGGACCTGTGCATCACTCGATACCACTATTAAAACACTGATTATAACAAGGATAATAATATTATTATATTACCTTACAATTAAATAGTAAGTTTCTTTATCTAATTTCTTGATTTTAATGGTTAATAAGTTGTATTTTTATTTACATAACTCAATAAGAGAAAGAAATAGGTATCTCTAATTTCTCAGCAAATAAAGACTACAATTGATCGACATACTACATTAACAAGCAAAATATTAATAATATATTATTAAAAAAAACAAAAAGTCCGTCTGCTGACGCTACATTGAAAAATTATGTACTCTATGTCACTCCCACAATCAATACGAATCTAATGACACCCCATATGTTATCATCAATCTATTTAGGCTGTAGAGCGTATCAAAGAAATAGACATTTATACCCATATACATACATACATATATATCATACATACATACATACGCTAAAAAACATTACCCTCCTTGTCTTCGTTAGTTGGACAAAAAGTTGCTTATAAAAGCAAGAAGGCCAAAAAATTGTTGCTTAGATATAGATTGAAGAATTAATCATGTAACTCTTAATAGAAGTCTACTCTGATTAAAAACAAAATAAAGTGCAGTAGCAGATGTTGGTTAGATTATTTTATTAACAAAAATCATGCGTTTAAGTTTTGCGATATTAAAATAATCGTCTCGATCAGTCCACATAAGAGCATAATAATATCTCTAGTTACGTACAATCATTTGACAATAAATTATTTTAGATAGTTACTGAAGGTGTATAATATTTAGTCTGCAGTAAATATTCGAGCAATGATAGCCAACATAAATAAATGCAATTTATTGTTGTTAATAAAATTCTATATCGGCTTCTGACGCCCCATCTTTTTATAAGGCACCATTGTAAATGATGTTAGGGCAGAGCTTACCTGCGCCTCTGTGGAATCGATTAGATGCGTTTCAAACATATTTTGGAGTTCCATTCGATGACTCGCTCCAACTTTTGTCGCTTGATTACTTTTTGATGTGGCGATAAATGTGACTTATGTGGTTTTCGGTTAACGGCGAATACATTTGTGTAATGACGGGGCTTATGCACTAAAGGTGGCGATTGGATAATGTGTGAATGTTTTTAACAACTTCAGCCTAGGCGTTCTTAATTAAACTATCAGTGTACACCGTATAATTAGCAAACTCATATAAACAGATCATTCAATGATAAATACCTGGATTAGTAATTATTGAAATACTAATAAACGAAATTACAGGTGTTACTTACGTCGCAATAAAACTATAAATTATTCTATTAATTATGCTTATTACACAATTATTTTGATATCTATCAATATAGGTACGTATTTTGCATGTTTGCTAAGCAAATTTAAAAGCGTATAATTGCTGCACACAGAGTTAATATGACACTTTTATGTTCCAGGTATGCACGCAACGCAATTATCGCTACGCATCTATTTGAGATACTAAACAGTCATTATTGGGTGGTAAGTTTCATAAGCAATTCGTGTTTTAATCACACGGCTTTACACAGCTGCAATACATCCACCACACAATATAATCATAGAACACTTATCAAACAAAAAGTATTTTAATTTACCGAGGAGCAAGAGCTTCATTCCTACATGCCAGCATGCCCTCAGATAGATCGACTCAACCTAGATCGCCGTTGGCAAAAGAGCATTCAGCTACTAGTCAATCTTGGGCAGGCATGCGGCGGCCATGTTGGATCCGCGGACAGACGGACGGCCGAGAAGACGCTCGACTGTAATTGCAACGCTATTCGCCCCCAGCCGTTTTTCTAGAATAGTAATCCTGCAAACTGTGTTGGATATGCTAGTGTGTTTGTCACTTATCTTACTTTAAATTACTTGTAACCAGGCAGTACGTGCATTAGTTGATGTTTTATTATAATTATGTTTACATAATTTATTATTTAATTACGCTCATCTTCAGCAGAATAGTTTTAAAATTGAATATGCAAAACACGTAGTAATACTTGTGGATTTTAATAATTATTGTTGCGTATGATAGCCCAGTTCTTGAGGTAGAGAAGTGAGTAAGACACGGATGAAACCGCGCCGCAGAAAGTTAGTATTTAATAAATTGCTAAACGTTATTGCATTCAGGTATAGCTTTGGTTAGCTGTTTTGAAAATAAAGTAAATACCATCCCATCAACTTTCATTTACAAATGAAAGTGATAAATGCCTTGTCAATATAAATATTTTGTTTGTCGTTGTTATGTGAAATAAATTTTTTCATCTAAATATATAATTATTATGATTTTATAAACCTTGAAAATAGTCTATACTTATACGATATTAGTTTTTTCTAGGTAACACTCATATTAACGACTTGAACCCGCAAGACATTTCAAGGCAAGTGTTGTAAAGGGTATAAACGCATTTATATACACACTATTGTACCCCGTTTGTATACACACTAGCGATAGAAACTCTAGATACGGTTTCTTTATATAAAACACTTAGATTTTAACTATTATGTAAGGCACGTAGCCGGCCTTAAATGGTTTGTAATTGTAGGTGCTTGTGGGGAAGTTTTTGCACCCGTGATTACTGTCGCATCGATCCGACACTAAGTTTTTGCTACTTCCGAATGATATATCGTAGTTCTAAGACGTGAATGGTGTGCTCAGATACCAACTTATACCTCCTAGGAAAATAAAATAGGTACGCCTCGATTTCAAAACAATTTCTATTCTAAGATCAATAAAATGTTTGATTTTATCAAGCGGTAAACAACCAAGCGCTAACTCAGTTATTTTATACAATGTTCCTTTATTCCTGAATTTGTATGAAACTAAATTTATTTAGTAGTAGTATTACGTTTATCAAATTGTGATCAGATTACATATTTCAAAGCAACATTTTGTTAATTAACAATTTCGTAAATGTTGCTATTGAGTTATACACAGTAAAATTTATCAATGAAAGCGCCTAATTCCGATCCGGGTAGCAAAGTTGGTGGTGCAACTCTCTAGATTTCTCGTAGTGGACCGGTATAGTCCACTTTTACCAATAGTATAGCTTAAATTAAGAACACAAATACATTTATCATTCGCCTTTCGGAACAATGAGAATAATAATTTATGTGTTGTGCTTTTCTAGCCCACACGAGACTCGTGTTCGGTATGTGTGCGACATAGATTTTGAATCTTTGACATTTGTAGATTGTGCTTACATACGTCTGCTTTCTACGTCTTATTTTGTGCACTGACATTTATTCATTGCTTTGCTATTATAATCTCATACTGTTTTTTCAACCTCGTCTATCATAAATCTTTGTATCGTAAACGAGAATATATCTGATTTATTTGCTAATACAGGAATCGTTTATTATACATGAGTGATATAACGTTCCCATCAACATAATTATGTACCTATAGGATTTAGTTTCTTTACTCGAAACTTTAGAGAACTTAAACCGTTATGATTCACAAAGGTCGTAGAAGAGCTACTTTGCTGTTTCTATATTCTCGTACCTGTTAAATACTTACTAATGTAAAAAATATTACAATAATTATGAAGTTCAAGAGTGCCTATTATAATTATACTTTCAATCTCATGAGTCACCTCCTTTCTTTCATTGATCGGAAGGAATAGGCGAGTGATATAAATAGATATTTCAACATACCACAAAAGCGAAACTGCGAGCAAAATATAGTTTTACATATAACTGAGGGCGTAGCAGACGCCATGTAGTAGACACCGTTACCCACTCCGAGCAGCTACTCACTGATAAACTTAATTACTTGTTAATTAAAATCGACTGCTACTGTTGGAATTTCTTTCAAATGAAGTGGAATCTGCACTTACTCATGCACAGACCCAATTACATATTAACTAAATAAATTATAAGCTTCTTTAATAAGGTACCATTTCTCGAACTGTCACTGAGAGACACATTGACGGATGCTAAAGGAAGGCGATTGGTTTTATTTAGATCAGAGAAGCTAGAATTCATGTAGATTGATTGTGATGGTATAAATGTCTCAATTTCTATTTGATTTAACCTGCGTGTGCGGAAGTACTGAGCCAGTTTAGACAGTAGCGTGTGTTCAAAGTATATAACTATGGTATATACCAGACCTTCAGTGGAAAAAAGACTTATGATGAGTTACATCCGTTCGGTAATTCTCACCTTGTCTACATTAAGGTTACAAATTGCCAATTGATATTTCTCATCACACGTGTTTTTCACTCTCTAATTACAGCGTATATATTTATTCCATTTTGCATGGGAGGTCTATTCATAGATTAATAACAATTTAATAATCTTATCAGCAATGTAATGAATCTATTAATGATTCTATAATAGCGAAACATTCGTTTGACGCAAATAAGGTAGGTATATTGTGGTACGGATACACCATAAAAATTTATAACAAAACTCAACAGAATGCGTAAGCTTTGTCTCTTATTAAACAATATTTGATTTAAAGGAGAAAGAGTGCGTGCTAATGAGTCAGCGTATTTTATTTTTGACATCGAAAAGAAATATTTGACGCAGTAACCTGAAACTGTTTTGTATATTTTACGTGGAGCTCGCGGGCGATAATTTCGATATGAACCGAGCCGTCTGGCAGGCCTAACGTGGCATTTATGATTTATAATGCGGCCCCCGTCGGGTCTCCACCTCTGAGAGACAGCGGACTTAGGTAAAAATAATTATGATTTTAAATTGGAAGCAACTTATTAAACTCGGACTTTATGTGAAGGGACATCGTAAATGATTGGCGGTGTAAATGCATCAAATTTCGCGTAACATTGACACTAATTAGAATATCACCAGCGTGCGTATAACTGTAGTTTTATTGAGCACTTAGCTACATACCTATACCTTCCTACCTGGTGCGTGATGTGAGTTCGATGATGCGCTATAATCAAAAGAACATTAGAGGTCTTTAACACGAGAGCGATCCTAGAGAACGCTTTACCATAATAAGTAATTATATAGTAATAACAAAATAATTATCTACGCATGCATCTACTGACACACAAACTGCCAATTCGTCAAAACAAATTAAGTAAATACCTACGTAGACGTGATTTAATTTTCACCGTAACAATATAAAAATGATTAGTTCACAAAGTATACATTGGAGTTCGTTTAGGACAAAAATGTCCACTTCATATAGTCACTATAATCACTTCTCAAAACCATTTACAAGAAATCATGAAGCTTGTTTGGTAATTACACAAAGTAGGAGCAGGCTATTTATTAACGAAGATTATCTCGCGCGATCCGGCCAAAAGCAGACCTGAGACACTCGCATGCGCGCATTATGCGCTGGTGACAAAGTACAGATAATTTCTTTATTATGTATCGAAGTGAACGTTTAACACGACTTGAGTGCTCTCGCCACCTAATTACGACAGTCACGCTTCAACTAAGAAAATCTTTTGTGCTCTTTTTCCGAGCGTTGAGAAATGTAACAAAACGGGTTGAAGAATTTTTTTAGACGGAATGACTTTTAGTGTCACGGCTTTGACCGGTGACGGTTTAATGAGAAAGCTTTGTGATCGCTGAGGCAGTCGACTCTGTGTCGAATTGTCGTTGTGATGTTCTTAAAGTTTTATTTTAGCAGGCCGGTACCCATATAATCCTTATACCTACCTAGTTAGTACTACATAAACGGAGCTTAAATAAGTGGCTATTATTAAAACTATCCGAAACGAAATATCGTGAAGGATTTGCAATTTAATTCGATATAATTATGTAAACTGTCTAAATTGTTTTATTTTTTATAACGGCATCATGATTGATGTTAAATATTCTTTGCGGCCAATAATTTACGAAAAATGTTGTGCGATGCGAAAAAACGTACAGTGAAAATGTAAATTCATTGAGTTATTGCGGTGTTTTAGTGAGGGGCGTTCGAATGGTTCTGGATACTTCCCGGCGTAGTAATGGTCGTCCCGAAGTGTTCGTGACGTTGCGCGGGCGCGACATCACACCGCAAAGACAGGCCTGTGACGAATCCTCCTCATAGCGAGCCTCTACAAGGCTGTACGAGGAGCAATGAATAACTACCTACATAATCTTGGTCATACGTCATGCATCTGTCAACCGCATGCATTATTTATAGGCATATCGTATATTCTTGTTCGTATTTTGACTTTATATTGAACATTTTCAATATACATTATTGAAAATGTTGTAAACTTTGGCACTATTCTATTGGTAGGTAATCGAATGATGATTTCTGCGTGATGTATTAAAGAAATGATTTTCTAATTTTCTGAATGTGTTATATTATGTTATCCTCTTTTTAAAATGACGTAGTCCACCCAGAGCATCTGTCCGATGAATACCTGCGCGTTGAACACCTAGTCTAGTTCATGTTGAGGATCTATTTTTTTTACCACAGAGTGCACCTGCCAAAATCCTATCAAAAACATTGATAAGTGCTCAACGTGGACTAGACTAGGTGCTCAACGCGCAGGTGCTCTTCGGACGGGTGCACGGAGTGGACTACGTCTTTAAAATTCGCGGTGTTATAAATTAGTACGTATAAATGTCATAATAACTATAATTAATTGCAGTTGATTAGAACATAATTCTCCTTCCTCACTCCGGGTCTCGATGCATATCCGTCGCCTTATATCTTGAAATACCTACCTATCTATACCTTTCAAATTATTAAACTTCTGTTTGTATTCAAGACATAAGATAAATATCTTTATATTCACGACCGCATTATTTTAATGGCACTAAATTCAGGTGTAGTTGCATAAAGTTAATGTTTTAAATGTGAAATTAATTTAAAATGATTGCAAAATACAGTTAACTGCACCAAGTTAACTGGTATCCATCAAAGGAAATTCTATGAAATTGGCTATTGTGTCGGCTGAGCCCATAACTCGAGCCAGCTTAGAAGGATCGCTCTTTAACCCGCGCCTCGCTTCGTGATGTCGCCTCGACCCCGGGCGAATCTATTTTGCCCATCATAATCGCTGCTTTCAATTTACAGTGGCTATCCTATCGTTGATGTATAGCACCGTTCGATTTCCAATGTTGGTTATTGTTTTAATCCTTAATAGTAGAACTCACGACACACCAAAAATGTGCACGTATATAAAATTTAAGTACGGACTCTACTTCCTAAGTGGTACGTACACATTAAATAAGTACAGTATATGAATGCCATACGGAGATAGGAATTACATTAAATAAACTCAGAAGCATTCTGATACACACGGGAAGTATGGAAACCTTATCAATAAGGCGACGGGGAGTCCGATCATATCGCTCGTTGAGCACAGGAATATCTATACAGAGACCAACGAATACGCTCGCACATTACCTTATTTCGAAATCGTGACTGGAAAAATATTATATTGTCCATTCATACATTTAGTTAATATCAGTTATGTTATTACTTCAATATAATACATGGACATAGTTTCTATTTATGATTGAATCGTTGTTTGTTCGGTTGCAGTGCTATTTATTGAACTTTTAAACTTTTACAGTTCATTATTTTTATTACTTATACCAAATTCATGAGAATAAAGACCTGAATTACCGTTGTATATACCCATATTCAACAGTCATTTAGTTAAACTACCTATATGTATAGATTAGTGTCTGCATTTATACCCATAAATACAGGTACTTGTATGGCTATTTTTATATAAGTCAACTACTTAATAGAAAGACTAATAAATAGTCTTTCGAATGGTTCTGGTTAAATAAAATATGTTATCTAGTTGTTCAAGTATTTACAACAAAAATGACACCTTGTGTATCGCGTAATATCAATTTCTTTGTGTATAATTCCTTTTATTTATAAGTAGGTTGTTTAGGTAGGTACATATTTTAAATTACACAATATTTCGTATGACAAAACCTAACTAACGTGAAGATTTATAATTCCGTGGTTTACTGAATCGTGAACAAAAACGGTGTCCGGGAAATTGTTATTGGTAATGGTTGAGTCGCCTGCCTTCTCGGTTCGGCCTGAATGTGATTCATCAATTTTTGTTGATCCACCACCATTTCGAGATTTTTCCTCTTGATAGTGTTGTTGTGAGTTGCAACACTCGTAACTCATGTATTTATTGTCTATTTGCATGTTAGTCATACTGAGTACAAGTTTTATTTTATATATTCACTTATTGATCTTATCTTTTGTCCAATGATGCTTTATTATTTAATTAAATACAGAAATAATATTCTAGGATTAAATGTTGTTTAATATATCGTAATAATGCACTAGGTCGGTATTCAGGTATGCCTCAAAGCGCACCAATCTGAAACGCACCGATGAAATGCACCAAAAATATTCCTCAAAGCACACTCGTTAGGACAAATGACAAAAAAATATTTTAGTACATAATCTTACTACTAATCCTATTCTGACCAACAAAGTTTTAGTTACTTAAAACAGGAAATAAACGTAAGTGCAATATAACAGTAAATTTAAAGTGAGTTCATCTATTTGTATAAGTACCCAGAACTGATATTCTTGCTTCAACTACGTCTGAACACACAAAATTATTACAATACCCATACCGGCTACTAAGAAGTAATGGCATGTGATAATACTAAGTTAATTAACACAAATATTAAAAACATAACTGAATAATTTATGATGAGCACCTGGGGGTTAGGGTGGTCGTTTTACCAGTACCGTTGTACCGAGTGCCGTGGGTTCGATTTTCTACTAGACAGATATTTGTATGTGCTTTGTACCCGTTAACGTATGTTTATGAAGTATATTTATTTTGTCATTTTATTGGTGTAAGTTGACCCTGTATCATTCTATAGCATATAATTATTATAAATTAGTAATACATAATGCTTTCATTTATCTAAAAGTAATATCAATAAATTCTGACAAAACAATAATACTTGCAATAAAATTGAGGACACCAGTAATAATTCAATTGATTGCGCCAATTCTCGCAACTATAGATAAATACACTCAATATGGTTTTATACCGTAATCAAATTATAGACAACAACCTACCACCACTACAACCTCTTCAGTGGTAGAGGCGTTTATAAAGTCTCACGTAGATTCCAAGATTAAATATTTGACACTGATGACAGTTGTGGTTGAATTCAAATTTTGAATAAAGTCATTGAACGTTCCAAGCTTCCAAGTGAGATCGGAATACGAGATTACGACATTTTAAAGACATACTGCACTTGTTGACTACTCACAAAGTTGGTACAGGTTTGAAAATTTTGTAGCTTATTTAAAACCCTGGTGGCATACAAATTTGTAAACTTAAGTTTTTGATTTTGTAGCTTTAAGGATTTCTTGAATATAAGTCTTAAACATTTTAATAACAGTTGTAGGTGTATAAGTGACAAAGGTTTAATTTTGTAGGTGTAACTTTTATTGATAGATTACGATAGAGAATATCACGGGTATATCAAGCTTATGGTACGCTGCGCGTGTCTCAATCTAATCCTGATATTCGTTTATTTTATATATTACAAAAACCTCGACAATTTTTTACAAATGATTGTCATAATATTGTTTTTTTTTTCTATTCTTTAATGTGCTAACAACAAAATAAGTGTAGGTAGGTACCTACTAACAAACATTTCGATAAAAGAGGAGTTCCAATGCGAATTGTAATGTAAATTCCGTGTCATCAGCTAACTGAAAATAAAAAAATGTGCCCAAACCAAAGCTTTTTAACGAATTATATAGATTATCTAAGATGGAATGCAAGTTTGTACGTTTTATGCACGTGTCAAGCAAATAAAAGGAGTGGCGAACATTACATACTGATAAACACAGCTTTTAAAGTGATTAGTTTGTAGAGTTAAACGTGATATTGTAAACAAAGCCTTACATTAGACGTCGTGGTGGAGAGCAGAGTTCACACGCAGCTCGCTCCGTTATCACGAAAAGCTATTTACTACCGACACACTTCTGTCCATCTGCGCAGATAATGTGCTTGCTGTTAGTCAGCTGTTTGAATTATTATGCTATATTTGCGAGGCATCATGGCATGCAAACCTCCTTTGTTGGGTTATTACCGTTGAGAATATACACAACTTATTATGTATATGATTCCAGTAGGTATAACGAATTTTAGATTTATCGGGCACAATTTCAGTTTCAGGGACTGAGAACTTTTCGGCCGAAAAACGATAACGTAATTGTACATAATATGTATTAATGTCGTCATCAATAGTTTCGGTGTCCGCTTTTAGTGCTTTTGGATTTGAGCTAAGATTTTCTCACAAAATGTTCCAAATCCGTTCTTTCGACCAAAACTCTTTCTTGTGGAAAATTTCAAGATGATAAGTCGGCACTTGGACCACGAATGATTTATAATGCGTGCTATGGCGACTCTAACGTCTCGACCCTCAAAAGTTTTCTTTTCGATATACTCCACGATCTCCTCGACTTTCGTAGAGTGATGTAATCGGGGCACGTATATTATTGTTGTCGTAATCTATATTATTATATAAAGCGGAAGAGTTTATATTTGTTTGAACGCGCTAATCTCTGGACCTACCAGTCGGATTAAAAAAATATTTTTTACGTATGATAATGATAACCCATTTATCTGGCGACGAAAGCAGAGCAGTACGCAAAGACGCGGGTGAAATTGCGCCGCAAAAAGCTAGTATTAATATAATAAATAATTTTGGTTTCAACAACATAGTAACAAAAAACATTTTAATTGCTTCCATTGCTTCCGAGAGCTTTCAGCGACAGTCAATGACATGGCGCCTAAAGAAGGCACTGTCTATGACGGATTAATTTGCTCTGATTGCTCTGATAGTAATTGGGATAGTGTCAACTACACTTATTTCACTTCCATAACTACCATCAAATGAATAGGAAGTTTAGAGAATGGTATATATTTTTTTTTTATATTATAGCGTACCTACCAAAGTGACGCCAACCCGCCTGATGGTAAACAGTCAGTGGAATCCAGAAGTGGCGGCCACCATACCAAAAGCCATCGTCTTAAACTGCTGGCATGGTGGTCTCCACTATGGCGGCTGGGAATGGGGTTAGGGGAAGGGAATGAGGAAGTGAGAAAAGAGGAAAGGGGGGAAATTGGGCCTTCGGCGCTCTCACTCAACGAACGAAACGCAATAGTACGGATACTACTACTCTTAAGTCGATCTTCTATGAGAGGGTAGTACTTCCCCGGACGATCCGGCCCATTCATGCTGAAACCAGCGTGGATCTACTACCGTAAATATATATATTGTAATTATAAAAAAATCTGCCTTTACTCCACATTTTATATGGTGGCAGCCACAGGCCAATGCATTTGAGGTATGGGTAAGTTTAAAGACTACAGTTCTATTACCATTGACAATAAAATATAAAAAAATATAAGCATTGTACTGGTGCTAGAAGATATGGCCTAAATATCGTGAAGCTATGATATCTGTAGGGTATTCCAGCATATAATTATAATATTCATGCGACTAAATTCGAAATAATTCCATTTATAAAATAATCGTCTCAGTTTATTCGTGCATGCCTGCCGGCGGTACCTATCGCGCTGTCTGTACCACTGCGGGAAATTAATCCCACTTTATTAGAAAAGCTTCCTTATATGTGATTCATTTTAAGATACGTCTAACCTCCTCTATAAAGGGACATGCAAATTATTGATATTAATTTAGTGTACCTACCGTTTTTCGGATATATTATCATAGTGAGAGACATTGAAGATATATATTATCATATATTTATCATGTTGCCACTTCTGGATTTCACTGACTGCTTACCATCAGGCAGAGTGGAGTCATACAAAAAAAAAATGTTCAGCCGTGAAAACCTTGTGGTTCTCTCAAGCATGAGGAACTTGCAATTTACTCTGTGATTACTTTCTCACTCATGTTGAAGAGGTTATTATTATTATTATTTTTTTTTATATTAGCCGACCAAAGTGACTCCACCCCGCCTGATGGTAAGCAGTCAGTGGAATCCAGAAGTGGTGGCCACTATACCAGAAGCCATCGTTTTAAACTGCTGGTATGGTGGCCGCTGGAAATGAGGTTACGGAAAGGGAATGACGGAGGAATTAGTTCTGAGGAAACGGTTACTGCGTAGGAATGGTCCAAAACGTTACGTGTTCACTCCAGGGTAGGTTATATTTTCTTTATAGGTTATATTTTTAATTCTACCAGATTATATTCGTCAAGTTCCAATATGTGCCTTATCTTCATTTGACCATATTAAAGATAAAATGGAAGTTGTTTTAATACCATACAAGTTAGCGAAGTCTGTTTCACATAATATGTAGCTGATGTGGTGACATTATATAAAATCCAACTAGCTTTGTCCCGGGAAGGTGTTTATAGTCTCAGTTATTGCTAGTTTTCAAGAACAGTTTCCTCCTGTATGGCTATCATCATCATCATCATCATATCAGCCGTGAGACGTCCACTGTTGACATAGGCCTCTCCCAATTTTCGTCACCTTAGCCATCAGTTGCCAGTTCACCTTGTGAGGGGTCTGCCCACGCTGCGTCTACTGGCTCGTGGTCGCCACTCCAGAATCTTTCTGCCCTAATGACCGTTAGTTCTGCGAGCTGTCCTGCCCATTGCCACTTGAGAAAAGCAACTCTGCAAGACACTTTAGTTATTTTGGTTCGCCTGCGGATTTCTACGTCTTTAAAGCAATTTCTTAGCGACCACGTCTCTGCTCTATGGGTCTAACTATGGGTCTTATCAGACGGCTCAATGTCGCTCAGTCGCTCTGCCTTCGATGGAGCGGAACATGTTGGGCGTGTCCCTGCGTATCGTATAATTATATCCATTCAAAATTCTCATACCTACTTAGTATGTGATTGATTCATATAGCAGAAGGCAGTCAAGGCTTAGCGACAAAAAATCTGAAACTCTCGTAACCATTTTCACTCAGTCACGGTAATCCTATCTATACAGTATTGTAACTCAGCCGTATTTTTAACATAAATGCCTACAGCCGCGCGGTACGCAAACATGAGATAGGACTGCCCACCTCCATCACTTTAATTATATTTGCCTACTTTGTGTTTCTATTTAGTTTTGTGATTGTAAATATACTTTTTATATAAACAAATAAAATACTTTGTGAATTGAATAGGAAGTGTTCAATAAAAAGCGTGTTGTTTTTTGATGGGAAATTATTTTTTTCTAGTACTATTTATACACACAGTACAATAAACAACTATTATTAATAATAAAATACCACGTCTTTACTTTGAATTATACAAACTAACAAAACAAAACACACATGCCCCAAGTACAACACAACACAAACACAAGCATACCTACCGTATCATGATTCATAAACTGCCTTTATCTACCTATTTCACTCGTGTCAATCTCTTCCCCTTACTCTATTTACTTTATTTATTAATCCAGACATCTTTTTTTGGAGGTAAAAGGAAATATTTATCCATTAAAAAGACACACATTATGTACCTACCTACTATGAAGTAAAACTATTTTATAGTCTTACCTTTCAGAGTTTACAGGTAATCTAAAAAAAAGTTGTCTCTAGGTGCGTTAATGACGAATTCATGCAACCAAAACAGCACAATATATCCTACTCTTCATATTAAATATGAACTTGAACTTGTTTTTAGTAAAAAAATCGCGCGGTTATTGTTATAAAAAAACACACCGTTCGTTCGTCACTGCGGCACAGTCGCGACTGTCTGCACGCCGAGCGCATACTGAGATCGAGGCGCGTAGGCATAGCTCGCGCTTCGTCCGTTTGTATTAAGTTGGAATACTGTATACTTGTATAGATAATATTACCGTGACTCGGTGGTCACCTAAACAGTGATAAAATTATGATGTCATTATATCTACCTACCTAGTTAATATCTTACAAAGTCTAATAGAAAACCGTTAGATATAGTTGCAATTATTCCACAACAATATATTCAGGTACATGTAAATAAGCGATATGTGCATGTTAAGTTTTTACTATTTTACGGTCGACGATGATTATAAATATAAAATTGCTAACCGCAGGCCTTGTTGCGTGGTGTCTTTTGAATCTTTTTGCGGCGTGACAGCGGTCATTGCGTGAGTGCATTTATTGAGAACATTGAAAGACACCATAAATCTAAACTGTGCCGTGTAAAAATACCATTTAATACAATAATTCTGAGTCTCTGATAAGGAATCGTGTTTCTAATTAATATATACGGGAACTTTTGTAAAAGTATTTCAGTAAAAGTAGGCTTGTATGAGTACCAGAGCGAATCGATATTATTTCCTATATTGATTGTACAAGTAGATATTGTACGTTTTTAAAAGTAGAATTTTAACTACTTAGGTATTGAATTTGAATATTATAATATTACGAGTATACGATTACTTTTGTATAAATTACCGTAACTTTTCATTGTTTAAGAAATAAGTCTTTTGATATTTTCTTTGTGAAAATATCGTAGTATAATATTTAAACTTGAAGAGCAACTTAATAATATTATACTCTTGCAAAGCCATTAGTAGAATCTTAGACAATTAGTTTTAGCTAAATCACACCCTAACTCAGTCTGAAGTTACGTTGAAAATTTTATAACAGTCGTCGTCGAAAGATTTCGCGACATGCGAAAACAAACGAACATATTTAAAGGTATATTTTGACTTTATTTACATAAATATTTGTAGTATCTCGCGCCGATAAACATAATATGTAATGTTATGGACTTATTTCTGTAGGTACTTTAGGGTCGAATGGGCTCGTAGCCCTCGTTAGCACTTAACATCTTAATTATGCAGATATAAAGCAATTTAATTGCGTTACATAAATTTTGATCGACACAAACGTTTTATTTGAAACAATTGGACAGCATTTGTCACTGCAGTTAACAAGGCACATCCGTAGCTTAACTAGTTTGTAAACATAAACGTTATTTGACCCGATTAGAAAGACGCTTATCTGCGATTGAGATGAAGATACCGTGTGACTTTTAACTTCTTATAAACTCAATTATATTTGTCATGAGAACACGCGAGCTCTCATTAGAACAACTTTGGAAATTTTATGCTAAACTCTCAATGAAAAGTATTCTAATAAATTATTCTGTGAGGCGTGGAAAATGGTCTCAACTAACATTTGGATGCTAATGTATAGCGATCGGATGTTCGTTATTGAATAGACGACTGTTTTAGCATTAAGACTTCTTATGCTAATGGACACGAAAATTATAGTTATTCGGACTAATGAATAACATTGAGGAAAGGTGGGCTAATGTTAATTATGTCTTCATAATCAACATTAATGTTTGTTGGTATTTATCGAAAGCAAGAAGATCAAATAGCTCCAGTATTAACGACTAATTTCGTAAAATAAACCATTTCAATCACTTTAAGCATCTTGCCTAAGAATACTACTATCTATTAAAATTGAACTAAAACTATATTTATTTATTTATTTATTATTTATGTACACACATGACAATTATAGAAAACGAACATAAGTAAGAAGAGCACAAAGGTACTGCTTATTTCAAAAGAAATCTCTTCCAGCAGCTATATTTTCTTATTGCACTAATTATTGGTCTATCAATAAATAGTTTGTGTATTTTATATGATCCAGCAGCAAGTGAAGTTATGAAGAATAACCAAATGGTTATTCCGTTTGGTTATTCTTCTAAGAATAATAATAACCAAAGGGGATCAGATCTGAGGGGATTCGTTTTTTTTACTCTATTTAAAAAAGTATATAACTCAATTACTGTGTTCCAATAATGTACCTAAGTGATTTAAAAATGGTTATTCCAAATTTAGGCGTACTTCGTGATAATTCCACATTTGCAGTAAATATTCAGTAGTGATTGTCATCATAATTTTTCTTTTGTACCATGATAAAAAAGTTTCTCTCATGGACAGAGCAATTCGCCACAATGACAATAATAGAATGGAATACAAATTAAATTTATAAAATATCGACTATTGACTATAACGACATAAATAAATAATACGAACATAATATATTCATTGATTGACATAATCTTAACCTTTTATTGCATGATTCTTAGAAACATAATTCACGAGTACAATGGCTAGACGGAAACCAAACACATTTTTGTGCCTCAAATCGTGAGTACCTAACAAAAACCGCACTTATTTTCTGAGTATTTTGCTTGATCAGTTTAATTGTCCTATAAGAGCCAGGTAGTGACAGTTTTCACGCGTTCATGTAGATATAGTTTTTTTAGTACAGCAGTTTACTTATACTTACTTCTCTACAATATTATTTAATATGTGTGATACGTGTTGCAATATAGTCATCGGGACTTTAAGACTGTCTAACTACTTACAATATTATTAAAGGTAAAACAGCTTTTATTTTAAAAATATGCATCATCATCCTAATATCATCCGAAATACGTCCCCTACTGATTATAGACCTTCCCCAATTTTCGCCATCCTAGCCGATTTCGAACCACTCGCCTAAAATATTAAAGCTATTTTTATATATAAAAATCTGCAAGGTTTTATTCATATTAAGCAGCTAGATAGAGTACTCTAGAGACTCGGCCCTGTACACAAACGTAACCACACATTTCTATTTCACAGTATGCCCTAGTGATGGGACTTAAACACTAATAATTAATGTACGATTCTTTATACGTGTTTTCATTGATACTATTTTTGTTTTTGATTTAACGTAGTTAAATAATTACACAAATCTTTTTTATGTACTTATTATATCTGTTATCAGCCATGGATTCATTTCACCAACGTGGTATTTCTTTTCGTTTTGTTCCACCTGGACACTGTTTAACCAAAATATTAAAGTTTAAAAGTTGTAAAGGGTAATTTAATTAAGAACAGCAAGATTCAAATTTGGTCTCCTGCACAGCTGTTTCAATCTTCATGATATATTTGCTATCGGTATAATTTTATCGACATATCAGCTGAGAATACTGCATTTATGTACGACCAATAAAATAAGATTTCAGTTCTTATTAGAAAAAGAACGAATGCAATCATTCATGTCACTGGTACGAGTTTCGAAGGAATGAGTTGAGCGTAGCAGTCGCAAGTCGTATCACTAACACCAAGGCGTGAGTGCCTGGTCCAGTAATTAACGCCGTGTCTTGATTTGTGGCGTTATCATGATGTCTCGGTACCAATTTATAGATGCATTTAAAACGTACTTCTACTGCAGTCTTTGTTAGCCTTATTACAGCCTCTATAAACCGATCTTGCGGATTAGAACTCAATGTGGTTTCTGTGTTTGTTGGTTGAACTTATCGATGATTATTACGGAATTTAGTGTTGTTACTGATCATGCGGATAATAATTGAGAGTTATTCCCACTAATTATAGTCGTTTTCTAACTTGAGTACTGGGACTAGTAATCTATCCCTGTATCACAAGGTTTGAAACCTGAGCACAATGTACAATCAATCAGAAAAACTATAAAAGGAAACACAATTTATACCCCGTGCGGTGGTTAAATATCGAGGTGCTCATTTAAAACAGTGTGGTCCCACGTTTGTTGCACTTGTACTAAAATGCTACGTTATTACTTGGACAGAGATAGAAGTCCACTCCAGTTTATGGCCAGATATCTAATCGTCATAGGATGAATATGGAAAGGAACAACCCAAATAAAATGATTATTACATTCATTATTATTACTTGATTATTATTGATGATTATTACATTGATGATCTTATTTTTAAAAGTTTATTATTTTAATGCAAGCTTAGCTGGGTGTACTCATACTTATGTATAGTCGACTATAAAATTGCTTTACCACCCTTAAAGTAAATGTCGTTTGCATATCACAAAACAATAATGTCTAATTTTGCTTGCAATTTGCTGCTTGCAACTGTACTGAGGTCAGTACAGTGACAATTATCACTGTCATTATAAATCCTTTTGAATTTTAATTGCGATGGAAATTTTGGTTACAAGTGGTAAAGCAAATATGTGTTCGACTATACATAGTGATGCTGAATCTTTAATTCCGATTGTGGTTAGAACATTTTAATCAGCCTCTATTAAATGAGACCTAATATATTATATACATAGATGTCAAAAGTTAGGAATAAAAAAGAATAGCGTAATAAGAGAAGCATGTGGATTGAATGAATGTATTGCGACAAAAATTTAAAGGAGTATGTTAAA
The DNA here is from genome assembly GCA_963082885.1 of Parascotia fuliginaria. Lineage (NCBI taxonomy): Eukaryota > Metazoa > Arthropoda > Insecta > Lepidoptera > Erebidae > Parascotia > Parascotia fuliginaria. Next base: position 9,497,385 of record OY720177.1, on the reverse strand, counting down.
ATGGTTTCGACATGTGGAAAGGATGGATGAATGTAGGATAACGAAAGAGACTTATAATATATACGAAATAAATGAATGTTGAACAGGCAATGGGGTATGTTTGGATCGTAGCAAATAGCGTTCTTATAGTCTCTGCTTACTTCATTAATTGGAGACAGGTGTGAAGTTATGTATTTAAGTATGTAGTTGTCAAAATGGAAGCCCATTACTCCCTCAGTCCACCCGTGTGTTTCTTATTCATGTTAAACTTCTCGTCATGCGGCAGGCTCGGCTAGTGTCGTACCTAGTTATCATAGTAACAAATTTTATGCGTCTACCTTACAATTCGGTGTAACAAAAAATATATTGTACTTATTGGTTATTTTTTCATATTTGTTTCTCTTCTGAAGCAAAAGGTAGGACCTAATTGAATACGTCACTGTGATAATCGTACCTAATTATTATTGATGTGATTGTGAATGTATACCTACTTATGATTATTATATGTATGGATAATCTATACATATAATAAAAATGTAACCGATCGCTGTCTGTACATGGAAGATATATGAGAAAAAAAATATTTATCAACGCAAATAGAACCCAAAACAATGATTGTTACAATTTTTGTCTGTTTGTCTGTTTGTCTGTGCGTTTGTTCACGCTAATCTCAGAAACAGCTTATCCGATTTAGATATGGTTTTCACTAATACATTGTGGTAAGCTTCACTTAACATTTAGTGTTTGTTTCATGTCAATCGGTTCATAAATAAAAAAGTTATGCCAATTTAAAGAATCACGTCGAACATTTTCTGATAGAAACTGAGACTAACAGGTTACGGAATAGCTGATAGCGTTTTTATTTTTCGCATTCCTCTCATTCTAAACAATCTTCCGTTTATTTTTAAATGAGTCCAGTTTCCAGTGAGCCTATGTTTCGCGATGACAATTAATAAAGCCCAAGGTCAGACACAACTAAAAGTTGTGGGCGTGGATCTAAGTATTAGCTGTTTTTCGCACGGTCAGCTTTATGTGGCTCTATCACGTGTTAGCATTCCTAGCAGCCTGTATGCTTTGATCCCCGATGGCTATACGTCTAATCCATACATCCATACATATTATATAAGGCTTTGTCCTGACTGACTGACTGACTAACAGACAACGCACAGCCTAAACTGCTGGTCGTAGTGACTTGAAATTTGGAGGGTGTGTTTGTCTAAATGTCTAGAGGTTGTACTGGGTTTTTAAAATTTAATTCCTAAGTGTGTGAAAAGGAATGAAATCGATTGTATGAATCTTCTTCATTTTTTAATTTACAGTTTTGTAGTTTTGTTTTGGAATAATTTTATTTAAATAAAAAATATACTTATAATTTTATTTTGACAGGGGTGGATTTAGAGGGGTGAAATTAGGGATGAAATATTCTATACAAAGATCTTTAGCTTTTGAAATTTACAGGGAGGGGGAGGGAGGGATAGGAAGGAGGAAAAGGAGGGAGGAAAAGGATGGAGGAAAAGGAGGAAGGAAAAGGAGGGAGGAAAAGGAGGGAGGAAAAGGAGGAAGGAAAAGGAGGAATTGAGGGGAAAGTTAGAGGGAAGTAATGGGGGAGTGAGAGGAAAGTGATAGGGAAGTGAGGGTGAAGTGAAGAGGAAGTGTGGGGGAAATGCGGGAGAAGTGATGGGAAAGTCAGGAAGAAGTCAGAGGGAATTCAGGGGAAAGCCAGGGAGAAGTGAGGGGAAAGTGAGAGGAATGTTAGAGGAAAGTAAGAGGAAAGTGAGGGGAAAGTGACGGAGAAGAAACGGGGAAGTAAGGGGGAATTGAGGGGGAAGTGAGGTGGGTGAGGAGGCAGTGAGGGGGAAGTGAGAGGGAAGTGAGGGGGGAGTGAGGGGAAATGAGGGGGAGTGAGGGTTAAGTGAGGGGTGAATGAGGGGAAAATGAGAGGAAAGTGAGGGGGAAGTGAGAGAGACAGTAGAGGAAGGGAGGGGGAAGGAACGCGGAAAGAAAGGAGTTCTTGAATGGTGGAAAAGGGGAGGGGAAGGGATAGGAAGGGAGAGGACGGAAGAAGGGGAAGGGGAAACTTATTGTAGTGAAAATTTGCCTTTGTGTATTGTATATTGTTTTTACGAGGGATATCTTTAGGTAGGTGAAAGAGGATTTGAATGAATGGGAGATTAAAAATAGTATGAAAAACAGTATTTAAACAATATTAAAATGCTATCTATATACATAAAAGGTCACTCACTCACTTATCACGAAATCTCAACAAGTGCTAGGAATCTCAAACTTAGCATTGTCGTTCCTATTAGGATATAGGTGCTTACTTAGACGGAATTTTGCAAAATCCATCCCCTAAGGGGTATAAAGGGGTGGCAAAGTTTGTATGAAATTTCTATAGTTTTTATAGTAGGATTACCAAACTACTAGAAAATACTCTTTTTTTTATTATTCAGCAACCTCCCTTATTAAATGGGCAAATAAGAGTCGCAAGTTTGTGTGAAAGTGGTTTGTCAGTTTTAGCGGTAGCGGGCTTAAACTGGATTCGCCATAGAGACGGATAATACTGATACAATGTACGATTGCCATAAAATCAGGCACGCAATATTCTCATAGAGGCACCCATCTGAATTTTCACGCGAACGAAGTCGCGGGCAACAGCTAGTTAGTTATAAAGTAATCTTAAATAGATGTTGAATTACAGTATACGATAAAACCAACAATGGTTTATGTTATACTGCTAATATTAAGCTAGCTATAAAACTCTGTATTTTTTATAAATAAAAAAATTTAATAAAACTTCCTTTTCCTCTTTTATCCCTTACTTCCAATACGGTCGACAACGGCATAAGTGTGTTTTCTTAACATTGATTCTGTGATGCTTAGAAAATACAACTGTGTCCATAGGCTCCGGTTCAAGTGGACCGTATAACTGTTTGACACAAAAGTTGTATTTAAAGTAATGTAACACATACCTATCTGCTATACTCTCCAGAGAAGACAACTAATAAGAGACTCTGCTCTCTCTATTAGTATGCTCACTCCAATAGTTAGCATTATAGCGGTAGATATACAAATGATACCATTTCTAGCACTTAGACTATTTCTGAAATAAATGCTTCAATCTATGCTAGAAATCGCTATTAGCTGTTATTTAATAGTTATATGAATACTTAATAATAGGATTCCACCCGGAAACTGTTATTATTTATGGTGTTTAAATTAGTGAGTTTAAAATTATTCTTATGTAATCAAAGCTGCAGTACCGCTTTGTGCAATAACTGTTTTAAATAGTTTTCGTAGCATGATGATTCCTTTAAGGAAGTGCTCTTTTGTTATCAGTTTATCACCGAAGACAATGCAGTTATCTGCAATACATTTGAAGTAGTTTTAATGAAAGCTGTTTGTAAATTTTATTTAATGTAGGTACTTCCCAATTATCAGAGGCATAATTACTAAAAACTTAAACATATAGCTTCGAACGTGGGTTATGGTTATTTATACTTTGACATATGATTACAAATATTCTCGTTGAAATTATCGTCTTTTCTTTATGCACGTATTAAGTATAGTTATAACACCTTCGGAAGAAATGCTTTAAGCGATAGTGAAAATCGTATTAAAATCCGTTGCGTAGATTAAAAGAAGTTAGCGGCGAAACAGACAGGAAAAACAACTTTGTTTTATACTATTTAGAGATAAGTCAATGAACGAGTGATGCTTCTGACGATATAGGTATATTTAGGCTGCTTTGTCAGGTAAGCGTATAAATGTTTATCAGCGATATAAAAATACCTGTTGCTATAATATGATTTGGAACTACACCATTTTAAGCATGAAAGCAACGTACGTTACAATTTTTGATAACAAAATACGCCATTAAGTAGCGAAGCAGTTTGCACATTTCTATTAATATTTGACGACTAACAAATGTTATTCAGTCCACATTATACGCATTAAATAATAATAAAACGTTATCGCAAGTTCGATAACGTAAACTACAACTTAATAACATGTTTACGAGCCCAACTTCCGTAACAGTCGGATACTAAAATACTTTCAATTCTTCTCGATGATTGCTACATTTGCGTCATTTCCTTTGACTTATACGCTTATAAATACTTACAATACTAGATATTTTCTGTAAGTGTTTAAGAATAACTAAGAGAACCTACGTTTGCTTACTTCCCCTACAGTTAAGGCTTGCTGGCTGATAATGATAACTCAATACTGATTTATGTTTGCGTTTCACTGCGTAATCTTGTATCAATTTTATAGGTATTTCAATCATCGCATTACTAGATAGAAATAATAATACTTATGTCCTATGTATGTACGTACGAGAAAATAATGAATATTTTGAAATGAACTACCTGCTGTAGTAATGCTCGTCCAAAATAACCAAAGTCAATCAGTGATAGTTACCACTCATCATGAGACTTGTTGGTGGTTTGGGCAATAAAAAATGCAATCATTTTACTATAAAATTTGCTGCAGCTCTGTATTGCAATAGTATAGATTTTAATAAAGATTTACAGTTTCTAAATAGATACCGTAGGTACTAAGCAAAGGTTTTAAAGATTTAAATAATTGTAACTGTATTTGTACTATAAAACTTTGCACGGAAAATAAAGTGGGTAGCATTTTTTATACGGCATACGAAAGGAGATTGAGGCTTATGGTGTAAATTGGAAAATATCTATGTCTACCAGACCGTTGTTTTAATTGTACAAAACTTTGTGAGATCCACTTATATTAGTTTCAAGTTCGTCTATGCTTTGTGTTTTAAATTGATTGTTTGTCAACCACTCTCGCGACAAAGAGCTAGTAACCTAGTGAAACACTTGCCTTTAATAAAAATAATAATTATTATCATTCATAATGTAACGTACAGTCCGTAAAATGAAGTCGTTTTATTTCTTTATCTATGTCTTTTTCACAGCGTACAATAGAATTAATTTTTATCATTTAAGATAGAACAAACAACAAACGAGTTTTAAAATTTAAATTATGATAAAAGTACTGTAATAAGTAATAACTTTACTTTACTATACATTTAAAGACGGTCTTTGTTTAATGTTTATGGCATTAACGTCTAAGTAGGTAGTTATCGAACATGTGACAGAAAATTGCGGAATAAAACCCACATTGTGCTTTTAATGCAAGTTAAATAGAAGCTTCAAGCGCAATTAGAGAGGTTATTGTTAGTTCTTTATAGGTATATTTATCTATGTTGAATATGTGTTATTTAAAACGTTGGATTTTATTTAAAATAATTTAAGCAGATATACAAAGTGATTATACCGAATTAAAAACAAACATACAATAACTATTATTTTAAGTCACTTAAAAAAAACAGTTATTAATTTTATTATAATAATGAAATATTATAAAATAGAAGTAATATTTTGACGAATTGGTGCTAGGAATAGACCTACAAAATATCAAACGTAAATATGATTCAAGTTTGAAAGTAAGCTTTCAGGCAAAGATATTATCATGAAATATTTTGTTGTGTTTATTAGATTGACATATTATGTATCCGATAACCAAGTATTTAGTACTTCCATCGCTGAAGTAGTGATTGACTGTGTAATGTGTGCTTCCAAACAAAATAATTATTTTTCCATACTTTCATAGAAACGCATAATTATACTATGTACCGAATTCCTTTTCAAAGTTTTCCTGTTTACAGCAGGAGGTTCTTCAAGAAAGGAGTAAAATGGTTTAACAAGGTTGCCTGCGAAAGTTTCTATTAACTACATTGATTGCTTACCTTAAATGGTTGTTTGTCGCATTAAATGTAATATGTAAATTTTAAATTATTGTATTCATTGCAAGAGGAAGAGATGTAATTCAGAAATACTAAAAAACATAGATTGTCGGTGAGCCGATATTTAAACAAGGTTATATGGAAAAAGTTTAATAAAATCTAATTTTATTTTAAACTATATATATTAGCAGTACATACGCTTAACTGTTTTCATAAAAGTCGTTAAAATCTTGTATTGTTTTAGGTATAGTCCAGGATTTCTCATGTCTTGCCTCGCCGTATCTTAGTAGATACAGCACTAAGGGTAACTTAGAAGAGTACCTACAAATGTCTTGAAAATGAGACATTTGTACTCACTTGATAGATTCTCTACTAGGATATCTCGATTCATGAGTATTATGAAAATATTTAAAGAAATTGTTTCAACAAATTTCAGTTGTTCAAACATTTTGTGCCATCCATTGTTAAGTCAACAAATAACGAACAGCAAACAGATGAAATCTAGTCAGATTCCGGGTAGGTTGTGTGAGGCTGAATGCCTAACGGACGTGTCTGGCTAGACTTGGTAGTGCGGTGTGACGGGCGAACCCAGGGTCTGTCCTGTCACTCAACCCTTTAGACGATTATAAGCCACGTTTACAAATAACTGTACTGATACCGCGACATTTAACAAATGCGCGCCCATCATTTGTGTTTACGCTATCTTTTCAATCTATCTTTAGTACTTACTTTTTAAGTTTTACACTGTTAAAAAGGTACTTATTCAGTTTTTAGCGCCGATCTGTCTGTGTCATCAACTTGTAAACGTCATCGTGCTGACAATTAACCGAATTGAATTGTTAGAGAATATCATAATATCATTAAAGATATGAACAGCTGTTTTGTAGTAACAGTTTATTTTTATTTTTGTATATTAGCTTACCAAAGTGACGCCACCCCGCTTGATAGTAAGCAGTCAGTGGAATCCAGAAATGGTGGCCACCATACCAAAAGCCATCGTCTTAATCTGCCGCTAAGGTGGCCTCCACTATGGCGGCTGCGAATGGGGTTAGAGGAAGGGAATGAGGGAGGTGAGGAAAAAGGAAAGGGGAGAAATTGGGTCTCCGCTAATCTTTCGTCGATCTTCTATTGGCCGGGTCATCACCTTTCCTCTAATATGGCGAGGGTGATGATGGCTGGCCCATGCGTCATGCTCGTGAACGGGTGCTACTTGGGATGACTGGTCAATCTTGGCATGGCATACATTTAATATTTAATCCAGTATTACCTTGTCGTACCAGGAGGTGCATTTACCAGTTTAATTTAAATACGTAGTCAAATTACCATACTAGATGAAACTAAATAATTGAAATCCTATCTTTTCTTTCCTTAATCTTAGTATTATATTAATTGGTTAATTTGTAATAATTACTTTGTATGGTTCTTTGGTTGCGTTGAGTGTTTAAATTATAACTCATTCAAATAACTGTAATTATCTGGCGATTGAAAAGAGTGGCGTGAGTTTCTTGGCAGTTCTTCTCACAGCTCTACCTCGTCAGCGAACTGGCTGTAGGTCAATTGGCTGACAAAATGTAATGTTGACTTTTCATAAGCATCATACTTTATGATCAAAATGAAATAAATGCTTTGACTTTGACTATGAAAGGGTAGTACTTTCTCGGACGATCCGGCCCATTCATGCTGCAACCAGCTTAGATCTACTACCGCAGATGATAAAAGATATTTTTAAATCTTTGTTTTAATTTGCACTTTATTTATATTATATTGAAATGCAATTTTCACAAATATATTATTGAAAAGTGAAACGCAATATAAAAATTGAACTGAAACTGACAGACACTTTTCTTATTTAAATAAAGGTTAACATTAGGTTATTTAGAAATGTTACATGAAAAACGACATACCTACGTCATTCATCCTTCTTAGTACATATATATCTACTATGTAACCACTAGTTAACAAATGCAAAAATGCATAATAATATGACATCAAAGTTACAATTAATGTTGTTTTGAGAATATAAATTACACTTGCATTAAAAATGATACCTTAAGATGTACTTAGTGGATTTATGTGAATCGCTTTAACCAATAAAGTAGGAGATGTCTCATAAATCGTGGGTACATCGGGACGGATGGCCGGCGCAGGCGCACCAGCGACACCTAGAGTGGGCGAATCCACCGTTAGATGTTAGCCCTGGGGTATGCACACTTTAAGGTTTTCCTTTAAGGCTATATTTACTACCTACACCCTCCTATTTATCCCTAGTCTGAATACGCCTTTGTTTCACGGCGTTTTCTGTTTCAGATTGTATATCATCCATATTTTGTACCATAGAGAATTCAGCATTCTTGGCCGGTGTTAATATTTATTATACTAGTTAAGTTTTGAGATTTTCATATTACACAGAATGTTACATAAAATATTAATCTTTTTAATATAAAAAAGAAAACTCAGCATTTGTTTTTTGTCTAACTGTCTAACTGTTTCTGTTTACTTTAGAGTAATATAGAACGAAATAATACAGGTACGTGTAGTAAAATATAGTTCAGGTATCAGAGGTAAGTGACAAAGACAACTAAATGTAGAAGAAAATAGGTAAATAATATAAGTACAAATTATTATACTTACATACTTTTTAAAAAGATATCTTCATAGTCAATTACTTCATAAATAATATGAGCACTCAGCTCCATGAACCTATTGTTTCGATCTCAAACATGTAATTATCTAATTGTCTGCTAGTAGGTAATTCGTTATTGTTACAATCGTTTGTATCTCCCTTCACGTTATAATTTGCACTTTACATGCTTAATAAACTCGAACTGGCGAAATAAGGCTGAATATTAAATTTAAAGACAAGTAATACTTAATAATTTACTTTTTTCAAACCAAAACAAGCAACAGGATTTCTTTCGGCACTCATGAATGCTGGCACCAGAAGGAAGAATTAGGTGTTTGACCCCAGCCGTAGTTAGAAAAACCCAGGTTTTTTATATAGATATTAATGTGTAAAATAAGAAATCAATTAGGCTATTTTAGACTTTGTAGCAAACAGCACAGAGTCAACATTTTTCCGTTTGTGTATATTGCCGCGTTCATCTTTGTCACTGAAGGTGCGATTTGTTTGTCCTAAATGCAAAATATCGTCTATAGAACAGTATCATTTATCTAGTATTGGATTAGCACGCGTGTAACTGTAACTGTGTGCTTGAACGGTACAAATAGTTGGCACCGCGAGCCAGGCATCGATGTCGACCTAGTAACAGCGGGTGTCGGGTAGCAACTCTTGCGGTTCACTGAGGTCGGCTAAATAGCTAATGAACAAAATTGATTTTATGAGAATGAATTACTTCTTGATATTTTGTTATTTGTTCATGTATTATGTCGTTTATAAGTATGTATTTCTGAGAGATGACTCTAACATTGTTTAGCATATTTTTTTGGAGTTCGTAATATTGTAGTGGTAGTAAGGTCTTTTTTTATAATGTTGGGAGCGAAGGGAAGTATTGTAAGAGCTCTCTCACTTTACACGGTTGACAACTGCATCTTAGCTGTGTTTTCTAAATATTGTTTTTAATAGAACACAGATAACAATATAGCATAATTTACTATAGCATTATTTTATTTCTACAAAACAGTACGGTACAAACACTATACTAATGATAATGAGCGTAATCAACAAGCTTGATTCACCGACACCATGCCTTGTCGGGAAACTGCTCTACCTAACTTAGGGCTCAGGCAGCCTTCATTAGCAGATCTTTGTGCAATATGTGCATAGGTTATGGCACGGTAATATTATCTATATACGGTCACCATTTACCAGGTGAGTCGTATGGTTGTTTTTAATCAAAGTTGTATAAAAATAAAACAAAAAGAAAAGTTTCAAACAATAACTAATAAAATAACTAAATAAATACTTATTTATTTTTATGACTGACAGTGCTAGTGTGTATCTATCTCAGATTACGTAATATGCTTCCATGTAGAGGTAACTATTAATATACCTTCCCTAATGATTTACAATGGAACCAGCATCCAGAGTTTTCCAAGCACCTTTACTAAGTGTATTAGTTGCCGAGTTTCGTAGTTTCCGTTCCGTATTCCGCGCTAACACTAGTATACTCATTACATAACTTAAGTTTTATTACGTTAATTTAACTTCCTTTTTCTTTCATAGACCATCGTTATTTAAATTCAAAGCTATAAACCAGACAACAAAGAGAATTTAGCGAAACAAATCCAAAGCATCATTGTATTGTAGTCAGTGGTGGAACTTAATTATAATTATGCACCTAAAATACCCGGAGTATTGGTTTACCATTAAAGCATTAAGTTTACAGCCTCTGTCTTGACACTAGACAACATAAAAATACACGGATAAATTAAAATCCTACAGCAAAGAAATAATTTACACTAAAACATTATATTGCTCGATACTAGAGTACTCGATCAAGTTAGATCGCGCTATGGTTTCGTTCACACGGCTAGTATAAATAGCTGGCGCAATTTTGTATTTGTGTGACACTTCAAATATAGTTAATCTATCCAGCAGTTTACAGTGGTTTTGTTTTCAAAGTCAAAGCAAAATCAGTGCTCGTCGTTAGACATCAATCCTGGTGTTTAACAGTGATTTAATAGCTGCGGCTCTATCCTCAATAAAGTTGATTTATATAGAAAAATTTTCCACATTTCCTAAGAATGAAGATATTTGAGCTTGGTCTTTTTTATTGCTTACTGTAGCAGATAAGCCAGCGGCCCATCTAAATGTAAGTGGTAATCGCCGCTCATTGACTTCTGTAACACCAAGAGCTCAGCGAAAACGCGACGATTCGTGTATTTAGTGCTCTCTATAAAAAGGCCACGAAGCAAGCTGTAATTACTTACCTATTGAGTTAAGTGTATTGTCTGCCTTACTATGCATGCAACTTGAAATTGTAACTTATAAAAATAGTAATAATCTGGTAATTAAAAAGAGTGGCCCAAGTTTCTTGCCAGTTCTTCTCATGGCCCTATCCTAACGTCAGCGAACTGGCTGTTGTTTTTTTTTGGCTGAATTGGCTGACATTTTGTAATTTTTAACGTTCATAAGTGTTAATTCGATTAACCTAAATCAATAAATATATTTTGATTTTGATTTTAAAGTCTTTCTAATGCTCTTATAATTAAATACCAATATTAATCGTCAGATTGAGGTGGAGTTTTGATATAAGACACCGGAAAGTAAGCAAGCTTGTTACTACGGATGTGTGTAAATATTTCGTTAGTACAATGAGTCAACTGAATGATAGTGTTCAAAGCATCACGTAAAAAGGCGACAGTAAAATCGTCTAACATAAAACGGGTCGCAGCGTACACTGGCCAATCAACCTGCCAAGCGTGGCAATTATGACAATAAACCCTCTTAAATCATTAGGGCAGCTTTCTTTAGCAGACGAGGTCTTTCGGTTGAAATACTAACAGAAAATAAAAAACCGTAATAAAAAACCTAAATTACTAAATGATAATACGGTACAACGATAAACAAAGTAACACAATTAATTTCGCAATATTCTCTTGTAAGTTTAATAATACATTACGAGTTAATTAAGAAATTGTATGTTATTAGCAAGTATACGAAATGATATTTGCCTTATCGTTTCATGACTCATAAAAGTCGACAAGCGATATTACCTACTACAACACACTATCGCTAGGGATGTTACTCGAACAACTTTGTCAACTCTCTAACTGATAGTAAGTATATTGATAACATCAAACAGTCTGTCACGCTACTGACTAACAGTCGCCCGCAGCTTAGCTAGCTTAAACTTAAAAATTTACACAATCCTACTAATATTATAAATGCGAAAGTTTGTATGTGTGTGTGTGGGTGTGTGTGGGTACTTTTTACCACACAGCGCCTAAACAGCTGAACAGATTTCGATGAAAATTGGTTTGTAGATAGATTCGGTGCCGGAGACGGAGGCTACTTTTTATTCCGAAAATCGGTCTAGTTCCTGAGGGATACAACAAACCATAATAATGCGCGGGTGAAACCGCACCGCGAAAGGCTTAGTATCTTTATAAATTATAGCTTAAAGCTTCTTTAGACGTATAAGCTAAATTGCTGTAAAGTTTCATTAAAATCAGTACCAAACATCCATACATCCATATAAACTTTCGCATTTATAAATTAGAAGGATAAATGCATCTTACATATATGTTTATTATTTTATTAAATCGATAAAATGTTTTGTGCAATACCTATGGTTGTTTTAATTCAGATTCTGTACCTATATACCTACTATGTGTACCTGGAACCTATATTTATAGATAACACTCACATTTTATTTTGATTAGTGATCAGTGTGATCACCAACTGGTGATATGTACTAAAACTAAAGGTACTAAACAATAATAAATAAAATACTAACCGTAAGTATAAGATATCTATCGTTAGTGCTGTAATATGGTTTATTATGTTGAAATAAAGTTGAATATTCCTCATAATTTCCATCTTTATTCATAGCTTATTGGATTATTTTAACTCTTACACAGGTGTGGTAGGCTATATAAATAATAGCGCTTCAGAATAGAATAAGAAGTGTTTTTCTTATTACATAATTAAATCCACAAAATATGAAAAGATCTTTGTGGTTAGGTTTATAGCTTAATAAAAGTCTTAAATGAATTAACATATTATCAGTATTTGTGTAAGAATAGTTTAATTATTTTTACAATAACGGAACGGCACCCAAATTTATTTTTGTGGAATTAGACTTAGATAGATTAGGATAAAATATTCTGAGAATCTTTCCTAAGTGTAAATAATCATGAAAGTGTGTAATATGCCGATAAGTGCGCTGTATGTTTCATAAAACTATCAAGTTAGTATTCTCTCCCAATAACAGAAACCAGTTCGACGTTTATACGTTTATGGCAAAGACTGTACCGATAGTGACACCCGCTTCGATCGTCATGACCTGATAGTGTTGTAACATTGTACCACTTCGATACCACCATCTAGTAATGTATTATGTATTTTATTTTACTCGCTAGATCTCAGAACCTATTTATATAATTATCTACCAAGTTTGTACTGAATTATCTTACCGTTATAGATGCATTTAACGTATTAACTTTATACATAAACAAGGCTAATTCAATGACATTTACTTCACTGTTGCTTTTGATTATAATTCTTGATAATGAAGATTAAATTTTTCGACATTGCTCGCAATACAAAAAGCTTAAAGACGTTACATTTCTCTTTCTTGCGACTCTATAAATAGTACTAATGTAAATATGACAAGTTGGTAAATCGTCTTCATGTCGAACGGTTTCATAAACTACCAAGCTTCTATTTTTGATTACGATTTAAGGCTAGGTTTCATTCAAGGTTAGTTCATGTCTATACATACTGAAGATAATGGTTAGTTTCCGTGCGTTCTGGTGACATAACTATTTTGTTCCTCCTTGTTTCTAACCTCAATCGATTATAGTATGGGATTGTTTCTGAGCGCTTTATTCAACATAATATCAGCTAAACTATTATTGCTATAAACGTGTTAGAGTCTGCGTGTAACTCACCGAAGTAAATCCATCCCACACAAAATCTATCTAATAAATATCCAAAAAGCTTGTTCTGCAAGCATTCCGCGTCCATTGTGTTCCTTGCAGATATATCTTGCGTAAGGAGCATGCGATTCTTGCGAGCTTTGCTTTCTCCGCGGCCCACGCTCGACGATCCTCGTCACTATTGATTGACAAAGTATCCATTACCGCATTGAAACTGACTTTTATCAGAATCGATGTAATGCAACAAGAGATCGAAGAACGGGAAACGTTTACGACGCGCAGAGAATTTCGAGTCGCCTCCGGTGACCGGTTACCTAATGCAATAGTTGACAAATCGCTCAATTGTCCCAACTTGGTGGTTGCCGGAGCCAACTAGTTGGGTGGCGAGTTGCACAACTAGTGGCCACTTCACTCTGTTTGACGAATGCCGGAAGACGTCTAACTTTATTGTGCTTTATGCGATTGCCACGGTGGTGAATAGTTGCAAACCGCTATGTAAGAAAATTTGATTATACGGGACGATTCCATTGAAATTGATTCAAGCTGTTTAAACTTGAAAGCTTACAATTTGTCAAAAAATAATGTAGTACCTATATCAGACTAATTCAGACACAAAAACAAAAGTAACAACATAAATAAATCATGTATCAACATCTTTATATACTTTATAATTTTATATGCAGTAAAAGTAAAATATTAGCATTGTCATAAATATGTGTCGTACAGTCACAGCAGGGTGTGTATGCGCAATTTTCGTGGCTTCTCACACATTTGCATAAAATCTAAAAACACATTTTGATCCATAATTTTTATATTATATTATGCAAAACAAAAAAGCACGCAAAAAAATAATGAAAAGTAAAACAATACTTATAAAACATTTTTATCTACACTAATATTAAAAGGAGAAAGATTTGATTTTTTGTATGCTTGTTTGTTTTTTTGCAACGATTGAACTAAAAACCTACATTACTGGTTAAAAAAAAATCTTTCACCTTTAGAAACCAATAAATGAAACTGGTAATAAAAGCTATATTTTATTACGTTTAACTTTTATTTCTTTATTTTCAAAATTTCAATATTTTAAGGGCCTTCAAAAACTTTAATGATGCAATTCAACACTATTGCAATGATATTATCCGTAGGGTTTGTAGTAAGATTGAATTAAACTTTTGATATCAAGGACGGACGTCTAGTCTTATATATTTTTATTATATCTTTTGGGATCGAGTGATTTAGTGATAATCCAAAAGCTTTTTTATTTCATAAATAATTGTGTACAAATTATACAGTACCTACACAATACTTAATTTTTTTTTAATAAGTATATATGCTTCTAAATATACAGACATGTTTTAATTTTAACGGGTTGTTGAAGAAATCATTATAGTTTAGACAACACCTAATTTGTATAAATAAGTTGAACTATTGAATAAATATGCCCGTGTACAACGTAAAAAATGTACATTTACGATATATTTCTTGCTGGTATTACAGAAGACGCTAACTAAGCAGAAAGCGAAATGCTAATGAAGTGTGGTTATCTGAGCCGAGGCTTTTTATTTGTTCGATAACCCGTAATGTGTTTTAAAGATATGTTCACCTTCAAGTTTTGATGTTGTTGTTCTTTTACCTCCCGCTTTTTAAATACTCGCAAATGCGCAATGTTTCTGTGTAGCAACACTTCTACGGCTATCTCACTTTAGTCGTATCTGGAACGACTTGTAGCTCTTCAAAGTAGTATAGAGTTATAAAAGTATTAAGTGCGTAAGTTTTAACAAGAATGGCGACTCAACGTTGCAATTTAGCGTCGTATTTTCAATTTCAATTTATATCATATAATCGGAGCTATTTTAGTATAAAGTAAGTAACCATATTGCTTACAGTATTTTAGTTTACAAAATAACCGTGAAAGTTTCCAATGTATTTTTGCATATAAATATCGAACTGTTAGCATTATGGTTACTTACTTTTAAACAGCTTTCACGTAATTTTAAAAAGTGTACTACTAATATTTTTACAATTTAGCTGCGAATAAATGATAAAAATTGAAACCTACAAAAATATGACACTAAATTGAGACGTTGCGACTCTTATGTGTGAACGCTTATAAGTTAAAATTATGACGATTATTCGTGGGAGTTATTTTTCCTTTATTGTTGTATTATACAACAGTCGATGAATTACGGGTAATTGGGCGACTGGGACCACAAGGAACTGGAACCGCGGTCCTAGTCGCCCAATAACATTTTTGAATGTGTCGACTGGGACCACCAACCATGTTACGTAAAATGTACCGTCGCCAGAAAAAACTGATGCTAAATTAATCTTAAGACTACTTGTTTTTTTTACAATGTTATACAAATTATATATTTTTAATAAGTATAATATTCAAAAGTTATTATATTTTAGCTTTTAATACTCTTAAGACTGTGATTTTAAATACAAAAGTTTATTATATTTCAGCTTTTAATACTTTTCAGACTGTGATTTTAAATACCGAATTTTATAGCCTTTAATATTCTTATGACTGTGAATTAAAAAACAAAATTTTATTTTATTTTAGCTTTTGAATATAAAACCTAATTACATAAGGACATAATAGTTTCTCATTATTAAGATGACCTACATCTTAATAATCACCAAAAATATTATGTCTTAACATAATATTTTTTATGATGTTTACTTTTAAATATTATTGTGATCTATTTTCTTTGTAATTCTTGAAAAGCGTTGTCATTTTGTTGTTTGATTTTATGATTTCTGTTAATTATTTACTATACTTTGTGTTATAAAAAAAAAAAAATAATGATTTTAATACCAATCTTTGAATTTAATTTCGAATGCTTTTTGCTGCCGACTGTACAAGGATCGAATTTAAACAATACATTTTTATTCATATTTTAAATGGTGCCAGTCGCCCAAAAAATATTAATAAGAATATTCAATTGGGTAACTGACCCCACGGTTCCACTTTTAGAACGGGCCCAGTTGCCTCCTTACTCGAATTACTCTAGTGGCTCGCATTACTCCACACCGAGTGAGTCAGCGTTATCTCAGAGCTTTTGCAGTTATATATAGTTACTGATGCACAATTTACCTCAATACCCATTCATCTCTCATTCATTTTGGTCATTTATTCAGGGTCGACTTTCAATCCAAATTGATGCGCGCCTGAATTATAAGCACTTACAACACAGATGTACTCAACCCTGATAAATTGTCCGTAATTTGTATGAGTACAGTCAGCTCCGTGGTCCGGGTACAGATTGTACATATTACGGTAAGCTTGTAAGTCTTGGCCATTCAATTGTATCTAGTTATAAAGCAATAGATACTATTGTTGTTTCATGAAGGGAAAAGGTCAAACATTGTCGCTGCTTTCAAACAGAACGCAACTACCACTTTTAATGTAATGAGTTCAATATTTCCATACAATAATACATTGTTACGTCTCAAGTTAATTGAAATAATATCCAATTTAAAGGTCCTGTCACACGATGTAGGTACATTAATTAAGTACATAGCTACTAAACGTTTGCGAAAGCCGTACCTACTTAAGCTCCTACAATCTAAAAGCTAGGAATAAATCGCCCGGAAATGACAAACAATATTTAGTGTCTGCAAGAGGCTTTGCCAACTCAAATACAGCACGCAGTAGTGCCTTTATGTTGAGATAATATCTTATATGAAACATATGAAATGGGATATATTACTAGATAACACGAGCTTATGTATTGAAGCAGAATGAATCGTGTGAAATACAAAGAAATGTACTAATGTTTGTTCGAATGGCCGGCACGCCGGTGGGAGTCTATACACCGCGAAATATTTCCCAAGATACATCGGCCCGAGTGCGATTTGCCGATATCTTAGGTGCGCGCCAGTTCGAATCGTCTATCGACTCTATGATCGGCTCCGTCGAGGGGTCACGCGCGTTAAACGTAAATCAACATATCTCGCGACGGGAGATCTAGCGAGCATGCGCCCGACCAACAAAAACTGAATTTTATAGCCGTAACACTACACCTGAGAAAAAAGTAAATAAATTGGACGAGTTCGAGTGAACGACCCAGCTCAAGACCTTCCTACCGAACACTCTGACAACGTCTGTTTTCAAATATTTCAGCCACAGTACGCAGAATACTGTTAAAAGGCCACTTTTTTGAGTTACATTTGAATAAGGTCTTCCTATTCAGTACGCTGGGCAGGTGGATTAGGCTAGTCATTATACTAGACATTATTGCCCGTTCTGTATTGGATGATTTACCTACCTACCGCTTTCTCATGTGCTGGTTTGACCGCTACCATTCGGTTGACTGATTGCGCTAGTAAAGTATCTTTATATGACCATTAGGTTTAGGCATTTCGCTTGTGGGCGATAAATTCGTCACTTTTCGACGTATAAAACATTGACCATTACATAAGTACTGCACTCTCCTTAGATTTTGTCAACTTTGTAATTGTAATGTATTTACTTATTGAAGTGCCGTAGCTACATGCAGGTATTAAAACTGTCACGGTAACTCATTAATATTAAACTATCTTTATATTTACAATGCAATATTATATGGAGTTAAAAGCACGACGATCACGACCTTGATTTGTTTGTAACTTGCCGAAATATCGGCAACAACTGCAGATAGATGCACTGATAGATATAATTGCCTGCACGTTTGTATTTTCCGTTGAAATCGGTTGGCTACAACAGTTATAGCGAGTGATACAGATTCAATTGCCACCCGAGAAACGCAAACATTTATAAAAAACAATAATAAAGTCTCGCAAATATTACTTACAAATTAATAACGAATCATTTAGCTCATAATAGAATAGAAATTTCTTGCGTTATTTGTTGGTATGCGCCTTTAACCCCATAACATGAAGCAATGTAATTAATTGCTCATTTATCAAAATTAATTGAACACATACAATTTATCTTTCTAATCTCAACGATACATATTAGATAAACAAAGGTCTGCTCAAATACTAATGTAAAATGTTACTTGCACTTTGGCTAAGTGGAATTAGGTGTAATTTACGACGACTAATATATCAAGAACTCTTTTGGCTTTGACGAGATTTCTGAAACGGGCGCAATCTATTTGGGCAAACTATGTAAATTAGTTCTTTCCAAAAATGTGATTCTTATGTAACATGTAAATATAAAGAATTTAATTACGTGCTTTTGTTGATATTTATGCCAGTGATGCATTGTACCAAATAAAAGTTGCAGTCACAAAAGTCGCTTTTATATTATTGAAAAATTTGGTAAGCATTCAATGTCAATATAATAAATGTATGCATTATTTAATTAACTTTTAGTAAGTACGTTTTAAGGGTGCACAATCAGTCAATGAGAAAGATAGCCTGTCATTATTAGCATATAATGTAAAGATTAATTTCAATCTAGAATAGAATATCTACATGCATTACATGTAGGTCTGTCAAAGTTTTCTACAGATACATGCAACTAAGGAATCTAAAAGATATGCAGGAGCATCTTTGTAACGTGTTCACTACCAATCCGCTTGCCAATAGAGACGATTATGATAGACAGCTACAACCAACGATCCGTACAATCGTGTACTTACTTATTTTATGGCAAGTGTATCTACTAAACTGAGTAGAATAACTTTATATTAAATGCGCAAATGGTTTTGCTCATACCTTATTATATCTAACACAAACGATGGTCTATATTTTGTCAACAAGGAAATAATTTTAATAATTGAAATGCTAGAAGACTCATGGATTCTGCCAGCTTCCTTTAAAAGAAAAACCTCAAGAGTAAAGTTTTCTGTAAAATTTAATATAAAGATGCCTTATGTCGTTTACTGCTGAGCATAAATCTCTTCCAAAGGATTTGTCACACCTGGGATTCCCTTAGCCGGATCTTACAATGTTACTGGTCTTACTGTTTATTGCTTTATATAGGTATGTGATTATCGAAATAAATGTCTGTATACGAGTCATCCAGCAAAATAGATCCTTACGTTCTTTATTCAAATTGATTGTAACGATGAAAATCACGACAAATTGTAAGATTACAATTCCAATATGCTAACTTAGCATAAAGATGGTTTATTTACTTGAGGTACGGGATAATAAACTAACTTGCATCAAGCTAAACCAATAAGCAATTAAATTAATTAATATTCTAGCTCTTATTACACCTCTTACTTGATTGCCGACTATGCTAGTATGCAAGTAAAACATTACTTTAATTATTCTATTATAAATGAACTGTAACGAGGGCGTGTTCTATAAATTTCCGCTCTATGTCATGTTTATTAAGGTCGATGTTGCGGGTGATACCTAGATGGGGTGCTTTCTCTGGAATGTCGGGCAACTGTCGTACGAATCGAGTCGTGTACCGCTCTAAAGAGTCGATCCGTATCTTCGCGATCGATTCTTATCATGACAGTTTTACGCGTTGAGTCGCGATCTCACTTCCAATACCAGTCGATGCACACTGCACTCGGTATTCGTCATCTCAGTTTAATGAATACCTAATACAAACGACGTTTTACAACTACTTTTTGCCTCATTTTAACTATCACAACAAGATTGATGGGTTTCCTCAAGCTTCTAGAAACTATTAGAAACTAACTAGTATAAATTAAATTAGGTACGTATTAAGTAAGTATAAATATCAGGCAGTAACATCTTTTGTTGATGCTCGTGGCTTGTCAACGTCTTGTCAAAGCTGCTCCTGTTCGGCATATTGGAACTTACATTTGAATAACAAATTGTTAGGCCGAAGTCATTTGTCGATGGCATTATTGCCATACAACATTGTACTGTTTGAATGTTCATATTGAGTTGCAATTGATTTAATTGGAAATGTTATTTTATCTCCAATCTATCCACGTTTATGCTGATTATTCAATTCGTGTTGGTAAATTAACCAACAAGATTATTTCGTTTTAAATTACAAATGCACTTTAGTGTCGTCTAGCTACAGTCAGTCATGTTGATTTCACGACAGAGAAACGATAAGAAAACTAGGTACACGAAAACTATAGTTGCGATTCAAGTCTAAAGAATCTGAAACAGTAATCGGAGCGCTAAAAGCATAGCAAGATAAAAACACGCTCACATCCACACAATCTTGGGTACGCGGTGAAGTGATAGCGCTAATGAACCCATGTTGCCGTCACAGAAGTGGCACGGTTTGAACGATGCCACGACCATTAGTAGGAAACTCAAGGCCAGCTGAGGGCGGACAGCTAGCCGTAATTATCTAAAACAAACTAAACCGAAAGGCGGATATATCGCCTGTTGCGACACTCACTCGAGTCACTCCAGCGAGGCAATAAACTATTTAACTCTCCGAGGATTAAACACACGACAAAGAAACAGCTTATGGTTTTAGAGTTCATTACTTATAAGTGCATATTGCGAAGCTTTGTGAGATAAATAGGTAAAAAAGTAAAACTCAGATGTATATATTTGATTTAGCATTAATTAATCCTATAATGTAATTAATAAACAACCATTATTTATTTATTACCTTTATTTAAAATCTTTTACAAATTGTCATGTTTAAATATAAGTATATAAAAGATATAAGTACCTACACTTAATGATATAAAATAAGGAGACCCACCAGTTTCGTGTATAGGGACCAAGCTACCGGTGGTTAAGGCTCCAGAGATAGAAACCTCCTCACAATGCGAGCGGTGTCAAGCAGCACTGCTTTCTGTATCTAACCTTTGATCCAACCAGCTAACGCGAGCCTCATAAGATGTTGGTCGAGATTTTTAGCAATAAGTCCATTTACTGTAATCACTATCGGAACAATGGTCGCCGAATCCACATCCCACATGTCGACAACCTCATTAGCTAAAGCCAGATACTGGATCTATTTGTCTTTTTCAGCTTTCATGAGATTGTCATCAAGAGGGACGGTAGTAGATCCACGCTGGCTTTTCACTTAAAATTTCTCGAATTCTATTTTTGATAGTGTTTTCATGTGCCGCCACAAATCTGGTTGGTAAAATAAGTAAAATTGCGATAGAGCCCATCGTCCGATCACCATCAGAACTCAGCGTGGAGCCTTCGGTATTTCTCATCTCGATGCCTCAGATCTTCTGCAAAAAATAATTACAATTTTAAAGTAAAGATGATCTCTAACGGTAGTAGATCCACGCTGGTTTCAGCATGAATGGGTTGGATCGTCCGGGGAAGTACTACCCTCTCATAGAAGATCGATGTAAGAGTAGTAGTATCCGTACTTCTGCGTTTCGTTCGATGAGTGAGAGCACCAGAGGCCCAATTTCCTCCCTTTCCTCTTTCCTCACCTTCCTCATTCCCTTACTCTATCCCAATTCCCAGCTGCCATAGTGGAGACCACCATACCAGCAGTTTAAGACGATGGCTTTAGTATGGTGGCCACCACTTCTAAAAAAAAGGATGGTGAAGTCGACAATCATTACAAGGTGCTCTAATCGATCTATCACCACTACGTTAGGTATATTGGCAGTCACGCGACCATTCTCAAGAACCGGCTCAGGGTTATACCTACCTGTAGTACGGCACTTCAACGTCCACAAGTTCGCAAACCGTTAACTGTGTCTTCGAAAAGATCACCGTAGGGTAGCCAGGCCACGGAAGCAGTTCGGTCGACATCTGGACCATGTAAGACTCGGTAGAACCTTCCGTTGAGCTCCGTGGATGTTGCATTCTGTATAAAGTCAGCAATGTACGGACTCTACTGCCCAGGGCATCTAACTCAGTCTGAATCTATCTAAGTATGCGGAAGGAGTATATAAGAAGTGGCATGGCCCAACCATTATAGGCGCGCACCATGTTGCCACCAAAAAACAAACTAACTATTCAGTACTTTTTTAAGGCGGCCTATAAAACGCTCCAGTAATGTCCTCTTCTTCCTTAATACCTAAAGCCTGCAACATACCTTAAAGGTATTTATAAGTGTCGGTTACGAGAAGCGATATTGTTATTATTATTATTATTATGGGTGGGCACATACAAATTTACTATACATAGGTATAGTAAATTTGTTCATGCGTCTCCCTTTGCAACGTTAACGGCAATCTAATAACCGTGTTTCATCACAACTGATAGAGGAAAACTTTGATGCAATTCCAAAATTTTTGATCAATTATAATAGAATAAAGATTTCGTTATTGACGAAGGTGAAGATTGAAATTTGCTGATACTTTATGGTTTTGTTGCAAATTAGTATATTATTTATTGCCAGCTTGTTGAGTCCGCGCCGAGTTACATTGTAAATATTTTATGTGATGTTGTATGGCACATCGATATAAATGGTCGTAACACGTTTATGACGATATTGATGCATGCCGATAACTGGAATTGCATCGCATCATACGTAACTCGTGGTAACCGCTATATTGATAGATTTTGCAGAAAAGGTTATAACTACTAATTTCGATGAATATTGCTTGGTTAATTGCAGTTTGTTTAGCAAAAGAGTGTGCAAACTGTACGAGGTTTGTTGAAACTAGTGATGGGATCAGTGGCCCGCGCTAGGTGGCCTATACTAGTGTACTTTAGCTTTATTTGTTTTGTGACGTGTATCTATGTCTCAAATATCACTGTTTGCTTTGACAGACACCAGTTGATAATATTTACTGGACAGTATAAAGTGGACGTCTGATTGACTTCGATAATGTTCTGTCAATTACGCTTAGATTGATATGATGACGAAAACATGCATAGTTGTTTTCATACATTGCATACTTACGCAAGTTGTAAAATTATTTCGATCTATTTTCTATCTTAATAATTAATTAATTACGTTAAATATCATACACAAAAGAAAGTTTACTGTGATACTGTGAATTAATTATGTACAAGTACCACATTTAAGATGATACGACGGAGACGTAAATAATGTATTTTTTACGTTTTAAGATATATAAACAATACTCAACAAATACCAGATAATGAGGATGTATTAAAAAAATATATAAAAAAACGCACTTTATACCTGGTTAGGTATAGAAGTTAAATACTTGCTTTAGCAAGATGTTTCAGTGCACGGAAATTGTTAGAGTATTATCATAGAAGTTAATAGCGTATTCATGTTACCGTGTACCAATAACCCTTTTTGACCTTCAACAAAAGCTGTGTAAGTTGTCGTTAATCAGTCGATGGTATCGCATTAATTCGCAGTGATTAGTCGATGGTATCGCGCAAGTAGGGCGCTCGGGCACGCGTCACAGTTCATTATTAAATACGCTGGACGATGCTCCACTTCACTGAGCTACGTGACGAGCGTGAGAAACATCAAACTCTTCATAACCATGCTAAATTATTATAGAATTCTTGTTATAATACTTCTTTATATGCTAGTTATTAGTCAACCGGCTTTGTTAATGTACCTTATGAACATTGAAAAGTTACAGAAATTTTACGTTTTAGTAAAGTGCAAAATGGCTCAGTTACGGTCCCTTTACTTTTACAAGGCTTAATATTATAAGAAATAAAAAACGACAAACAACCTTTATTATTTTCTGAACGATTTAACTAACAGTAGTTAACAGTGCTTTGAACTTGTAAACCCTGTAACTAATGTTGTTTTCGATTACTTGTTAACTTTTGAACTTTCACGGGTGATGATATGTTTAGAAAGATGAAGAATGATTTTTATGCTAATAAATAAAATATTGTAGGTTTTTATTACGAATAGGTAGACTGGTTACTAAAACAGTCTCTTGCATTTACGTATTCCTTATTTTACTTTTGGACTATGACCATAAACATGACCTTATTTTGAATAACGTTTATTTTTTATATTTATTTCTAGTGTTATAATTGAATTAAGCATAGTTATGCAAACATTATAATTAAATAATTATAATGTCATAGTGTAAATACACCTAATACGCAAGGCAAAAGAAAGCAGAAGTAACTTGAACCATAATATATTTTGTTATTCATGTTATCCTCTCAAAATTTAATTATGAAATTGCCTTTCCTTCTAAAATGATTGAACGATTCTTAATGAAGCCTTGATGTAATATGATATAAAAATTAGAACCAATACAGATTGTTTGGTGTAGCACTGAAATTTTAATTTTTAAGGCTGTAGAGTATTTTGGTTTGTGGGTTCCTCGGTTCCTCCCAACCCTTATTCCCTTACTAGAAACTCTATCATAGTAGAATTGCCTGAATTCTACCGAAATATTCTTTCTATAAACAAATATATAGCATATAAACATACGATATGAAATTCTTTCTGAAGGTATTGCCCAACCATTGCTAAGAAAACTATTGACTAACACAACCAAGCTATTGTCAACTATGTAGTAGCAGACAGTTAGGTAGCACAAGAAAAAGAAAAGGGAAAGCGCAGAGGGGTAGTTAGACTACCAAGTACTGCAGCACTAGGTGTTTTGACTCAAATGCAAAAGTACAGGTACTTTACGTCGATAACAGAGTAAATACTTCCGTATGATCCGATCCACTCATGATGAAACCAGTAATCTACCTACTATCTAAGACACACAATAATAAATTTCACTCAGGGTACTTTTAATCTATGTACCTACATGTACAGATCTGTTTGCTAATTAAGAAGTACTTTGAAGGTTTATAATTTGAAGAGTTATAGCTACAATACATCGAGTACTATTAGGCAGAGACTGCTTTTATACAATATATTGTATTACCTATATAATGTCAAAACGGTATGGAATCCTAATGACAAATAAACATATTACGAGTGTTCGAGTTAAACGTACATATTTGTATAGAATAATATCTGCAATAATATACAAAGTACACACTAACTTACAAATTACAAGCCATTTAGATCGTTACAAAGAGCCGTAGCTTCTTGCACAAGTAAAGCCTTTTAACGGTCGTTACCACCGTCTATCGTAAAAAGGAATAGTTTAAAAAACGGTATTTAGGTAACAATACTGTCGAAGGGCCGTTCGTTAGCCTGATTTTCGTCGAACGGGAATCGAACTCAGGCCCGCGGCCTTCGTGGCCAGCCGTAGACAACGATCTCGCTCCCATTGTGTGCTTTGGTACTTGATAACATTCTACTTTACTGTTAAAACAGAGAATTTTAATTAAATGGAAAAAAGTAGCCTCAATGGTTATCTTGATTACTATTTTATAATTAGACATTTATAAAACATAGCTGTTGCCCGCGACTTCGTTCGCGTGAAAATTCAGATGGGTGCCTCTATGAGAATATTGCGTGCCTGATTTTATGGCAATCGTACATTGTATCAGTAATAAATATCAGTATTATCCCGTCTCTATGGCGAATCCAGTTTAAGCCCGCTACCGCTAAAACTGACAAACCATTTTCACACAAACTTGCGACTCTTATTTGCCCACTTAATAAGGGTGGTTTCTGAATATTAAAAAAAGAGTATTTTCTAGTAATTTGGTAATTCTACTATAAAAATTATAGAAGTTTTATACAAACTTTGCCACCTCTTTAAAACCCCTTTAGGGGATGGATTTCGCAAAATTCCGTCTAAGTGAGCACCTATATCCTAATAGTACCGACCATGCAAAGTTTGAGATTCCTTGCACTTGTTGTTTCTGAGATTTCGTGATGAGTGACTGAGTGACCTTTTGCTTTTATGTATATAGATAGCTTTTGCCCGCGGCTTGGCTCGCGTGAATATCGTTTTTTCCAATAGACATTTTTATATTGTTTAAATACTAATTTTCATACTATTTTTAATCTTCCATTCATACAAATCTTCTTTCACCTACCTAAAGATATCCCTCGTAAAAACAATATACAATACACAAAGGCAAATTTTCACTACAATAACTTTGCCCCCTCCCCCTTCTTTCCTGTCGCCCTTTTTCTCCACTCTCCACAGTTTCCTCCTTCCTCTCCTCCCCCCCCCTTTCTGCTTGTCACCTTCAGCATCCCTTGCCCCTCCTCCAGCATCTCTTGCCCTTTCCTCTATTTCCCTCAACCTTGCCTCCTCGATTTCCCCTCTCTTCCCCCTTCCTTCTCTTTCCTTTTCCTCCTTTCCTCTCCCTTCCTATCGCTTCCTATCCATTTCCCTCCCTTTTCCCACTATTCGAGAACTCCTTTCCTCGTCCCTCTCCCCTCCCTTCCTCTCCCGTCTCCCTCACTTCCCCCTCACTTCCCTCTTATTTTCCCCTCATTCACCCCTCACTTCTCCCTCACTCCCCTCCACACTTCCTTCTCACTTCCCCCTCACTACCCCCTCACTCTCCTCTCACTTCCCCCTCACTGCCCTCTCACTTCCCCCTTACTACCCCCTCTCCCCCTCACTTTACCCTCACTTCCCCTTCACTTTCCCATCACTTCTCCGTCACTTTCCCCTCACTTCCACTCACTTTCCTCTCACTTCCCCTCACTTTCCTCTCACTTTCCTCTCACTTTCCTCTAACATTCCCCTCACTTTCCCCTCACTTCTACCTCACTTCTCCATGGCTTTCCCCTGACTTCTCCCTGACTTCCCCCTGACTTCTCCCTGACTTTCTCCTCACTTCTCCCGCATTTCCCCCACACTTCCTCTTCGCTTCTCCCTCACTTCCCTTTCACTTTCCCCTCCCTTCCTCCTTTTCCTCCCTCC
The DNA here is from genome assembly GCA_963082885.1 of Parascotia fuliginaria. Classification (NCBI taxonomy): domain Eukaryota; kingdom Metazoa; phylum Arthropoda; class Insecta; order Lepidoptera; family Erebidae; genus Parascotia; species Parascotia fuliginaria. Next base: position 9,470,502 of record OY720177.1, on the reverse strand, counting down.
TTTCCCTCCCTCCCCCTCCCTGAAAATTTCAAGTCGCTAGCTTCAAAAGCTAAAGATCTTTGTATAGAATATTTCATCCCTAATTTCACCCCTCTAAATCCACTCCTGTTAAAATAAAATTATAAGGATATTTTTTATTTAAATAGAAGTATTCCAAAGCAAAACTTAAAAACTATAAGTTAAAAAATAAAGTAGATACATACAATTGTTTTCATCCCTTTTCACATACTTAGGAATTAAATTTTAAAAAACCCTTAGTACAACCTCTAGACATTTAGACAAACACACCCTCCAAATTTCAAGTCACTACGACCAGCAGTTTAGGCTGTGCGTTGTCTGTTAGTCAGTCAGTCAGTCAGGACAAAGCCTTATATAATATGTATGAGTGTATGGATGTATGGATTAGACGTATAGCCATCGGGGATCAAAGCATACAGGCTGCTAGGAATGCTAACACGTGATAGAGCCACATAAAGCTGACCGTGCGAAAAACAGTTAATACTTAAATCCACACCCACAACTTTTAGTTGTGTCTGACCTTGGGCTTTATTAATTGTCATCGCGAAACATAGGCTCACTGGAAACTGGACTTATTTAAAACTAAACGGAAGATTGTTTAGAATGAGAGGAATCCGAAAAATAAAAACGATATCAGCTATTCCGTAACATGTTAAAGTCTCTGTTTCTATCAGGTGTATTCGTAGTAAATTAACAAATGTTCGACGTGATTCTTTTAATTGGCATAACTTTTTTATTTATAAACCGATTGACATGAAACAAACACTAAATGTTAAGTGAAGCTTACCACAATGTATTAGTGAAAACCATATCCAAATCGGATAAGCCGTTTCTGAGATTAGCGTGAACAAACGCACAGACAAACAGACAAACAGACTAACAGACAAACAGACAAACAGACAAACAGACAAAAATTGTAACAATCATTTTTTGGGTTCTATTTGCGTTGATAAAGGTCCCAATAATTTTTTTTCTCATATATCTTCTATGTACAGACAGCGATCGGTTACATTATTATTATATGTATAGATATACTTATTAGGGAATATGGCCATATTGATATTCAAAAAGAAGTTTCTTTACAAGAAAGTTAATTTACCGAATCTATAATATAATGGACATAGTAAAATGCTTGCGTGATAGATAATAAGCCCACGTAAATAAAAAAAAATTAAAAGATTATTAAATCTATTTTCCACACATCTTTTTTTTAAATGGTATAGTTTTAAATACATACCAACCATAGGTATATCTTGCTTATGGATACTTAAGGCATCAAAATCAATCTTCATTTGTCATGCAAATAACTGATATTATCTAACAGCCAATACAGTCAATTCGCTGACAATGGTTGGTATCATTGTACGAAGAACTAGCTATCAATTTAGGTCTAACATTTTTACGAGTATCACCAATTTACTACGAGTTACAATAATCAGCTGTTTAGAATAGAAGCATTGCGTAATCATAAGATAATCATATTGATATCGAAATTCCTAACGATATATCATACAAAGAAACCATTATTTGTCAGTGACATGGAAACAAAATGCGTTTTCTCTACATTAATTGCTCAAACAATCTTAATGGTAATTAATTACTCTTGCATGAGACACGCAACTCTAGGATCAATAAGATAATAATTATTACACGTGTATGTTTATTGTAAATAAAAAGACAGAAAAAATATTTGAATATAAGAAAAATGGTGGTCAAACCATCACGTGGTGCGTCAGAAAAATCTGTCCAAGACATTTGCACCCAGGATGGGAATAAACCTATGACAAAATTGCCGTCACTCTGGTGCTAATCAATTTGCTGAAAGTTACAATTAAGTATGCAAAACCTACTTATCATGTTTTGTTTTATATAACTTAATTTTGATTATAATCCAATTATTTCTACCCTTTCGGAAGATCAGCGCATGTTAGTCTACTGTTTAAGCACATAGCTGAGAAACGGGCCCTTTTTGTTTGTTATTGCATGTCATTATTTTATTTTATGTTTAAACTAGCTTTCTGCGGCGCGGTTTTACCCGCGTCTTTGCTTACTGCTCTGCTCCTGTCGCCAGAAGCTTGAAGTTAGCCTATAACCTTCATCGAGAACTGGGCTATTACACGCAAAAATAATTTTCAAATCCGACTGGTAGTTCCAGAGATTAGCGCGTTCAAACAAACAAGCAAACTCTTCCACGTTTTAAGTATAATAGTATAAATTATTTTCTTTTATAAGATCTAAAAAAATGTAAGTACTTACTTTCATTTACAAACAAATAAATTTATTTTTTTTTCTTTTTCTTTCAAAAGCCTCCGAAATGGTCTTTCTCCAAAAGTGGTCTTATGACTAAAATGACGAACAAAAATTAAAAACATAAAAAACATTTTATAGTTTTTCATTTAAATTTTTTGTTAATGTTTAGCTAGGAAATGAATCGATCAAATATTAACAAACACTGATAGCCAATAATTGATTCCATATGCAGAACGTATAAGTATTCATTACACTGTTCGCGATCCATTGTCGAAAGATAAGTTTTTTCTGCGTTAAAAAGCTAAGCTCATCCATTAGCAACTGTCTAAATACAAGTCAATGGCATTAGGTGTGTCCGTTAATAAAATACCACACATATTATTATGGAATGGTCACGGAAAACTTAAACAAAGACAATTGACATACGACAGCATAATATATGGTAGGTAAGAAAGAAAAGAAAGAAATCACATTTATTCAGGTACGTCATCAAACAGTACGTGTTCATCTGTTTAAACATAGAAACTTTAGGAACCAAATAATATAAAAATGTAATTACACAAATAATAAGTGTAAGATTTTACGACGCAGATAATAAGTTCAAGATCTCTTTAAAAAGATTCATGACTTGCTAGTTCAAACGATGTTCACATTAATTGCGATGATAATCGGATACTGTAAGCAAAAACATCATAACCACCTTATTCACTTGAACGTGTACTAATATTTCGCTAGATTGATGAAGCTCGTTAGAAAGTCAGTCAAAATATTAAAGTGTGTCGCTCATTATTATTAATTACAGGCTTTTTGTTAACTACGAGCACTTATTGACGTATTGCGGCGAACAAACATTCACCGAGATGTCGATGTTGGTTTGATCACGGTTTAACGACGAAGAAACTTTTAGTTAGTGTTATATTATTTTGATAAGTGCAATACTGGTATTGTATATTATGTTGTGTGTCATTTTAGTTATATACAACTACTACATTGGACAATACGCTTTATGAGACTACATGGTTTTAAGTACTAGTCTTGAAATATAATAATATCTTAGAACTCTTAACACAAACCACAATATATGCTTACTTTGGGTCTAGATGGCGTTGTGTGTAGTTGTTGCGATATATTAATAAAATTAAATTCGCCAATTGAAACAGTCCAATTAAATAATATTTATAATATAATATTTCAACAACTACACACAACGCCATCTAGACCCAAAGTAAGCATACCTATTATATGCTTGTGTTATGGGTTCTAGAATGCGGATATACATACTTATATACTTTAGTAACAGTAGGTTATTTATATTTATTTGTATGCCTCTCTCTTACTCTTCTATTTATTTGAATTTTGCTGCCGGGCACTGCGATCGCCAATTTGTCTGCCAAGCATATTGATTATAGCAAAATGCCCAAAAATGATTTTAGTTTTATCAACACTGGTTAACACTTAGAAGTTCAGGCACAGTTAGGTAGGTATCTATTTTTTAGGTAGGTATGATAGAGTTATTCCTGGTCTTCATCTCCGTGAAATATGCAGAAGTTGCATTTCAAACACTTCTACTCACTGTGGTGTGTTTTGTTTTAACTTTACCTATAAAAGCTATTTATTTAATTTTCGAGATACAGAAGGTAGGGTAAGGTTGCATAATATGTTTGTAGCGCTGAGAGGTTTATAAAATCTGGTCGATACTTCATGTGTTGAATAAAGTCGTAAGGAACTGTTAATATAAGTGAATAATAAATGTTAAAATTTACAACTAATATTGATAGCCAGTGAAGCTATCATAATAAATACAAGTTATCCATTTAATGAATTGGTAAAGAGCAAAGAACCATTATCTATTATATAATTAAAAACGAATGAAAGAAAGCTAAATTGATTATGAAAGCTAGTAGAAAAGTAACTAGCCTCAGTACAATAAGGTAGGTAAACTGAAAATCATTATTTTTAGTGGGTGACGAACGTGTAAAGGCTAAGGTATCTACTTGCTAAAATATAGGTCATTTATTTACTACTTTCTTACTTTAAAAGGCGACTTCTACCTATACATCATGGCCAGTGACGCTGGGCAGTTTACAAACAAACAATAATTGACGGACATTATAGACTTGGCACAACTAGGTAAATGTAGGTCACGCTTAACGGTAGATGATCTCAGCATGAATGAACTGAATCTTGTATATAACCTGTCATAGAATATAGACGTAAAGGAGTTAACCCTATATTTGCGTTTTCTTTAGTGATAGTGGAGGCACAATAAAATTAACCTCTCGGTTCTTCTTTTCCGTAATCCCTCCCCCATCCTTCATATTCGGCAGCCATCCAGTTATTTGTTTCGTATGATAAACAACACTTAGCTTTGTGTTCAATCGTTCTGACCCACTATATATTTCAGCCTTCTCTGTGTAGAGGCCTTCACCCTCTGGCCTCGCTTTATTTCTTTGATTCTGTGTTAACACACGATAAGTTTTTGCCTGGCGTTAGTGCCATTAACGGCCGCGTATAAAAAAAGGTTATTTATTATGTTAGGTATGTATTAGAAGTCTGCACTAATAGTTCGTAACTGTAAAAACGCGATAGTAGATAATATAAATAATATAATACATATGATAAAATTGTCACTGTATGTGTGGAATTTGTGTTTAGTGCCCAGTATCTAACAAGTTTTTATTCATAACCGGTATATTTATTATTCGCGGTTTCAAGTATTTTGACTAAGTTTACCACCGCACAATTTCACACAATCTTGCTTATAAGAGAGTTAGGTAATAAGTAGTGTTTTAAGAATAGGAGTAGTATTATTAACCGCTGGTGCTCGCTCAGACGCTGTATATGTTGTAGTACCTAATAAAAAGATAATACCTACTGTAGGTACCTACAATTGAAGACACTATCTCTTCTACTGCCAACCAGTATGCCACATATATTAACTTCACCGTGCATAATGAAAATGTATAGTAAATTGATTATGTAACTTTAAATAACTTTGATAGTTAAATGCTACTTATATAAACCAAGCAGAAGCAAATAATCTCACGCACCACGATAAGTATCTACCGTGCATATTTCACTTGCTCCATCGATATTATTGGTTAAAAGCAGTTTGTATGCGATCTTAAAATATAAGTGACTTAAAACACATTGAGTGTCGCTTAAGCCTCGCACCAGGCGGTCCAACAGTGTGCAGTTCACCAACTGCTGTGGCACAGTTTCATAAGTCTCACATTACATGACGCCACAATATTTACTTACCGATGTTACCGTAAAAGATATAATAAATACGCCTTCCAGAAATTTATTTTAATTAAAGGAATCTTTGTATTCCAAATAAATATTCGCCCGTTAGATAGTTAACATTTATCCAGTGTCGCTTGTAATTTCATGAATGTCTTTTAGGAAGAGAAGAATACTTTAATTCTATCCCTTATGTCACGTATATATCTTGCTTTACCAAGTAGTGTCGGCGAATCTATTCACTAATAGAAAAATAACACTACTTAAGTAGTGTTATTTACCCGTAATCTTGCGTTAAACGGAGGTACCTGTTTTGAATACTTGTTGAGACTTGATATGCTTTAAATAGAGCGACAAATCGCGCTGTACGCTAGTAGGATCTTTAAGTCTTGAGATGCGTGCAAAGTAAAGCAATTAGGCAAATGGGTATTTTTATTTGTACTTAGATTAACTTGTCAGATTTTATTTAACATACCTAATGTCCAATTAAAAAAGTAATTATTATTAAGTAGGTAAGTATGTCTTTTTACATTTAAAGTTATTTATAAAATAACAATTAACGCAAGAATATACAATAAAAAAATTATTTGTTAGTTATTAGCAAAGGAAGGCGGTCGAGATGAGTTGTGTCTGAGCGCAGATACCGCACTAACTTGAAACAGAGATTATCATAAAGCAGTACTGCGGCCAGTGTCGCCGCAGATTCTTGATAAACACAGTAACAATACCACATTAGTATGAATTTAGAAACAATGTAAATTATGAAGATATGAAACTTGCCATAGTTATAGTTCTTAACCAAAAATAGTTTCAATACGAAATTCAACATAGTAATATTTTTACTCGTAACAATCATTGTTGTACATCAACGAAATAATTTAATAGAGATAAGTTTATCGCGACTCGAGAGTCATAAACTTCATCGAGAACACGGCTAAGTCGCCGGTCGATAGTTAAACTGGCAATGTACAAATCGGCCGTGCAACGAGCAGATCTAGCTAAGCTAAACACGAGTAAAAGCAACAATAGTCTCGCCCGACATGGAAAAAGTCGTGACCGACTCGAGCTCGGGTCAGGCAGGATGCTGCGGGCGTAAATAATGCCGACGTCCGATCTTAATTATCGCTCCATCGTTAGAGATGACCGACGGGCAGACCGAAATCGGCGAGTTGCGACATCGCTCCTCTGTCGGCCGAAGTGCTCCGTCATTATCGAACGGTTGTATCGCCCACCGATAAATCGCTAGAACCACCTGCGAGACGACGCGCGACGCCCGGTGTTATTGTACGGTTTTGGCAGCAGACATTATAATTCTTTTGTTGCTATTGCTATTATTTTCATCGCGATGACTCGTGACTTTTAATACATTTCAAGATTGGAAATATTATCGCACGATTTGAAAAGGATTGGATTTGAAACAAAATAATGTTTTGTGAGTGCGAGTCAATATTTGAGCTCGAAAATATTTAGGTTAGTTTCGCAGCTAACTAACTGAAAAGTAAACTGATCTTTTCCATTGGATTGAAAAGTTACTGTGTCAACCGCTCACAAAAACACATCTGCATGATATGCTCTCATTAGGTTTCAGTTCATTAATCGTTAAGTGCTTTGTGTTCGCCGCTGCGCTTGCGCTGATCTCGATCCGAGGGCGACGTTGAAAAATTCAGAGCTCGTGATTTTCGTTCGTGTACTTCATTTATTTGCAAGGAGACGGTGAATATTGTTTAATGCACCACTCTTAGCGAGCTTTGCAGCTCTTACTATAACTATGTTACGTAAAAAATATTAGATAGATTAGAATGTTGTAAAATTTAGAATAATATGAGTTAGGGAGTATTTATCTTGCATCAGAGAGTCCGATAAATTATTAAAGCATATAATCTCACTAACGAGTTACTAGAACAAAGAATACAAACGATTAGTAAGACAAAATATAATTATTTGTAATTATGTGTACGACAAATTATACACACCTATAATAATATTTAAGCACCACATTACAAGCCCAAAAGCAAAACCAGGCAAGGCACCAATATAATAAATTTACTTTGCAATAACCATAGTTTGATATTTTAAAATATATTCATAATCACATGATTGTAACGGTAAATTTTAAGCATGTGCGATTTTATTATCCAAGTTTTGCCGAAATATTTGAGGCGCGCGTAGTTATTACGAAATTATACTATCGATCAGGCAATAATATGAAGATAGTGCCCCCGGGAGGCGAATTTAGGAGAAATTGAAGATGGTTGCGTGCCTTCCCGCGAGCAGTATAATCCTTGCATGCATAATAATAAATTTTATTCAGCAAGATCATATGGCACGAGGGAAACGATTTTAACACAATCAAAATACTCTTACAATATATAATTATTATTTTAATGATCCTTTACGGTTTTAAGTAGATCAAAATCTGACGATGCGTGTTTAGTTTCATATTTAATCAACTATCTATCTGTCAAACAAAATCAATAATAATATTGAGGTTGGCATAATCTAGTACAACCATATATAATGTAAAACATATATAATAATAACAATAATATTTTTAACAACTACACACAACGCCATCTAGACCCAAAGTAAGCATATTATATGCTTGTGTTATGGGTTCTAGAATGCGAATATACATACTTATATACTTTTATTTTTTACATATTATAGATAGAAACACCCAGACCAATGCAAATAGACATGTTCATGCACACAATTATTTGCACTGAGCGGGAATCGAACCCGCGACCTCTGCGTGGCAGTCCATACACAGTACCACCGAACCACAAAGGTAGTCAAATATACTATATTGTTAGATATACCGTCTCATATTGTTAAGTTGGACATTATTTTCGGTAAACATAGGCTCGAAACAATTTCGATCGATGTGCTCAGGGCGATGCAAATTGCGTCGCCTGTTATCGGTGCACTTTATCCGGGGTACTTTTGTGCATATTTTACATATATTTGTGGGGATGCGGCCGATAGTCGATGTGGGCGGACCCAGAGCAGCGCCCGCATGCTAATGCACACGGTAAACGGCGAACAGCACGCAGATGTGGACTTAGGTAAATTAAACATTAACGTAAGCGCGTTCGATGAGAATAGATCGAGACCCATCTGGCTCAGCAATTATGCAGCATTAGTAATAAAAATTTTACAAGTAAAAAATGCAACACTAATAAATTTATTAATTGAAAATGTAGGTACAAAATCTTTTGAGATCTGAATGTAGTAATCAAGCAAGCAATATACAGTCATAAAGAAAATAGAAGTAATAAAGATCAGTATCGCGTCTCTCGGCCACTAATCTCTGACACCATAACATAATTGTGCGAGTCCCGGGGGGATAGCGGCCGCGCTGCGGTCACGAAGCGCTCTAAACATAGAGTCTAGCCCTAAACGATGCCACCATATCCGTCGGCCAACAACATCCACTCATAAGTTCGTGTAGCCAACCTCACGGCTACGTTGTATACATACTTGTACCTGCGCCAGTGTCTTCGCCACAGTGGAACGGTATCGAGGATTTGTCCAATGTTCTACAACATTGTTCGTATAACAGCCTCTTACAATGTTTAGATTCTTGTATAATGCCCAATACAAGTTTATATTAGTCCCTAAACGGCGATATCTACTCACGGAATTATTATTATCTACTACGTTGTTAAACATTAAGTCTTGTAGAAGTAATTACTTCTAGACTTAATGTTTAACAACGTAGTAGATCCACTCTGCTTTTAGCACGAAAGGGTCGGTTCGACCGGGGAAGTACTACCCTCTCATAGAAGATCGACGGAAGAGTAATAGTATCCGTACTGTTGCGTTTCGTTCAGTGAGTAAGAGTGCCGAAGGCCCAATTTCTCCCCTTTCCTTTTTCTCACCTTCCTTAATTCTTTCACCTACCCCACTCCCTTTACGGTACGCAGCAGCAGCTTCGCGGGGTCCTTGGCATTGCAGGAGCAATGCTATAAACTCTGTGTTGACCATGAGCGACAGTTACCACTTACCATAACGTGGGATGTTTGCTTGTCTGCCACTGTCGGCAATAAAAAAAAAACCCGAGAAATTTTACAATAATACTTTTAAGATTAATGTTTGCAAGGAACTGCTTTTGTTAGATATTCACTTTTAAAGCCAATCAATCAAATCAGTTCCTAATTGTAAGCTCGATTGAGGCTCTTCATGTCCTTAAAAATTTGTTCCGTCAACGCCGCAAGGGAAAATGGAACGTCAAAAGATGACTCAAGTGTAATATTTATACTTCCAAAATGTCAAGTTGTTGAATTGAAAGATCTCTATTTATGTCTTTACAATTTTGTACAATTAGTTGTTATAATTAGAAATCGAATTACTATAATTAGTTTGCAGTCTATATTCGTTTTATGGATTAATTTGATAATTGAGTAATTTGGAAAACCTTTGTCACCACAGGATACAGTATTTTGGGCGATGGTAATTTACTTAATAAAATTCATAATCAATAAAAGCTCAATGAAATATTATGATAATGTTCGTATAAGCACCACGACAAAGCGCTTCGACTTCTTTCGAATTGACGTACATACAGATTTTTTTTTTTAATTTATATAAGTAATTCCAATCCAGTAAGCGGTCACGGCGAAAGGACAAGTGTATGAACGGCTGCATAGACACTTAAGGCACTGGCAAACGTGTAGTATAAGGCTCTAATATTTTTAAAGCTTAGGATAAAAATTGAACATATATCTCACACTTGTTTCTTATCTATACGATACTTTATCAACCAATGAAGACGCTACGTAGATGTATAAAATATGCTATTAATTCACAAATGTGTGTTGTCTTGTAAAGCGAAATTACATAATAAATGGAATAAGGTAATAAAGAACTTTAAATTTTGGAGGTAAACGAATTGAATGATTGATGTTCGTAAAATTACACTGTTTCAAAAACGACAGAGCTGTGTGGTCATCTTTCAAAGCTTAAGGTCCAAGTTTGAATGAACCGATGTCGTAATTGCATGAAAAATGTTAATCTTAAATTTTGTTGGTGTTTGATTAAAATTAATTTGCCAATTAATTAATGTTCGTGTAAGCATAATATTCAAAATGTTATTTTAGCAAAAGTATTAATTAGATTTTATCAAAATATGTTTTCTTATATGAAATTTGCTGCGCCTGTACAATATGAATTTACTTTAAATTGATTAGAGTTTGTGAAACAGTTCTCTTGAATGTCGAGCTTCACATTGTGTTCAAAAGTGAGAGGAATGTTTAAAAGAATGTATGTAGTATTCTTTCTACAAAACTTGAATTAGATAAAGAGCGTCAATTTATCGTTTTCTACACGTAATTTCCATTTCTATAATAATCTGTGTAAGTTATAGCTTAGATAGATCATGTAACAAGTGGCATCGTGCAACCGCGTGCTCGACTCGACAGTCAACGCACCACACCCGAATGTATGAACACTTGTAATAAAAATTAATTTATATGTTACTGTATAGCGTAAAGATACCTTTATAATAAATTTTATTTAAAGTAATATTTATGTCTAAGTTTGTAATAGGTTTGCATATCTACTATAAAAAACTATAGATTACGTATGTGGTAAATTATGTCTTGTCTCTGTTTGATTTCATTATATTATTAAATGGCGACACTGATAACAGTGTCGCCATTTAATCATTAACTAGGTACCAAATTCTAATTCAGAATTAAAACTGAATCTGACTAGCTTGATTTAAAAAATGTTGGCATAGTCGTACAAATTGAAATATCATGGTAAATTTGAGGTCTACCTAACGTTATTCATTAGTACATAAAGGTACTCTAATCCGATAATTATTTAAAATTGGATATAATTTATGTTTATCCTGGGTTCAATTTTGTTAGTACAAAATAGGCTTAAGTTGTTAACTTATTTGCAGTTGAACTTGAGCTACTGGTTCTTCTTTAGTTCAAATGATCATGTGTCTGGTTGTTATTGTATGTCAGTTTATTATGTAAGAGACACATTGTATTTTTATCAACGAAGGCAACATTAAATACCAGCAGTTTTACACATTTGCACCATACGTTTTCCTAAACTACGATAATATATAAGTTCCAGTTCAATCCGGTGATTACAGAACTCATAGGTGTTATAATATATACAAACTTAATCGTTTTCCAGCCAAGTATTATGTAAATTATATTACAATTTATATCACTGATAGATACACTCGATAAGATGTTCAAGTTTTAATATTGTCAATTTTTTACGTCTATTAACTACAAGTCATTACTCAAGACACGCAAGCTACAAGGAAACATTCAATATTTCTTATTAATCTAGTAGCGAAGCGCAATCAATTATCAAAACTTGACTAATCGACGATCCCAATAAACTGACGTACTGTCATTTCTCTTCCCTTAATCGATTACTTCAAACATGAGCTCTAGGGGGTCCACTAGCGCTCTCGGTCAGACGAACTACGCGTACCTAACGTTTTTGTTCATAATAAATCTTTTTCGTCTTTTTGTTGTGAAGCATGTTGCGCTTGCCAGTTCGGCGTCCCTTGTTTATGTCCGCTGTACGCTTTACAGCACTACCTACTACAGTCAACAAGTCACAGTTTGCCATCTCATACAGCATAGTATATTAGACCAACTGGTTTGTTTTGTAACATTATAGATCTAGACATAAATATAGACTCCCTGACCGTGAAAGGCGTCGCCGCCCGGCCACCAATGAGGCAAATAAACCTAAGTACAAACTTTGTCATTACTGTATTATATTGACTTCATTCAGAAATTAATTAACCCTCTGGGAATTTATTTGGTAACGGCCATAAAGTAAATGTTTACAATCAATCCCTCACTTTTCTCATGCATTCTTATTCTTTGAACAATAAATTTTATTAACACGTTTCAATTTATTTCTTCAAGAGTGAAGATCACACAATCAATGTTAATTGCTGCTTCTCTTACGTAAAATATCGTAGGCGTCAGGATAGTTTTCTATACGAGGTTTCTTTATACGGCACCCTCGTCCAGATACAAAGAAAAGATTGAGTCATCATAACAAATGCGCAGCCTGTCCTCACCGGCGGAGGGCAGGGAACTCTCTACAATCGGCGTGTTCTTATCTGTGACGGCTCCGATCATTGTGTCCCGAATACCTCGTGCTTCAGCGTACCGATGACGAAATACTGCTGCGTTTTAGTCTTTTACTTCTCTCTGCCTTTGTTGACTTGTCGAGTTCTTTTCGAATGGTTTTTTGTAATCGTCCACCCGCCACGATTGTAAAGTATTTTACTTCATAAATCTTATCGTACCCATCTCGTCGAGAGGGAATTAAACATCGGTAACATCGTTTTAAAATTATTTACATCATCTTATATTTTACATAAACTATACAAAACTATCAATGTCGTGCTTAATAATGACGATCAATATAATTATTTTGATGTAATCATTTTTTGCAAAATATTCAAACAAAAACTCATCAAAAATTCTCCTTAAGCATAAAGAAAAAAAACGGGATGCACCAAAAAAGTAGCAAAAGATTAAATTACAAAAAGGTAAAAAAACTGCTCCATTAATCATATTGATGAATGCACTGAGTATCACATAATATAATATACTAACGTTCATACAATGCATCTTCACAAATAATTTTTGATTTTCATTCAATTCAATTCTTTTAGGATGTGCGAAATATTTAAATAACTTCATGAACACTGTGATGTTATAATTATTCTTTTTTTTTTCACACAACGCCATCCAGACCTAAAGTAAGCATATATTAATAGCTTGTGATAGGGGTTCTAGAATGCGGATATACATATAAACACCCAGACCAATGCAAATAGCCATGTTCATGCACACAAATATTTGCACTGAGCTGGAATCGAACCCGCGACCTCTGCTTAGCAGTCCATACACAGTACTACTGAACCACAGAGGTTGTCAATTCTTTAGATCATCATAAATTATCGTCACGCCCGCCGTTTACCAGGAAGGGGTAGGTAGAAATTCCTTTATCCCGTGTAAAAAGGGGCGAGGCTATATTACACACACAATTTCAAAGGATTGACGTCTTTTGGCGATATCATTAGTCGGCTTCTACCATACCCACAAATTAAAGGGTTGGAATTTCATAGCCAGCCTCCACACAGTGTTGAATATTCTTTAAAAAGTTTATGTTCAGTATTATTGTTCTTGGAACCTTTTAATTAGTGTGTTTATTATTAATATTTTTGTATCTATTAGTAAAGAATTTTATATCAATCTTTACATTGACCGGTGTTTCTAAAACCATGGTACAAATAAAACAATCGATGATCAAAGTTGGAGCGTATCAAATAAAGGGCCACAGGCGCATTATGTCATCCCGTCAGTCGAGAAGTCAAGTTTGAGGGAACAAACGGCGGCGGCGGTCAGCGAAGTCACACATTTGTGGGCCAACTCGCTCACTGCCTGCATTTTTAGAATTATTAATTTGGTTCGTGTTCTTATACTGTGTTAAAGTGGCCGATTTTGTGCCAAACTTATAAATAAAACATCACCAGACTTCTCTGTCTGCCTTTAAATACACTTATTTCTATCTATTTATATATTGTATCATTCGACTGTCGATATTGATATCATTGTCTTACTTTAAACGGTGCAAAATTTGAAGGCTAAGATTCAATTTTTTTTTGGATATATTCATTAATAGTTTATTGAAAATTAATACGTTATTTAAACTGATACAAATAGGAAACATAATAAGTTTAGGTAGTTCATGATTAAATTTTGATTTTCTTAAGTTTTAAGTTCTATATATGTGATTATTTATACACACTTAATTATACACACATAGGTATATATAATTACTTTAAGTAAAAATATTACTACACTACAAAACAGAATCTTAAAAATCTCGTATTCAAATGAACATTTTCTTTTCCAGGTGGAGATCGTTATACTTGACAAGAACGACAGTCCTCCAGAGTTCAAAAACATACCTACTGCGTATATGGCATCGGAAGATCTAGCACCGGGGCAACGAATAGCAAGCATCGTCGCTGAGGACCCTGACACCATAGGGACCATCACGTACAGCATACAGAACGATGAAATCACCCCATTCTCTCTAGACAAAAACACCGGACTGCTAACACTCAAAGATCCTTTGGATAGAGAAACGATCTCGGAGTATCAAGTGATCGTGAGAGCAGACGATGGTATTCAGTTCACGGATGTAACAGTTGTTGTTCAGGTTTGTTGTTTTAGTTGTTTTTTATATGTAACTCAGTTAAATGCACTCGTAATAAAGATATTTAGATCTTGAAATGTTAAATGTACACTCATTTACAAAAGTATTGTTGACTGATGTTACCTCCTATGAATCGGTCTTACCATAGCCAATGTAACCATAACTTATAAGATTATAAAGTTTTAAAGTAGGTTAGTACTTTTAAGTTATCTTTATGTCTTTATTTAGTGTTTTTACTATCATCTTGAAATTGTAACATTTAGAAACATTATAATTTATAAATAATGTTTAATAAAGATAAATAGCCAATAATTACACGTCGCCGTCATTCACAATACGTTAACCGGCTATATTTATGTAAATGAGTATCTATTTGGTTGCCCCAAATGTACATAATATGAAAATAGATTATTAAGCGTTGGTGATTTTGATTGCCTGATATTCAAAGAATATGGTTAAAACGTCAGGCAATCAAAGGTAAACGGAGGCGTGATCGCGTGCATTGATTCTTCGTATTACCTAAACATATCGTGTAAAGAGAAATTCTTAATATTAATTTCACTCGTTCATTTGTGAAAACTTTAAACATAAAAATCACAGAGGTGTATTAAGCAAAAATTACTTTAATAAGTCTTATGAATTTTTAAGCGTCACATTATAGCTGCTTTTTGTTGTAAACCTTAGTACAAATGTAAAACTCGTAAAAAAAATAAACAAAGGAACATGTTTAAATACTATATGCAATCATGTTACAATAAAAAATAATGCAATTCAAATTAGAGCAATTTTATTGGTGATTAGAAACAGAAACAAGAATCGACTAGTTTGAAATATCCATACTAATATATAAATACGAGAGTAACTCTGTCTGTCTGTTTGTCTGTTACGCTTTTACGCCTAAATCAATAAACCGATTTTAATGAAATTTGGTATAGGGTTTAAATATACTTGGAGAACAACATAGGATATATTTTATCGCAAAAAAATGGTTTGAAGTAGTTGAAATAGAGAATTAAAGTTTGAATGGAAAATGCAATTTAACCGACATTCACACGGGTAGAGCTGCGGGCAACAGCTAGTTATATTATAATTTTAAAAAGAATGTAACAAACGAATAGGAATATAGAGATTCTGACTACGCAAACTAAGAAATAATCTTTAGCTATCGTAATATAGATAATCTTATTTATTAATATTAAGTAATAGTAAATAAAATTAAGCTCAGTGTTTATTAAGTATTTTGTTCACGAGTGTACATTGATACAAACATCTGCATCTCGGTCCATTGCCGCGTCGGCTCAAATCAGTAGGATTCTTATCATAGAACCTCAATCCACTTGTCTGCTCGACGGATGGCCGACGATGAACTAATCACCGAAGCTCTTACGTGTCTGTTTAGGATATCTACTAACACATTTCTGCATTTTTGAATTAGTTAACATAATTTATTGACTAAAATAACTCCTGTAGAAAAAGGAATTCTGATAAGTATAAACTTGTTTATGTCTATTTTAATTATATTATATTACCTCAGGTAACAGATACAAACGACAACCCACCAGTTTTCAAGGAAAGTGCCTACTCTTTCGACATCCCTGAAAATGCTGCTCGAAGCTCTGTGGTTGGCACTGTGGCGGCTATTGACCTCGACTCAGGACCTAACGCACAGCTCACGTACACCGTCATCTCCGACTGGGCCAACGACATATTTTCCCTCAACCCTCAAACAGGAGTCTTCACATTAACAGCCAGATTAGATTACGAGGAGGTAAGTTACACTTTTTTAGTATGATAACACTTGTACGACCAGTCTGACAGTGAGGGGTTACAAAAGTTTAGACGTTTACAAAACTAGCCTTCACTTACTCTTTGGCGCAGGATATTTGTGCTCAAGACATTGTAAAACTTCCTAGTATGGCGATAAATTCACTATCAGAGGCTTCTTGGCATAAAAAAGCTTCTTTGCAAACGCATTTCACTAGCTGATGATTACAAATCAAAATTTAGGTACAAATAAACTAAAATGGTGGGTAATAGTAGATGGTAGAATAAAATTTATTATGATACCATGGCAGCAAATTTACTTATAAAGAAATCACGTATTCATGAAACTTAGATCGTTTTTATAGATATACATAGTTTGATATATGATTATAAAGGAGTTCGATAAAGAATAAAAATATCCTATATATTTTGATTCCCCTACATAAATATATGTTTTTTGCGGCATTAACGGCTGTATCTTATTTTTACGTTAACGTTTTACGTTAGGAGTTCGATTTTCGAGCTTCAAGAGACGTGTAGACCTGAGCATATTGTTTTAATTTCTACTTGATACCTCCACGCGTTCCCGAGATAAAGGATCTTGACAGACAGACGGACAGACAATAAAGTGATCCTATGATAATACCATTTATTTCCTTTTGAGGTACGGAATCCCAAAAATGCATATAATTACAGCTTGAACAGTTCAGTCTCGTGCAGTACGGTGCCTAATGAGGAAAATCGCTTAACCTAGACGTTCTATCACCAAATCAATTATTAGTCTACCTCTGGTAACTACTTACAGAAGTTACTTGTATTACTTTTCTAATTACGTTTCATTGTTGAAATATGATCAATTCTATTCGAGAACTGTTGTATTCATTAGTAGAATAACGGTATTTCTGTAGAGATCTTCACAAAAACCACGACGTCTAATAACAAAAAACATACTTAAGATAAGAAACAGATTAAGGTCAAGTACACGCATACTTGTTGCTCAAGTCTTGACGAATCAAAAGAAAAAAATCGTGGCAGCAAATGTTAATTGGACTTTAAAAACGATTGAGCAGTAAGTATCTATACGGACATAAACTTACAGCGCAAGTCTTGCACGGGAAAAATACGGACGTAGAAGTTTACAAAGCGCCGCGGCATACTCGTAAAAATACGGATAAAATGTGCAATTAAACACTTTAAATAGATTACCTATGTGATTACCATCGAAAATATTTGCGAACGATAAAAAAAAGAACAACCGTCAGAAAACTAGACCCTGGCATATCGGATTTGCATAGTAAAAACGTATTTTAAATAGTGCATTTAATTTTGCAATTTTTGCAAATAATGATCTCAGTATTCGCTTGTAATTTAAACCTAAAGAGCGATAACTTAAAATTGGATTTGGCTTAACCGAAACAACAGTTTACATGGACGTAACCGCCCTTCCATGTACTAAAATAGTCTGACTGATTTAAATCCAATGTTTGATTACCGGTCAGTAATAAATAACAATTGTCCATTGCATGTTTTTACTTTTTAACAATGTTTATTTTATTTGTGTGTTTTAATACTGAATTAATTATTCTCTTATTTAATTCTTCTTCTTCTTCTTTTCATCTTAATTAATTCTTCAATACCTACTCTAAATACTGTACTGTAGATAGTCCTAGTGTAGTTACTCTTAAAGTTAGTAGAAGTATGTTTTAATATTTAAAAAAATTCCATATACATATTTATTGACTTGCTGACGTTTTGAGCTTAAGCTGCGGGTCGGATTTAACGGTATTATATTTAAGTGTGCTTCTGAAGCTTTCGAGATTCATAAACCGCTGTTATTTGAATTTGAATACCTTAACGACGAAGAGGACTGTGTTAAATTGCTGTGCAAAAGGCGATGTGTTCGATTTCCACACGGACTAAAACTATGTGTGATCCTTAAATATTAATTATTTTTTAATATATTAAATATTTTTTTTAGTCTAAAGTCTACTCATTATATATAATGGTACTTGTAAAGATCCACATAATGCTAAGTCTTATTTCTTAAAGCATTGTCTTAAAAATAAGACATTCCTTAAACATTTACTGTAAGGTAGACTTGCTTGTGAATTACGATGGGTGCAACCGGAGGATCCAAAAAAATGCAAATTTATTTTAAGAAACTAATTTATTACTGTATTACAAAGTATTGAAATTACGACTAATTATACTAAGGTGTCAATTGGTCGATGTCAGATCCAAAAGTGCCGCTCCACGTTTTATGTTTCTATGGAAAGGTTCGATTGACGTCAATTGGTCACGTTATGCTGAGCTTGCGTTTCGTGCCCGTAGGTGCCGTGTGCAATGTATATGCAGGTATGCCGATGCAGCGATCTATTAAGGTTGACTATGCGTAACACCTCCCCCCGTAGAACAGCGAGTATCGATGGACTTGTTCAAGATGGTCGCTGGTAGACATCCAGGGTCAATCCTTATTTGGCTTGGGTTGATAGTGCGTGGTGATGGGATTGCATAGACGACTTCAGGGTTGCTGTTGAAGTTTTCTGTGATTTCTCTGGATGCTTTTCTTATGCGTAGCCGACGATAGATTAGAGTGGCGATGAGTGCGCATGTACCGGATAGTGCGAGGTACATGGGTATAGTAGTGTGGTAAATGACGGGATCGGTGGCGTCATCTAAATGTACAGGCAGTTGCGTCGCTATCTCGTTGCTAAGCGTGTGAAGTTTTTGTAGATTTGGCGAATTTAGGATGAGTTTCGGATAATTCTCAGGCCTCGACTCGTTGTATAGGGGCATCTCAATGATCTTCACGACATGTCCTTTGATGTGGTCGTCAGTGTTGGAGATAGTGAAGGCGGGTGTTCTCAGGTTACAGTTGAGGGGAATGATTGCCAAATAGCTGCCTCGTAGGGTCCGGTACTGTTCTTGACCGCAAGACATCTTCACTTTTGTTGGTACAGGAAAACTTAAGGTATAATGCTTGTCGTCCAGGGTTTCCAGGGCTTCGGTGGTGAGAGCTACGGGTGTCAGCTTGCAGCTGGGTTGAAGTTCTTGATGGACTATGAGATGCTGGATACAATCTGGTTTGCTCTGGATTTGTAGGTTGGCTGTTGACTCACAGAGATATATGGAGTTTACCTTCGGACATTCTGTCTCTATGTACCTAGAGTCTGAGCTAGAGAGTGCTACGAAAGGTGAGGGTGGTATAAGAGTTTCGTGGTTTCTGTTAGGAACAAGGGAAAGTTTATACAAATTATATGTGGAGGAAACAACTATCGGGACTTTTATAACTACTACTATCTGCTTATTAGAATAGAAGTAACCTAGTTTAATTATTTCATAAAAATGCCTAATTTCTACGTCAAGGATTTCGTCATTAGCATATAAAATCCTTAATTTACCTAACATATACTTAATTTCATCTAAATTAAATAAAGAGTACGGGGTACTCGACGCACGAATAAATGTTAGAGTGTTCTCTAAACTTCGTAATTCTTCATAAAGATCTTCTACATTATCTCCTAAGATTAACAGATGTTGGGCCAGATGGGCGTATTTAATTAAATCTGTATCCCTATTAGCGTTACTTTCCAAAATTAAGTTTAGTGCTTTACTCATCTTATCTTGATTTGAAATTATACTATCTATTATTTGAGAGCTACGTGAAATAAATTTACTATTTAAACTAACATGGTTATTAATTTCTAATTCTAATTTATGCTCATTATTACGTAAGGTGTTTATGGCGTTTTCGTATTTAAGTGCATCGGTGTAGTCTAAATTACCAGAAATTGATTTTATTACAGAACCCAAACCGTCGATAAGGCCTCTTTTACTACGAGTTGATTCAAACATACTAATTTTACTAGTAATTAAATTGATTTTACTATTGAGATGTTTCAGATGAGGGTCGAATAGGAATAAGGTTTTATTGTTAACTAAGGGACTTAATTCAGCCATCTGTGTTTTTACCACTTCAATTTGAAGATGGATATTCTCTAAATCTATATGACTTAGGAAAGAATGGAAATGGGAAACGATTTTTGCCGCCCCTAATTTGAAGGGAAGTAGTCCTGGTCCATTGTCAAGTGATTCAACTGTTATCTCTTGTCCTTGGGCCGGATGTAGGGTCATCAGCCATAGTATTATCCTGTAACAAAGTGGGATCTTTAGGACTTCGCTTAAGGCGAGATTTTGCTACTGGACCGCGTTTCTTCTTCGTATAGATGTGGATTGGAAGATCTGCAAGTACAGTATCTTGCGTATAACGCGGGGCTAACTTCTGTCGAGACGCCATGGGATTGCGTACAAAGATTTGCTGGTCAGGGGTATAGTCCTTCTCGGGTTCTCTGTCCCTGTTACGGGTTTCAGTCAGTTGTGTCCTGTCATGCAAGGATGTCTGGTTAATAAGGTCGTATACTTGACTCATTCGTTTCCTATGGTCTTGTGAGTACTGTTGCAGTAAGTGTTCAGATAGGTCAATATCTATTGGGTCTCGAGGGTCAAAGTGTCCAGTTATCAAGTCCAAGGGTCTACATTTTGTGAAGCTATGGATCGAACTATTGTACGCTAAGATGGCATAAGGCATAAGATTAACGACTGGTTCATTTCGTCTCTCTAATTTCAATAACCTAAGATGTTCTAAAATGGTAGAATGGAACCTTTCTACTATGCCATTGTCGTTAGGGGAATGCGCTAATATTTTATGGTGAATAATTTTATGAGTTCGGTTGAATTCTAAGAAAATCTGATTTGTGAATTCAGGGCCTCCGTCCGTGACAATAGTCAATGGGACCCCATGGTGGGTGCAAAATACAAGTAGAGCTTGTACTACACTTAAAGCGGTGCTATCTCTAAGGTGATAAGCTTGTGCATACTTAGAGAAAGCGTCTACAATGGTAAGGAATTTCTCTGTTTGAGCTGTGAACAGATCTAGATGGATAATTTCAAAAGGTTTACTAGGGGGTGGTACAATGTTAAATCTTTGCTTGATGGGGTGACGGTCGTACTTAGCCTGACCACAGATAGTACACTCATTTATGTACTTGGAGATGTGTTCTTTCATCTTAGGCCAGTAGAATTTAGAAGATAAGGCTAAGTAACATTCAGTGATACCGCGATGATTTGTTTTACCTTCGTGGTATTTCTTTATGATGTCTTGTTGACGCAGGTAGTCTTTAACATTCTCTAATTCCACTTTAGTTAGAACCATGTTCATTGAAGAGCTTTTGAAGTTGTCTTGAATTATGGGGATTATTTTATACATGGCAAGAGGAGGATGGATGATTAAACCGGTTTTAACTTTAGGGTTCACATATTCTTTAACTGCATTAATAACGTCGTTAGTCAGGTTAGACTCAGATAGTTGAATGGTAGTTCGGGTATGCGTTTCAAATGGCTTACTCACTGTCGGTCGTTTTTTAATATCGCCTACAAGTACAAAACAGATTTGTCTACTGAATTTATTTAAGGGTTCGTCTGATATTGGCACTTCTAGAATAGGGGCTTCGTTACTAGTGTGAACAGTTGCTGTGTCAGAGTTGTCGAGTATGTCAGGGTTGTTTGTAGGGGCTGTCAGTGTTTCAGAACCTACTGTTGAATGAGGCTTTTCAGATACATTTACCGCTATAGACAGAGCGTCCTCGTTGTTGATTTCAATGCGGGACAATGCGTCGGCGTTAGTGTTCTTTTTGCCTTGCTTGTACACTGTAGTAAAATTGTATTCACTCAACTTAAGTCTCCAACGTGTGAGTCTGGAGCCTGGTTCTTTAAGGCTCATAACCCATTGTAAGGGTTTATGGTCTGTAACTATCTTAAACTTTCTCCCAAACAAGTATGGACGAAAGTATTTAGTAGCCCAAACTATGGCTAATAACTCCTTCTCGATTACACTATAGTTAATCTCACTGGAGTTTAATGTCCTAGACGCGTATGCTAAGGGCTTATCTTGTCCTATAGGTCCTTGAGAAAGGACAGCTCCTATGGCAAAGTTAGATGCGTCAGTCGTAAGCACAAATTCCTTAGAAAAGTCAGGGTACTGCAGTATAGGGTCGTTAGTCAGTAGTAATTTGCACTTTTCAAAACAGTCGATGTAGTTAGGGTCATTGAAGGTGATCTTAGAACCTTTCTTGAGACATTGCGTCATGGGTTTCGTAATGCGCGCAAAGTCAGGAATAAATTTCCTATAGTATCCTAACAGGCCTAAAAAGCGTTTGATCTCGGTAGCTGTCTTAGGAATAGGGAATTTCTGGATGGCAATGATCTTATCGGGGTTAGGCTTAATACCGTCCTTACTTATTACGTGACCTAAGTATGAAGTTTCAAGCTTTAAAAATTCCGACTTATCCATTTGGATCTTAAAGTTTGATTCCCTTAATCTCTTGAATACTTTTTCTAAATTTACCATGTGTTCCTGTAAGGAAACACTAAAAACGATTATGTCATCGAGATATACGAGACATATGACATTTTGGAGGTCCCTGAGGACATTATCCATCACGCGTTGAAACGTGGATGGAGAATTTTTGAGACCCATGGGCATGCGTAAAAATTCAAAGTGCCCATGTTCTACATTGAAGGCCGTTTTGTGAATATCGGCTGGGTCCATTTCTACCTGGTAAAATCCACTTGCAAGGTCTAGAGTTGTGAAGTAATGACAGTTACCAAGTTTATCTAAGATGTCATTAATATTGGGGATTGGGTACTTGTCATCGAGGGTTTTCTCGTTGACTTTACGAAAATCAATGACTATGCGCCATTTAGTCTTTCCGGACGCATCAGATTTTTTTGGAACCACCCAGATGGGTGAGCTCCAGGCTGACTGCGAGGGACGGATTATCCCTTGGTCTAACATTTTGCTAATCTGATCCTGAACTTCCTGTCTGTGAACAAAGGGATATCTATAGGTCTTAGTATAGACAGGTAATTCGTCGGTGGTATGAATACTATGCTTTATCTTATTGGTGAAAGTTAGAGGTTCACCATCGATATAGAAAACGTCAGCATATTGCGCACAAAGAGATTCTAAGTTGGCTCGTTCTTCAGGATTCAGATGGTCAGTGCGTAGTTTTGATAATACCTCGGATACGCGATCGCTAGGCTGATAGATAGTCGCGCTTTGCTCGTTAAAAAGTTCCGCGGTAACCGGCCTGTCCATTGAGAAAACTACATCATGTTTAGTTGGATTAATTATTTCTATGATGCCACGGTTATTTTTAACAGAAGTAACACAGTCGCGAATAGTGCAATTGGAAATAGTCTGCTCTGATATTATTACGTCACCATCATGAAGATTAATGGGGACTCTAGCTAATTTGGATGAATTAGCGGGTACTATGTCCTCGTAAAGATTACAATTGCGTGAATCATACATTCGCAAGGGATTAGATGAATTACGTGTAACAAGAACCTTATTCTTTAAATCTATATTAGACTCTAACTTTTTTAGTAAGTCTAAGCCTATTAAGCCGTCAAAATAATTGTGGAACTTGTAAATGTATAGGGTAATGTCACAGGTTTCTTTAAATTCCGGGAAGCACGGTATAGTAATGGAATAATTATTACGAGTTGTCGCGTGGATGTTAGTGACTTCGAAAGGCTCATAATTACAGTGGACATGATAATAAAATCTTTCTACAACGTTCGGGCTAATAAAAGATAGGTTCGCACCGGTATCTACTAATAGTTTAATGGGTGGATTAGCAATCTGAATGAATGGAAGTTGTCTCTGGGTTTGTAAGTTAATCTCTATTTTGGTTTGTCTGATTTCGGGGCTGTATGAAAATCCTGGCCTTCAGCAGACGTTCCTTGGGCAGATGTTCCTTCAGGCATATTCTGATGTTCCTCTACGTGCACAGGAACATAATCACTATGAGCTAGTGGCTCATACATAGGTTCGTAATTGTAAGGTACAGGGTAGAACTGGTCGTAATAGTCATTATAGGCATAGTCGGGGTATTCATAATAGTCGTAAAAGTCTACTTCGTTAACATTCATCTCCCGAGTCTTAAAGTAGTTACTGGGAGGTGGATTTCCTTGTTGAGTCCAGTCATGTCCTGTCGAAGGTCTCGGCATAGGTTTAGGAACAAAGTGGCTTACACCACTCATGGGCTTGGGGCCATTATTAATGGGCGTGAAACTAGGCCTTTGTTGAGGCAATCGGAACACGTTGCTCTGGGGCCTATGGTTAGGCGGGGGTGCGCTTAACATTTGTTGGGTTCGCGTGGGACCGCGATTGAAAGGCACTTGGGGTCTCCAAGCTTGCATTGGCCTTGGCGGTTGTGGCTGATAAAAACTTTTGGAGGGACCGGGCTGATTAAACGGTGCTGAAAAAGTGACTGGCTGTGGAGTATGCAAATTAAATGGCTTAATCTGATACGTACTGGGATTAAATGAAGACGTAGACTGCACAGGTCTCCGCTCCGGCAAATGGTCATTACGCTGCTGTAAGTACATGGTGTTAATTTCCTCGTGCACAAACTCGAGAGCCTTTTCGATAGTGTCGGGTCGCATGCACCTAATACGCGAGCCTAGAGGTTCTTTTAGGCCACGAACGAATGCCTGTAGGGTTAATTTTTTATATAGTGTCCGTTTGGCCTCGATGGTAGTAGATATGGACTCATGCAAGGTCACATACGTCATAATTGTACTAAATAAAGTTTGGCACTTTTCGTAAAATTCCGGTGGTGATAAATTCTTTTGCGTTAACAGGGCCAAATCATTGTATAAGGCGGTCTCGTCCCGCTGGTCCGAGAAGTTATTAATCAGGGCGTTTCTAATACCCTGCCAGGTTTCGGGAATGCCGTTTGAATTTATTGTGCGGGCGGCATTTCCGGTAACTTTATTAAGTATGCCGTTCAACAAGGATAAATTACTTAGTTCGTAACCTGGCTCTGCCTTAACGAATTGCGCGACAAGTTGATCACATAAACGTACAAACCGCGTGAGCACGTTCGGGTTCCCGTCGAATTCGGGAACGAGGCGTAAGGCCTTGTAAACTTGATCTACCAAATCGGTACTCATTTTGTTAGTTAAAATATTCTCTATAATTAAGTAAGATTCTACACTTTCACTATCTTCTAATATAGTATCTAAATTCCTATTCGCATCGATTTGCGAGTTCCTATTAGAGATACTCGACTTAGGAGTCCGTGATATACGTGGGTGAAAAATTTTGAAAGTTTAATAGAAACACTTGAGGAAATTAACACAAAGGAAACACAGAAAAAAAGGAAATTACACAAAGGATACTAAAATATAGGGAGGCGAGCAACTCTAGTAGATCTAGGTACTTACCAAATCAGCATCTCTCTGTGGTATCGATATTCGGATACTCCTCCGTAGCCGCACACCCGTAGGTTCGAATAGCCCGTTGTCGGTGATCGATTCACTGAATTTACTGGACTATCCTACCGACTGCGCCAATTACGATGGGTGCAACCGGAGGATCCAAAAAAATGCAAATTTATTTTAAGAAACTAATTTATTACTGTATTACAAAGTATTGAAATTACGACTAATTATACTAAGGTGTCAATTGGTCGATGTCAGATCCAAAAGTGCCGCTCCACGTTTTATGTTTCTATGGAAAGGTTCGATTGACGTCAATTGGTCACGTTATGCTGAGCTTGCGTTTCGTGCCCGTAGGTGCCGTGTGCAATGTATATGCAGGTATGCCGATGCAGCGATCTATTAAGGTTGACTATGCGTAACATGTGTAATGCTATTAATGATTAAAAATAACGTATTAATTATACTCTTACAATAAATGGGGTGTTAAATGAATCTTATAAGTACACAGGCACGCAGATATTATTACTATTACACTTTTTCTACTGCCAGTCTTAGTCTTAAAGTAGTTCAGCCGTCATCCGAACTCACTATAGGTACCTACCTTTTTTTGCATCTCATCTTTCAAGCAATCCAATCGCCTTTCTTTGATTTTCCTCTTTCCCTTCAACTATATACACTTTATAATTCTTAGATGAATTATTCCCTAACAACTTTTCTAACACTTTCAGACTTTCTATAATATTCTCATTACTTACTTCATTAATTTTTGTCACTTCGTACATCCTAAATGGACGTTACAAATCTTTGTACGTTTACGTTACTACAATTTATGACTGCAGCACCGCTAGTGTTAAGGATCTTTAAATTCATGGACGTTGTCTGCGCCTAACAAAGTTGGAGCCATTTGTATGGGTGCAAATTAGTTTCATCTTAGCTTTTGTATAATAAAATATTAATGTATTCATTTGCATTTTACATACAAACAATATTGAAAATTGGCGCCTTGTTTAGGAGTCTTTAATATTTTATAGTTGAAGAGCTTATCGTTTTGAGTTAAGTAGATAACTTCAACGGTTTTGACCATCAAAACAGTTTGTATTTTGTAGTTTTCTTTTATAGTTGAGGACGCTCATAGACCAGAAAGAGGCAGCTCTCGGGATCATCTGTGCAGTTATGTTTACAATTCACTTTAAATATGTTAAGACTTAAAACCCGGTGTCATTTTTTATTTATTTAGACCTTATACTTGTAATTGTGACCTTATACTTCATCTGTGCCTTCAGCGTCAGCGTTGTGCCGCGCTCTAAAGCGGACGTGTAATACGTACCTGTTATTAGTTTTACTTACTTTATAGCGCGGCGTAAGCCGACGCTCGTAATTAGTCGCCATGTGTGACACACTCGTGGCGAATGAGCTGCTGGCGTTCCTGCAACAGAAGCTGGATGTTATGGACGAGGTGTCCGCTGTCCAGATCTGCTCCACGAACTTCAGCGAGGATGACGTAGCTGCTGCCAAGCTGCTACTGTACAGGTCAATTAACAAATGTGACCAGATGGTGTCTCATCGGCGCGATGGGACAAAGAAAAGCTTGCAGGAGATTATCACTCTGCTGAAGGAGACCGACCCTGATGACGTGCCGACGTTTGTGGCGAAGGACTTGAATAAGTTACCTCCCGTCACCTTCGATCACGTCGACGTTACCAGCCTACTGAAGGACATCGTGTTTCTTAAGGCAAGTCTAGCGGATGTGCATAGAAAATTAGAGGCATCCCAAAACTCGGTCGCAGAATTGCGCATGGAACTCAGTGAGTTTCGCAATACTGTGGCCGTGACTGCGTCACCGGATCGTGTTACTAACGTAAACAGGCGCCGGGGAGCATGCCGCCTCGACACATCGCCTGCAAGTTTTGCGT
Organism: Parascotia fuliginaria; assembly: GCA_963082885.1. Classification (NCBI taxonomy): domain Eukaryota; kingdom Metazoa; phylum Arthropoda; class Insecta; order Lepidoptera; family Erebidae; genus Parascotia; species Parascotia fuliginaria. Next base: position 9,442,801 of record OY720177.1, on the reverse strand, counting down.
CAGCAATTAAGACACCGGCACCGCGGAATGCAGAGTCGGCTGTATGCATTGAACGAGTGCATTGCAGCCCCGCTCCCGCCCCCGTCCTCGTCCCCGCGGCTCCTCTTCGCATCGCCGCGCGTCAGAATCGAATAGCTGACTCACAAATCAAGCGAAGCATTTATGTTGCTCCCCCGGCCAAGCCTATGCCTGAAAAGGCAACGACCCGGGCTGTCGAAGATGGTTTCGTGACGGTGCAGAAGAGGAAACGCCGCCAGCGAACCAACAAGAACCGTTACGGTACAGCACCAGCGGAAAACAACATGCAGCTGCGTGCCGCCGCACCGAACACTCCTGTGTATATCTCTCGCCTACATTACACCACAAAGGCTGAGGATATCGAGGAGTACGTCCGCTAAAAGACGAAGTACAGGCCGAGAGTGCAGCTGTTGAAGTCGCGTCGCAACGTCAATTTTAAGGCGTTTGTAGTGCGAGTACCGACCTGCTATCTGCACCTCATCATGGAGGAAACCTTTTGGCCGCAAGGTGTCGTGTTCCGTCGCTTCCGCGGACAAGTGCCACGTGATAGCACAATGACGTAGTGCATAGGAAGTGTAGTTTATGTATGTATGTTAGTCTGTAAGGTATTTATAATATGGGTTTATGCGACCTGAAATAAATGATTATTATTATTATTATTATTATTTAAGTTATTTTAGGTTTTCTTCCAACTTTTGTCTTGTCTTATTTCTTGTTATAAATTATTGCAACCATACCAACTGGTCTTCTGATAGAAGATTGTGATCGCAACTCATTGGTCTCAACCAGTCTCAACAGCGCTAAAGGCATAACTGCGACCCTAGCGCTTAATTTGGTACACCTGTTCTATTCTTTAGTGCCGAAGATGTCTTTGAAAAATAAGATCAACACGCTGATGAGTGATCACTTACAATTATAAAAGCCAATTAAAGTTCAAAATGAAGACGATGAAAAACAATTCTAAGCTCTCTCCGTTCTTATCTAGTAAATTACAAACTTCACTGACAAATTTTCGTATTTACCGAAAATCAGTCCCCTATGAAAACAATATTCTTGTTTAGGCTGGTTTAATCGTCAAAAAGTTAGATAAACCTTAGTTTATTATTAAAAGGCATAAAGATAAACTTATAAGGTTAATAGTGTATAAAACTATTTATACGAGTAGATACCTACTATAAGTTTATTTGAATTCAAATTTAATGTATACTTTATTATCTAATTTTATCTTTGTAGTTGTAGACCAGAACAATTCTATGCTATTTATTAGCCTATTTATATTAGCAATTTGATAAATGTAGTAGAAGTAAACATTAGGTTAAAATTAAACTTATTTTGTATCAAAGTAAATAATTTGACTATCTCAGTAGTAATGAACAGCTACTGTATTTACGTAATTCCACTTTGTTTTTTATATTAGCTTAAAAGACCCAGGCTTTATTTGAGCAACAAAAGTAAAAGTGCTGAACCGTTTGGTTCGAGACCCTTTAGATTCCACTGTGAAAGAGTGGCACTTTAGTCCCGAGCGTGTCCTTTTAAAAAAAAGGGAGAGGGTGAAATTAATTTAAAAAATTTCTTCAGAATATTCTCCGTGGTAAAGGCGATAGAAGACGGCCATTAAGGCGATTTCTCTACGCAGCTGTAAAGGCTCAAGGGTCTTAGTGGCCTCTAGCCTTCCTTCCGATGATACGGAGTGTTCTCTACTGCAACCTAACAAATGCATCCAGTAAGTACTGTGCGGAGCCATCCCAAAGATACGAGCAGTACTCCACACAGAAACGAACCTGTGTTTTATAAAGAAAACAGAGCTGCTCGGGCGTGAAGTACCGCCTCACCCTGTTCAAGACTCTGAGTTTGCAGTAGGCGTTTTTAATGACACACTCGATGTAATTCTTGGGGTTGAGTTCTCGACTGAAGTCCATACCCGGGATACTAAGGCTATTCTGTGGTGGTAACACTGTGTTCTGAAGAGAGGGAGGGGGAAGAAAGAGGGAGGTTGCAAAGTTATTTGCGGTATAGGTTTTGTATCTCATTGAAAAATTGTATTACGAAAAAAGTTTACTATAGATATAGCAAGTAGTAGATCCTTGCTGGTTTTAGCATGAATAAGCCGGATCGATTTGTGAAGTAGTACTCTCTCATTATAACGACATAAATAGTATGACATTATGTAGTGAATAGTAGCGATGACAACCTAATTATACCCCGGTTCTCCTCCTTTTTGCTTTTCCTTCCTCATCCCCTTCTCCCTTTATGGTCAGTATTGTTTCTGCAATGTTTACAGAACACAGCCATATCTAAAGGTTACGGTTACCACTTACCATCAAGTAGTCCGTGTGCTTGTTTGCTACCAAAGTTGCATAAAAAAGCTTTTCCTCAATAATAGTATTTTAGTTTTGTGTTAGTATAATTAATTAGAATGAATACACCTATTTTGTTTAGTTGATTACCTATAACCTTCTAATAACTGCGGCAATTATAATAGTAAACATTTCTACACAAAGAATTTACTTAGTTGTCCAAAGATAGTAGGTATTAATAAACTGTACCAATATTATAATAATGGTACAGTTTAATAATACAAGTAGTCAATATTTAACGCCGTCTCGATCACCGATCGATACGTCCATAATACTCTATAATAATTTTAATTTTTTATTTCGTGTAAGTTGCAATTTTTAAAGTGAGTAACTATTTATAAGGTTTTGTACCGATTCACATGTGCCTCAGCCGCTCAACGCTCGCGGCATACACTGCGGTTGAAAGAATTATCGTAACATAGATCTTGAAGAGGTCATTGACCGTTCGGCCTCTTGAGACGACGTCACTTTTTAAGTAGTTCTAAATAAGATTACATATGAATACATATATATTATAACACTGCTTGTTGCTAATGGGGTAGGCAGATCCGTGTTTCATCCAGGTTTCGACAGCTGTGTTTAGTGCTATCAAATTCCGGGCACAATGTCAAAATAAAGTGTTTTGCTCGACATAACCGTCTATAGTCGTACGACACCCACAAGCTGAAGCGGATATGATAATACTAAAGATAATTAGTTTTAGTTAAAATTTTGTGTACCAGTGACTATGGCAAACAGCCCTCTTGCCCAAAATGAGCAAAATATTATGTAAACATTTCTGGGGTCCTACCACAACCTCTTATATATATGTATATAACCTTACTTTGTCTCTATCCTTGTTTTTAAGGGTACAAAAGAAAAAGACAAAACACAAGGTAACATTAAAATAATACTGCTATAAGAGGTGGTGGTAGGCCCCTTGAATGGTTGTGTATACAATACGATATAAGGTATTTTTACCAGTAAATCGAAGATTGGCTTCGAGGGATCCACTGTAAGTAGGTACACGCTATACAGTCGGTAGTAAGCATACTACTATTCCAGTATGTAAGATAGGTAGGCACTAAGGAAATGCTAGTACTATATGTGAAATGAAAGAACAAAACTATATCAAGCTCGGCAACTTGCGGCGCCCTTGGTGTTTGGTATTACAAGTATCCGTAAGGTACGTAAATGGTTATCAGTCTTGACCGCATGTTTTTGTACACCAAAGTAGGTGGATGCTGTAATTAGTGAAAAAAACATGGCTTTCTCAAACAAAAAAGTTTAAGTAAGATGATAAGATATTGAATTTAACATATTCATATCATAATTATATCAAAGAGTTTGTTCCCTTCATAAGCTCTGAGATAAATAACTACTTTTTCTCTGTTAGCAGCATATATTTGTACTAAGAAATAAATAGCGCTTCTATAATTGTAATATTACTTATATTACTATGATCACCAATTTGCCTTCCAAACACTGATAATTTAACTCTTTATTTTGGGTAGAGGGTTACAAAGTCATGTCCTGCATTATGACGTCATGCTGATGATGTGTCGCGGGTAGTTCATAAAGTAAACACTAGGGGCGTTGTTTATCGTTCATACAAATTTATAATTTTCTATACCACCGGTGAAGCTAACCCGTGATAATACGAATAATAATAAATAAATAATATATAATAAGATGTTCAGAGCACAAGTATTCGTATTACAATAATTTATGCAAATACTTTAATGTGCCTCGGCATCCTGCTATGGTACCTAAGCTAGATGTAGAAAATGCCTCAGGCATTAAGTCCTATACATAAATTACTAGCTGCGCCTCGCGGCTTTGCCCGCGCGTAAAATAAGGTTTGTCTCCCTCAGGAACCAGACCGATTTTCAGGATAAAAAGTACCTAGCCTATGTTCGTCTTCGCCACCTAATCTACCTACATACCAATTTTAATCAAAATCGGTTTAGCCGTTTAGGCGCTGAGTGATAACAAACACACCCAACACACACATACATACAAACTTTCACATTTATAATATTAGTAATAATTTGTATAAATTTAAATAAATTAATTTCAATATTAAAAATCAGAGGACTGTCTAGATTAGTTTCGGTTCAATTTTATAATCATCTGCCTAAATAAGTCCACTGCTTGGCATTATTAACATATTTTTTAGATAATTATTGCATATTTATTTTTTAAATTATTAATGGTGCCCTACACCACATTAATTGGTTTATCTAGATAGAGGTAGTATACGTGCATGATATACAACACACATTAATGTCTTTCCGCAGAAATAAGAGGAGGAATGAGTGAAATTTATGATGAACCATGAAAGATATTGCATGTAGTAGATAATACACGCAATTTAAGAGCCAAGGACAATATTGCCTTCGGGCTAGTAGGTATTTAATATGAAACGAGTAAGGAACGGCTTGTATTGCTTAATATTAATGTTGAATATAGGTAGCCCTTGCTAAATTGATGGGCTACAGCGAAGTTTTAAGTTTATACGTATGAAGGTTTTTATGGTAATATTGTATTTTTAAAATAAGTAGAACTGAATGTATTTGACAATTATATACATCGACAACGGAAGTTGTTGGTATTATTTATTATCTAATAACATGTGATATATTCGCACACTAAGAAATAATAGGTATTTCATTAATTAGTTAAAACACATAGTAAAGTAAGTGAAACGTTTGTCGTGACTTGCAATTTTATGATATGAAAACTCGCAATCTAACTCGTTCATAGAAATATCCCTAATAGGTTCATAATATTAGACGATAAATTGTCTATAATATTACACTAGTGTTCTATAAAATGCATTGAAATATCTTTAAATGAGTTTTCTACCTACAACTGCCTATAATCTCCGGCTTAAAGACCGGGTGTCTGTAACTGGAGGTACATTAGGCTTTTCTTTTATATATTAAGAGATGCTGGGCACATTAACTGCATATTCTTAGCCTTTTTTAAAGTAAGTAGTTACCGCTGTAAGAGTAGCCAGACAAAGAAAAGTCAAGATGCTATTTAAAGATTATAAATCTGTTTTAATACGTCTACATCTTGACGTAAATTAGTTACTCGGTTTTGACTGCTAATATAAAATGTTACCGCAAGAAACACTTCTCATTACCCCGCATTCTTTCAATTCATTACAATAGATTTCCCCTACAGTCAACTAGCAGCTGATCACTGGAGCAATACTAACCAAATAATATCTTAATCATCATAAACCTTAACATAAAAAGCCACAGCCATACTCTATAGGTTTTCACATTTACATGTTAATTTCTGAAGAATAGCAAAAAAATATCGTGATTGTATGGAACAAAAAGCTTCGTTCCAAAGTCACGTACGTATATGTTATACGCACTAACTTTTTTTTTTATTTTCACAAAACGTCTTCAAGCATAAAGCCTATTTAACCTGTTTTTGCGGCTACTCTCGTCGCAACCGCCTTATTGTACTCATCAATGCTGTAGTAAAATGACAAACAAGTCGTTAAATTTTCTATAGACATAAATCAGAGGTCGTTCTGTAATTTTTCGGTTTTAGGGAGGAGAGGGTTTTATATTTATGTGCAATATTTCTAAAGGATTTCAAAACAAATATTTACTGCTCTAACATAAATGAATAAGTCGCTGTAGGCACGAACGCAATTTAAAAACTTGCTTAGAGGAACTTAGGAAAGCTATTAAGTAGAACAGTATCTGCGCCGATACGAGTGAGTATTAATAGAACACTTTGACTTTATAGCGACGCGCTACTCTATCAGGCAAATAACGAAATAGATCACCCATACAAATATTGCATTAGTGTTCAGTGTCGCTTGTGTAAATTTAGACAATGCCTTCTTCACAAGTGAATTAGCTGGCCGGGCGTGGTATTATTAGTGTTTTCTTCATAATGACTGACTGATCGTGAACTTCATAATTAATGGTGCAATATATTGTATTTATTATATTTTAAAATTCCTACGGTACCTACCTACTTCCTTAGACAGTGACGTAATTCACATCTACAATGTATAGTGTTTATTATTCTAACAAAAAAATTCAGTCTTTCAGATCAGATATGAGTCACTAGGATAATATTATAGCACGTGTCGTCGGTACTCAGAACACGCGTACCTACTAGTAGACCAATACAGACATACAAACTACATTATACTCGGCAGTTTTTGTATGGCCTAACACAAGAAACTTGTTCCATTGTTTTTAAAAATGATCTTCTCGTTAGTTTTGTCTGAGAGAGCCGGGCGCGAGTGCTCGTCGTGAAGCACATGAGCGCGGCCCGCGAGCCTACACCTCACCGGACTCATCAAGTCGGCCAGCGTTGCTAATTAGTAAAAACAATTCGCTGGGTACATTCGTTCTCTCGACCGCCCGCCAATTCCTCGTACCCCGCTAGAGAGCTGCTAATTTCATCCCGGTACAGTTTTTTCGCGTCGCGCATCATATTCGGCATTTGCCCACTCGATCCGCCATCGAAATTAAGGCTTGAACAATGTCGGACAAAGCGGCCGTCCGCAAAACATCCCCGAGCCGGATTCCGCGACCACTACTTGTTTTTTAAATCGCCATCTCGCTCCACGATCCGCGAATGAGGGAGCTTGTCATAGCTGGGAAGCTTCGGTGTCCTATTATATGGAAAATCTAAATGCCGCCGTCATTTGTAAAATGTTACCGACGTACTTTATGTGATGCATTGTTTTGACGTTGAGATTTTCTTGTTTGTCTTTTACGAGTACGACGTCATTTTGCGAACAAATACTTTATGTACAAAGAATTATTGTAAAATTACATCTGAAATTTAAACATAAAGTATGACAAATTCAGTTAAAGTTTAGATTAGATATAGCGGGTAATGTGTTTAAAACCTGTTTACGTCTCAAAAATTATTTTAATTATGTTGCACCAATACATTTTATTTTTATTTTATTGTTTTAGACACAACATTACATATTAGTAGCACAAGCGCAAGACAATGGTCACCCATCTCTATCTGGTACTGTTACTGTCTACGTGAATGTCATTGACTTGAATGATAATGCGCCGATATTCGACCCGATGAGCTTCTCTAACGAAATTCTAGAAGACATACCAATAGGTTCTTCAGTTGTTACGATAAGCGCAACGGATTTGGACTCAGGTAAACTAACATTAAACATATATATTCAATACTATACTAAACTGGTATTAGAATAAATACAATCTACTATGTTCTTAAGCGTATTTTAACACCGGATAAAATATTTTAATAACTTCATTTACATTTTATTGCATACATGGAGCAGCAAAGGTGAGGACAGATAATTTTACGGCAGTACGTTATACATACTTATCAGGTATTAACACAAAACTTATATAAATTCGCAGGATTAAATGGCAAACTGGCATACAGTATAACTTCGGGCGACGATAGCCAGGACTTTACAATAACGGAGAACGGTACTATATACACAGCGAAGCTACTGGATAGAGAGACTCTGCCTGTCTACAATCTCGTTGTGACAGCCAAGGATATGGCTAAGCCTCCTGAACCTCAGCTTTCTTCGACAGTCCAGGTAATAATTCGATCAAGTATCGAATGATTAGAGAGAAATTTAAAATTGTACATGTGGAAATGTGAAAGGGATGGATGGAAGTAGGATAACGAAAGAGATTTATGCAGCGACACCCTTAGCCGACGTGTGTGTATGCAAAGATTAATGAATGGCGTTCTATAGTCATTGCTTACTCCATTAATGGGAGACAGGCGTGAAGTTATGTATGTACGTATGTATTTCAATTTCAATTTATTTATTTCTGCAAATATAGGTACATTATTAGTATGCTCGGTATGCGGTACAGCAGATTGATTAACTACTCTTCCTAACATATAAAGTGCGTAAGAAAATTGAGTCAATTTGGTACAGACACTTTCTACATGTGTTTTCCAATTTAAGTTACAGTCTGTCTGTCATGAACTTTTTGTTGTTTATTAAATACATAATGTTAATATGAGTTAGATTATTTTTTCGGTTTCTAAATGTCATCACTGTATTTTTATCTGTTATTAAACATTTTTTATGTCATTAAACAAAATTTTATCTGTTATGTTTAAATTGTAGACCTACTGAATATTTTGAATTTGAAAAAAAAATTACCACTGCTGCCTAAAATAAATTTAAAATTGCAGACTGAATTTGAATATAAAAAAGTACCACAAATTATACAACGTACTCTTCGCCGTTTAATATTGGCCTTATTATTTTAATTTGTGTACCGTTTATAAATTCACAGTTTTTCTTAACCAATTTTCATTTATAAGATGATAAATATGTGGATTAATTAGTTAATTATCTATATTGTTTTATAGTGGCAGATTAGTAAAGTATTTCAATGAGACATTTCATATTAAACGTGCATAAGTTTACAGAGAATATTCTAAACGTATATAAAAATCACGTTCATTACCAACTATTGTTGAGTTCGCCTATTGTAGCATTGCACAATGTGACTCTGATTAAGCCAGACGGAAGCATTGAGCACACTTACCTTTATTATTTTATTTGCTTTAAATAGAATTGTAAGAAACATAATATTATCAAATGGTTCTGAAAAATAATAAAACTCAATTTACTTATTGGTTATACATCCGGCTTGTATTGATCCAAAACTTTTCACACAATTGAAGATTCAAACTCCATTTATCTGGCTTTTATTATATTTTTATGCTATGAATTCACACACTTTTATGATATGGGTTTTATTGTTACAGGTTACGATACAACTAAAGGATGTCAATGACATGGCACCTGAGTTTGTTACACCTAACATAACAACAGTATCCGAAAATATTCCATTGAATACAGTTGTAATGACCATAAAAGCTGTCGACAAAGATGAAGGAAGAAATGGATATGTTGAATATTTTATGACTCCAGATCCGGAAATCAATGGTTATTTTTCATTGGGAAATGTTGACGGTATACTGAGAGCAACAGGCAAATTGGATCGTGAATTGAAAGCTAGTTATACTATTACCATTACGGCTAAGGACAGAGGAGATCCACCTAACGTAACAAAATTAAAAATAAAAATAAATATTTTGGATGAAAATGATAATAGCCCTGTATTCGATCCAAAACAGTATAGCGCTTCAGTTCCAGAAAATGCAAGCATTGGAGCTAGTGTATTACAGGTAAATAATAAAATTAAGGTGTTAACTTATTTATTTTAACATAACATAGTGAATATATTAACTAACAGTACAAACCTCAATATTTTACAGGTTTCTGCTACGGACATAGATGAAGGTGCTAATGGAAGAGTTAGATATTCGATCGCATCTGGTGATGAAAATCGAGATTTCAGTATAAGTGAAGACACCGGAATAGTAAGAGTTGCTAAAAATTTGAACTTCGAAAGAAAATCTCGTTACACCTTAACGATCAGAGCCGAAGACTGTGCTAAAGATGATGTAAGATTCGATACGGCTGAATTATCTATTTCAATTCAAGATATAAACGATAACCCACCCACGTTCTTAGATTCGCCGTACTTAGCGTACGTAATGGAAAATGTTATTCCTCCTAACGGCGGGTACATAATAACAATTCATGCTTATGATGCTGATTCACCACCATTTAATAATCAAGTCCGCTATTTTATAAAGGAAGGAGATGCGGATCTATTTAAAATAAATGCTTCGTCGGGGCAAATTTCATTGTTGAGAACATTAGATCGTGAAGCACAAGATGAATACACCCTAGCACTTGTTGCAATGGATACAGGTAAATTAGTGTTATATTAAGTAACTGCGGCTTTATTTCAAGTGTAATTAAAGTTAAATTAACACGAATATTTTTCGAGATTCAAGTCATGTCTACTATTCTTAAATATAAAAATTAAATATAAACTGCCATGTTTTGTATTAAAAAAACGAAATATAAACATTTATGATGAGTAGTAAACAATGACAAACTCATTTCGTGTTTTATAAAATTATGCCGTGTGGTTTAGAATATGGTAACACCCCATGTCTTTCTGTAAGTATCGTACGAGGCAACTAGTTCAATACCAGGTAAAGAACAGCAGCGTTACATGCGTGCTAAATATTACTTTACTATGGTCATCTCAATCCACCTGTCAAGAGAGGTGACTGTGACAAACAAACTCTTACCTTTTGGAGCTTATTTCTAGCAGTGGATGTATTTAGACTAATTAGTGGTAGTAGTTAATAGTATACGTAAGTTATGAATCAAAATGAGAAACCTACTTTCGTTTTCATACTAAACTTAAACTAAACTCAGAATTGTAAGGTTGGGATAATAATTCAAGGTTTTTTTCAGGATCACCTCCACTCACTGGATCAGGCACAGTCAAGATTGTAGTACAAGATGTAAATGATAACAGTCCTGACTTTGAGAGACAAAGCTATAGGACTAACGTCAAAGAAAATTTGCCACTGGGTACAATAATCCTTACACCAAAAGCTACTGACAAAGATGTTGGAAACAATGGCAAAATCAGATATAGTCTTCTTGGCGATAAGTCTGAAAAATTTCAAATAAACTCTTCAACTGGAATCGTTTCTACAAACGCTACCTTAGATAGAGAAGAATGGGATGTATACTATCTAATTATAATGGCTCAAGATTCATCAACCACTGACCCTAGAACAGCTACTGCCAATCTCACCATAATAGTAGAAGATGAAAATGATAATACACCTACATTTGCTCACCCAATTTATGAAGCTCATATTTCTGATAGAACTGTAAAAGGTGATTTTGTTTTTGGAGTCAAAGCCAGTGATAATGACATTGGATTAAATAAGAAAATAGTGTATGATTTAAAAGGTGAACATCAGAACCTATTTATGATTAACCGGGAAACAGGAGTAATAAAAGCTAATGAAAATTTGATGAAGTACAAAGACAAAATTGGATCTACTTTTAACTTATTAATTATAGCAACTGATAGTGGCGTAAAACCTAGGCAAAGTACCGCTGAACTGATATTGATACCAAAATCTGTAAAAAACTTTCCAAAATTCACTGTGACCAACAAACTAACATTTACTTTTTCCGAAGACACCTCTGAGGGAGTTTTAGTAACTCGACTATCGGCTACATCCCCAAAAAAAGGACCCACTGGACTGTTACAATATGGAATTGCCGGTGGTAACGTCGGCGATGCTTTGAGAGTAGAACCTATGAGTGGCGAAATTTTTATAACAGGCAGAGGCCTTGATTATGAAACAATGCCTCTATATGAAGTATGGTTTGAAGTAAGAGACTCTGATAACCCGCCGCTAAAATCATTTATAGAAATAGAAATAAAAGTAACCGATGCAAATGACAATGCTCCCTTAATTGATAATGTTTTATATAATGCGACCGTTCTAGAAGAGGAATCGCCACCACAACTAGTAATCAAAGTTGATGCTCATGATGACGATTCTAATGAAAACGGGCGAATATCTTTCAAACTAGTCGATGATTATGATGAAACGTTTAGAATTGATACAGAAATTGGCGAAATTTATACAAACATAGCTCTAGACCGGGAATCAATTCCGTTTTATGAATTAATTGTAGAAGCTGTCGACCACGGAGTGCCTCAGCTTGTGGGAACTTCTACGGTGATTGTAACTGTTTTAGACAAGAATGACAATCCACCAAGATTTACTCGACTTTTCAGTGTCAACGTAACAGAAAATGCAGAAATCGGATCATTTGTGATTAGAGTTACAAGTTCAGATTTAGATTCCGGTCCAAATGCTAACGCTACATACAGTTTTGTTGAAAATCCAGGTGAAAAATTTGTGATAGATCCAATAAGTGGCAATGTTACAGTAGCTCGACCTCTAGATAGGGAATTGCAAGATGAATATATACTTAAAGTTGCCGCAACTGATGGAGCTTGGCGTTCGGAAACACCATTAACTATCACTATACAGGATCAAAATGACAACGCGCCTGAATTTGAATATTCATTCTACAGCTTTAACTTCCCAGAATTGCAAAAGAAGAATAGCTTTGTCGGACAAGTTATTGCTACAGATAGAGATAAACAAGGACCAAATTCCATTATTTCATACTCTTTACAACAACCTTCAGATTTGTTTTCTATTGATCCAGCGACAGGCGAAATATTGAGTAAATTTTTGATGAATTACAAAAGAACATCCGTAAATTCTTCTCCTGAAAATACGTATTCCGTCATAGTTGTGGCTACGGATAACGGTAAACCACCCATGTCATCTGAATGCTTAGTAACTATTAATGTCGTAGATGCAAATAACAACGCACCTAAATTTAAAGGACATGAAAAGTTTGTGCCAGTTCCAAAAGATGCCATGCCTGGAGAAAGAATTATAAAACTTACTGCTGAAGATGATATGGACTTCGGAATAAACGCTGAGGTCGAATATTACATTTATGGTGGTAATGGTACTGCATATCTTGGCATCGATAAGAAAGATGGTTGGATTATTGTTAACAAACAATTTTATTATATGGGTCAATATTATGAATTAAAGGTAAAAGCTGTTGATCGTGGTGTTCCACCACAATCTGATCAAACGACGGTTATATTTGTGGTAACGGGTGAGAATTTTTACAATCCCAAATTTACTGCTCTAAGCTACCAAGTAATCGTACCAGAAAATGAACCTATTGGTTCACCAATTCTAACAGTTAGGGCAAGTGATGAAGATGAAGGACCGAATGGCATTGTGAGATATGCCATTTCTTCTGGGAATGCGGGCAAAGAGTTTAAAATTCACCCAATATCTGGTGCTATCAGTATTTTACGGCCGCTGGACTACGACACAATTCAAGAATATCGGCTTAATATTACTGCAAAAGATCTTGGTTTTAAACCTAAGGAGACCATAGCAACACTCACTATTATTTTAACTGACATTAATGACAATGCTCCACAATTTAATCAGTCAGAATATGTTGCGTATTTGCCAGAAAATGCACCTGTTAACAGTTTTATATATAGAGTAACTGCGGTAGACATTGATTCACCAAAAAACGCAATAGTTAAGTATTACATAAACAATGAAATGCTTTCGTTATTTCACATAGATGTCGATACTGGTGAAATATATTCTAAAGAAGTATTTGATTACGAAGAAAAAACAGCTTATGTTTTAGAAATAAGAGCTGAAAATCCAGATTCACCTATGCGAAATCTCACCAAAGTAATCGTTTACATAACAGGTGTAAATGAATATTTTCCAAAATTCAAACAACCTGTATTCCATTTCGACGTATCAGAATCCGCAGAAGTTGGGGCAAATGTGGGCGTTATTCAAGCAACTGACCAAGACAAAGGAGATGATGGCATTATTTATTACCTATTTGTAGGATCAAGTAATGACAAAGGTTTCAGTATAAATTCACAAACGGGTGTTATCAGAGTTGCTCGTTACTTAGACAGGGAAACACAAAATAGGTTTGTTCTTACGGTCTTAGCAAAGAATTCTGGGGGCATACACGGAAATGATACTGATGAAGCACAAGTTATTATATCAATCCAAGATGGTAACGACCCGCCTGAATTTTTGCATCATTATTACGAAGCTACTATTTCAGAAGGCGCTGTTGTTGGGCAAGAAGTAATTCAAGTACAAGCTGTTGACAAAGATGTACGCCCACAAAATAATCAGTTCAGCTTTTCGATAATTGGCGGGAATACCAACCAAGATTTTAAAATTGATCCCCAAACAGGCAGCATAGAAGTTGCTCGGCAGTTAGACAGAGAAACGTATCCTGCATATTCACTGATTGTTGGCGCTATTGACACTGGAATTCCACCCCAAACTGGCACTGCTACAGTTAAAATATCATTAACAGATATAAATGATAATGGTCCCATATTCGACATATCAAATTTCGAAGGTTCTATCTATGAAAACGAACCGCCTAATACAAGCATCACTACTCTTTCCGCAACTGATCCAGATTTACCGCCTAATGGAGCTCCGTTTTCTTACTCTATTATTGGAGGAAGAGATAAAAGTTACGTAAAAGTACACAGACATACTGGTGTTCTTTTAACAACGAAGAAAATTGACAGAGAGCTAACACCTAATTTAGAAGTTATTATTCAAATTGAAGATAGCGGTAAACCAGTAATGAAATCTAACTACACGATTACAATTCGAGTAATGGACAGAAATGATAATCCACCTACACCGAGATCAGCACATGTTGTTGTTTACGCTTTTAATAATAAAGTTCCACGGGGTAAAATTGCCGACGTTAAACCTAACGATTCTGATCTTGTGGGTGATTATAAATGCAAAATGATTAAGGACTCTACATCTGAAAACACATTATCACTCCTCAGTATTAGAACGGGATGCGATCTATATACGAGCGCTGTCAAGCCGGGACAAGGATATTCCTTTTCGGTAACAGGAAATGACGGTGTTCATAGAGATGTTGTATCCTCAATAAGTGTCGAATACTTTTCTTTTGACAACAACACTGTAGAACAATCAATCACTATGAGAGTTTTAAACATGACGGCATCCGATTTTATAACTTATTACTATAGAAGCTTACTAGAAATACTGCGAGAAGATCTCAAAAGTAAAGAAAGTATTTCTTTATACAGTATCAACGAGGCAGAAGGACATTTAGATTTGACAATAGCTACAAGAGATAACCACTCTATATGGAAGAGAGAAATAACAGAAAAACATCTCAAAGCAAAAGAAATGCAAATATCAAAGTTGTTAAAGAGACAAATAATAGTTTCATACTTTCCATGTGCTTCTCAAAAATGTCAGAATGATGGTCTTTGTACAGATTCTATAAGAGTATTAGATAATACAAAAATAATCGAAAGCTCTTCTCTTATTTTATCTTCACCTTTAGTAAAACATGACTATATTTGTCATTGTACGGATGGATTCATTGGCAACAATTGTGAGAAACGACAAGATCCTTGTTCGCCTAATCCTTGTAGATTTGGAGGTCAATGTAGAAAACAAGGTCATGATTTTACATGCACTTGCCCGGCTCGTCGTGATGGTAAAACGTGTGAGTTAGAAAGAGACGATGTGTGCAGTAACAATCCGTGCAAAAACGGAGGTTCTTGTAAAGAAAGCGCCGATAGAAATTCATTCTTCTGCTTATGTCGCCCAGGTTATCGTGGGAATCACTGCGAAGCCTTAGTCGACTCATGTCGTCCGAATCCATGTATGCATGGAGGAATATGCATAAGCCTAAAACCTGGATATAAATGCAGCTGCAGTAATGGTCGCTATGGAACCCACTGTGAAAGTACAACATTCGGTTTCAGCGAATTGTCTTACATGCAATTCCCGTCTCTTGATGCATCAACTAACGACATTACAATTATATTTGCAACAACAAAACCTGATGCGTTATTACTTTATAATTATGGAGCACAAACAGGTGGAAGATCAGATTTTATAGCAATAGAGTTACTTGCTGGCAAACCATCTTTTTCGTTTGGCGGGGCTAGAACGTCAATAACATCTGTGGCTATCATGAATTCTAACAAGAATTTAGCTGATGGTAATTGGTATAAACTTACGGCTACAAGAAATGGAAGAGTAATCTCACTGAACATAGCATCATGTACTGACCACGGAGACGTCTGCACCGAATGTGAACCTGGCGATGATTCTTGTTACGATGATGATACTGGACAAGCAGGGTATGTATTCAATTTATTTCCCAATTTTATTTTTAGTAAGTTATAACTAAATAAGTACCTTTCAATATTGAATAATAAGGAAAATCACAATCAGTAACAACATGATATATAACTTTACATAAAGAAAAGAAATGATTCATTGTGATTTACATGCATAGATAAATTTTACCTTTACTAATATCGTATAATTTACACAGCCGTACCATCCTTTTCTCGAAACAGTTCGGGCCATTTTCGATCCCCTATCCCTTCGTTGTGGATAAAAGTAGAAGCCTGAGTTTTTGTTGTGTGAGTTCATTAACCGAGCAGAAATTGTATAAAAACGGTATATTTCAAATTTCATTCCTTCTGTCATATTTTTCATATTGTAATATTGAAAAGGTCACTTTATGATGTTGTAAGGTTAGCTAGTTACGTTGACTTATGACAGAAGGTCCCTTAAGGTAGGAGCTATATAAATTAATTGACTTGGTATTACATGGATCTCACAACTTTTACGGTAGAAGAAATGAGTGGCGAGACTTCTTTTTTTACAGTTTGTTTTTGATGGCATATATTATACACTTCTTTTTGGGTGAAGCCTACGCTCTGCAGTAGGCGTTTTTAGACAGAAAAAAATTACCCAAGGTTTTAGTTTTGTTAATTTTTATTACTACGTTTTACAGGTTCGTTTTATCGTATACGTTTTTTTTTCGGTGTTGGCGTATGTATTTGTACAAGCTAGTTTACACACAAGACTGTATTTCAAACGCAGTATTTATATCTATTAAAAACGATCCTGTAAATGCAGACGTTCTGGGTTAACGCGCTCTAAGTAAAAAATAATTTAAAATTATAACAATGATAATATTTCTCTTTTCAGGACTTTGAATTTCAACAATGAACCTTTGCTGATTGGTGGACTTCATAAAGCAGATCCAGTGCTTGAACGTCCAGGACAAATACACTCGGATGATTTTGTGGGTTGTATGCATAGCATATCTATTAATGGACGTTTGCTGAACTTGACAAATCCTCTCAAATCGAGAAGTGTAGAACCAAAATGTGAACGTTCAGAAAAAGGAGCCTGTTATAAGAAAGATATTTGTGGTATGGGTCAATGTTTAGATAGATGGAAAGCCAATTTATGTAATTGTGACGGTAAATTTACCTCACCTGATTGTAGTCGCTCACTTCAGTCAATTTCGGTTGCTGAAAACGGATTCGTTACGTATACAATATCTGAAAAACACAGGAGAATGCAATTGCTTGAAACTTTTTACAGTGGAAATACAGGATGGTCAAAGAAAAATAATAAATCCTCTGCCAAAGTGATTTCTAAAGTGAATAGTCCAGCAAAAGTTATGTCATTCTTATTTAAAACACATAGAAAAGACGGTGTTCTGTTTTACTCTGCCACTGACAAATATTACACTTTAATTGAAATACTAGAAGGGAAAGTTGCTTACACCTCAAAACAAAATTCAGTAGTGAACATGAGTCAAACTGAACAAAACGACGTTGCTGATGGCACTTGGCATAACATAACGTTATTGTCAGTTGGTAGAAGTATTCGTCTGCTTGTTGATGGTAAAAACGTAGGTGAAGAACTTGATGCGGCTGGAGTTCACGATTTTATGGACCCTTACTTGACAGTAATATCATTAGGAGGAGTTAAAACCGAATGGGTGCCTACATCGAATTCAAACAAATTTGAGGGCTGTCTCGCAAACTTTTCTATCAACAATGAAATACAGCCATTTAGCGGCAACGGAAGCATATTCAAAGACACTATTTATACAGGAAAGGTGCTGAATGGTTGCCATAGTGCTTTTGGCATTGGAGCAACACAAAATCATCCCTTACGTATAGGTATAACACTTGTAATAGTATTCTTCGTCATCCTATTGGTTGCAATTTCTGTTTCAATAATTTTCTACCGACTTCGTAAACAAAAGAAAGAAAAAGGTAATGGATCCGCTAGCAAAAGTAATATGTTGCATTCTAAACAAAACGGCGGTCCTGCTATGTTAAATGCACCAAACCTTATTGCGGGCACTAATGACAGCTTAATGAATAGAAATCTTCATAATAATGACACGAGTCTGAACAGCTATATGTCAGATAATGCAGACATAACTCGTAACGTTGGTCACATAGTTGGTCCAGAGTTATTATCAAAGAAATACAAGGATCGAGAAATTATGAATATTGATCCACCGAGACCTCAGCGCCCCGATATTATCGAACGCGAAGTTGTTGGTAAAAGTCCAGCACTTAGAGAAGACCATCACCCACCTCCACCTCCATCCACAAACACTTCACATCACACGCATGATCACCCTAGTGGAATGGACTTAAACTCGGAAGTACCTGAACATTATGATCTAGAAAACGCTAGTTCTATAGCACCATCTGATATAGATATTGTTTATCATTATAAAGGGTTTAGGGAAGCAGCGGGTGTTCGAAAATATAAAGCTACACCACCACCTATAGCAGGCTACCATCATAAACACCAAACTCCGCAACATCGTCATTCGCCACATCATCCGAGTGGGTATCCATCGAGAGTGCCGCAAGCTGCACAACCACCACCTCAGCCAAGACAACACCAAACTACGCCATTGGCACGACTATCCCCAAGTAGTGAACTCAGTCAACAGCCTCGAATATTAACTCTCCACGATATTTCCGGTAAGCCATTGCAAAGCGCTTTATTGGCTACAACATCTAGCTCTGGTGGTGTTGGCAAAGACGCACTACACAGTAATAGTGAAAGAAGTTTGAATAGCCCAGTTATGTCGCAATTAAGCGGACAAAGTTCATCAGCGGGAAGAAAAACACCTAGTGCACCACCGCAGGTTCCGCAAGTAGTCTCAGTGGGTTCTGGTGCAGTTGGACTCACCGCAGAAGAAATCGAAAGAATGAATGCAAGGCAACGAACTTCTAGTTTAGTGTCAACATTAGATGCAGTGTCAAGTTCCAGTGAAGCACCTAGAGGAGGAGGAGTCGGACACCACATGTCACATAGGCATCACTCACCACCAGATGACAATAGAAGTTCAACTGGTTCAGATGACGAAAGCGGTAACGATAGTTTTACTTGTTCTGAAATAGAATATGACAATAATAGTATAAACGCTGATAAGTTAGAAGATGTCAGAAGACAAAACGTCAGTAGTGGAAGTAACCCTAAGAAACCTATATTGCCACCACCGTACGAAAGCTTCGACTCCTCATTCCGTGGCTCATTGAGTACTCTAGTCGCATCTGATGATGATTTAGCTCCTCATGTAAGTTCAGTACTATATAGACAAGCTAATGGTTCTCCTGCGTCAGCGTCACTCGGTTGGGGGCCTGCGCCACTCGACTTATTTAATTGGGGACCGAATTTTGAAAGTATGATAGATGTTTTTAAAGACATTGCCGAATTACCTGATTCAGTGAATGGAAGGCTATCTTCATCGCTTAGATTACAGAATGGCACGCCGAAGCCATCTGAAGAATACGTTTAATATTTTAGATTAGAGTTAGATTGTAAATAAAGATAACTTCTTATTAAGATCTTGTAAAAAAATATTGCGATCTTGTATCAAGGTCACTATTTTCTTGCCATATATTGTTTATATGTTTTTATTATAAGATGAGTAATTAATCTATTTGTAATTTTATGAAATCTTAGTATCTTCACGTCTATATGTAGAATTCTATAGTACTAACACCAAGTGTCGACCATTGTGGTACTCAATGCGTCTAATTTAATTACATGTTGATCAGAGGGGAATCGCTTGTATAATAAAAAACTATCCAAAAAGCACTAGTTTAGAAACAAGGCACAAACACATGTGTAAAAAATTTAGAATCACGAAAAAGACATCTCTTTGATTTTTCAGAATTCAATTAATATTTTGTCAAATAGCTTCTAACAAATTAATTGCTTCACTACTAGTAGCGTCTACTGGAAAGATACACGGCCCACAAGACCTACGCGGCACCATGTATTAAGGACCACTAGTTAACCAATCGAAAGCATTTCCCTTCCAGCAATTATTACAAATCGGGCAAAAATATGAAAAGGTGCTAACCTTACTTTACAAAAATATCGTCACAATGTGAATGTTTGACTTTTGGTGTAATACTTTAAAGAAAAAACAATTTGAAGGTTCTATGAATTTACACTTATTGTTGTATACTGTAATAAATTCAAACATTTCAATAACACTGTAAACCTTATTGTAAATAATGTTTGTATATATTAATTAAGAATGTATGTTTTGTATGTAAATATAATGACAACGAATTTTACTCGTATTTTGTTAGTTCAAATTGTGACGCAAAATTAAAAGGCTCTGATTGTTTGACTAGATAGCTGGTAAGCAGACATTTAGTTTGTGAACAGTATCATGTAAATAACAACATAAATACGCTTATTATACGGATACAAATCCATGTGATAATGTATATCTACATAGTTTTTTTATATATACATACGTTGTCAGTCTCGTTAAGACGAAATTTGAAACTTTCAGAGCATTCCTACCTGTTATCGATTGTATCGCCATATTATTTAGTGAAGTGCCAAATGACTTTAAATAATTATAAATAACTGACTGATTTCATGAATAAAATATAATTTAAATAGATTGTGATATTTTCATTTTATAATTTCACTTATAGAAAATTCTTTGTTTACGTAGTACCTACTTCAAAATACTAGTAATTCTATTACTAGAAACATACCTTCTGGTACAGGATAAATATTATAAATAAAGAAAGTACATAGCCACACAAAATTAAGTTTATAAAAAAGTAATTGCTGCGTTTGTACTCGACTGAGCCAGAAGGAGTATGTATGTATGTATGTATGTATAATTGCTTGGCGCGCTCTGCGGCCTAAACAGCTCGATAGATTTAAGATTGAGAGGTGTCGTTAGTTTTCTATTTACTATAAAAGTGACACTGGGTATAGCAAAAAAAAACAAAATGGCAAATTTTAACGCTAAATTCAAGGACGCTACATTACAACCTAGAAGTAATATTTGCATGTTACGCAGGGTAGCGATACACTTAATACATATATTCAATCTTTTTATTTAAAACACTAGAGAGCTGCCCTCGCTTCGCTTCGGCATCAAAAGTTTCATTCTATCTTACAACAAACTCCTACGGCAAATATCATAGCAATAGTCGTATTGCATCATTTAGATTTACGAAGGCGCTTAAAATATCGAAATTCTGAAAAAGACTGAAAATAATATACTAATCATAATAAAATATAGTCCATGTTACCGCAAATTTTATTAATTTCTAAAAGTTAAAGAATTTTTCAAATCGGTAACGTAGATTTTTAGTTAAATCGTTGCAAACAAACATACAAAAAATCAAATCTTTTCTCTTTATAATATTACTTTAGATATATGATGTTGCTCTTGGGGCTAAATAAATTAACCGACGTGGTATTACATAGATATCACAACTTTTTACGGTAGAAGAACTGAGTGGCATTTACATTTTTTTTTACTATTTCCTCCTACGTATTATAATACAAGAAAATACACACACACACATTTAGCGGAACACAAAAAAAATAAAGTAATAACAATAATAATAGTATGAATATCTAAGTATAACAATAATAAATAGGTAAATAAATAATTATAAAAAACCTGTGGCACTCGGGGACTGCCGCGGTAAAGCTATTGCATGGCATTTTTATGCAATTATAATTATTTATTTAAAAAAAGATATTTTGATTCTTTGTAGTTATGTTGTACAAACAATAATGTACACAAACATTTTGATTGTACATTTCTGAAAATAAGTACAAACAATCCAAATCTCCGTAATCATTAGTGCTTGATAGAATGTGTTATTTATATTAAAAAAATTTGAAGCGATTGTTTACTCTTGCGCTCTGATTTCGCTTGCGCCCGACTTTGTCAAGGCTAAAATATGATATTTTGTATGAAGAGGGTATATTGTTTTTTATGAAATATAGAGTATAACAATGTATTTTAAACATAACTTTTTCCAAATACGAGTATTTTTTTGAATAATAGCGATTTTTATAACTTTAGTCAAAAAGTTACGACCTTTTTTTAAATGAGTATTAACAATATAAAAACTCATAGTACGGACATAATGTATATTTTGTTTTAAAGTATATTAAATGACATTTCCAAGGACATAAGTTTTATAAACACCTGCCATATAATAATTAAAAGATATCACGATATTAAAACTGATTTTTAGCTATTGGATAGCTTTTATCGCGGGCTTTGAGCGCGGCGACCGAATCGAGAAATGCCGTAACGAAAATAAAACCTAACACCTTCCACTCCGCCTACCATAAAACTTATTTCTCAGGATAAACACTATAAATGAAACTAAGATTTTAATAACGTGTAATAATGCATGAATGTAATGTCCCAGTTCTATTGTTTTTCGGAGTAAAAATACTTAGTAGGAAGATAAAAGTTTCTGAATAACCTACATGTATTGTAAGATATTAAAAATATTTTAAACGATATTGTACTTGTTTTCTTATCGGTCGCCAAGCTCAAAAAGTGTAACTTGAATTATTATCAAAGAAAAAAAAATACTGCATATAAAAAATAAATAAATAATTATAATTGCATAAGTTGATAAAAAACACTATGCAATAGCTTTACCGCAGCAGTCCCCGATTTTTTTTATAATAAAATTTATTTCCAAAATAAATATATATAAATATTTTATTGTTTAAAAATTACACCTTTTAAAATCAAAATAAGATTACACGTGGTCCACATTTTGTAGTTAAAATCATCTTAATAAAAATGTACATTTCAAGGTTATTGAAGGCAATTAACGAAAATGGAAAAAGTAATTTTTTAAGGTAAGATAACTAAATTTCAATAATGTGTTTTTCCTCCACGTGCCCTAATTATAGTTTCGACTCGCCTAGGCATGCTGAGAATAATGTTATCTAGAGTCTCCTGAGGCAGTCTTTGCCATTCTTCGACTACGGCGGTTTCCAGATCATTGATGTTGCCTGGAGCTGGCATTCTTCTGGATTTAACTCTTCTTTTTAACAAGTCCCACATATGCTTGATCGGATTCATATCCGGTAATCTCGCCGGCCACTTTATGGCTCTGATATTCAAATCATTTAGGTATGCATTGCATCAAAGTGAAGTCGTCATCTATAAAGGGGGCAAATGGCATAACATTCTCTTCTAAAATGTCTCTTAATAGCGATCTGCAGTCAGATGAATACAAATGGAGGGACCATTTTTAGCCATCAAGTCCGTATGAGCTCCCAAACATATCCCTTATTACATACCTACATGTCGACGAAGAATTCCGGCGATCATTCTGTAGCTTTGACCATTTCTTCTCATCTCAAGTGCCCTGGCAATTACAGTTAGGGTCAAATCGGGCACTGATGTCTTTGATGTTCGCAAAGAAATACAGCTTAAAAAAATAATGAACAAAACTGTATCTTAATGCAAATTTTAAAAATTGCCTAGCCGAAGCATAAAATAACGATAATAGAAAATTAGCTCAATTTAGTGCAAGTTCAAATAAAACAAAACAATTGCTTGGATGTAGACATTCAATTGTTTTTTAATTTAAAATGTTCTTAATTTAAGTTACATATAACTAGCCAGCAATGTGGCACAAAAAGAATATTCGGTCTTTTTCTGGTGTTCCGCTAAATATGCCGACATGTTTAGTATTAAGCATCTACTGCTGGACATTGGCCTTTCCTAAGCATCTCCACTTTGTCCGATCGCGCAGGCAACCGATACAAGAGGTAGGCCTTTTGTATCAGTTGCCTGCTAAGTGGCATAAAATATATATACTACTTACTGCCATATTTATGTATGACAGCTGGTCTTTCATATTATTTTAGTTTCTAACTTATTTATTACTAGACGTCATTTAAGTCCGAACATAAAACGATTATACAAAATTGAAACAATTTCCGGATAACAAAGTAAACAATGCTAAAACCTGAAACATTGCCCTTAATTTACTATCAACTTTTTTTGTACACTAATTACATACCTAACAAGCCCATTAAAATACAAGAAACATTGATAAGATGATAATGCATACTTGTTTCCTTACGACAATTTCAATGTCATTTACATAACAATTTGGAACGAGACTGTTAATGAGTAGCTGTCAGAACTAATAAAACTATTACACCATAATTAATGTAATTAAAAACATGAAAACTGTAATACTACTTAAGAAGTGTCATTAGTTGCCATCATCAGAAGTCTTGATGGTCTAATAATTAAGACAGAACAATATACATAGGATTTTCTTTACAAAACGAATTCAATAATTTTTTGGACCTCATAAACTGTTAGAGGCGGTGCAGTGAGTACACCGCGAGTAGCCGCACTAAGATCTTACCCGGCTCTCTCAATACCCGGCTGAAGTTGATGATTTCTTTCTGTTGAAAGATGTTCTATATGTATCAGTAATTTATATTGTTCGATGTAATAAACATCGACCTGATTACTAGTAGAAGTAGTTCTACTCCACAATGTTTCATTAGCGCTAGCTCTACTAATAAAAATGTCATCATAAACGTACATAATTATGTTGCATTTATTGTGCATTTGTTTATCATTTAAATTCTCTACAACTGTCACAATTTTATTTCTAGTTTGAGCTAAAAAGAAAGTGGCATTCAAATTACTTTTGTTCCACCATGGTTTAAAAATTAAAATTGGCATATAAGCATTGCACACACTCGAAAAGGCGACAATTCTGAAATAGTTTCACGCGCTGTAAGCGCGTGAAACTATTTCAGAATTGTCGCAAAAAAAAAGCATGAGTCGTCTATAGTTTTCTTTGTTTTAATCAGCTGTTTTGTGGGTTATGCGTGAAGTTTAACGGCTGTGTAAGGTGTCGAATGAGGTTTATATAAATGTGTCAATTTGTCTTTAGTGATAGTTATCAACCATCACTGTGACAATGTTTTTCATAGTTATATTTATCTTCTGTTATTTATGTAAGTATTTATACTAAAGTAAATATTAACAGTTAGGTGTAAGTACATAAATTATAGATATATATTATAGGCAAAGTATTAAGATTATTCTTTAAAAATAATAGTGATTAGCCTTAATAAGTTAGTAGATTATTTAGTTAAGTCTGACGAAGAATGTAAAAATATGATAAATATTCGAGATAATGAAAATTTGAAAATAATAAAAAAATATTGTTATGGTTGGTACTTTTAGACCTATAGAATATCTATAATTACAATACATTTTACGAAAAATGGTACCCGTGTAGGTAGGTATATATCGTAACTTAGTAACAGGTATTCCATTAAAGAGATAACAAAATATTTCTGAATTTAGGCAACTATTTTCATACATCTTATACATCTTAAGCTGTAGTAACATGCATGTATTGTTTAAATCTTTCAATCTTCATTCATATATATTACACATAAACGCCCTTTAGATGCATATCACGTGCACTTTTTTTTATATTTTGCATGTTTATAATATAAATGAAGGTATATATTAATTTAAAATAAAAATATAATATACATAATGACCAAGTATACTGACAAGACAACGGATCACTTAAGTTCTGTAGTTTATAATAATAAGATTAATAACTCCTTCATTACTTACGTATTTTATAATTTTATAATAAATCTTATGCTAAATATTAGTGCAACCTTGCAATAAAGCGACTTATAATGAGGTTGAAAATATCAATCCTTTAAAATCGTGTCCGAAATACTGTAATATATACGTCTACTCCCTATTAACTACATGAGACTTAAAATTCCCAAGTATTAATACCTACAGTACTTAGCCCTTCATACTCATAAGTGTTACAATATTACAGCACTTTGTATACGTTATGTTCTACAAAATATAAAAACACGCATCGCTCTCTACCAGCAGCGCCAGTGCGTGCGTTTTTAGACTATGCGTATTTTCATAAGAACTGGTTTGGTATAGTATATTGTCCCTAGCAACTGGGAATTTACCATCTGTTTTTTACCATGAAGTTACACTTAAAAGCTGACTCTACAGCTAATTATATCACCACTATCATAGTTGTTTAATCTTCCGCCTATCTCAGCGCTGAACGGTCACTCTTAATCCATGTTTGGGTGTGTACTCGGTAACGGTTATTTCACCTAACATCACCGTGTCTAGCATTACTTAAGTCATTAGGTTACAAATGAAATACCTAATTCCAAAAATTTTGACTAAGTTCTAGACAACTAAGTATTCGGGTTATGTGTTCACTAAAATGTAAGAACGAATTAACTTTTGCCAAATCAGGGAGTACGTTACTGTTTTGGCAATGAAATGATTTAATATTGCTGGTAAATTTTGTATAGAATATTATGATTAGTATAACAGTTAATCCAAAATCAAAATTTCCAAAACAGAGTCTTTGGCATCTATGTAAATTACTTCTTAATTTAAAAAACAAGGCACGAAAATGAACTTTTTATAATAAATTTAATTAAATATGTCCAAAACGCCACCTCACATAAAGAAGTTTGTCACAATCACTATACTTGGCAGACGGATTGGTACTGCTATTTTGTTCTATTCACTTAGAACCTTTCTAAATACCTAAAATACACGATAATGTATCTACATTTAGCAGGTATTGTTTTATACTCATTAGAATAATAAAAATAGCAAACAAACCGGATTCTAGTTCAATGTAAACTCTAATAAAGTTTTAAATTACGTAACTAGGTTAGTTTGATAGTAAATTTTAGTGCCGTGATAAGCATTGTAACTAAAGAGTTGTAAATATTTTCCGGAAAATGTGATTAACGAATTTGCCTATTACTCTTGTATATTTAAATACACGTATTATGTATGAATAAGCAGTGACTTCGTCATTTATCGTTGTACATGTTCGATTTTGAACTTCATTTCGATTCCAGTCATACCTATAACGATCGTGTATTATAGGTACCTCTCATAAACGCGAATTATAAAAATAATAAAGTTCTTTCAACATTCCCTATATGTGAAGCGTCTAAAAATTTGCCCAGTATATAAAATTTAGCTGCAGTAGGTATAGGTACCTATACTTCACTAGCGCAATAACCAACTGGTGGGGGCTGAGAAGGCGGCAGGACCATAGTTCAACATAGGACGAAAGCAATGTAGGTTGTACTTATTGTAATAATAATGACGCTACTGCGATTGCAAATCGGCTTGCTAAGCGTGGTGATTATAACAATAGAAGGAGAGATCTATGTCCGGCAGTAGAGAGATTAGAGAATTTAATGTTTTTTTGGAGAGGAAAAACGTATACTTAGTTCAAATCCAGAGTACCCAACTATAGGAGTAGTTTCTAGTCCGAAAATCAAAAGCCTTATATTATTGCTGTGATCAGCGAGCATTTAAGCTGATACCTACTTAATATTAAGGTAAAGTCATAAAGTGGCAGTAGGTAGGTGCTAGCGGTTGGAAAGAACATGGCTGGAGGTAGATCACTGTGTCGACCAATTCCTTACGGGTCATGGTAACTTTAAGAGCAAACTATTTTCGTTTAAGGTAGTTGAGTTGAGTTCTCCGAGTTGTCAGTGTTCCAATCAAGAACAGTCTGCTCATCACATTCTTTGGGAGTATAGTCTTTGGCGTAAAGACCGCGACATAATCTATTTAAATAAAAGCGAAAGGTCACTCACTCACTGACTCACTCATCACGTTATCTCAGAAACTACAAGTGCTAGGGGTCTAAAATTTTCCTTTTAGGACGTAGGTGATATTTTGCGAAATTAAATCCCTGAGGGAGTGAAAAGGAGGGGCAAAATTTGTATGGAGCAATGTGATTCCTTAGTCCAATCTAATTCAAATTTTGCATAAACAGTCTTTAACAGAATTGATGGAAGACATGTATCGTATTTTATTAAAATTCATCCTTTAAAAAGGGGAAAGAAAGTAATTTTGGGGATAATTAGTTTAAAGTTGTTATTAATACTTCTTAGTGCTTTTGATTTAAAAATATTTTATTTCGACACATGTTTGAAAACTCAATCAACCTACGTCAAATAATAAGGTTGCTGGGATGGTCATCTGTTGTTTTCACGAAAGATGGTTGACATTTAATTTCATCCACATTTTTATTATATTCTATTTTATCATTGTAATATACCATTAATATCATCAACTAGAATATTATTCTACACTTGACGCTGGCAGAAATAGCTGACACAATCGTCGGCTCAGTTTCCAAAAAAAAGGATAAGAAGCAAAAGAATTAAGTTGCTGAAGTAAAAGTCACAACAGACGGAGCTGTAATATACATTTATGTGAATCATAGCAAGGCATATTACGACATAAATATTTTCTATATTTTTGAGTGACCACACACGCAGCTATACTTAATACCTATATATTAAAGCCTCGGCGATAGTACGTAAAATATACCGGTAATTTCATCCCCTATTTCAACCCCTTTAAGCTATTAAAGGGAAAACAATATTTATATCTATTTAAATAAAAGCGAATGGTCACTCACTCACTCATCACGAAATTTCAGAAACTATAAGTGCTAGGCGTCTCAAATTTTTGTCATAGGTGCTCTCTAAGACGGGATTTTACAAAATTCATTTCTCTGGAGTATAAAAGGGTGACAAAATTTGTAAGAAACTTCTATAGTTTTTAAACGAAAGTTTTGATAAAAGAATTTCAAAATTACTAGAAAATAACAACTCATTGTTTTAATATTTTTAGAACCTACCTTTATTAAGTGGGAAAATAGGAGTAGCAAGTTTCGTCAAGTTTTGCAAAATTTCGTCAGTTTTAGGGATAGGTGAATAGATTTAAATGGGATTCGCCATAGAGACGAATTATAATGATATTTATTACTGATATAAATTTACGATTGCTGTAAGATATGGCAGGAAATATTCTCCTAAAGGCACACATCTAAATTTTCACGCGAACGAAGTCGCGGGCAACAGCTAGTGTTAAATATTTTACAAGTTACCAGTTTTTATGAGGACCTGTAAACTAGGGTGAATTTCCGTGCGTTTAAGCGTTTCTGTCATACACATTATTACTGGAATCAGATTTAGCTCACATAGTTCTTTTAATATTTTTTATCCATGGTGCTCTCTTTTAATAGGGCATAATCCTATATAGATTAAACTTTCTCTCGCTTTGCAATGGAAATTTTTATTTCCAACTCCTCCTTTTTACTTCTGATTAAATTCGTTGCGAGTCCAAGACACTAGGTTAGGCAGTCCCCGTGGCTCCTAAGTGTCAACGCTCAGTGTTTCGTATTGGTTATCACTGTTAATCCTGGCTTACCACCCTGAAGCCACAGTGATGAGCATGTGGGTGAGATTGTCCCGTAAGTAGGTAGGTGCCAACAAGAATGTAAATTAATAGATACAACACTGAAATTTATATAGCAGTAAGTATTCTGCTTCAGGTATTACAAAGGCTGAGATTAAGGTTGATAGCTGGTTAGCACTTACTATGAACTCGGCCTTAAAATAGTTTGTCGTCTTCGTTACTATTAATTCGTTTTCTCTTAAATAATTGGTGTTATTCTGTTAAAGGGATACTTCCTGCGATAACTTCAAGTAATTGTGTGAAGCCACCTATGGAGTGTCCAAATGTAAACATAACATTTTGGTTATATACTAAGTAAGTTTATTTGTTTATTTTATTTTTTTATTCACTTGTATTAAATAGGTACTTTATTAGACAGAAAAAGCATGACAGGTAAATAAATGAAGTAGTACTGAAAATACTGCAGAGTTTATAACTCCATGTATGCTTCTCAGAGCTCTGAGAAGCATGCATGGAGTTATAAATTGAGTTAATAAAATGATAAAGAAAGAATGTAAAGAAAGACGATATAATGGTTTTTAGAAAATGTTGATTTTTAATTGGCAAATAATTAAAGAATAAACTAAAAGGAGTAACATAACCACAGCGCACAATTTAAAAAAAAAACCTTGCTTTTACAACGTGGGGTTAAAATTAGTAAATATCTACCTAGTAATGACATTTCTAAAATGAAATAGCGGAAATAGGTTTCTAACCATGTTATTAAAATAATGAATAAGATCCAATGATATGTTTTAATCAAACATCTATATATATAAAAGAAAGTCGTGTTAGTTACTTCACTTATAACTCAAGAACGGCTGAACCGATTTAGCTGAAAATTGGCAGGGAGGTAGTTTAGAGCCAGGAGAAGGACATAGGATACTTTTTATCTTTTTTTTTTTTTTTTTTTTTTATATTTTTTTTTTTACTATTTTTTTTTTATTTTTTTTATACTTTTTACTTTTTTTTTTTTTTTTTTATACTTTTTTTTTACTTTTTTTTTTTTTTTTATTTTTTTTTTTTTTATTTTTTTTATGTATGTAAAAATAGAAACGGAACGTTTAACATTCATTAGGTTGAACCAAGCCAAACTGCGTTCTGAGGAGTACATCCATTTACGTGATGCAGTTAGTACTGAAGGAAATGCAGCTAATATTGGTCGATTAACTATTCTGCCGGCGACATACATTGGTAGTCCACGTCATATGCATGAATATGCACAAGATGCAATGACATATGTTCGTCATTACGGTCGGCCCGATCTCTTTATTACTTTTACCTGTAATCCAAAATGGATAGAAATTACTCAATTGCTGCTTCACGGACAAACATCAAGTGATAGACACGACATCACAGCACGTATATTCAGGCAAAAAATTAGGTCCCTGATGAACTTTATTGTTAAACAACGCGTCTTTGGAGATACTCGATGCTGGATGTATTCAATCGAATGGCAAAAGCGAGGCCTGCCGCACGCACACATTCTTATTTGGTTAGTGGAAAGAATTCAGCCTGACCAAATAGATGATATCATATGTGCTGAGATTCCTGATTATGAAGTCGATCCAGACCTACATGATGTTGTTACTACTAATATGATTCATGGACCGTGTGGTGCCATCAATCCCCAATCACCTTGCATGGTCGATGGAAAGTGCTCTAAACGATATCCACGGAAATTAACGGCGGAGACTGTCACTGGCAATGATGGTTATCCGCTGTATCGGCGTCGATCACCAGATGACAACGGTCGAACTGTCACAACGAAAGTGAAAAGAATGGATTTCGTTGTCGACAACAGTTGGATTGTTCCATATTCGCCACTTATTTCTAAATCGTTCAAGACACATTGCAACGTTGAATACTGCAATTCAGTTAAGTCCATAAAATATATTTGCAAATATGTCACGAAAGGCAGTGATATGGCGGTTTTTGGATTGCAATCCTCGAATACCAACGATGAAATTTCACGCTATCAAGTTGGTCGTTATGTGAACTGTAATGAAGCGATTTGGCGTATATTCGCATTTCCCATTCACGAACGTCATCCTACTGTTACGCATTTGGCGGTGCATCTGGAGAATGGTCAACGAGTATATTTCACGGCTTCGAATGCTACGCAACGTGCTGAAACACCTCCAGCAACTACATTGACCAGTTTTTTTGCAATCTGCCAAAGCGATCAGTTTGCACGAACTTTGCTTTACTCGGAGATGCCACGTTATTATACTTGGAATGCTTCATCGAAGAATTTTCAAAGACGGAAGCAAGGCGATGCGGTTCCTGGGTATCCAGATGTGCGTTCTACTGATGCTCTTGGTCGTATGTATACAGTTCATCCAAAGAATAATGAATGTTTCTATTTGCGGTTGTTGCTGGTAAATGTGCGTGGGCCAACGTCATTTGAGTCACTACGAACTGTTAATGGTGTAATATTCCCAACATATCGTGCTGCATGTGAAGAATTGAAGTTATTAGAAAACGATAGTCATTGGGATACGACAATCGCTGAAGCCATTATCTCTGCATCTCCAAGTCAGATACGCACATTATTCGCTATCATAATTTCGAGATGTTTTCCATCAAACCCATGTAACCTGTGGCACAAATACAAGGATAATATGTCAGAAGATATTTTACATCAAATTCGTGTCAGTTCCAGAAATCACGATATTGAGATGAATGAGGAGATACATAATCGTGCTTTACTCTTGATCGAAGATATGTGTTACCTCATGTGCGGTAATTTATTAATCAGGTTAGGAATGCCAGCACCATATCGTGAAATGAATGACGCATTTAATCGAGAATTGGAACGGGAACGTGAATATGATCACCAGGAATTAGATTTAGTAGTTCAAACGAATGTACCCCTGTTGAATTACCAACAAAAGGAAGTTTATGATACTTTAATGAAGGCAATCGATGTTGAAAATGGTGGTTTATATTTCCTAGATGCCCCTGGTGGAACTGGCAAGACATTCCTCATGTCATTAGTTTTAGCAACTGTTCGGGCGAGATCTAACATAGCGGTTGCAGTTGCTTCTTCTGGAATAGCAGCCACATTGTTAGAAGGATGCCGTACGGCTCATTCAGCATTCAAATTACCGTTAAATCTTCAAACTATTGAAGAACCAACGTGTAATATTGCAAAACACTCAGCAATGGCCAAAGTTTTAGCGGTATCGAAAATCATCATCTGGGTGTATCACAAGGTACTTAAATGAAGAGCAACCTATGTACTAAAATAAAGAAATAATTATGAATGATTGATTTAGAAATTTAATTTTTTTTGTATTTTTTCCAATAAAAAAAAAATATGATTATTTATTGACATTAAGGCGGAACAAAGTTCGCCGGGTCAGCTAGTTAATCATAAAAAAAACTAAACCAACCATTTCTAAAATAAACATTTAATTTAAAAAATATTAAAATTATTTTTCCTAAATCTAAAAAAATGGCATAGGATGTTTATTTTTTTAGGAGCTTTTGTTTTAATCTAAATAATACAAAACTATAAATATTTTGCATTGGCCTTACGATTTGTTACTCTTACTGCGGTTAGTAACTCGCCTGCCAAGAGTGTTTGTTAAATCAACTCCTTGTCTTTGAAAGAGGTTCTATGTCCTGCAGTAGACATCTTTACGCTGATCATGATAAACTGGGAAATGACCCTTGTTAAATTATTCTTTAGTAACTACTGTATATTTTCTGGTAAGCTTTAAAAAATAGACGACACTGTTGCATAATTATGTGCTGTGCGAATATTTCATATCTACGACAATGTGGTAGACTGTTAACTTGTATTTTAACAGCAGTTCGGCTTATCATCATCCGGCTCGTCTTAGTGTCGCCGGCATCGACTGCAACTGTATAATTAAGTACTTTTGCGATCAGTCAACTAACGTAATTATACCATAACACAGCATTTTTTCCTTCGGGGTAGAATAAGATGAAGTAACAGCAATGTTCTACCAGGTATGTTATGTCCCATGTAACAGAGAGTGAGCCTTTTGCAATTTGACAGACTATTAATACTGCAAAATCCGATCTACGCCACTTTGATTGGACTTATAGTTTAATTTTTTTTTTATATTAATTAGCCAACCAAAGTGACTCCACCCCGCCTGATGGTAAGCAGTCAGTGAAATTCAGAAGTGGTGGCCAGTAGACCAAAAGCCATCGTCCTAAACTGCTGGTATGGTAGCCTTGACTATGGCGGCTGGGAATGGGGTTAGGGGAAGGGAATGAGGGATGTGAGGAAAGAGGAAAGGGAGGAAATTGGACCTCCGGCGCTCTCACTCACCGAACGAAGCCTATTGTACGTATACCTACTGTACGGATACTACTACTCTTACGTCGATCTTCTATGAGAGGGTAGTACTTTCCCCGACGATCCGGCCTATTCATGCTGAAACCAGCATGGATGGATGGGACGGGACTACCGTTTAATTAATAATAATATAATTATTTTTAGAGAAAACCAAGATCATCCGCATCAAATACTAGTAAATGATTCGAGGACCATCAAAGAAGCACCATGGGTTAAAGATGCGTCTATTAAGATACTTATACATGGTTATACAGGAAACAAAGACTTCTCTCCCAATACTGAAATAAGACCAGGTATTTAAAATAACTTTAAAAGCCTTTACATATTGGTCCGATTTCTGTAAACGTATGGCACTAAAATAAAGTGGAATGTAAAGTACATCCAGATTTGAACTAATATTTGTGAGAATTACAAATATTTGTTTAGAGTATTTATACCTAAATATATTATTAAGGTGAAGAGGGATTTCAGAGAAATGTGGCAGAATTACGAGAATTTCATTACATATTATTATGTATTTCTTAAACATATAATATTTATTAATGTACACAATATATGAATAAATATTCATAAATTTTTCTTACACTTACAGCGTACATGGAATGTTGCAACTACAACATAATATCGTTGGACTACAACCCTATAACGCTGGAGCCATGTTACCTGGAATCGGCCCGTAACACAGAGCTGGTGGGCATGTGTACCGCCCAACTGATCGATGAGCTTGTCAGCAAGCACCACTTCACCCTGGAGTCCTTCCACGTCATTGGGTTCAGTCTTGGTGGACAGATTGCAGGGTACATTGGAGATTATCTAAAGAGTGGGCAGTTACATAGAATTACCGGTAATTAATTTTTATTATTATTAAAAACATTCTGATTAATAGATTCCAAAAAATGGGCATAAATGTAACTTGGCACTCGGATGGAGCAGCCTAACTGAAGTTCCAATACTACAGGTACTACATAGTATTGTGTCTCTGACAGTAGCTAAAAAAAAAACTGCTGTACGTGAACTATCGAGATGCTGTTTCGGGGTGATTAGAAATATTGAATTAGATTTTTTTCCTACATACTACCTACAGGTATGTAAAAAATAAAATTCAACTGAAAAATACTTTATAGAACCCAAAAAAATCACAACCCAACAAAATCACCAAGTTTGACAAATTTTTTTAATACCTTCTATACAAAAGACACTAAAAATTATACTGATCTTGTAACTCAATAGGTAATTAATAGGTAGGTTAGTTTATCTGTATAGCATAACAATGTAGCGCCTGACACTATTACGCGAGCACGAGTTAAGATTGAGTAATTTTGTAATCACATTAGCTTGATGAGTTTACGTATAATATGTACTATATATTAAATAGATGGACATGTAGATAAATTGCAACATCATAATAAAGGTTGAGTTTAAATTTTGCGGTCATTTCGAAAATAGGTCACACAAACAAGTACGTATAGCAGTAATCACCGGTAGACAGCAGCGTGTGTCTCACTACTGATCTAATCATAAGCAAATATATGAAAGACAGTATCATTCGAAATTTCAAATTACAACAAAAATATAGTACAAATAGGGTACAAAAAGGGTCTAATGTTTGCTCTATTAGAGCCCTGAGCCAACGGCAGGATAAAGATACTCATGTGTTATTTTCTACTGTTTCCAGCTCTGGACCCAGCGATGCCTTTGTTCGTCACACCTAATCCGAAGAAAAAAATTGACAAGGACGATGCATTATTTGTCGATGTTCTTCACACCAACTCTTTAGAGAAGGGCAAATTGGAAGCGTCTGGAGATGTCGACTTTTACGCAAACGGAGGAATCATACAGCCTGGTTGTAAACCTACAAAAAATTCTAGTAAGTTATAGTAGGAAATACATTTGTCTAACATTTTTTTTGTTTTTAATTTAGGTACTTAATTTAATAATTTTAACTTTTACACAATGCTGACCTACTAGAAAGTTTGTCAGAATCAACCATCTGTGTATAAAAAGATTGATTGCTTGTTTACTAAGTACGCGAAATTCATTGGAATAATTATAATTATTATAACGACAAATATGATGCTTGGCACAGAATATGTTTTGTGTACATGAGTCAAAAGTATCGGTATTTATTTCACTAATTATTTTATTTTTTTGGTAAACAGAAGTAAATTACTAATCCTGCATAAACAAGTGTCGTGATTTTTCATCAATTCTTTTTTCCTAGCTGTAGTATAAGTAATAGATACTATTATAGTAATTTCTTGCACACTAATAAACCCTGCTCTCATCACAGCTATGTCCAACTGCAACCACGCGAGAGCGCCGTTATACTACGCGGAGTCGATAAACACTCAATCAGGCTTCTACGCGACCAAGTGCGCCTCATGGATAATATACATGATTGGATGGTGTGAGGTGTTTTCATCCAGTAATGATCTACTCTTCGGGGAATATGTACCGAGAGAGTAAGTATCATCCTAAGAAAGACGTCCACTGTTGGACTCTCCGAATTATCACTGCCTTAATCGGTCCTGAGTATTTATGTTTATTATTAAACAATTCTTATTTATTTACTCGTTTGATCAAGTGCAGACACCGTAACACTTACACACTTTCACTAAGATACGTTTCCCTTTTATTCAGACCTGCTTCCTTCTATTCGAGTCGGCAATGTTACGAAGATTATCTCATAAGGCACTGGGGTCTATGACCTTTTGACATCTCTAAGTAACCGAACCAAACACGTCAAGCCACTACGTCACGTTAGGCGATTGTGATTTAATAATTATGTGAGCAGCTCGAACCGCTATGTTTGTCACCTTGTTTGTTAAAACTTTTAATGTAATCATATAACGTTATAATTCTACTGGTACTAGTGCTTGTTTCTTTTTTAAAATTTTAAGTTTAATAGGCAGAAGTGTGACGATAACACACTCTTGTTATGCTAGCTATATTGAATATTTTTAGGTACTTACAAGACATTTTAATCAAAATAATAGTTCACTTTTAAATTTAAATAATTAGCTCATAGTTTATTTTTTAACATAAGTAGAGTCTAACCAGACATTTTTAACCCTAAAAACCATTAGGTGCCTCTACAAATGTGATATAATTGAGTTATTTGAAAATTTTCTCTTCTATTGCAGTGCCCAAGGCTTGCACTTCTTTAGTACAAACATGCAATCACCCTATGCGCGTGGAAATGGCCAAAAAAGTGAATATAAACGAAGCATTACATTTCCTACGATTAAATGATACCTACAGAGTTAGTGTGTTTTATTTTTAGATACCAGTCACATTCAAATATTATTTTAGGGATTATGGTTTGATAAAAGGATGTATGAGCGTCATTTACGTTCGGATAAAGTGGTAATACTTGGACTATGTTCAATAGTGGACGTCTTTCGGAACTTCAACTAAATGGGTCTGTCAATCAGACCAACGTGCAAGGTCTATAAAGAGGAAGATCAGACAATGATTCGTTTACTATCAATGCGAAGCGCTGGCTGCAAAAAATATGAGCCTTTTTATTCGTATCGTGTTAATAAAAACCACTATAGCACAACGTATATTTAATTTATGTACACTGTTTAAATTAAGAATCTTCTATTTTGCACATGTACAAAACGAGCATATAAAGGCCTTGATAGTCGGTTGGAAACATCTATTAACACATAAATACAGTTATAATTAAATCAGTTACCTATGTCTTCCGTATTTCATGAATCTTGATAACATTACTATTACTTAATTCTGAATTGTTTATACGGATTTTAGAATTGAATTTAAGTTGTTAGAGTTAGACTAAGTCATGATGAACTGGTAAATGAACAGGAAGGCGCAGCACGATCGCACTAGTTCAAGAATATATATTATCTAGACTAATCTAGAGCACGGATTCTCGAACTTCACGAATTTTAATAGCTCGAATTTTCTGGGCGATGATCCACTACTTGTTTGTATTTGTTAGCAATAGTTTCCGCGACTTATGTTATTCGAAAAACAAACATTTTGGTGATGTACAAATATTTAGTAATTACGTTGGGTCTCTACGTTATTCGTAATCGTCCAAACATTTACAATTTTGTAGGCACTATAGACGCGTAGCACTAACTGAACACAAAACACATACTAAATTAATGGCGTATTAATATCTACTATTTATAAGAACCGACCTAAATATAACTATGGATAAGTAGGTTATCCATGAAATACTATTAACAAATAGCACCTCAGTCCTTTAATATCGCAGATATGAATCTGCCTTACTATTACTCAACTACACAATATATCTCCAGAAAGTACCAGTTTATTTTACAAATGACACTAAATTTAAACGCTTCATTAGTAAGCTCGTAACCAACCTCGTTACTACAAGTCGGTTCCTTACCATCTCGGCTACCATCTCCACTACTTATTATATTTGTCGTAAAAAGCGACCTCAATGAGTACAGGTAATATTTATCATGACTCATTTATTACGTAATATTCCGGTACCAAGACTGGTATCGCAGATCACGCTTCTTACCAGTACTATACAATAATTTTTTATGAAGAGTAACAAAAGTGACATGATTTTCCTGTCCCATTATACATGAAACAATTTACTAGTGTTGTAGAAAGTGAGTTCTCAGAAGCTCTTCTTCTACGTGTGTTTTCTAACATATTCCTAAATAAATTAAAAAATTTCAAAGCGCCTCTGCCGTTTACGCTGTTTAAGCGTTGTTTAAGCGTTTGGGTATACCCAAACGCTTGAAAACATAATAAGGTCGACTTCACTTTAAGTCCGCGGTCTCTCCGATTTAGGCAAAAGCTTAAAGCAGTTTATAGCATATACAAGACAATTGTATTTTCCAAAAGAGTACATACCATACCATTATAGATAGATACAAAATTAAGTAAGTATTAGATACAAAAAAGCAAGCTTGATAGCACACGCTTTAAAACTTCAGGCTAACCCCATTACTTCTTAAAGATACTCGTGCTATTCAATGGCAGGAGAATGAGTTGTGTTTTCAGCTAAAAAGTACCGAAATATCACTTTTATGCATGGTGGAGCTGCAGCGGCAGCCGAAGGTCAGTTGTATTGAAATATAATAACAACTTCAGACAGACAGATAAATAAAACTGATTGACAAATAGACAATCTGTACGATGATAAAACTAGAAATTAAATATTTCCAAATCAAGCAGACGGACATGTAACTTATAATCAGGAGAACGTGGTAGCCGGACACAGCATAGGCTTTTCCCATATCCTTGTCTCGCATCCTCAATACGGGTTGCAACACTCAGTAGCTCGATAGGTCGACAGCATTCACTGCATCCGCGAATTAGGCAACGCCTACGTAAGAAAACGTTATTATAACCTATGCAATTTATCGCTAGCGTGACAGCATTCATACTTATGTTCTTGTTAAGATTTATAGAAGGTAACGTTGGATGAATCAGTTTTAAAATATGTTCTATGTTGCGTACCTAAAAATTTGGTAGTTAAATATATAAGACGGACAGCGAGACGAAGAAATACATTAATAATAATAATCTGTTTATGATTTAAAAGTCCCATAAATAATAGTGGTAATATATGCAACACACTTGTCCAGTAGCGAAACAATCCTTCAACTCTGCTTAATTAAGTTCGGATAAATTTTCTCATTCAAATACTCGTAATTGCGTTGTCGCCGTTGCGACACACGCACGTTAACTCATGGTCGCAAAATATACCGTTCAATCAATCGCAAATGCGTTGTTTAAACGCAATTTCAATGCACTTGATGACTTTACATTACTAAATTATTCATTAAAAACAAAAATATGATATATTATAGAACCACTACTTCTTTCTCTTTAAATTCAGTAACAGAAAGAAAAAGGAAAACTGTAGATGTAGAATGTAGGATAAGTTTCGAGAAATTAAAAGTGAAGTGATGTCAAGAGCTAAAAATAAATAGGCAAGTTGTCTTTATGATTTTAAACTTTGTTGAAAAAATCCTCATTACTTGAATTTAGAGTCACGGCAGTGGATAGCCAATACGTCTATCCGTCTGTCACCAGGCTGTTTCTCATGAACCGTGATAGTTAGACAGTTGTAATTTTCATATGTGATGTATTTGTGTTGCTGCTATAACACAAATACTAAAAAATAAAATAGATTAAATATTTAAGAGGGCTCTCATAAAACAAACGTGACTTTTTGCCGTTTTTATAGATAATGGTACAGAACCGTGCGTGCGCAAGTCCGACACGCACTGAGCTGGTTTTTTAAACCCTCATGACTTGGTTTTAGACTAGTATTAAATAACTTTTTGGAATATTATGTCAGTATAGGACTTAATAAATATATAAGTACCTGATGTTTCAATTTCAGATCAAACAAAAAAATAATGAACAGTAATTTAATTTTACCACCTTACTTCCATGTCAACAGACGTCGATGCGTTAATCTACACTTCTCATCGGCATAGTATGCATGTTATATTCTATAGGTATTATTAGTTTTAACACAGGCCATGTCCAGTTATTATAAAGCGTTTTGATTAAGTCTCTGTATTATGTAATAGAAATCTATGTTTATATCAGAATTCTGCGAACTGTTCCGGTTTATGTAACAAAATTTGTTTTATTTATGTAGAACTAATGAGTATTTATGGTCGTGGCTGACCTACTATATTATGTTCCCATTTGTTTGTTTATATACTTACTGGCTTTCTGCGGCGCGGTTTCACACGCGTCTTCGCTTACTGCTCTGCTCTCGTTGCCAGTAGCGTGATGTTACATAGCCTATAACTCCCTCGAAAACTGGGCTAGCATAGCAAAAAGAATTTTTCAAATCCGACTGGTAGTTCTAGACGTTAGCGCGTTCAAACAATTAAACAAACTATAATAGTAAAGATTTAACGCTTTATTTCTAATTCCCTTCTAATTATATATCATTTACAATATTTATGCGAATTAAATGCATAGGTACACATCACGTATAGGTACACACAGTTTTTTTTAGAATTATTTAAAAGTATTACTTATGTAAAATACGGATAAATAGGACAACTTTTATGTACTGTGGTATCAATTTAATGAAAATTAGTTAAATATTTGTTCAGCCAAAGCAAACAAGTGTCCTAATGAATAAAACCGTACCAAAAATTATTTGGGTTATTCGCAATATTTCTTTCCACTCTTTTAATTTTTTGTCCATACTGTCCATTACCTTAATATGTTTGTACAAGTTTCACGTGGAAATTGGATTAGGACCTAGGACCAAAGGGAGTTGTCGATTACAAGCAATAAAGACCCTAAAATATTGATGAAAATGATAATTATATTTCTGTATAGGTACAATAGCAATAAGTAAAATTATTAACTTACATTTGTGCCTTTGCAATATGTAAAACTAAGTATTACATTAGTTCGTGTAATGCTTTTCGACATTCTTCGTGGAAAATTCGGACAAATATTTTAACGCACATGAAATTATTACGTGCCTAAGATTGCGCTTTAAAATTTTCAATTAGAGTCTGTCTAATTGAAAATTTTGCTTCATCCTATACGATTGTAAAAAAAATAATGTAGTGAAATAACTACAAATATTAAACAGTATAACTGTCCTAATTAAATTTTGATTATAATAAATAGTAAGTTTGAGAATTTTGCGAATATTGAACTTAAAAAGCATAAAAATGATCCTTAAATAAACCAAGTTTTGATATCAACTCTCTACAGCATTCTTTTATTCTAGTATAATGAATTTAAAAACAAGAATTACCAAATACGAGTTCCTTGCTTAAGTAAACGACATGATGTGAATACATGCATAAAACATTTAATATTTCAAATGGTAATGAAAATGTTCTTAGCATGCAGGAATTATGCAAGGAGTGGCCGAATTCAGAGTTCTCATACAAAAGAGGGGAAGTATGGTAGTACGAGGGTCAACATCACTTTCGCTTGCCATTCAGTACCCGCACGGAATACGCACGTCGCACACGCATTTACTAACATAAAAACAAAAATAAATAGTGCAGAAAGAAAATAAAAATATTTTTGTGATAAATCTATCTGTGATTTGACATTTAATAGTTTTTATTTTTGTGATTGTTGTTTTGTTTATTTACGAATTACTTTAGTTTTATGGCAAAATGATATGTGTCAAGTGGTTAGTTTTAGCTGGAATTATTGTGCTACAAATATCTGGTAAGTAAAACAAAATTATTTTAATACTTCATTTTAGTTTGCCTGTCAGCTCTGGCTGACTCAAAAACACCTATTGTTATGGTAATATACTTTTTCTACTAATGTTACTTTTAGTAATTGCTAAAATTGTTATAACTAGATGATTTGAATAATATAAACCTCAATAACTAAATAGTTTATTACATGTGTATAAAAATAATTATATTTGTTACAAATATTTTTATGACATTAACACAGATAAATTATACCTAGTTTTATTTGTAACGTGTTTTTTTATAAAACTTAGTATTTGTCAATGTTTAGCAAAAGGTTACTACTTAGGTTCCATTATATTGTAATTATATATTGGACATAAACAAAATTGACACCACAGTGTTCATAAGTGCGATCCCTTTAAATCGACTTATTGATATATCATCTAAATTCAATTAATTTTTCTGCGTAAAAAGTGAAATATAAACTTTGTATTGACATAGAAAATGTGCATCAAATCAAAACTATGTTTTTAAAAAAACAAAAGATAAGCCCTACACCTTAAACTTTTTAAAAATCGTATTATAGTTATGTCATATTGATCTTTCAGTAACATAGCCTAAGCAAAAAATAAATAGAGTATAGTAAATAATTATAAAACTAACACACAAGTGAGCGTGATGCCAATGCACGAACGTAACCCACAACGACCACAACTCAGACTATTGCATAAGTTTGTTTTGCCGTAACAAATATAATGAACTTCCTTCCTCCGTATGATGCTACCGCTGCTTCCATTTTTAAGTTATGACTAATTGTTTGACGTAAGTCCTCTTTCATTTGGAGGTGTGAAGTGTGAGATAATTTATGAGGTAAGTAGTTAGACACACATTGAATAGTAACTGCCTCATTGGAGACGCAGTTAAAAAGCTTTTGCGGTAGTTGTCGCGCCAACTTATAAAAGTCTTATCGACAAATGATAAATATCAGGAAGTCAGGCATTCGCTATAATATTCATTTCAGCCTAAATCCTGAGAAAACTGCAACCAAACATTACATTTGGCATAATCGCCACGCCTATTATCGCCGTGGTGGCTGTTTTAACACATTGTGTTGTTATGGATAATTACATTGTGTTGGATCACATTGTGTTGTTATAAAGATGTTACTGGATAATTTTCTTGCATCCGTCCCGACTGGTCACGATCCCGATTCGTAACCAATATATTTGTTCATACAACTAGTCTCAATTTGTCACCATAATCGTGACGAGTCAGGATAGATAGACTCATTTTCTTGCCGCCTTCTCTTGCCATCAAATTATAATATACTTTACTAGATGGCATAGAGATCGTCACTTTGTGACGCTTTAATGACATAATATAGCAGACGGCTCGTTTAAATGTGAAATGTATGTAAGTTCTGTGTGCCTTACAAATACTTCTCTGTAATGTTCAAGATAACGTTAAAAATGCCAATAAATTTTAAAATGTTGATACTTTGACAGATTTCGAATTCTTAACCTTGTGCATAAGAGGCAGTTTCAATAGCAATTATGCCATCACTCTGCTGAACTACTAGACGGACGTTAAACTATATTGACATACAATTAGACTTCTCAATTGACCTTAAGTCATAGCACTTAAGTTTGTTATGCGTATGCGTGATCAATCCAGTGCGTTTCCAGTGGAGCTCAGTGACGACTTCCGAAAAGTTATACGCACGCGGCCAACCCAAGTCGCATTGCGTAATACTGTCTACTCTTGTTCTTAACCCATTACGTTTGTTTATCATATTTACAATGAGTGCATGAGAAAACAAGTTAATGTTTACTGGACTTATCCAAGTAATAACCGAGCTAAAACCCTGATTGTGTTTTCATAAATTTTATCTAAATCGACATTAAACAGCCTTTTCCAAAGGACAAATATGCCCCGAAACACCGCGTTTGAAGCCGAAGTGGTGACCGCATTTTTCTATGTATTATATGTTTGTCAATTATAAAATATCTTTGTCATTGGGGTGCGTCTTTTATTTCCTTATTTTTATTTTTATTAGCTATACAAAAAATCGTGCTGATATAGCGCACTCTCACTGGTCTCACAATATAGAGTCAACCTCACCTTCAACAAAAATATATATTTTTTTACTAAACCAAATATGCCAAAAATGGATAATTATAATAATCCTCCTTAAATCTGGTAATCTCATTGGACGTACCTACATTGTCATTCAATTTTACGAATATTCCAAATGTTATGAAAAATCCAAATAACACTTAAATATGGATTAAGCAATTACAAAATATTTGTGCCCATAAACAGTTTTAATATATTAATGATT
Organism: Parascotia fuliginaria; assembly: GCA_963082885.1. Classification (NCBI taxonomy): domain Eukaryota; kingdom Metazoa; phylum Arthropoda; class Insecta; order Lepidoptera; family Erebidae; genus Parascotia; species Parascotia fuliginaria. The sequence continues at coordinate 9,398,565 of OY720177.1, read as the reverse complement.
TTCAAACTATTTTATACAGTTTTAATTATGCAGGTATAAATAATTATTAATTAAGTAGGTAGTGTATTTTCCTATTTTTTTTAATTGAACCAGTAGTTTACTTAACCTACGCATTAAATAAACTAATAGTTAGTTACTAATAGAAAATTGATTACCTTGTTAATGCAATATGTATGTCAACATTTACAAGGTGATTATTTTTAAATGACAATTAATATTCTAGCGCTATATAAAAATATGCAACAAATGTGTGATGGTATAGTTGTTAAGGTACTCGCCGCTTATACACGAGGTTGAAGGTTCTAAATCATAGGTGTCTTTTATTAAAAATAAAAGGTAAATTTTAAAGTGGGCGTTGATCGTGGATGGCAAAAGCCTGATTAAGAAGGGACAGGTGAACTACTCGATACAAGTTGCAGAAAAATTTTACATAAGAATGGGTTTTTTTTCTTTAGCATGTCATTATGGAAAGTATCAAGTTATACAGAGGACAAATAATAAGGTATATTGACAAAGACATTGCTAAAGTATACTTGAATATAACATTTATATAGACAAACCGAAAGCTATGTTAATAAAAATGTAATGTCAAAAACTGATTATAATATTAACATGTGCACATTGTTTGGAATTTCGGGTCGCTTATAGTCATTGGGTCAAGACTTGCTTACGACATTATCATGATGATGGCAATTATAGATACCAAGGTTTATTTTGAAAGCAAGCAAGTAGGTACCAATTAAAAACTACACTATTAACATAGTATAATAAGTACCTACTTAAGTTACTGTTTTTGTAGCTCTTACAAACAGTTCCAAATGATCTTTACCAAGTATGAGAATAAGTAGAAAAATAGTAGGTATAATACTATTTTTATAGTTTAAAATAGACGATTCTTACAAGGTACATGACTTTTGATGGAAACCTATAAGTTATTAGGTACCTACTAAAAAGCTTAGTATTGTCAACAATAAAACATTGAATTTAGCTTTTTTAACTTTTTGCATTTATTTACAAATTGATTTAAATAGGTACCACTTAGCCCAAGAAGCCCACGTAGGTAAGAACTGACCCAACCCTTTTAATCGGTCATGCAAAGTGACTATGGCTAATTAAGTTGCGGAAAAATAAAATACGTATTGCCGTTCTCTATAGCTTGTTTACTATCCCACTGCAGGGCAAAGGCCTCTTCTCATATAGACAAGGTATGAGCATTAATCACCACGCTTGCTCAAGGCGGCTTGGCAATTACAGACTTTCAAGTCTAGGTTTTCTCACGATGTTTTCCTTCACCGTCAGTCAGAAATGTCAAAGTTAAACTTAGAAAGTACATATGATTTGAAAATTCACATTGGTACTTGCCCGAATTTGAACCCACTACCTTGTGTTTACAAAGCGGGTGCCTTATCCGCTGAGCCATTTCGAAAAGTGGTTTAGCCTATGACAAACATTCATAAACAAAAGTTAAAAGTAAGGTGTACTGTAGAATCTACCACCTTCCATCCAAGGCACCGTGTGGTTGGTGGTGGTTTCTACTGTCATGTTTAGTAGTTTAACATATTATTCCACGTCAAATATTTATAAATGTTATAAGTTGAAACTAGTCCTTGTTCTGAGGCTGAAACAACATCTAATTTTGACATGTCTTTACTACAGTGACTTGTGTTTCTTTCAAGTATACCTCTATGCAATCTGACTAAATTCGTCATCGTCCGAGCCGTTTCCTAATTATACTGAGGTATGCTACCAGTTTAACAGGTTGCAAGTGTTGCAACTTAAGTCATTACTTTAAATTTAGTTACTATCGCCTGATATTTGTCGTTTATTTCTTACATTCGTGTAGCCACTGGAACAAACTATTTACGAGAGTTTTCCCCAGTGATATAAATAAATAAATAAATATTACCAGAACAACCACACAACGCCATCTAGACCCAAAGTAAGCATATATTAATAGCTTGTGATAGGGGTTCTAGAATGCGGATAAACATATACTTATATACTTTTTTGTAAATACATACATATTCATATAGAAACACCCAGACCAATGCAAACAGCCATGTTCAAACACACAAATATTTGCACTGAGCGGGAATCGAACCCGCGACCTTTGCGTGGCAGTCCATACACAGTACCACCGACCCACAGAGGTTGTCAAAGGCATGTACTTCTTCGTAGTTTAAAGAAACAACAATAGACTCTACCATTAAATAGTATTACACTACTATCTGTAGGCAGGCAATTAAAAAAATCAGAGTTTTCATAGCTAACTGTCAATGATTTTCGTAAATGATCTTAGTTAAAACCAAACTAACAGCGTAACATATACTTCAAAGTACGATCTCGAAGCTGAATTAATTGTAAGATGAATACAAAATAATTAATTTAAAACTGTACCTACATATTAATAACGGAGGTAATTCCTCTATTAAAATGCAGCACGAACTTATCTAGAGACAAAAATAAATGTCGGTTATCTTTAGAATAGGTATACGAGGAAATATCTACCCTCTTATTGAAACGGTGTTAGCTACAGATATAGTGACTTTTACGTTTCATTTGCTACGTGAAAGTGCTGGGCGCCTAATTACCCTCTCGGTTCCTTTTTCTTGCACCTCATTTCAACAGCCTGGTTGCGTTTTTTAACATTGTACCAACGATAATCACTTACTATTAGATGGTTAGAATGTTTGTTGCCATATAAACTGTACCTACTTAAAAGCCTATAAAATTAAACTTATAAACTCTATACAGCATAATTATAATCCGTGAATCCTACTAATTATTAATATTATAAATGCGAAAGTTTGTGTATGAGTGTGTGTGTTTGTCACCACTCAGCGCCTAAACGGCTAAATCGATTCCGATGAAAATTGTTATATAGATATGATATAATAGATTCGTTGCTGGAGAAGAGGAATCTTCACACCTTTTTATCCCGGAAATCGGGAAAATTTTACGAACAAACGAAGCAGCGAGGCGCAGCTAGTATGTTATAAATACAAAATATCAAATTCTGTTGTCGATAGCTATTAATTTAAATATTGAAGGTTTAAGGATGAGGCAAGAGGTGCTAGTGATAGCCTTCGGACAACATATGGATGTCATTACACAATGTCCTCAACGACGACAAATTCTTCTGGATATTGCAAAATGTCTGCGTTTATTATTTTTAGTAGCTTCAATTTGAGTTGGGATCATAGACATTAAATGTATTATATAGTGTCTAGTTAAATATCTTTTGTGGGGATGATGACAACTTTTACACATTGATTTATCTATTCTATTAGCGATAAGCCACTTGTCTAGGCCCTCTGCTCTTCCTATGCGAACTGTCAAAACGGTTTATTTTTTTCGTAGTTTGTCTCAAAATACACAAAATAAGTTGATACATAGTTATGACGCGATATTTTTAGAGTCAAATAGCATAGTTACTTGTATCACTGGGAACGAATGCAATATAACTGAATAATCGCCTAATTTCATTTTGCGTAAATAAAATTAATTATGCATAATTTAAATTCTGTACGGTAATGACATTTGTTTAGATGAATGTTATTATTAGAGCTTATTATATATTTTATTTTTAACCTATTGGCGTATTTTTCTCGTACCTACCGGTGACATCTCATGGAAAATTAATACTGACTGCTAATATTTTATACATACGCAACTATATATAATTTACCTATTGTTTAATAACTTTTCATTTATTTAATAAATTACCTGGACGATAGTCGTATATGCGTACACTCTATTTTCGCAATGATTTCATCAACAGTTGCACTGTGGTGCTTAGGAATCCAACACTTAACTTGTGCATGAAATTTCTAGATAGACGGGTTTTGCCTTGCCCCATTCTTTTCGTAAGTGTGAATAACTAAATATTTATTACGGGCCTTAACCACCTTCTACGGTTTATTGTATTTAATCGTAAATTTTATTCGATAGATTCTTCAAGAATATTCAACACCCATAACGGCATTTAATTCATTACAGAATTCAGACCTTTAAAGCCAATACTGTCGTCAAGCTAGAATTCAAGTTTAAGTCACGCTCAGGTCTTAAATTTTGAAACATAGGTCTACTTACAGTTTTATACTCTGGTCTGCTAGAACTATTTGTGTAAAAATATATTATGACTTGGGTTGTATTTTCGACTGACGTTAAACTTGGCAACAACATAAATATGAAGGAAAACTAAAGCGTAAAAAATAGAGCACAAAATATTGCAGTTAGACTTTCAAAGAGTTCACCTATGCACTTTAGTATATATTAATACCCAATATGGAACCCAGCAATAAGTCAATAGTGTAATAATGTTACATAAAATAACCAATACTAAGCAGCATGACAGAAAAATTCAGGTCATGATTACGATTTAAGACACTTGTGTAAATATACGTATAAATATAGTATACTTGTGTTAATATTCTTTACAATACAGAACCGGCGTATTATGATCTCTGATTATGAACTAATTGTAAGTGTATGGAGGTATAGTTTAACTGGGTGACAATATGAGTCAAAGTGTGATAGGTTACACACAACGCTTTCACTGACAATCGATTCACTTGTACTTTCCATCGATACGAGCTCGTAATCTGGTTCATTATGATGTAATCTTTAGTATGCCACCTTGCCGCGGTTGTTGCATTTCCTTGTTGCATCTACTTTTTTTAAAGAACTCAATGTGAATCATGTTAATTATTACTTGCGCTGAAGATTGAGTGTGGCAATAGTAATTGAATTGACAAGCATATTATATTTAAAATTGAGGACTTGACTCTTTATGAAAGCATGTTTTTTTAGTTATGTCATACGAGATCTCTTCAACTTCGTTCGCGTTTCATTTAATTTTATTTCAATCTATTCACCCCCTGTACCACTAAAACTGACGAAATTTCACACAAACTTGCGACTCCCATTTCATTTAATAAGGGTAGTTTCTAAATATAAAAAAGTGGTGCTAATCTAAATTTAGGGTTACACGCTTAATGACACATATAGTAAAGAATATAATTATGTAAGTTTGGAGTCAAAAGCTTCAAAAATAAAAGAATTTCCATATAAACTTACACTCCATATTTTACCTATGAGACTCCTAGTTTTTGTAGTTTTTGAGATTTCGTAATGAGCGAGTGAGTGAGTGACCTTTTGCTTTTATATAATTATTTAAATATCTATACTTTTATATTAATCAGAAAAGTTTGTTTGTTTGATTAAAACCGCAATTTCTGGAACTACTGGTCGGATTTGAATACTTAATTCTTTTTGCGTATGATAGATTCTTGAAGAAGGTTATAGGCTATGTATCGTAACGCTATTGGCGACGAGAGCAGAGCAGTAACCAAAGACGCGGGTGAAACCGCGCCGCGGGAAGTTAGTGTAAAATATTTGCATTAGGTACCTAGTCTTAATAATAATATACAATACAAAAAATTTACAATTGTCGACTTAACAATTTACATAAAATCTGCTTAGAACCAAACCAGAAAATGATCGCTACGTTTCTTTAACGAAATACGAATCACTTTAAATATTTTTTAGATATATTATGATTTATGTGATAAATGATAAATTATGATAATCTCAAAACTGACCTTCAAATTTTTAACATGTTTTATTTTAATTAGGTTATAAAAATACTCAATATTATTTGATATTGCCACATTTCTATAAGCAAACTCTATAATATCATCTATCACTTGGCAAGGCCGACCTTCTATGACAAGGCCAACTGCCTAATTTAAGCACAACATCAAAGGGAAATATACAAAGTTTCAAATGTCATCTATGTACCTGCTATTGCCAGAAATTATAGTCTGTCGAAATTATATACCCAGAGGGATATTATGGTAGTATGCATATTGAGCAGTTCGACATTATACGTACCGTTACAACCTTATGGCCGTTCATTAAAATTTAGGCGGTAAATTGTACTTTGTTGGTGATAACCACTACAACAGTAACTATCTTCACACAACATTCTATTGTCATACATACTAATAAAATATCCAATATTTTAAAACAAGTGTCAATGCAGATGTAAAACTGAAAAATTACAGTATGCTCTGATACTCACATATGATTCATTACTAAGTACACAAGGTGGACCGACGACCATATAAGGGTGGCAGACAACTGATGGATGAGGACGGCGATAGACCAGCCATGGTGGCAAAATTGGGAGAGGTCTATGTCCAGCAATAGACGTCTTTTGACTGATATAATATGATGACTAACACACATTATAAAAAGTAGCGGAATGTGCTTGATACTTTTTATAAAGCTTTCATGCACTTTACGTTTGTGCACAAAATAACTCATATTTTATTTCACCATAGGGCGTTAAACAACGCTTTATATTGTCTACAGAAGGTTGATTAGTGTGTAATCATTTAGTCGCATTCCGTTGGTTGTATTTGTAAGACATAATTATCTTAGAATCGCAACAGAGTTGTTAAGTAAATTTTGTAATAAACGTACACATAGCGCGATTTCATAGAGTTCCTGATACGCATCGTTAAATTAAATGTGTATAAATAGACTGGATAATATTTCTAACATTACGAAATATTTAAAAAATACTATATTCCAATAGAGTTCGGGATCTTATAGAGTCTTACTCACCAATAGCAAAGTTCATACAACCTATTAATTATACTGTGATGCAACCTAATTAGTAGTAATCGTGTATACTTTACTAGCGCTAATCAGTCAACCAAGGGATGGCGATTAAACCATTTCTTGAAAAAGATATAAAGATAACCTAAGCATACCACTACGTTTAGACATTGTTACCAAACCCTGAAATACATAGTTACGAGTACCTTAAGTTAAATATAAAAGAAAAAGAAAACACTTTGTTATATTCCTTCCTCCCTTGCTACCTACTTTGAGAGATAATTTTTCAGCATTTTTCGCCTTTTGACTAAAGATATAAATTTTAAAAGTTTAACAATGAATATTAAAACTGAGTTTTGACAGTTTGAGTAAGAACTTAAAGACAACATATAATTTAAAGGTCTTAATATTAAATTAAAATTGTCACGCTATGCCTATAGATATTGTCATGTAGGAGAAATCTAACTATATCTCCAAAGAAGTCTTAGTACCGTTGCCAATTGAATTAACATCTATGTGAGAGAATTTCACACGTTCGATGATATCACAATTGAAAAATGTTTTACTTATTTTACAACGCATTATCAAAATATAAGTCGAGAGGTGACGCAGCGTAAGATGCAATGTGGGCATACCCACAATGTAGACCGTCGACAAAAGAGGTAAAAATAACACAACTTACATTTAAACTATATTACACGAGATATTCAAAAGTAGTTATAAATAATAAAGTACGTAGGTAAGTTAGCCGTGTGTTATTTGATATAGAATGTGAAATCACCTTATCCGGTGGGTGTCGTACGAAGCGACTAAAAGCAGCAGCGCTACCTATGTTCTAAGCATCACCCTACTGTAGTCACCAATCCATCTGCTAAGCCTGGTGACTATAGCAAACTCCGCTATAGCATGTCAATGGACGTTTTCAAGCTTGTAGTTGTAGGTTTTAAATTCAATTTGTATCAAGCATTTACAACATATCTCTCGGACTTAGGGAGGTTGTCTTAGTACAGATTAACGGCCTTCTTATATCTTTGAAAATGTTGTAAAAATTGAAATATACATATTTGAATTTTCTTTTTTTTCACTTATGATACCAAGATAACAGAATTAGACAGACTGCTTGAGTCTGTCTAATTCTGTCACACAACATTTAGTCAAACAAATGTAAGAGGTGTTTGAAGAAGGTTCAGAGAGCCTAGACAAGTGGCATAGATATCTATTCTATTCATAGAATAGATTATAAAATGTATACATAAGCTAACGCCAACGCTTATGTCAATCCCATACATTTTTCAATCTATTCTATGAATAGAATAGAAATCTATGCCACTTGTCTAGGGCCTCAGGTTCGTGGCACTCTAGTGAATGAAATGGTGTTTGTAAATGATAAGTTTCTTCTCTAGTAAACGTAGTGTATTTTGTCTTATGCTTAGGTGGTATATTGACTGCCACGCAAAGTTTTTTCATCGAAAATTCTCAGTTTAAGCTCTGGAGCCTGATATTGTATTCAGTATATGTCAACAGGTTTGCCTTCTGATAGATAGAGCCCAATAGCCGGTAAATCGCAGGTGTCATAGTCTTCTGCCTAGCCCGCTATGATGTGTGTTATCTTTTTTGAGGCTGTCTTTGTAGGTCAGTGCACTCCTACTCTTTGGAATCTTTATCTATATACTTTACATTCGTGAAATGGATAGGTAATTAAAAGTTACGCGAGGTCTAATGAATTCTAGAAAATGCTAAGTAAATTGGTTTTGCAACTGAGTCCGTGCTCTAAATAGTATGCAACCAAGCGTTTCTGTGTTAAACGATTGTACCTGTCTTGATTATGATTATACAGTATAAATTAAATATAACATTACATGTTGCAAATATTTACCTACTTAATAATTTTTATCAACTCTAAGCAGCCCACAAAGCTTTTGTAACGTAACTGAGCATTAGTGTCCAACAGACACATCATATAAATCTAATATAATGGGTATTTGAAAATACAAAAAAAATAATGTCAACGTAACAGACAGAAATATATTATAATTTTAGACCCACAAACTTAAATATTTTTATCGCCACTTTTATCAACAACATGTCAAATAACGTCGCTGCTTCGTCTGTAACTTGCCTTTTAGCCGTTTCTTACAACAGAAGCAACACGGCTCTGGAGAATCCCACCCACATGCACATCACAGTAATTCTTGTAAGCCAGGATCAACAATGTTAACCAATACGAAACACCGAGCTTTGACACTCGGGAGTCCCGGGGGTCCACGGCTCATGACAAAAGTTTTTAAGCACTGATATGAATTACAAATACCAAGATTGTAATACTAACAAAGATCTGAATGTCTAGTCTATTGGCTACCGAAGACGATAATTTTATAATAAATAATTGTAAAAAAATAATCTACTTTTAAACTTGAATTTAAAAAATTGTGTCTATTAGACACCTTGTGGGTTGACACGTTACTATTTTACTCTATTATTATTAAACATACATTATTCATTTTATAATTATTTTCTTTGCATAATTAGATTCGCAAAACATTGAGGATAGATTAGATAAAATATCGAGTCATAGCAATAAATACTTTAGTTTTAGAAACTAAAACGGAAAGTTGTGTCCACGAGACACTTGTGTTAAGGGTGTTAAGGGTTAAGTGTTACATTTTGTGCATGGTGTACAATTTAATAAGGCTAAGATTTTACTATGTGCATTACCTACAAGTGTAGTAGCTAATGTTCCAACCTTTTGATGTCACAAACATCAGAAATTAAAATATTGTCCACTTTTTAAGGTTTAACTGTTAGGAAGCCATTCTCAGCCTTTACCATTGACCGGAGCTTACCTTCATATCTCAGATGAAATTATATATTATATATATTAAGGTCAGACAAAAAAAAGGGTTTTCTTTGTATACGTTAATAATTAAATAATTAAAAAGAAGTTAGTAATATAGAAGCCCACTTTAACCAATACCAACTATAAAACTAAAAATAAAATGTGTTGAAATCTCTAAACAACAAAAAGGTTGACAGCTTTTAGTCTCGCATTGTTCTCTAAACACATTCACCTATTACGTGATGTCTTTGTTTCCGAATGCGTAATATACCTATCAATGAGGAGACAAAATCTACCCAATTTGTTGACACAATGATAGAACTTGCGATTTCAGTGAATTGTTTACAACAATCAGAGCATGAAATGTGCCGCGTCTTTGCTCGCAAACATATGTATAACGACCTTCATAGTCTGCAATTGCATTTAAAACGCGCTTATCTGTTACTATCGAAGATTCAACTTCATTTCTTTATAATGGAGTGGAGATGAATAGAAAATAATAACAAACTTCCTTAATATTTTTTTAATAACCAAGCGTTCATTGATTCCATTGTGTTAAGACACACCTACAAAACGTACAGACGATCTGATAAAAATAGCGGGAAAAATACTAGATGCAGGCTGCTTTCAATCTGCTTCTCTGAAAATAGATAGTAACTTATTTCTTACCTATATTTTACTAGCTACTTACTTAAGTATATTATTTTAATTTATCACATAGGATAAAATAAAATGGATCAGGAAGTTATTATAAATACACTACTAAAGGAATTTATGAAAATAACCAAGGCCTATTAAAATTGGAAATACAAGTAACCGAATCTTCGAGGTAAACCACATAATATAATTATATACCTACCTACGCAATTCTCCTTTAAATCTGTTCATTATGTTAAATTGCCCATACAAAACACCAGTGCCGTAAATAGCCTTTTTTGCGCCCTGTGCGAGCTTCTATAATTGCGCCCTTGTTTTTTTAGATATTATAGATACCCTAGAGCAATGCTATGTATAGGCCTACTTTATTTCATTCAGGGTGATAAAATAAAGCACAAGGAACTTGGTGTTGGTGGACCAATTATCTAATATTTTGGAAGAAAAATCTTTTTTTTTAAAGAACTGATGTGGGCAAACAAGCAGACGAGCCATCTGATGTTAAGTGGACCCTTCGCCTATTATACCACCCACTGTGTCTCACTAAAACTCAATCGCAAGTTCACTAGTGCAAATGCGTTGCCCACCCTGATGCTTAAAATTTAATTTTTGGGCCACTATGGTTTTCATACTTTTATAATAATTAAAAAAATCTTTATAGCGCCCGCCCGTACCCGCCCGCCGCTTAGTCTCCGACCGACCGTGTAGCCGGCCGGCGGCTTAACTCCGATAAACACTAAACACAAATACGCTCGTGCGCTGCCAAAAAACTGAGCGCGATGTTTTGTCTAATTTAATAGACGTTTTTGATTATACTGGCATGTAGGTACGTATGTGTTGGAATCGAGCACTAGGGGCGCAGCGGGAACTTATCAGGAGCAAACCGAAAAAATAATAGTCCTGCCTGGTCAGGCCATTCTTGCGCCCCCCAGAGTCTACGCCCTGTGCCTGGGCACCGGTGGCACCGCCCTATTTACGGCACTGCAAAACACTAATTATTCATTACCTTTATTACGGTTTGTAGTAGGTGATTCTTAAGCAGTGTTAACTATTATAGTGTTTTCAAATGTACTTTAAAATTTGCAATATTCAAAACATGTTTGTTTTAGTTAGTTAGCTATGTACCTAACCATCACTTCCCTCTCACTTTCCCCTCCCTTTCTCTTTCTCCTCAGTTCCTCCTTTTCCTCCCTCCTTTCCCTCCCTCCCCTCCCTGTAAATTTCAAGTCGCTAGCTTCAAAAGCTAAAGATCTTTGTATAGAATATTTCATCCCTAATTTCACCCCTCTAAATCCACCCCTGTTAAAATAAAATTATAAGGATATTTTTTATTTATATAGAAGTATTCCAAAATAAAATTTCAAAACTGTAAGTTAAAAAATGAAGAAGATTCATACATACGATTTCATCCCATTTCACACACTTAGGAATTAAATTTTAAAAAACCCTTTTTTAGTACAACCTCTAGACATTTAGACAAACAGACCCTCCAAATTTCAAGTCGCTACGACCAGCAGTTTAGGCTGTGCGTTGTCTGTTAGTCAGTCAGTCAGGCAGGACAAAGCCTTATATAATATGTATGGGTGTATGGATGTATGGATTAGTCGTATAGCCATCGAGGATCAAAGCATACAGGCTGCAAGGAATGCTAACACGTGATAGAGCCACATAAAGCTGACCATGCGAAAAACAGCTAATACTTAGATCCACGCCCACAACTTTTAGTTGTGTCTGACCTTGGGCTTTATTAATTGTCATCGCGAAACATAGGCTCACTGGAAACTGGACTCATTTAAAACTAAACGGAAGATTGTTTAGAATGAGAGGAATCCGAAAAATAAAAACGCTATCAGCTATTCCGTAACCTGTTAAAGTCTCTGTTTCTATCAGATTTCGTAGTAAATTAACAAATGTTCGACGTGATTCTTTAAATTGGCATAACTTTTTTATTTATGAACCGATTGACATGAAACAAACACTAAATGTTAAGTGAAGCTTACCACAATGTATTAGTGAAAACCATATCTAAATCGGATAAGCCGTTTCTGAAATTAGCGTGAACAAACGCAGAGACAAACAGACAAACAGACAAACAGAAAAAATTGTAACAATCATTGTTTTGGGTTCTATTTGCGTTGATAAAGGCCCCAATAATTTTTTTCTCATATATCTTCCATGTACAGACAGCGATCGGTTACATTTTTATTATATGTATAGATAAAAGATTTTTGCTAAACAGTAGAAAAAATTGAGTCGTTACTACGACATTGTAATCTTTTAGTGTAGAGTGGAGAACATACAGACCTTACAATGATAAAATAAAAATAATGATTTTAAATTGTTTCAGTATGCAGAAGTCAAGACGTCACAACGAAAGAAAAAAAGCCGCAGTCGGTGAAAGATCTACTCAACACAACATCGTGTATACCACCGCCATACAAATGTCCTCATCCCAAAATAAAGTTTTATCTTTATACAAGGTATGTATCAAAATAATACTCCAAACTAAAACACCAACGCCAGTAAAATATAAGGAGGCTTAATTTAGGAATAGATAGATATGGTGATGTTTTCAGGCTGATGATTATTCTTATATCTCTTATCCAAGTTGGAGGTTCTAATAATAAAAGACGGCATTCGGTAAATGAGCGATCTGAAAGGCTACCTAGATGTACAACAATTATTTATTAATCACGCAAAGGCCAGCGGATAAAATTTCCAAAACCAAAAATAAGAAGTAATATTTCACAAAGTATTTCAATCAATGTTTTACGCCTACACAAAACATTTTCCTACAATGTTATTTGAACATTATTCTCTCATTTCTTTTTCTAACATAATGCTGAGACGGCGAGCGTCTACGGCGAAAGCTTACTACTAGCAAATTGCTGTTACGTAGCACGAGTAGGTATTATGTAAGACTGTCAGTCAAAACGGACATGTAGTTGTTTATTGACCATGACCTACTTTAATATAAGGTCAATGAAGAATGATTTCATTATATTAAAATTAAAAGAAAAATACTGAGAATTGATACCACGTAGAAGTAAATGATGGGTAATCTTTTTGGTAATTATTATTTACCCATTCCAATAAAATATATCAACATGTTATTCAAATGAAGAAAGCTATTATTTGGCTTACATCTGAAAGAAATAGATAATCTTCTGAACAGTAGAGACTGCTTCAGGAAGCAGTCTTGGTATAGAACAATGGTGTTCGGCAGTGGTTTCCTGATACCCTGATACTATGCGTGTGGTAATGGCTACACGCATATAATCAGGGTGCATGATGCGTTGCGCATAGATAAAGCAAAGAAAGCAAAGATGGACAAGAAAAAAGATAAAAGCTACCAAGCTACTAAGGCTGGGTTACGCTGTTGGGTTACCTTCAATTCAACACTTACAGTCTATACAGTCCAGTCTTGACCTTGCGTTAAACTTGCTTGATCTAAATGAACTTTAGCACAAGGTCAAGACTGCTTCTAGTAACAGCCTTGTAAACCACAAAAATATCTTGCACTTAAGCCTGTCAGAGATATCCTACAGACTCACATACATTGTAAATGCATTAGTAACGGCTCTGTCGGCTTTTAAATTACAATAACTGTTTAGCCCTCAGAAGACTCATAGATATATACACGGAAATAGTATATAGACGTCCAACAAGTTATGTTTACGCCACTTCTGTTGGCCATGAGCCTTCATCCAGCAGTTGCCTGCTACCCTTACGACAAACTTAATAAAAAATATGTTGATTTTTTGCAGAAGAACACAAGAAGAAGGAGAAGTTTTAAACACACTTGATGACAACTCACTAACTTACTCGAAGTTCAACCCTAAACATCCGACGAAGATCATAGTCCACGGCTTCGCTGGCGGTAGAAACCAGTCCCCGAGCACAGACTTAAGAAATGCTTACTTCACAAGAGGCAACTACAATATCATCATTGTTGACTACGCGTCCATTGCTAAGGAACCTTGTCTAAGTCAGGTACGTAAATAGGCGGTGTCAAAAAAAACTATAAGTTTGAAGATTTCTTTACATTTATTTCTAATGACGAGGTTTTTGTTACGTACTGTGAAATTTAATTAACGTGTATTGTTTAATGACGTATACCTATAACTACGAGTATAGAAAAATTAAATCCATCCGTCCACGGAATGTCCGTGACCCTTAACCTCGCAGGCTCGCAGATCTATCAGTCGTGTTGGTTTTAAATTAACCAAGTACCTATCCTATTTTATTTATAAATTCCTTTATTAGGTAGATACCTAAGTACACAAATAATGTATGATTGAATTTAATGTAAAGAAGAAGGGTTAGAAACTCCCAACTTTTAGGCTGATGGTGTCGTCGTCGACTAAGAAAATTGGTCCTTTGAAATTGTAAGTAGAATATGGCAATAACTTGGCTGCATATGGAAATTAAAAAACATACAGCGGTCGACTACATATTAAGTAGAACAATGTCTCATAAAACCACGATTCACTTGACAACTACCTAAAACACATTAATAAAATCAGGTTAACTATTCTAAATTCATAATCTGACTATAATCAAGCAGGTCAACATTACTTCATCATGTTTTGATGTAAAGTTCCTAAAGTTACATATAATATTATACCTAGTTATTTATTGAGAATTCGATTTATTAAGATGCGTCGTCTTTGAGCGGCCTTTAATGGTGTCGTAATTTATCATTACACAAGCAACTTATAATATCTCAATTATATTTTGTAACTGTATGATCAATGATCATACTTATCTTTTTGAGTTACTTAGGTATTGTATCTTTCTCTAAACAGCGTTCATGATTTATTTCTAGTTACATACACCTATTTTTAACCGACTTCAAAAAGGAGGAGGTTATCAATTCGGGTCGTATGTTTTTTTTTTTTTTTTTTTTTTTTTTTTGTATGTTTGTTACCTCATATCTCAGTCATTTATGAACCGATTTGAAAATTTTTTTTTTTATTTGAGAGGGTATACTCTGAAATTGGTCCCATTTTTTTATTATAAGAAATGGTTCAGTGGTTGTATGTTTGTTACAACAGAATTCGGTCATTTATAAACCAATTTGGAAAATTCTTCTTTTATTTGAAAGAATATACTCTGAAATGGGGTCCCATGTTTTTTTTATAAGGAATGGTTTAGTGGTTTGGCTTCAATTTTATATTTTGTAACAAAACATATGCAAGAAGTGAAGACGTGTAAAGCAACACGTCGATGTCTTTTGCGACGAATTTTTTGACATTGACATGTCCATGTTACAAATGCGAAGTGATTTTCAAAATTCATGTTTTGTTAGAAACGAAGTGGCCCTGGATGAGTGACCATTTGTGTCATTTCATTTTCAACGTCTTCATTCTTTAGAAGCAGTAGTATATGGTTATCACTATAATTTGGTAGTCGTTAAGCCAAGTTGGAGGTCTTATGATCGTGAGAAATTACAACAGCAACGGGCGGCCTTAAACCTGCCTTTACAGCACTACTGTTTGTTTTTGTATATCTGTTAAGCGATTGCGCGGTCAGTTAAATTATGATTTTTGATGATTCTTTATTGTTGGTAGATCATCACTTTTTTGTTTTGATTTGTGGTTTCTGGAATTCAGGGTTTAGCGATCGAGAAAGTGTTGACAAGTATCTCTATTTACAATCTTACCTCTCGTCTCTACTTTCTTTCAAACGGCGCGGCGCTGTCTCATTTGCGCAGCACGTTTAGTAGGTCTATCCATATTGAATATATTTATACACAATTATTTCCCACTAAAAGTTTAAAAATAAAATTATTTTTAGAAAAAAAATGAAAACCGACTTCAAACAACACATACATGTTCAATTCCTAACTAAAAAGTAGAAAATAATATTTTAATTACTTCATAGCAAAGAACATTAAAGGGGAATCAACGCAATCCTTGATACCTATAATACTTTACTATTTATAGTTTTTAATCAGTTATTTTGGAGTCGGTGCCAGCCAAGAAGGATCATAATGACCTTCATAAAAAAACCTACCCACTAGCAAAAAAATCCTTCTTGATTAATCTATTAATATATGAATGAAAAATATAGATTTAATACAAGAAATTGAACGGAATCTGATAAGTGCGCCTCAAATTTTTTATGTATAACTGAAAACAACTATCAGTGACGTCTGCCTTCACGAGTATGATCGCGTTCGGGTAGTGCACTCAGGCATATCCCCCACGCGTGCCATTATCGCCTCGTGCATTACAAAAATTTGTTGCAAAGGCAGAATTAAAGATCCTTCTTGGCTGGCACCGACTCCAAAATAACTGATTAAAAACTATAAATAGTAAAGTATTATAGGTATCAAGGATTGCGTTGATTCCCCTTTAATGTTCTTTGCTATGAAGTAATTAAAATATTATTTTCTACTTTTTAGTTAGGAATTGAACATGTATGTGTTGTTTGAAGTCGGTTTTCATTTTTTTTCTAAAAATAATTTTATCTTTTTTCTTCTTTTACATCCTATAAATACTTTGTTCGCCCGCTGCACGTACCATATATATTGTAACCATATAATATGACTCAGTAAACTGGATTACTCTTTCCTAAGATACAGACAAGTTTCCTGCCTAGTTTGGGACGGAGGATCCTAGACCTAGTTTCATTTTGTTGCACTGGTTTTTGTTTTAACATCTTAGAATTTAAGTCAACTCTGTATGCTATGTACAAATTACTTATTACTGAATAAATTATTATTATATATCATATTATAGTTAGATTTTCTATCTAAAGCATTATTAGGTAAAACATTCGTTTCTAAACTGTAGTCATTATATTTCAGTGTTACGGGTGCAATGCGGTACAGTTTAATAATAGTTTATTACTTGGTTAAAGTGAATTTCAGACTTATAAATTCCAGATTTTCTCAGTGTTTCATTGTTATTTAAAGTAAATCTATATGCTAAGGGAGGTAACTTACCGTTTGGGAGAGGCCTATGTCCTGCAGAAGACGCCTTGAATGTCGAACTAATGAACGCACTTGCTCAGTTTTAAACCTTGATGAAAAATGATTATGATCATTAAACAATGTTATACGACCATATACAGTAGATATAACAAATTCTACGATCATTAAAATATAGAAAGTTTTGCTCTAGTAAGTATAATTCAATTAAATTAATTTATCAATCACCCTTAATTATATAGGTCGGTTATGAAGATCGTATTTAGTAAGTAAGTAATTGCACAAAGCCTATAGATTTTATTTCAAAAAATGATCCTATTTAACATTAGCGACAATAATAATCTTAGAATGTTTTTACTAATACAATAGAGATTGCTTCGTAATTGAGAAGTAAACAATGAGGAAGAGAAAGCCAGACTTCCAAGTTTGCTTGTTTCTAAAAATTGTCTCTTCCGTATTCATGGGCCGCTTTTATTGCTTATTAATTAATTATAACAGACAGTAACAATGCTTTATTTGATTATAATAGACAGTAATACTATAAACACTAATACGAATGAATTTATTTCATGATGCTTGCGAAGCAGAACTTTTGATGTTTAAAAAATCTGTTTATGACGTTACTACATTGCTGGGCCGGTGCGTATGTCTGATAGGTCGAAGCCCCGAATGTGTTGTCTATTTTGCGTAAAATCATATAAAACTTATTTTTCTGATTCATTTGATTCTGGTAATGCCTATAGGTACATATAGTGCCTACTACACCTTTTTGTTAGTGCTAACGAGCAGTTGACCACCTAAATGTCCTTATTGTCTTAGCAGAAATGAAAATACAACGTGATTGGAGAAAGATATGGATCTGGAGTAGAATCAAAGGCTTTTCGGTTATTGCTGACAAAAATTTATCACACCAGTAGGTACAGATTATGCCTGTCACCCACTTATGGGTGACGACCGTCGATCGTTTCTGGTCAGTTGACAGCCTGAGCGCATTCGATGTGTACGTCGAAGCGAAAGGATGCGTATGGGGTTCCATACTAATCATGCTTTTGCCATAGACAGTCGATCGTCGCCGATTAACGATCGTGACCTTTAACGTCATCGCCGTGGCTTTCTATATCATGGGACTGAAATTACATGAACGGGTGTGGGTGTATGTAGGTATATTTTTTTGTTTTTTCTACATGTATCCGTTACTATAAAATTTAGCACATAAACCGCCTATGATACAGGAATACTCCTAGTACAGGTACCTAACATTATTATACTTATATTTGTATTAATTTTAAGCCTTTTAAAAATTGTATACCGTCTATTTAAATTGATTAAATGATTTGATTTGATTTTGATGCCAAACTTGCTCCTTCAGGAACAAAAACCGTAAATTCATCACTCGATAGCGCTGTTCGCGCTTTTATTACTAGGTCAATGGAGCTGTGCAGTATTTAAACATAATATTAGTTTATGTTTACCTATCTTTTCAAAACTCGATAAGTTTATACGCATTGGTGGTACTAGCCCAAAATACTCCAAATCTCTTTACAATTTAAGCTTGAAAATGCATCTAACAGGATATGTACTAATATGTCATCGTCCTTTGTTTGAGTCTTTGTGTTTTATGATCAGTCGCCTTTCGGGATTTTGAATGAAATGGCCAGCCCACAGGACCCCATTCCTAATGCAGTCTTACCGTCATCATAATTGCGTTGTAATATCTTTTCAGATAGAATGGTCGCCTCGTTTCGGAGGGCTGTGCATCGCTCAGCTAGTGGAATATCTGCAGTACCATCCCGTAAAGTCTGTCCCACCGGAGAAGCTCCACACTATTGGATACAGCGTCGGAGCTCACATCCTCGGGCTAGCAGCCAACTACCTCGCTAATGGCAAGCTTGGCAGAATCACTGGTAAGTTAAGGTTTCGATTCGATCTCCACATGTAATTAATACTTATCTACTCGTACTTATTTGTTTAATTCATAATTTATTGTGCCGTATCTAAGTATATTAGGCTGGACATTAATTTTGGAATACTTAAATTTAGAACCCATAGAACATAATTATGAATGTATATCTATGTATAATAACTTGATCTAAGTTTACTATCCTCAATGCTATTCGAACCTTTCCAGGTTCCTTCTTGTAAGAAGAGTTCATTCTAGGCAACTACTAGGATTACCTATGCTTAACAATCCAAAGCACATTTAAATTCACTCATATCAATGGGCTTGAAATAGCGTGTTTTCTCAGTATTCTGCTCTCCTATCTTCCTGTTAAGTTCGCTAAAGCTAACCTGCTCGTTCACAAACTATAACACGTTCTAAACCATGTTTATACTTCCTGTAAAAGTAACACCATTTTTACGTTGAGTTACCAAAAAAATGTTATATAATAGCATACGTTTAGAAAAAAGATTGCATGACATTGAAGTTCATATCCTACATTTCCTATTATTTATTAATTTCTTCCTTATGCTCGTTAAAATCAACGACCTGAATTAGGTAGGTGGGCATTAATGTTTTTTTTTTATAAAATCTACCTACCTACTAAATACTTAAGTATTATGAAATATGCAATTTAATGATCGCAATGCTCCGTTGCAGTTGGCACACTTTCGATGCGTTTTTTTATTAATTATATAATATTTGACATCGTCTCGAGATGCAAACATGTGAGTCACCTTCTTATAATGTTTTAACGTGACTTGATCACCTACATAATTGAGTATCCAAAAAAATGTTAGGTACACTAAACTTATCGCTCTGTGTATACAGGCTTGGATCCAACAATTTTCTTCTACATGGGCAACAACCGATCTCGAGATCTGGATTATACAGATGCACATTTTGTGGATATCCTACACACGGGTGCAGGGATCCTCGGCCAGTGGGGACCCAATGGACACGCGGACTTCTACGTAAACGGGGGCTCAAGTCAACCTGGATGTGCCCACGACACTATCTTCCGTAAGACTTAGTACTTTCCTCATACTTACTCAAACGTAATTATTAAATCACTTTCTTTTTCCTTAAAAGTAATTAATTTAATCAACACCGCTGTCCTCTTTTGACAAGAAATAAATACTACTTAATCAGGTAACTAACATGGCATCTTTGTAGTTCCTAAGTTCATCGACAGATGACGTTGTAACTAACATTACCAGCGCAAAAACTGCGTATTATTCCGTATTAGTTCCAGAAATATTACAGAGATGACGCTGTAAATAATTTACCAATAATAATTTAATTTAATGAATGTTATTTAATGTTAATAAGTGCGCATTGTTCACAGAAACTCTATCATGCGATCATACGAAGGTGACACCATATTTCATTGAATCAATCAACAGCCGCCTAGGCTTCTGGGCAGGCCCCTGTTCCAGTTTGCTGTCATATCTCATC
Source organism: Parascotia fuliginaria (assembly GCA_963082885.1). Taxonomy (NCBI): domain Eukaryota; kingdom Metazoa; phylum Arthropoda; class Insecta; order Lepidoptera; family Erebidae; genus Parascotia; species Parascotia fuliginaria. The sequence goes on along the minus strand of OY720177.1, from coordinate 9,378,114 downwards.
GGATGGTGTGAGCCCAAAGACACAGAATATGTTCTTATGGGCGAGCACGTTACTCACAAGTAATTATAAAAGCTCAAATATTTATAGGTTTGACCTAGGTACCTAAGTTTATGCTGACTGTCTCGGTAGCGCAGTGAAAGTGTGTGCGGTGTGACTGCCGTGCTAGATAATCGTTGGTTCGATTCCTACAAAGCTCTCTGTAATATCTACAAAAAATTGTTACGAATTTCGAATGAAGGAACTGCAGTCCCTAAGCCGACAACCGTTTCAATGATAAAATAAACTTACTTGACTCTTTTTGCAGTGCAAGGGGTGTTTACTACGTCACAACGAATGCAAAACCACCGTATGCAAGAGGATTCCCTGGAAGATCAAGACGTCTACGTTCTGTATCGCCCTACAGTTGATGAACAATGAACTTAGTTTAATAAAACTTACCAAAATATTATTACGTAATTAGATAATTGGAGTTTTTGGGGTAGTCTGTACAAGTAGTGAGGTGTAGTACCAGGAAAGGAACCTTTATAGATATTAAGTGAGAGTTAATGAGAGGTTTTTCCTTATATAGCTGTTCCTAAAATAAAAAAAAAACTAGATAAAGAAGAGTTCACAAGGAAAATATGAATGTCAAAAAGTACTTCCTTGGTTAACTCCTATTTCTTTTGAAAAATCATTGAGATTGTGTATCCTGTTCGAAATGCATTGTTTTCCTTTTTTACAAAAACAAAGGCACTAGAAGCACAGATAACTGTGTTTCTGGTGCTTGGGTCCTAAACCTAAAAGTCTACAAACAGTAGTTATCATTTATGAAGAACGTTTGCTCGTCTGCCACCACAGATTAAAACCTTGAAATGGTGTTGGAAAGGTTTACTTTACTTTTATAAATAAATTTAATTAATATTTCTCAAGATTAGGATGGACGTTAATTCTTATGTTACCAACACGAACGTGATCCGTAGTTATAATTGTGCCTGTCTGTTACTATCCAAGAACTTAAAAGTCTTGTTCTTGGACAGTAACAGTTGAAATTTTATAAAATACAGAGACAATACTGTCATTTTTATAATTTAGGTACTAAGGTTTGAACGTCAAGCGTAGAACAAAAACAAGACTCTACAACCGAAAACCTCCTTTATAGATTAAGTTATAAAATATTTTTATATCTTTGCCATAGTAGCGGCGGAGCTGAACTTTGTGTATGAAAAAATCCGCATCTTATAAATAGTTTTAAAAAAATGGTCATCTGTAGGTATACTCGTACTTGATGCGAGTTTGTATAGTAGGTATACCTACTAAACGAAATTTCCTTTCATAACGATGACAGACAAATTTACTTTATCAAGTTACCGCTAGGAGCGCTAGTTGAAAGTTTACCATGCTGCAGTAGGTAACGTAGAATAAAATTATCAAAGCTCTTACTAGGCCAACTGTTGTAGTTGCCACCCATTATTATATCTTTGTGGATATTTAATAGTTGCTCAAACTGAGTGTTAATAATTTATTGTGTAAATTAAAGATTGTGATAATAATAATTTAAGAATAAAAATGGATTTTGCGATAATAGTTACCTATATGTTTTATTTCCCTAACCACATGAGTAGATATATAATAATAATATATAAGTAAGTATGTTCTTTTACGAGATATTTATATACTATATTCGATAAACACAATAATGTCGTTCCTCATTTTAACCAAGTTTTGATCAAATTCCGAAGACGTTAGGATCATACTACCGAAGTTCGGTTACAAGTTATTAGGCCCTTCGCTAAGTGAAGCGGGCTCGAGAGCGTGCAGTCGAATTTCTATGAGAAAACACGGGCGCGCGCGGACCGGGCGGCGTACGGATGCGCGCGCAGTCCTTTTTCATAGAAATTCCGCAGAACACGCGCGGAGACCAGCTTCGCTTAGTGAAGGGGCTTAGATCTCAATACAAAAGCCTTGTAAGTATGCCTAGTTAAGTCCCTAATAGGTACGGTAGGTACGTAAACTTGCTATCAATGCAAACCAATGTCAAACTTGTTGCATATTTGTTGCATCACCGATAAGTTTATGAAATGAAAAAGTTAATTTTCATTTAATTTTTCTCTTATCATTTATTTTGCCCGAGTTTCAAGACTAAACGTACCTACTTATAGTTATTAATGTAGTGTTTATGCTTATCTAGGGCTAATAAATTATTATGTATAGGTAATTGCAACTCATATCGGCAATATAAGTTATCAATAAGTACTTATCTATAAATAGTGTCATCTTCCTAATGATAACGTTCAAAGTAATGCTCTCCTTTGGTGGAAAAGAGACGTAATATAAAAAACAGCAGTTTTACTCTTGTGTTAATTAGCATCAGATTAAATATTGCATAATGATATATCCTTTTTCAAATCTGTCGTCTCTACAGTATCCAGCAATCATATAGCGTGTAGGTAAAGGTTTGATTCTACTCCTTACCCCGACACATATCTATCGCAAAATCTTTGTAAAAGGTAAGTATTTGTTTTTAAATTCTGAGGTTTTACGCCTAATTTCTGAAAGGCTAATCAACGAAAAATTAACTGATCAACTATTTTTCATGTAAAGTACCTAAAAGCACGCTAAAAGCATGAATAATTAGTTTCATTTAATCTAATTAATTACTAATTAGATCAAATTAAACTAATTGTATTATTCATCTTTTAGCAATCCAATTGATACTTCAAATGAGATTTAACAGGTGATTAGTTAATATTTTGTTGATCAGCCTTTCAGAAACTGAAGTTTCTGTTCGTTAGTATTGTTAATCAAGGTCTTCGCTACACTCGGCTTTTATAATGAGAAGAGTTGTTTATAGGGCATTATGGACGGATAATTAAAATACCAGATTAAATTTAATAAAACATATATTAGGGAAGATAATGTTACCATTTTGAAAGGAGAGTACAAGTTTAATAGCAAGCACTTTATGTAGACACGTAAGTAACTATATAATAGTAACAGATACACTAACATGAGATTAAATATTGAGATCATTGTATTACATTTAATTATTTACACTATTATCTACTGAGAACCATGCAATTGATACTAACTATAACCACTGCCTCAACAAATATTACCTATGTGTGTTGTGTCTGTCTAATATCTAGTAAAACTGTTCAATGAAACATTTTGTTTTGAATGAAATTGACTGTATAAAAATTGAAATTCAAATGGTAGTTCACTCCTTTTCTTTTTGGTCTACTGCACAGCCAAGCTGCATCCAAAACTGCAGTAGTCTTCTGGCATCTTAACACAAGCATCGAAGAACTACGCGATTCTGAAGACTTTTGCGCTTTGTACATTGTGTCACACCCTCGAAAATTTACTAATGATAGCTCTGTTATATCACATTATTTCAGGTTTCGATACAATTTGTTGTGGCAGTCGATTAAAACGACACAAAAGTTTATATTTTTGTATGATAATGTCATAAGTTATTTTATAACACATTTAGATTAATTTATTAGTAATCTATGAACCACATTTTCTAAAGTGGTCAAGGATTATTTTCAGCGAAAGTCTGATAGTACAAAACTTTCATGTACAGTCCTAAATCAAGTCAATTATTAGTTAGCTATTTAAATATCAACAATAAATTATTTTAAATAATAAGTACAGTCAATTCTTGTCATTATTAACATTACAAAATATTGAAACGTCATAGGATGATTAAGGAACAATCCAATATAAATTAAAAGTACCTAATACTTATAAGTTTTAAGTAAATGATACGTATCACCCATAAAAATATCGGTAAGTAAAAATATTTAATATTAGGTATTGCACCACTTTTTAATAAATAGATACACTTACTTATTTTAGCATTTCAAATTATTTACTACGTTCAAACAAGTTAATTAAAGACAGGAACATAAAACCTATTCGTAAAGAGCTACGCGTTCTCGAAACAACACATTTCCCTTAAATTTTAAATATATAATTGATTAAAATAATTTATATAATTCATAGTTATTGCAAAAATGCAAAACAATAGGTAACTTTATAAGCTTATAATTAAACGTACCTACCAATCGACTATACTAAGAATTTATGTTTAAATTTGTCGTGGGTAAAAATAGACATTTAAAATAAAAAAATCTAAATATAACAATGATGATGAATCGATCACAAAAATTTTATTGGAAAATAAAAATGCTAATGTAAAGTTTAACGTAAATTGTTATTGTTAATCATCAATGACAGATTTAAAGTTCAATTTTAGAACTATAATAATATGTAACTAAAAGTTAAGTATACATCTGTAATTCCCACGACATAACAAAATTACAAGTTGGCGTGCACACTGCCTAGGAGCTTCTCTAATAGATTTAATATTCCACCATTCTATCCATTACCGATATTGGCAGAGTAGAAAATTTATTACATGACTACTGGTATATTTCAAAATTCGGGAGATGGTTTCATGCTATTTGTAGATATTGATTGAAACTTGCTTCTCCTTCAAGTTGAATTCCATCACGACTGGACTTACCTATGGTAGAACCATGGTGAACCATCATTCAAAGTAAAAATGTACAATATTTAGGCAACATAATCTGACAATATTTCATTCTCAATCGAGCTAGACAATGTGTGTTTAAGAATTTCCACTTTAGGCTATTAGTATGCAATTAAAAATCTCGAAAAAATTGTTCTCAATCTTACACTGCACTAAACTAAGTACAGGTTACATCCTAAAAACTTTTACGCTCTTTGCATCTATATTACTTATGTATGCCTACTATAACTTACTTTATATACCTACATCTTAATATTTACACCGTTATTTATCGTTTTCCTAATCTATCTAAATAATATTTATTTACGATAATGTACCTAACAGAAAGTATGCAGGTATTCGTTCTACATTAAAATGTATTACATTCATATTTTAATGAAATTTACCTAATAACAGAGCCTGCGGTACAACTTAACATTCTGCTGCTTATTGTACTTATTGTATACTATGGAGAATAATTAACTATACTATACCAATTTTTGTTAGAACCTCCGACTGTCGCGTAATTTAAATTTTTCAAATCATGATATTCGGATTTTCTGTCAAGAAATTATTATTACTATGACAGCAGCTCAAGCAGCTAAAATCTGTTGTCAGGTAGATACTGCAAAACAAATAAAATCTATCCCAACACGTCACGATTACGTTGACAAATCGTGATTAGTTGTATGAACAAACATTTTGGTGACGAATCGGGATCGTGACCAGATGGGACGGACCCAAACTTGTACCAAGTAAAATGAGGTGAATTGAAATAGAAACTCAGAGACATTGATTTATAAAAAAGCATGAGATGATTCAAATTTCTTGCCTATATTATTTTACAATTCAATATTCAAATAAATAAAAGTACCTACCTAACTTTTTTTCACCTGCGGTTTTCTATTCAGCCAGTGATATTTTGTATACAAAACATGTAGTTCTATTATTATAATCGTTACGACTTACGATGGTACGTGATTTTTTTTTGTGCTGAGTGTAATGACTAGTAATTCATTGAACTTTTACATTAAATTATGATATTATTTACACACTAAAGAAATTGTAGGCCAGATTGAAACTGAACTCTTATATCTGAAAATGCATTATATACTTGAGTTTACCTAAGTATGATATACAACAAATAAATATGTAATATTATAATACATGTTCCTACTATATTACTACACTAGAATATCTAAAATAAATATGGCACCATAGAAAATACACATCACAAAATTAATAATTTATTAACAATTTGATAATTTTAATAATATATAAATTTAAGTATTGGCGAAGAACGATAAATAGAGATGAAGGGTATTATATGTAAAATTTTACATTTTATTGACTTTAAATTTGAAATTTTATTGTCAATAACTAAGTATTTTTGTTTCTGATTGCAAAATAGTTTTTATTTTGTTATGTTAATATGCATAAGAATAGGAAAACCAATGACCTCTGCATTGACCTATGTCAACTGTTAGGCATTTGTATTTATTTCAAAGAAAAATGTTTAAAGTTTAACTTTTTTATTGCTATTTTGACAGCAAAAACGGTAAATATAAGTACCATAATTATTATTGCATTCTATGGGTATTTCAAACGTTATAATTTCTGTGGTCATTCGATTTTTCTTTTTGAATATAAAATTACAGAAAAAGGATAGGTACCACTTATCTGAAACTTAAAAAAGCGACACATTTATTTACAGCGTCAACAATATCAGGACTTTGAAAGCAAATCCTTAAACATGAGTCTAATCAGTAATTGACAAATCAGTGCATCCGTGCAAGTAATACCTTACCTAACACTACTAATTAAATACGAGTATGAACAACAATAGTTCAAGATATGACGTCTAGTTCTACAACTGTCGTAAGAGGTCAGACTGACGCGACGTCGAAGCGACGGCGACGCGATGTGAGCGGTTGTAAATGCGTTAGTAGACATAGAAGACGTTACGCCGAGCGTAAGTTACGCCACGGCATAGCTAGTACATGACATTTACTGCACGTCCCATTGCCGTCTTGCTACCACAAGATGTTCTACTGGAACTGTTGTTGTAAGTACTAAACTACTTACTTATTGTCTTATTGTATTGTCTTAACTACCTCCTTATTTAAACTTGTGTAGGTACATAAATGAATAATGTTTTATAAACATTAAAATATTATATTGCTTTAGAAAATTCAAAATAAATGTAAGTATTCAAAAAATAAACTGAATAAAGAGATTAAATATTAGATTAAACTGTTAGCATTAACAATTAATTATTTATTAAATCATTGTATTTTATCATATAAAACACAATTATACTGAGTTATAAGAATAAAAGAACATTATTAGATTCAAGCACTAATACCAAAATTATATAATAAGTAAATGTCAAATTATTAAAATTATTCACTATTTATTATTTAACCACTTTATTATGCATTCTCAGTAAAAAGAAACGTAAAAATATTTTCGTTTGGCGTTATTTCAAAACTGATTTTAGACCACAATAGTGTGTGATATGAAGTGAGCTGCTACCTAAGGTCTATTATATCTTATGTAGGTTTTTGAACTCAACAGACAAGTCATTCAATATAGCTCATAACAAAATTAAATGTTAGTTCCTAGAGTACGGCAATAAACTGTACGTTAACAACCAAAAGATGAAAATTAAAATATATTATGCAGTTATGTACATTTTAATTTACGTTGTTTTCCACTAAAAATGCCTTAAGATTTAACTTAGATATTATTATCATGTCACTTATATATTATGTAAATGTATTGTCTTAATATTGTAAGTTATTTACAGCTAGCGGTCGCTTGAATAAGCTTTATTGTCACCACAGCCTTACAGAGTGAGGTCACCCCTTTTATTGTCCTATCAGTAGAATTATACTAAACCTTATTAATATCTTTATATTATTAGGTACTTACTCTAGGTATACCTTTAAGTCTCTATAGACTGAACTTTTTATGAAAAACAAAGAAGAAGCCAATTAATGTGCAAAATATGTAAAATATATTGTTTTTGTTCATACATTGAAAATAATCCAGGGCAAAGAATTATTCCAAAAATAATAAAGATAAATTTAGATTTTGACTCATGTAATATGTTTAACACATAATTTGAAGTCAAAAATTAAAATTCAGATTGACAAAACTATTAATGAAAGCAAATGATTTCACCAACGTTAAACTTATTGACATGTTCTTAGATCTTAAAATTATGTAAATTAAGGAAGTAAAAGCTAAGCACCCTATTAAATCGTTTATTAAAAATACTGAGATTACTTAGTTGTAATGATCAGTATTATAAGTCAGAGAAGAACTGCATGGATTTTTTGTTAGATATTGTTTATATATATTGTCAAATTTATGTTCTCATTCTTCACTTTTCATATAAAACACCATTCATTCATATATTTTATATATATTATGTGCTCAGCAACAAGTGCGTGGGGGATCCGTACCCTTTCCGCCATAGCCTTGGACATTGTGAAAATTATCATTACAACTAAAACAATGATTATTTATACATTAATATTTTATTACATGAATATTTTTTATTATGATCGCTCTAACTTAGTATGCACTTTCCCCGGCCAAAGAATGATTAAACTATGTGTACTGAAGATTGACAATTTATTTATTTATATAATTTATATTAATGATAATGTTAGAAATTTCTACGTGTAATTTTTTTTTATAGTAAAGATATGTGTTGTTAAATAAACGTTACCACAATAATAAATATATATAAAAAATTATGTGGTAATTTAAAACTTGGAGTAGGATCTCGAATGGTATGGTCCCGATTCGAGTTTGGACATATTTCTTTAATAAATTTAGCAAAAGCTGCTAATTGCATAATATGTTATGTTGTTTGTTCATGTTTACCAAACAATAATTATCAGATTTTATTTGATACTTTACTTTCAAAGTATAGTGATGAATCATTCTTATTTTTATCTCCAATAAAGGTGTTACTCCAACAGATTTACCGCTAAAATAACTTTAAAAGTTTTATTTATAAATATATATATAAATCACTACACATTCAAATAACCTTTTAAAGTTAGTCAAAGTATTTGTACATCGCAGAATTGACGGCGTAGAGATCCTTTAAAACAACGACTTCGTTTACACTATATAATTAAGTCTATAATTTTAATGTTTTAGGAAATATTTCAACTTAGATAATAAATGTGTATAAATAAGGTCTTAAACGTATGTGTTGCTTTTGATGATTTTAAATAATTGTCTATAAATTAGGCTGTTTTATGATTGCAAGATTTTTTTTAGTGTTTTATGTATTTTATGAATTTGTTTATTATTTAATTTGTTATTGATTGTTATAGACGCCAAGCGGAAACAGTGAATAACTAAGTTGATGCCATTATATTGAATTGATACCTAATTTAATTAGAAGATTCATGATACGTTTTATTTAATTCTCCTGTGAATTTCCATTAAAAGTTAAATTCATAATTATATAATGTTTTTTGTTTATGTCATTACAATTTCGACTCAGCATCTACAGATATTAAGGTTAACTTCGCTTAACTGCAAAAAATAAGAAAGCAATATCGCTTAGCATTTATACTACGCAAGTATGAGTGATAATGTATTATATTGTATTTGAGATGATAATTCTCACCCATGTCCAAAAACACTTACACTAACATAATTATTATTTAATTATATTATATTTACTTCGGTTATGTGTCAGTAACATTAAATTTACGATTATTATTTATTATAATATTCACATGTTATCCCATAAACCTTGTCTATTAAATATTTACTGATTAAATTTCAAGGATTAAATTAAAAGTAATAACAAATGAGAAATAGGTACATTTGCATTGTCATGTATAAAAGAAAAAGAAGTGCATATTGTTAAAAACCTTAACGATTAATACTACCTTCGCTTTTTTCCAATATAGAACGTAAATCAAAATAAGTTTAAACATTCCTTCCAATTATTCATTCTCAACTATAATAATTCATTCCCATTTAAATCTGTTTTCATCTTGAATTAATGAAGAAGCTAAGTAGATCCTGATCGAGAGGCCAAAGTTATCATTGCATACCATGTTTCATTGATATATCACCTACAAAGATCACTTTCTATGTTAGCGTAACATATTGTAAAATTATTTCAAAGTTTAATATACTCAATACTGAGATTTTATGAACAGAGAATGAGTACAATGCGTAGATATAGTTAATTAGAGTCAACACTTACCTACTAGAAATCGCTAAGCATTTGTGTAAATTACTAAAAGTGGATTAGATATAATTCACCGTGTATTTTTGCAACTGGGTATTAGTTTTTAGATGTAAGACTCGAATGTGACCTCCAAAGTCCACTTACTGGACAATGTCAATCACAATAATTTAAACCCATAAGAATTTCAAAAAGTCTGTAAGAGAACCGAGGTCAACAAGAGTTTTAAATGCTCTTGAAGAGATTGATGAATTTTAAGTAAATAGACGCGTTTGCTATATTGATATAAATTTACATTTTGGTAAAGTTTGCCAATAGATTATTAAAGAGCCTATGAGACTAAAATTGGTTACTTTTTATTCGGAAAATACATTAAAATTTCACCATTTTGTTTCTTTACCCTTTGCAATTCTCTATCTATTAGTGCATGTTTTAACGAGTGTGCAATTTGGTCTCAAACACCTCAAATTATTATTGTCAATCACTAAAAATATCATTCCAAAACTAATAAATAAATATTATTGTGTATAACTATAACAAATGTTAAAAATTATTGTCACAATTTAAAGTTTAGAGGGTCTTGTACACAGATTGAGTAATAGGAGCTCGATGTGGCGCACAACAAGTAATTAGCTTCAGTGACTCAAAAAATTTAAGGAGTTGAGTTGGTTGTCAGAATAAACAGCGGACAGGATGAGACGGCGACGTGACGTAAGCAGCGGTTGTAAATGTACTAGTTGACATAGAAGACTCAACGCCCGTCACGCCGTAAGCAACTTGCGGTGCTGTTAGACGTAACTATTTCAGGTCACGTCGTTGTCTTACCCCGCCTGTTATCTGTTCCGATCTTAAGATGTAATTTTGAACTTGGAAATTGGTGGCCTCATAGTTTTTATTATTTTCGAAATATACGATGTGAATCATGTGCACTGGTAGCCACCTTCTCGCTCCCAGTACTTGGGCCGTGTACAAGCACTCTTAGATTACAATAATTATAGAATGTGCAATGTGCAAAGTGATTGAAGAAATCCTATGCTACCTTATATCTATAAGTAAGTCTAATATGTAAGTACCTTAAAGTATTATGGCTCTTCAGTAAAACTTTGAATTACGCCCTACGGCTTCGCCCGCACGTAAAATATGTTTGAATTCCTTGAAAACCAGGTCGATTTTCAGGATAAAAACTAGTCTCTTTGAGTGTAGGTACACGTATCAGTTTTAAAGGTAAATGCCAATATTTTGTAAGGTTTTATTCATTTTATTTGACTTTTGTTTAATATAGTCGTCCAAAATCGACATGTCACAGATTGATATTTTTTAAGGTTGCTTCTTTTTAATTGAAATTGAATATATTGTACTTATTTTTTATTGCCCGACTGCCGCAGTCAAGCAGGGTAATGTTTTTCGAGCGTATATATATATGTGAGGATGTATGTCTATTTTTTTGGCACGCTCTACAGTCTAAATATCTTAATGGATATACGAGGTGTCATTACATTCGTATTGATTTGGGAGTGACATACCTACATAGTATTTCAAAGTAGCGTCAGCACAAGAAAAAATGGGTTTCTTTCTTTTCAGGCTGGCTTTTTGTTTTTTTTTTTAATAATGTATATTGCTTGTTGTTATTCGTATAAGAGGCAACCTCAAATGAAATATTTTAACTGTTTTGTTAAAGAACCATTATTTACAAAAACTGAATGTTATATACTTACTTTAAATTTGTATTTACTAGAGAACGGTGCATGTGAACAGTTTGCTACGGTGCAAGAGTACTGCTAAGCTAATCAAAGTTATACCTAGATGCGTTAACGCTCTTTTTAGCCCTAATATATATCACATTAAGATTATGTGGATGCTTACAAGCTAAAGCTGAACTATTTACATTGAAGGTAATATTAAAATCATAGAATTCAATTTTTTTTAACCAAGTCACTTTTCTTGTGGTTACAAATAAATCAGCAGCTTTTAAATCTTTTAAATAAGGTAATTGCACTAGTAACGGATATGGAACCAGTGATGGACAAAAAAAAGTAGTAGGAATGAGTTTTTATATGTTGTAAATATTTTAACCTTAGAGAAAAGTCGTCAAACATGTTTGAAGTTTTATTTAAATACAGTTTTTTAATTCAATATAGTGTGAGGAACAAAGTGTTCCTGAAAATATGTTTTCGCGGCTATTGTTACGGAAATTATTAGTGAAGTAGAGGTATAATTTGCTTATGCATTTATTATAGCTTTATTTAAATCAGAAGATTTTTTGTTGCTTTGATTAACCATGAAATTAGGATGAAAACAAACTGTGCTGTTACTCTAGAAAGTTTATGTTTCATGTTTTTATGGCAATTTAAATTACTGGGGCGCTAAAAGTTCAAAGTTCCATTAATGAACATTTGTCGAATGATAATAAAAATGACTTGTGTAATCGATAATTTCTTGTTTAAATTGTTATTACTTCAAATATTTATAATAAAAATCGTGTTGTATTTATTGCAACCGTTGATTTTTAAACATTAAGATAGTACTTAATGAAACAAAAAATGTAAAATGTAATTCCGACAAAAATGTAATAAGTACTAAGAGACTTTTAAATATTTGCCCGCCAGATGACAAATTCGTAGAACACTGAATAAAAAGAATTTATTCGTGTTACTTTCATTTTTATTATCATTGAATTTATGATGATTTAATTTTACTCTTTCTTAGGGTTACTTATTTTAAAAGGCAAAAGGGAACTAAAAGCTGATTAAATATAAAACTTCTTACAATTTCATATTCATAATTTTAATATATCTACAGCTAGGGATTCATCAAAAGCTTCACGAGTACTACATGATCCATGAATAGGTTATTGTCCATTATTGGGTCTGTCTATTAATGGGTGTCTATGACTGAGTCTGCTCCTGCCTGTCCATCATTGGTACAGAAAATATTTTTATTCATTTTTAATAACATTAAAACCAATTACAGGGTCCTACTTTAAATACAGTCGAAATGTAGAGAAAACACAGGACGTTCCATTTTCAATATGTATTGTATTGAAACAATCACTATTATTAATTAAATTGCAAAAATACTACAAATTTGCGCTTAAAGTGTCCATTACTGGTGCCTTTCTTATACATTCAAGCAAAAATAACAATTAATATCATAACGAGTTGGATTGTTATTTTTAACATAAGTATTAAATTTGCATTTCTTAAATACATCTTTTTATAATAATTATGTATATTAAATATGTCTATGGCTAATTAAGCGTATAAGCCATTAGAAGGGAAATGTGTGTTTTGAACAAATAACTCAAAACGTATATTTTGGACTAAATACGTTATAAATGAAATTTGTAAACGCATTATTATTCTTAAAACAAAATAAAGCAACTAACTATATTTCTCACAGTGACGTTTTAAATAAATAGTATAACAAGAATGATAACATTACTCCCCTTCATAATTTTAACAGTGTAATTATGTGTCTACTCCTATGATACATAATACATTTACGCATTCAATCAATTAAATACAATTCTAAATTTAAACAATTCAATTATTTCGTAAATATTTATAAACATTTTACAACAACTTTATGAAACTTAGTAACAAGGACGAGAAATTGTACGGTAACCATAAATTTAGTGATAATAAATATGTTTAGATTAAGCTACACTCATCCAAAGACGAAATAAAGTATTTCTACTGTGATATGCCAATATAATTTATATACACCTGTACAGGTATAACAGTAAATGAAACAGGTACACAATAATACTGTGTGGTATGAACTAACTAATATAAATATAATAAAACAAGTACATAGCACATGCCTTATGAAAGCTGACTAACAACATAACACCCATTTTAAACACAACAAAAACAGCGTTTCACTTTATGTTTTCAGAAAAAGTTTCGCTAATTTTACGTATAAGTACAAGCTAACGATGATGAGAACAATGGTATTTTATTACATATATTAATTTTCCTATAAAAATATTAGCCACACGACGAGTCTTCTGGGGAACTGATGTTAGAATTTCGTTAGTACATAAAGCTATAAGAGAAGACACGTGGTGACACTGTACACCATTCAAAGGGGGTGAAGATTGGAGATATATAGGTTCAGCAAAAACGATGGTTAACTATATGGTGTGGGTGAGAATGTTGGGTTCTACTACTCGTTTCTACTGTTGTTGGTAGTAGTCTTGTGGCGGATAATCAGTATTGACGTCGTTGTATTGATGCGAGGGTGGCTGCACCGGCTCAGCTTGGTACAGCGCTCCCGACACGAATGGGTTGTTGGGCACGTGAGCTTGCTGTGCTGAACCTGGCCCGGGAGGCCGTGGAGGCGCAATCGCACCGTAGCCTGCCTGCTCTGACTCTCGGAGTGGAGCTGCTGGGGTCTCCGTCTGCAAAGAAAATAGTCATGAAAATGTACACCAACAGTCACACAGTAGTAACGTGGTTTAGACTGTAAATTATTTTGATACCAAATATGCAAACGATGACCTGATAAAAGTGTGGCGAGCAATCGATGGATGAAGGCGGCTCACGACCGGCACGGCGAAAATTGGGGAAAGCCTATGTCTAGCCGTGGATGTCTTTCGACTGATAAGACTAGAATGATGATGCAAACTACCATTTTTGTAATAACCACTCAAGGAAGCCTGCAGTGCCAGTTTTGACCATGTCTATAATGTGTATTATCATTCAGGCTTTTTATATTTTTATATAGATTGTATTTAACTTAAGAATTACTTACAAAGGTGGTTTCATGATCTAAAGACTTCATAGGCGGCTCTTCCACGGCGGGGTCGGCCCAAGGTTGCAGTTCGCCTGACGCAAAGATCGCGTATATCGTGATGCCGATAAAGTGCACTGTAGCACCCATCAGGAATACCGCGCGCCATTCAGTTATCGCCTTCTGCATCTCGTTCTGTTTGCAGGTATTTTTTTTAATTTAACTTTAAATTATGCATACATAGGTATAGTTTTATACGTTCTCAGAGCAAGAAATCGTCCTCCTAGATAGATACAATTTATCTCAAAAATAATTATTATCTATTGATCAGGCAGTTTACATTTCTCTTCTTTTGAGACTATTAAAAGTGTTCAAAAATTCTTTTCTTTCTTTATTTCAGTAAATATTTTGCAATCACGCTAGAAAAAAGTTTGAGGTAAAAAATGTAACATCCAGATCTGATTTACAATTTAAAACTTTTAGTTAACAATATCTGTATCATTTGAATATTTCGGTACACAATGAGTGAGTCGTTCGTGCGCGATGTTGAGCGGCGGGCGATAATAAAGTGCTCAGAAGCCGCGTGTAACGCTCCGTCGCGCACCCACAATGAAGCTCATTGCGTATTCTGAGTGCGAATCGCGTCTAGCTCGATTTCCTTTTTTAAATTAGCTACGGACGAATGTCCTTTTGTTTCACTAGCTCTCGCTAGAAAACGATATCAAATTCTATTGGGAAGTGTCAGTTTCATCGAAGATATGATGTTTTGTAGAATACCTAATATTTAATTTATATTATAATTATATTAAAAGTGAACTAATGTTTTTTTTTTGTGAAATTGTAAATGTTGAGTACACCTTTTATTGGCGTACATGAGAGCTTATACTGTAACTTATAGTCCTATGTATGTAATTAATGTATAGCTGTTGATGTACTATTCTTAAATTAATAAACTAAGGTAAGCCCATAATATAAGCAAAAGCCCAAAAATATCCACTATCTCTTAGTCAAGAAATGGTTTTGGCTATCATTTATAAAAATGGCTCCACTAAACCAAGAAGTGAAAAATAAAATATGGCATCAAATATCAGTTATCTCACCTTGCCTTCCGTCATATTGTCGATTACGATAGGTACGACGAAACCTGCAATCGTACCAATGCCGTTCGACAGACCCATAAGTATAGACGCGTAGCGTGGCGCGATGTCCAGATGGTTAACATTGTAGCCCGAGATTGCGAAACCACTGCATGCCACACCCAAAGTCAGCTCTATGGTCGCCACGTACTAAAACCGAACAGTATTGAGTAATATGAGAATAAGTTATTGATAAAATCCCGCACACTATTTTCGTTTTTATAGTGTGTAGCCTTTATAAATCAAAATCATATAGCAATTACTGTTGTTGTAAGGTAAAATAAATAGTGTGGGTCTACCTTATTATTAGCATACGCAACGAGTACGAAGAAGAACGCCTCAAGTCCGAACCCGCCACAATTGAAGAGTTTCCTCACGTTGGTAGTCGTCATGATGTTATTTTTACGTAAATAATCTGCCATCATACCGCCAATGGGCACCAGTGACGTCATTATTAAATGTGGAATGGCGCCAACAAACCCAGACTGGAAATACGAACAACAATACAGAAAAGCTCTTAAGTGTGTCAACTTTGGGACAATATTACTACAATTTAGTCAGCGATATCAGCTTAGTCAGCTTTCAGCTTATTCTGATTACAATAACGTTCACAAATTGTTTGATTTCGAATACCTCTGTGATCTGCATGTTGAATCTTGTTTTAAAGTAGGCAGACTGAAAAATTACTAGTAGACAGAAGTTCCATGTTCTGCAGAAATTTGCTACAATGATAGCGTATACCTGAAAAATTTCATTGATATTTAAAACAAAAAAAGAAACAGTACAATACATCATGCTTAATATTTTTAAGTCGCAGGCAAATTGCACTAATCAGCCGTTTACAATCTGCCTCGGAATATTACACAACGCCGGATATGTTACCAAAAATGTGTATAACTAATTCGGGATGTTTAAAACTAGTTTGGCAACAAATATAATTCGTTTAGAGCACTCGCCAGCCGTTGCGAGGCACGCTCGCTTCGCTTGCTCGTCTCGTGCGCAAGGGGTCACAGTTCTAACCTAACCCAATCTGCCTTCGACATATTATTCGCTGATGACAGCAGCGAGCGTTTGCAAAATGCCGAGGCAGTATGTAAACGGCGGATTTATTCAATTTGCCTGCGACATATATTTCTTTAAGAAAATTCAGTAAGTACACTTACCGGCGGTGAAGTAGCAAAAGCTTTCCAAGGCGTGGCCCAGAAGCCTGGCATAGCAGCTTGTGATGCAGTACCAAGAGATTGCTCGATGTAGGTCAATTCCTTCGACTTAATAGTAGGATGCTTGCTCGGCCTTTCAAATACCAACCACAGCCATAACGTGTACCTTTAACAAAAATAATATTCAAGTTTATCTTTAACAAACAATTTATTCAAATTATTATATAATAAAATATTATTTACCAAATGATTCCAAATATGCCGTAGAAATAGAATGGTGCCTGCCAACTGATGTAGTCTGTAAGTATTCCGGACAATGGCATGCCAATTACGATACCGGCATATGTGCCACAGAAAGCCAAGGTTGCCAGACGCGACCGTTCCATTGGCGGGGCCCACATTCGCCAAATGCCATGGCAAGATGGATAAGTTACACCCTGGAATAAAAATATGGTTTATCTAAATAACAAAGATTATAAATCTAAGGTCTTAAATCTAAGGTCATCGGCAAACCTACAACTGGAAAATCCGCCTTAATCCACTGTATTCTGCGATAAATCTTTCACTGTAAGTGCAATTAGACCGTGGAACGCATTACCTGTGGCAATAAGGTAGGCGAAAACATTAAAGACATTTAAAACTATGGTGAAGGAACACTACCTATCACTATAAATTGATTTAATGCTATTTATTTCACTCAATTTAATGTATATAATACTAACTGCGCCCTGCGACTTTGCCCGCACGAAAAATGGTACGTGTTTAATTAATGTAACTCGGAAACCAGACCGATTTTCGGGATAAAAAGTATCCTAGATTCGAGACGGACTCCGGCACCAAATTTGAATATATCTATATATTAAACATATTATTTCAAGTACGCTAAGAACTATCGCTAAATCCTAAGTATTATCCGCTTTTAGCGATAAGGCCGCCCATTGTTAATTAATTTATTTATTTAAGACGAACACAATAGTTTATATTCATAATATAAATGCAATAGAAAGTACATGTAAATAACGTTGCGATCCAGATTGAAGAACAAATAAAGTGTCTTAAAGCATAATTAAGAAACTGTACAAGAAGTATTATACTGTACTGCCTACTGTACAAAATAGCGTACAATAAATAAATAAATATAATATAATAAATGTTTTTTGTATTGTCTTTAACATTCCTATTGTAATCAAAATAGGACAAAAATGAAACATAGATATATAATTTCTATAGATAACAATGGTCCCAATCTTTAAGATTTAATAGGATAGGAGAGGCATTGAAGTATCAACTAAGCCGGGATATGCGGAGACGAGTAAATACGTTGTTATGACGACGAAGGGCTCTGTAATCCTGAAGAAGCTTTTTACTTTGGTAAGTGATGTCGACTACACTCAAGTGCGATTCACGATAGATACCAATCGTTCTCAACGCAATCGTTGAAAAGCAGTCCTTTGAATTCGAAATAGACGCCCAATATTAACCTAAAAGTAATTTAAAATTAATTTCGAGTTGAACAATTTTTAAATAAATTATGTTTTGCAGGTACTATTCAAAACAATGTGGCGAGGGATTTCATAAGCAGAATAGGTATCACAGTCTCAAAATACCACTTTAAAATATTTAAAAATGCTGAAATATGTATTACAATAACAAAATAGTAACAAATGGCAAATAATAACTACGTGTGATCTGATTAATTTTATTAAATTTTAATAAAACCTGAATCCAAACTTTTCTAGGCAATGAACGCTATCAAGTATACCTTTAATATGGTCGTTACAATATTTCAAAAAAATGAGTTAACTATTTATCAAAGTATCCAAGTCCGCTATGCAAACATGGATGAAAAGGGTAATGTCGTAATAACATGCATTTAGTTTCACAAAAGCACAAAACAGGGGGAGTGAAATCCAAACGTGACGTGACGGATATTCAACACGATCTCTGGTTCAAAATTTGAAGTATTGGTAATAAGTTTGATCATGCAAGCTCACGTACGGAATGTCAAATGTCCTAAAATTTTAACGTGTGACACATCAGTTGTTATCCTCCTCCTAAATAATAATTCGAATTTTGCAAGATCATATTTGCTTGTATTTCATATTTTATGCATATTACTACGCCGCAATACGTTTCTATACAATACAAACTACAAACTGTTTTTCAAATACGTTTAAAGTTCATCATCTTGCCCTTTTTAAGTCTTAGCACAGGGCAAATTCTAGCAATCAATTTCAGTGCAAATATTTTATTTGAAACCTTATTTAACACAACCATTCTTAGAACTTTGTGATAATAATTTTCTTTAAAGTAGGAATTAACTTAGTGGTTATAATACTCTTTAGAAAAAACACTTACCTCGACAAATCCTTGCGCGATTTTCAAAATAACAACAGCAGCGGGTCCAACAGACATAGCGCCAGGGATAGCCATATTGAATATAGCAGATGTTACGATGGCTACACCAAAGATTCTGTTGGCAGGGTACATAGACGCGAGGTAACCACCAGGGACTTGAGTTATGAGGTATCCGGCGAAGTACGATGAGTCTATAGATGACTCCACGCTCAAGGTCCAGTTGAATGGAGTTTCTTCAGGCGAATTCTGCGTTATGTAAAGCGTTATTGTGACAATCAAATGATTTAGCTATGTTTGCCATAAAAGCTTTTAGTAGCCACTTACCCCAGGTTCCTCGGTCATCTTTAGTTTAGCCATGCTCATGTTACACCGCATGCCAAACATGATGCTAAAGCCCACGCAAGCCAGCAGCGCCACGGTGTAACGAGCACTTAGACAGGGACATTCCGCCCGCACGTACTTATCTATTGCAAAGAACATGTCAATAAATACAGGACCAAATCCAGCTTATCACAAAGAACCCTTGGGCCAAACCTGAATTAGCAGATACGACTACTTTTTATGCAAAAATTTGAGGCTACCACAACGACTTGTTGTTTCTTTAATACTTCGCAGGCCACGCAAATAAACACAATACAAAATCTATTGTTTGGCGAACACCATTGTCCGACATGGCGCTCAAAGACTTTATTATCTTACAATCAAACAAGATCTGAGTCATTGATGGTAACGTACCTAGATCGAAATTTAGACAGTAAGTTATGCCAAAAATTTAATTATGGAGCAATATCATAGTCATTTGTTTTATTTTTAATAATTATTTAAGCCATCAGTGATTCGCTCTCCTCCTCCTCTCCTTCTTTTGTTTATTACACAACAAGCAAATGGTATATCTTCAATCGGTTCGATCACAATTTGCAGAATCTACTGATACTACGTATTTAATATTAATGTAAGATTTTACCTATGGCTCGTGGTGGAGGTCGATCGGGCGATGGTGGTGTTTCCAAGTCTTCGCCATCGTACATCTGGTCATAGCCCTTCTGATCCACATGGAAGTTCTCATATTGAGTATTTCTGAAACAACATAGATATTAGAGCTCGAATTAAGGAGCATTCATAGTTACATTATTGACGATTTTTTTTTATTGTAAGATCTTTCATTAATCAAACCGTCATTAAAACGTAAAAAAAAAGATAACTCTTAGGTATAGGTTGACAATTAATCTACTTTAATAAAGTAAATTGTGAATGAAACGTGCTCTCCAATCAAGTACAGACTTATATTGAATAGTCTATAGAGATCGTTTGATATTTTGCGCTATTTTCTCTGTAATTGAAACTGATAGGAAGGGACTCGCAAGAGAAAATAAAATTAAAATGCTCCTGCCTGCTAACAGGGTTGACATGCGATCGCACCTGTGCCTCGCTCCGATACTCGACCCGACCAGCTATGAATAAAACTAATATATGCTTAAAACGACACAGCTTCAGTCTATTCGAATAAGATATTAGAAGTTAAGTAACATGCATATTAAATAGTTCAAAGTCATTATGCTTTCAATTCTACTTTGAAACTTATTCAAAGATTCCTACTTAGGTTGCCTATTGTACAATGTACTGAGTATTTTATTCAGAAGAGAGTTGGATGCCTTAACTTTACACCTCTATTGAAATTGTTTGAAACTCTTTTGAAATCTCGAGAACTCGACTTAAAAGAAAGACATCGCCAGGCCAACTTTAATCTATAACTTTTACACTACTTATTAACTAGATAATATCTTTGCATGCAGGGATGATTGTAAATAGTTATAATTTTACGATGATATTATATTTAGTAAGTATTTGTCTGTACCGCAGTGTGAGCGGCGCAAAGCTATTAGTGTCACGATTAAATTAGTTGCCGTTGCCGTTGCACGTCTCGTTTCATTGTTTGCGAAATGATAGGTTCCACTCTTGACGGCTCGGGTGGCTCCCACCTACCGAGATTTTATCGAAAGAGCTGTAACTTCATTAGTCTCCCGCTTTATCGCCCGGATAAACGAGGAGTTTAAATTCTGAACTCTTGTATTTACTCAGTTTCACTTTTATAGTTTTACTTTCACGATCAACGAAATATTTATAGAATCTTTATTTGCCAGTTTATTATTTTAAAATATCCTGTCAAGTATCTGTATCTACTTTGTTAGAGGTACTTAATCTTGGCTGCACGGCTGCTATAATATGGACCAAAAGATAAAACTTAATAAAAGCTTATTTTCTAAGCATGCGTACAGTTAATATGAAGTACCATCGGAGGCTTAAAGTGCAGTCATTGTAATCAAAACATACAAATCTTTAAACCACCAGTTAAATACAAAATTATTAAATGTACCGTAGAATACGACTTGTGGGTGAACTCCGCATAAGTCATCGGCGTGTAAATTCATTTTTCCGCTGACAAAAGTAATAAATGTGGCTATCTGTCCCCGTCCCCGTTTAACGTAGTTGGTAATGAATCGTCGTATAAAAGGCATAACCAAGTGGAAACGAGGCGCGATGCGACGGAACACCCCAACATGGTGCGATCGTCACTCCCTGTGTTAATGCGTTTAACTGTGACTGGATCAGCGAGAGATACCGACATCAACAGTTACGCTGATGGACACATAGGGATGTTTTGTTAATTATTAGATTACGCGATTGGACAACAGAGCGTGCACTAATGGTTTTCTCTAAGTGCCTTTCTACAACTCAATTGAATTAAAATTATTTAATTACGTACCAGTTTAAACGTATACCTTTTTTTTTATAAAATTACTGCATACACGATCGACCACTTATGCAGTAAAAAAAAATAATGTAACTAAATTTTAGAATTCAATGTTGTAAGCTTTTAGAATAAAGACCCTTTTTTAAGTTTATATAATATTGTCTTGGATGGCTACATTTAACTAGCTGTATAAATTTATCTCATTGATAAACATATTCATTGATAAACACTCCTATACTATAAAAAACTCAACATAATGTTACAAAATGGCTTCATGAACATAACCTAGAGATAAATTATAGCAAGACTAAAACTATACAATTTAGATCATACAAACAACCCCGCCTTCAACTTTTCACAAAGCACAAAACACATCCCTAGAAGCAGTAGAGATATTTAATTTACTCGAAATAAACATTGA
This sequence comes from Parascotia fuliginaria, assembly GCA_963082885.1. Taxonomy (NCBI): domain Eukaryota; kingdom Metazoa; phylum Arthropoda; class Insecta; order Lepidoptera; family Erebidae; genus Parascotia; species Parascotia fuliginaria. The sequence continues at coordinate 9,355,807 of OY720177.1, read as the reverse complement.
TACACATATAAATTAGAAGACTCACATAGAAAGCATTAAATTAAAACTGTCCAAATTAACATATAATTTTAAAGAAACAGCACTCTTAGCATATTACGCCTACGCTTATTCATGGTTGAGATATATTGTCATGCTATGGGGGAATAGCATAACTAGTCGTGACTTATTTTTATTACAGGAAAAATTTGTTAGAATAATAGCTCACGTAGACAAGGAAGATAGTTTTAGACCTCTTAATAAAAATATAAATTGTTACACTTCCCTCTATTTATTTATAATATCAGTATATTTGTATTCAAAAACATAGAAAACTTTACAAAAAACAAACATACCCAGTGTTAATACTCGTCATACACATAAAAATTTATATCTACCACACTCCAGAATAAAAATGCTAAATGAAAGTCCATATTACATGGCAGTCAAAATATATAATAAATTATCAGAAGATTATAAAAAATTAATACCGTTTACCGTAATACCGGGCGGAAAGCTATTTATATATAAAAACTTTACTGTACACTAAATAATAAGTAAATATTATTTAGTGAGTAATTTGAATTTGAATTTGAACACGGACGAGTAAAATTCATATTCTGCGTGTTAGTTCCAATTATATTCGTTGCCGAATCTAAAACAGTAGATATGACTGTCCCCAGAAATTTTCTTTAAGACTGGTGTTTACTAGAATTCTTTATAATTAATTTGTAGTAACAAAGGTTTAGAAAGAAGAATTATTTGACATTATTTATGGATAATACTATGGATGGAATGTATTTGTAATGTACCTACCAATTTGTAAGATATAACTCATTCGTTCATAAGTGTATCGATATAAAAACATGTGATTATCAGTTTTAAAGGCGCCCCCTTGGAGACACCCCTGTTCGGGAGGCGCGCCGGCTTCATTGTCCCACTAATGCACCCCATACACTGTCTCTATAATTATGTGACGTTACTCTAAATGGTGTAATTACTGTTTTGCTCCGTTTGTCTACGCACCGTTAATGGATATTCTCATTTTGAAATTTGAATATTATTGACATTTATGCAGCTATGATTTGTTAAACAAAACAAGCTTTTAACGTAGGTTTATCTTTTTTTGGTTGTGTCTCTTTTAAATAGGCTAGAACTTAGTAATATCCAAGAAAACTTCACATAGGTAACATATTATGAAAATGTCACCGTGCGATTACAAGACTAATTATAACCACCACTTATAACTAGATTGCTTATTAAATTAAATAATATAAACAATAAAAAAATATAATGTATATTCTATGTAGGTCTGAAGAATGTAGGTTATTATAACAAGGACATGACTTAATCTAGGACAAGTCCTGCGAACTATTTTGCAATATTAAAGTATAAATTGAATCACTGACCGAGTTCCACTTTATAGTAAAACTTCTACACGAACTTTGAATATTGGCACTTAGCAATGACTACTTGCATTGCATATTCATATTGTCCAAAATTTTAAGTGATGTCATGAAGTTTTAGCACGAGTAACAGAGTATTACAGAATAGTTCCTCATTTTTTTTTCTATGTCTGATTTTCGCCGATCTCTTAAAAAGGTAATGATAATTAACTAAATAATTAAATTAATAAATTTGTTTCATTTTAAAAATACTCATATTAATATTAATATTTTCTAGTTATTGTTAGGTTTTATGTATTCGTAGTTTAAAAAAATAATTACTTGGTTTTCTCTTAGTTTAAATTTTGTTTAATGTGAAAAAGTTTATATGTACTTATTCATTTGCAAGTTGTGTTTGCTTCATTGTGGTTGTACATTAGTCTTAGATTCTTAAGTATATATTTCAGATTAAGTAATAATGTTGCAACTGTAAGCAATCCTTAAATAAATAAATAAATAAATTTTTCTTTATAAAGACTTAATAATGACTTAACTTCTCTATAATGAGACCATTATCGCCTGTACCGCCTTGTATCATGGCAGATTTTACAGATATTTAAGTAATAAATCTGAACTCAATCTCTCCAAATAAGTATTTCTACATACATACATACATAACTTCACGCCTTTTATCTTCGAAGGGGTAGGCAGAGATGTTTAACCACCCAATTTTCGCCAATTTCTATTTTTAGGTCCCATGTAACAGGAGGCGAGCCTGTTGCTATTTATTGGTCACAATTCCAGCCTCTTCTATTACTAAGAATTTTTCGACGGAAAAACTCAATATCACTTTATTTGACCCGAGGATCGAACCCGAGACCGCTGCGTGATAATCCGCACACAGTACCACCGAACCACAAAATCTCACAAATATTTGATTCGTAAAGCGGGTGGAAATGTGCCTGTCTTAACCGTTAGACCATACGTACTTTTAATACACCTATTGTATACAATTTTATTCATCCACAAATAATAAAAGCCTTTTAAAAAGCAGACCAGACCTGTTTTGTATATTTTTTTTAAAAAACACCTGTTTTTAATTGAAATTGATAACATTAAGAATAGCCCTCAACACCGTGCATACAAGTTTTCTCGACTTGGAAGACTGTGCTCCTGAATCAGACGTGAAGAGCAGGGTGGAGCGCAAGGCTGGAGGGGGCGTTATTGCGTAGATCACAATATGCACTTCAACATTCCCCACTATGAATACCAGGGAGGGCACCAGCGTCTTAATTAATTCATTCATTAAAATTGGAATATGAGTGGCTAGTAATTAACTGTAAATATCATCATAAAGTAATTGATCATTACGCCATTATGAAGTTAAGATGTAATTCTTCTTGCGGTTCAAGTGAAGATTGATTGATAAGTTGACAAAGTTTTATGTTTTAAAAATAATGATTTCTTAATAATGACTAAATTGTATTGACAAAACATAGTCTCCCCTAAAGCCTATAGGACATTCTAGTTTTATAGCAATTATCTTTTCATATTTGTAAGACATTAGCTATTTCTTGTCCCATCTTAGTAATAAGTACTATTTACGAGTATTAGTTTACCTTGTATTAATTGTCAATTACCTTGAACACTTGGAAACAAAATATTCTGAACTTTTATCACACATAATGATTGTTTGTTCTGTGTCTGGGTGTAACTTATCTATAATATGTATGTATTTACAAAAAAAAAAAATGTATATAAGTAGTATATCAGTTGTTTAGTACCCATAACACAAGCAAATATAATTGCTTAATTTGGGACTAGATGGCGCTGTGTGAATGTGGTAGAATATTATTATTATTATTATTCTTATTACATCTCCAAAATAGTATAAAAGAAAACTTGTTGTTTTCTTTTGTCCGTTACTGCGGGATTTTAATATCGTTTTCGTTATTATTATAGAAGAGAGAATTCTATATCCTCGTGCGATGCCGAGGTGGTTGTCTAGTTTTATTACATTATGTTTTAAATATAAGACAAGTTGGTATAATAATAATAATAATAATAAAAATATTTATTTCTCTTCCACAAAGGTAACTTAAAAATCTAGTGTTATAAAGTAAGTTTCAATCCTTTGTGAGAGACTGGTATCTGCACTAGGATTCCCTGTCACGCAGATTACCAGGCCCCCCTTGAACATTTTCACATAATTATAGTTTACTGTATATAACTAGTTTTAATTGATTAGATATAAAAGCGGAAAAATTTGTATACGGTATATAAGTACTTATGTTTGTATGTGTGTGTGTGTGTGTGTGTGTGTGTGTGTGTGTGTGTGCGTTTGCTTGCGTGTGTGTGTTGAGTGAGGTGAGTGTGTGATGGTGTATGTATGTGTTTTTGTTATTTTGGAATGTCTAGTAACTTTTCAGTGGTGTCATAGTCTAGGTTTAATAGGAAAGATGTTAGCAGGTGCTTGCACTAGCCTTGTGGCAATGGTATAAATTTAACGATGCGTTTAATTTATTATATAAATAACTACTGAGAAAACAATAACTTTGGTGCGACAGTTTCGTTTTATATAATTTGGATTCGCATACTTTAGCTTTGTTTCGCTTATGGGAATGTAGGTTAGGGTCATAGGTCAAGTGTGAGTGCTTGTGAAGTATGATTTCCCTGATGAACAGTTGCCTAACGGTTAGTACCTTACACTTAGCATACAGCTCATACGTCGAATAATAGAATGGAAGGGAAAGGGCTACCTTGAGCACAGCTCTCTGGGCTCGTTCGACTTTGAGTATGTGAGTTTTAGGGGCGCCACCCCAGGTGGAAATACAGTAGTTAAGAAGCGATTGGCACATTGCATAGTAAACCGTTTTCAGGACTGCCCAATCAGCAGCGTGGCGGAGATTTTTAAAAATATAGATGAGTTTTCTTATACGTTTGGATAAAAGGTCGATATGACTGCTGAAGTTGAGGTTTTTATCAATTATAACGCCAAGGTATTTAATTTCATCTACGTTCATAAGTGTAGGGCAAGTGCAATTGATAGAAGTAAAATTATTACATGTGTAAGCAATTATGTGGTGGTGAGGATTGAGTGTGGTGTGTGCATTTGTCAATGTGAAAATGATGTATTTGGTTTTGTCAATATTTAATGTGAGTAGATTAGTGTTAAGCCAGGCAACTACTTTTGAGAAACCCAATTGCGCAAAATGATACACCTCCTCCCAGGTATTACCGTGAAATAGCAACGCCGTGTCGTCAGCAAAAGTTATTATTTTGCGATTGTCAAGATTTAGTTGGCAGAGGTCATTAATGAAGACCAAAAATAGTGTTGGTCCCAATATACTACCCTGAGGAATGCCAATACCTCCAATACCAATACCTCACAATCATCGCTAGCCCATTCTTCAACTTTAACACGTTGAGTTCTACCGCTTAAATAACTTTCAAATAGTTTCAGCTGCATGCCACGAATTCCAAGATATTCCAACTTCTTTAGCAATAGCGATGGTAAAACGGTATCGAATGCCTTGGCTAAGTCAAGAAATATCGTGATTACTTTCTGTTTACTGTCAAGATTAGTTACAATGGTATCCGTTAGATTGAGAACAGCGTCACTTGTTGATCTATCTTTGCGAAAACCATATTGATTCTGTGATAATAGGTTGTTCGATTCTAAGTATTCAGTTAGTTGTTTGTTTATTACTTTTTCTAGTATTTTTGAAATTGTTGGTAAAATAGAAATCGGACGGTAGTTGTTAATAGAATCTGTATTACCGCTTTTAAAGATGGGGCGTATTAGGGACTTCTTAAGTTCAGTGGGAAATGTTCCTGTGGAGATGGAAGTGTTGCATATATGCGCAATCGGCTCAGACAACATATCGGAATATCTCCTTATCACATTGCTTGAAATGTTATCACAACCAACTGCGCAGTTGGTTTTAAGCGTCGATATGATAGATTTAACTTCCATTTTGTCTGTTGGTAAGAGGACAAAGGATTTAGAGTATGAGGACAGCGTAGGATTGTAGTATGAGTCGTGATAAAGGGCGGTTATTTTTTGTGTTAGTGACATTCCAATATTACGGAAGAATAAGTTAATATCGTTAACTGACTTAGTGGGATTTAGTGTGTCGATCAGTTCAGATGTTGGCGTCTGTTGCTTGGTAGTGTGAGAAATGATTTTTATGGCATTCCACATTTTCTTCGAGTCGCCTTTACAATTTGATATTAGAGATCTATCGTGCTCTTGTTTGAGATGTTTTAATAAGTTATTGCAATAATTGCGATAGCGAGTGTATGTTAGTTTAATTACTTCATTGTTAGGATGTTTTCGATACTTTTGGTGCAACTTATCACGATTACGCATGCATCGCAATAAACCAGAAGTTATCCAACTTTTTATTAATCTTTTACGTCGTGGAACAGTATTTATTTTTGTGCAACTTTGGATAGTAGAACTTAGAATTTTTTGGAAGTAATTAGTGAGGCCATTAGCATCGTCCATATTAAAAGTAAGGTTAAAGTTAGTATTTTTTATTTTTCGTCTAATGCCGTATAGTCATAGTCATAGTCATTTTTATTCAACAACAATTTACATTGTATTTGAAGATTATATAGAATAGAAACATGAAATTAAGCTATTAAATTAAAATATCAAATTAAATTAATAAAATTAAATTACTTAAACTCATAATACCTAACATAAAAATAATTATTATTACATAAATCAATAAAATTATAAAACAGTCTAAATAATAATTAAAAAAAAAAAAAAAATATCTAATTTCGAATAGGTAGATTCATAATTGCAACAAGTTTGTCATTTTAGTTATAGTATTTTAAAAAACTCTGTTAACAAGACATTTAGTTCTATATTATGCTTGTTACAGTTCGTCAACAGTGTAAAGGCATCTGTCCAAGAGAAAAGCTTTTAATTTGGTCTTAAATAAACTGGTATACAGAACACTCTTTATATCCTCAGGCAACCTATTATATAATTGTACAGCTTGATATTTAGCGCTGTGTTTCACTATATTAAGTTGTGGAATAATTTTTGTCTTAAAATCCTTTCTACGTGTCTCTTCTCTAGTTCTTCTTTCCTCACTATTCTCGAAGCTATTTATATGTTTTGCAAAATTGCACAGTACAACCAGAATATAAAGGCTGGGTACAGTTAGTATACCTAAACTCTTGAAATGTGGTCGACAACTCTCTGTTTGTGGCACTCGAACCATAGTGCGAATAGCTCGTTTTTGCAAAATAAACGCTCTCTGTGTGTTATAATCATAACTATATCCCCAGCATTGTATGCTGTATCTTAATTTCGATTCAACAAGCGCATAGTATACCATTTTTAACCTGTCTACGTCTAGTTCATCTCTAAGGGATCTTATAGCGTAACGTATCTAAACATGCAGATGATATAGAGTCGGATACTGCATTTAACTCCGACTTCCAATTTAATAATTCGTCTATATTTATACCAAGAAATGTTACTTCTTTAACTAGAGCAATACTTGCTTCATTTAATATAATTGGCATATTATCAGTGTTTCGTGACGTAGTCTTAAACAGCATGATCTGAGTTTTCATGGCATTTATCAGAAGGTATTTACCGTGAACCATTTAGAGAAAGCTTCTAATAGTTTATTCACTTTTACGGGCAAAACTTCCATATTGTTTCCATCTATGATTGCATTGGTGTCATCCGCAAAAACGACTAATTTACAATCCGGAATAATTGTATTAATATAATTAATCATGTCATTAGTAAATATTATAAATAAAATTGGGCCTAAAATTGATCCCTGTGGTACTCCAGTCTTGACTTGGAGTACCACATAGCTGATTTGTGAATTGTAACATGTCCATTATTGTCAGTATTATTAAATTCCACATACATTTTTCTATTATTTAAATACGAAGAAAATAGTTTCAATGATTTCCCCTTCACACCATAATGGTCCAATTTTGTAACTAAAAGTTCGTGATCCACTGTATCAAAGGCAGAACTGAGATCTAAGAAAATGCCAGCTACCCTCTTTCTATTATTAATCCTTTCCATTACATCATTTAATAAAGTATAAATTGCATCTGTGGTACCGACACCTTTTTGATATCCGAATTGTCTTTCATTTATAATTTTATTAAGATTGAGATGAGATACCAAACGGCTTTTCAGGATTTTCTCAAAAATTTTTGAGAGTGTGGGTAACAAAGAAATCGGTCTGTAGTTTTCAGGTTTTGTTCTACAACCTTTTTTGTAGATAGGTACAATTTTAGTTACTTTGAGTTGCTCAGGAAATATCGATTCATGTATACATTTGTTATAAAAGTTTGTTAAAGGTAAGGCTAATATTTTTGCATGCTCTTTTAATACACTAATAGGGATTTCATCGTACCCACTTGAACGTTTGTTTTTCATTGAGCTAACTATTTTCAATATTTCATGTGGTGTAGTAGGATAAATATCCATTTCCTTTGTGAATATTAGTATAGTCAAATTGTTTTGCCAAATAATTACATATTTCGTCAGGATTTTCTATAATTTTTCCTTGTATTTTTAGTCTAAGATTGTCTGTTTTTATTGTTTTAACTTTATTATTCTTTTTATTTACTATGTCCCAAATCTCTTTGTTCAGGTTAGTCGAATTTTTGATGTGAGAGTTTATTGCCAGTTTTCTTGCCTTGTTTATGACTCGCCGATATATTTTTATATAATTATTTTTGTAGGACAAAATGCTAGGGCTCAGCTTTTACCATTCTGAGCACATAAAAATCGCTTTATTTTGCTCGAGACTCTCACTCCTTTAGTAAGCCACTGTAGCTGCCTACATTTCTGCGGGTTAATAATGCATTTTTTTTTCCTAAAACTTTTACGAAAAACTTGTGTAAATTTTTTGAGAAATATATTTATACCCATGCACTCCCAGTTTTCTTGCAATATATTTCTTTGGAAAGTTACATTAGCCAACCTATTAAAGATACGTTTATCCATTTTAATTTTACCTGAGTTGTTAGTTGAAGTGGTATTATTTAGATAAATTCTACAGAATAGTCCTCCGTGTCCGTCCGCTAAGCCATTGTGGTCTACCATGCAGCTGTGTATACAAGATTCTGGTAAATTGGTTAGGAAATTGTCTAAACAAGAACTACTACTGTTACGAACAAAAGTTGCTTCATTAATAAGAGGCCTGAAATTATAACACGTCAATAAACTAACGAACTCCTTCCTTTTTTTCGTATCTAATAAGAGATCAACATTGTAATCACCACAAATTATGCCTTTTCTGTTGAACAAATAGCCGAGTAGTTTTTCCAATTGTTCCATAAAATGATCAAAGTTCTTGTCTGTAGGATTGCGATAACAACAGCAAAACATATAATCCCGTGTCAATGTCTTTTAAACCACATATTTCAAAACTTTCTACCTTTTACAATTTATTAATAATATCACTATTTTCTGTTTTTTTATTTACATGTCCTAGGATTAAACTACCACCTCTCTTACGTTTTTGTCTCGCATTGTACGATATAAAATTGTAATTATCCATGTTCAGGTAATTTATTGACTCGTTATTTAAAAAATGCTCACATAAACATATATAATCCAATCCTCCATCCAAACTTTGTACATATACCTCTAGATCAGTTTTCTTATTGGTAATTCCGCATACATTTTGATGAAAAATATTTATCCTAGTTAACAATGTATCTGTAGAACAATCATGCACGAAAAAGCTCTTGTTTTGATGATAATTCGTCTGTGTTAGTCATAGAACTACTTTGTGTTAATATTTCGTCACTGTTACATGATAAGACGAAGTCTGTCTGAGTCTCTACACTCTTATATTGAGCTTCATTTCTATTTACATAATAAGACAACTGATTAGTGTACATTTGGTAATTATTTTTTAGTTAATTTGTAAAATTTGCCTATATAACAATCTAGAAGCATGCAATGTGGTAGAATATTATATATATATATTATATATTAATTTATTTACATATGATAGCTTACTGTGATATACGTCGAGTGAACAAAAAGTTGAGTTCTCACAGTTAGAACATACTAACTGGATTAGTTCATTTATTTTTTTTACATTAAGATAATTATTTTTATATACTTTACACACTACTACATTTGTATTTTTTAATTGACATAGATTAAAGTATAAACATGATTGTAAATTTAAGGGATTTTTGTCATTTGCACATGCTAAAATTAATATATAATCAGAAATAGTAAGGTTCTTACACATACTGATACAAGAGCTCAAAACTTCTTCCAGTGGAGCATCTGGTTTTATAATAGATGTCACAACGTAGTTTTCCCCTAGGTTGCTCTGTAACAACTTTCCATATCCATATCCAGTTTGATCAGCAAATAACATAACTCTTCTTCGACAGCTTAAATTAGTTTTATAGTTCACCTTAGATTCCATGTATTGAGGCTGTTGTGTCTCATTTTGATGTGATGAAGAAACATTCTTCTCTAGCCGTTTAAACGTACTAGTGTTGTAGTTGTCCTTAGAACTAATACATTTATCTATATATTGAGGCTGTTGTGTCTCTGTCTGAAGAGAAGAAGAAGTATCGTCCTCTAGCCGATTACATGTACTAGTTTTCGCCTGACACTTTTCTAAGCATGTTTCACCAGATTCAGTGTTATTGCTGTTATTTATCTGTAAGTCTAAGTCTAGCAGAGAGAAAGTTTTGTTGAGTGTCTGTGGTGGATGAGCAAGAGATAGACTAATAATATTGGTGTAATGGTCAGTTAATGTTGTGTCAGCTACTAAACTTTTAACAGGAAGTCTAGTTTTGACGATGACATGATCGAGACATGTCTGAGTATGTGTAGGGATGTAATGCGCAGGTAGCATACCATGAGATGCTAATAGGTTAAGATAATTTTCCACTCTTGGATCAGAAGTCGATGCTGATATGTCAATATTTATATCGCCTGTTAAGATTATAGTCTTATATGCCGATAACGATAGCAAGAGATTATTTAGCGATTCCAGAAACTTGCATATATTTCTTTCTCCAGGAGGGCGGTATATGGCGATTATAACAGATTGTGCATTCATTTTAATTAGTAAACAATTGGCATCAACCTATAGTGGTTCAGAAACATTAAAAATAAAAGTAGACTTATAATACACGATGACACCCTCGTTCTGTGTACGCACATTTTTTGTAAATGAGGAGTGATATCCATTAATTTGCGGTATAATCTGGTGATTTAGAATCCAGCACTCGTTTAAAATGATTAAATCCCATTCGATACCACTACGATTTATGAGTGTATGTAGGCCCTGCACATTACGATGGATGCTACGTACATTTTGTACAATAATATTTAAGGATAATTGATGTCTGTACAATAATGAAGGACAGTCTTCTATACAACATGTATTAGATTCAGCCACACTTATGTTGTCTATTTCTCTATTTAAATGTAAGTTATGATCGAAATTTATATTTGTTTTTAAATTTCACAACTAAGGTATTCAATATAATTGCTAATTTAGAGGGTAGGCAGCGCAATGGTGTGGTATAGTTATTGGAAAAGACAAATGTCGAAAAGATATTTAAATAAGGGTGTATAATAGCATAATTTATTTTGATAAACATAGTGTTTCTTATAACAACAACAACGTGAATAAGTTGTGTGCATAGTATAAGAGGTATTTGATTATTTGTGTCATGTAATATACCTGTATGTGTAGTAACCGTTTGATATATTGTGAAAAGTATGTAGCATATAAGTGAGTATGTGATGTAATAAAATAAGCTTTGTGTAAATAATATAAATATATTATGTTGAGTTAATTTTGATGATGGTTTTAAATTTATAATTGAAAAGTATGTATTGGTCGCTAGATTGGTGTAGTGTAGTGATGGATTTTGTGCCTGTACTAATGAGATTTTGTAATGTAAAGAAAGTGTATCGTGTAAAATATTTTTTTGGGTTTGTTTTGTTTTTGTACGTAATGGAATTATAAAAATATGTAATTGTATGATCAAGATTTATGAGCAATAGTGTAAGTGTTGAATGTGTTACTGTACTTGAAGCTATGTATGTTACGTGAGTATAATTCTAGGCTTTCAAATGTAACAAAGTAAAAAGAATTCGGTTCGATTCCGTCCCTGTGAACACGCGCGGGAGGGAGTAGCTATTACACCCCGTAAAGCCACCCTCTCTAATTGATTTACAATTGTCGGTTAAATTTGTTTCCCGACCCTCTGCCATCACCGATCGCAAATGCATAAATTTAGAATGCCTTCGATCAACGGTTAAAACAGACGAAAAATATTGCAAACCTAAATATATTTGTTAATTGTGACATTGTCATAGGAGATTGACTTGACGGTATATATGACGTTTATATGATCAATATGTGTAATCCTTAAAAATGAAGAACGTCATCATATAACTATGATCATAGAATTTGACAGATATGAAATCATATTTATATGATTTAAATATGATAATGTAATACCGGCCTTAAGGTATCTACGGCGAGTAAAAGCCGTTTGAACGTAGTCACTACGTTTGGTAGGTGGGCTAGTGGCCGTAGTAAGGTGATATTAGTACGCAGGTGTTATTATCTTAGTCGTTACTTTTGTCATCCACGAGAAGAGATGGAGTGCCATATTCTAGGGACCACACGGCTAACAAACTTAGATGGCTTTAAAGATTAAAATAAAAACTAAATATCACTTTATCGAAGTAAATCTTGATGTCACCGAACCGATTGGGTATCTACAAAACAGTCGTATATACTACAACTTCAAGGCATCATATTTCCTAAATCTTAAAATATCACATTTTATTATCTACAGACTATCAACATTGTACAACATTATGTAATTCGGTGGAAACCCGAGTAGTTGTCTGGCTGGTCTGTCAACGATCACAGCCGCGCGTACATAATGAATAAAACATGTAATAAATAAATGTAACCAATGTAACGTAATGAGCTATTACGGCCTCATGCATTCGGACCTCACACGTATTTATTGAGTTACTTGTAACCTGCTTTGCTCATAACAAATAATACTAAAAATGACGATTATTTATAGGTAGGTATATTAGCTACCACCTGCGGAGTAACCCGCGTAGAACATGTTTATCCCAACAAATTGTATCCTAAGTACTATTCGAATAGGCTGTTTTGGAACTATAAACTAAAACAAAATATTTGGAATTCAAAATTAATGTGTAGTAAAAAAAGAAAACAGTGAATTTTTTTCGTTCTTTAATTTTTGCTTGATTGTGTGTAAACGGCTCACTTATGCATATACTCAATTATGTTGAAAATCTAATGTAACTGGGTAATCGTTTAATGAAGTCCAAAATAGATGCTAATTTTCTTTCATCATATATTATGTCAGTAATATCAAAATAAACTAAATACTATAGGTAGTAGATCCACGCTGGTTTCAGCATGAATAGGCCGGATCGTCCGGGGAACTACTACCCTCTCATAGAAGATCGACGTAAGAGTAGTAATATCCGTACTACTGCGTTTCGTTCGGTGAGTGAGAGCGCCGGAGGCCCAATTTCTCCCCCTTTTCTCTTTTCTACTCCCTAATTCCCTTTCTCTAACCCCATTTCCAGCCGCCATAGTGGAGGCCACCATACCAGCAGGTTAAGACGATGGTTTTTGGTATAGTGGCCACCACTTCTGGATTCCTCTGACTGATTACCATTAGGCGGGGTGGAGTCACTTTGGTAGGCTAATACAAAAAAAAAAATAATCAACACTAACCGTACACTTTTATTTCACTATTTAATATAAAATCTACTCACACAATAATTGATATTCGTTCAAAGCCGTACGCGGTAACTTAGTCTATAAATAAATCAAGTGAATGATCTCGCATTTCGACACTCGCGAACATAATAGAGTTATGACAAAAATGGCGACAAGAGCTAAGAAATATCACTTGGTGAAACCGAGACGCTTGTTAGCGTCTCCTTGCTTTTATTTATGGCCAGATTTATTTTATGGTCGTTCATGGATGTCGGGGAAATCAAATGAAAAGAGATAGCCAGAAATAAAACAATAATTCCATCGATTTGCGTTGCCGAGTACAATGTTAATGAAATGTAACTTTATTGAGAAGTTTAAGACAACGATCACTTTGATCTTTAGTTGTGTTAGTTATGTGTCTCTATTGTGAGAAACAACTGACTATTTTACTGATGAGTCATTTATCATGTTTTTATTTCTCACTTTAGAGTGAAAGTAACAAAGCAAGCGACATTGTTAGAACTGTATTTGTCATAAAATTCAGTCTCTGGGCGTTTATGGTTCAAGAATACTTTAAATATTCGATTCGGTTCAAAAACTTTAAAGTTTTGGTTACTTTTAATCAATTTTTAATGTTTCTTTCAAAGTTCTGTAGGTCGTAAAGGTCAAATGACAGCTCTTCGCCTAAAATTATATTAAGTCCCAACTAAATTGAATGCTCAAAGCGAGAAGTGATTGAGCGCATTTATTGCTATTATAAGACGTACTATTACTTACAAGTTTGTACGGAAGCCTTAGTGCGTGCATCAATGTATTTGCACAGTTTCTATCGTATCTTATTTTTTTTTTAAATTATTCGTTACATTTTAGTTTAAATAAAATACATATACATCCTAAGCCTATACATATGTCATTTTGTATTACAAATATTCTTTATCATTACAAACAACTAATTCATATTATGCTACAATAAATTCAACATAGTTTGAATAAAGTTCCTGTGATTATTGTCTACAGTCTACATAGTGCTACAATAGCTACGAAGCGCTACGTACCCGCTACGGATTCGTGCGGATTTTGTCCTTTGAAATGATGTCAAACATAATTCAAAGCAAAGTCTACGCATGGTAGCGTATTAATTATAATAATATGACGTCAGTTCGTAATTTAGTCTACTAACAAGCTTTGACATATCATACTTCTTCTTCAAGGTCACTTCATAATATGAAGTTATCATAATATTGTGTGGATGGAATAAGCTTATGTTTATGCAACATACATAAGTTATATTACACGGAAACGCCTGCGGTCTCTACTTATATTATAAAGTGTCTATTTCTAAAAATCTTGAGCAAATAAAATAAAATATTTTAGTATTAATACAAAACTAAATTCAAATATTTGTAAGTCTAAAAGTTCATGAATTTTTATTAGTTTTATTAGTTCAGATTGAATGATTGAGTAGCTCATGCGTACGAAGTAAAAGCACTACAAACACAAACCAGTCTGATGAACGTGCCTTGATATATCTACTTCAACATTAATATTATTTTGTCGTGCATCGAATACGACAAATATAATAAAAATGGAAAGCAAACAAATCGTGTTGTATTTGCAGTGATATTCGTATTTGGTAGATTCTTTCTCTCTTTGCTGGGCCCTAATCTGCCGGGTGGCGTGTACCTCACGTTCGGGATACGCCTCTGTTGTTTCTTGATTTTACCGTCCATTTCAGAATTTTTATTTTGCAATTGTAAATTTTCGTGTTGTTGTTTTAGTTCGTTGTTTCGCCACTGTATATTCTTTGTGATTTTATACAAGTTTTACTTTTCATATGCGACCGATTGAAATATTACGCTATATAATCACACAAAACGATGGTCACAGAATCGCCGTTTAAGGTTATGATTTTATACATATAGAGAAGTATCAAGTCTGTTTTCCTAGAGCCAATTAGTGATATATCACACTTTTAATTTAGCTACGAAGTGCCAAGTAATATAATTTGTAAGAGTCTGTTGCTATGCATTATTACTATGCATTATTATTTATTATTATTATTACTATGCAATACATTATATGAAGAATACTAAAATATACTTATATTTTTGTGTATTCATCACTCAAAGAACGATAATTCGATTGCTTTAACTTAAACAATTCTTTTTAGTAATAAGAATACAATAAAATAAGTACCTCGTGATATGTAAATTCGAAAAGGGTACAGCGATAATGTTCGCCGACGGTGCTGCAATAAATGTTATCTACACTCTTAAAGTACGGGCTGTAAACAGATTGAAGTGAATTCGTTGAGAAGGAAAATCCAAACAAATCCTTCTTAATCCTAAGAAAAGCGTTCTCAAATCCAGGTTAGTTGTAAATATCAATTACGCAAATACCTCGGATTAGGAAGTACGATGGGTTCTTCGTGCGTTCGCAGAGGGTGGGTGTTTACACGCTTTTAAAGAGTTATAGCATGCACTTTAACTTAATACCAAATATGCTCATTGTCATAATTAGTGAATTAATTTGCATTCTTATTAGATAGCTCTCGTGTTTAAATTAAAAGCAGCTCAGACAAAGAGCTCAATTTGTCATTTATTATTACTGTTTTGAATGATAATTAATTTAGTTTATAGATATTGTGCCAAGGTAGATGACAGAAAGATTAACATTACTCTTCCAGACAATTTAAAGGCATGTTTAAATAATATAGATAAAACTGTAAACTTCCTAAAATTAGTTAACCATTATCTTTTGATATAATTGTATATTTACAGAGGTCGCTAATGACCTTAGATGTTTAAGCGAAAGTAAAAAAAAATAAAAAAATAAAATAGTCGTGTATAAAAATATTAAGATTGTTGGCTTCTGTTGGCAAGTCTCTAGCCAACAGAAAGGCGAATCTGGCTGAAGATGAGTTTATTCATATATTTCACCACAACGGCGACGTCAGACGTGATTATTTGCACCGAAAATCTGTGTTCGGTGATACAATACCCTGTGTTTTAATAAGAGGTAAATTAAAGATCTAGAGTGTCGAATAAAATCATATAAAATTCACTATATTCCAAATATTTACATAATTAATACGAATTTAGATTAGAATTAATGTAATAAAACTTCAGAATTAGAACTTGTGCCTCACGGAATATCGTACCGGTTTTTCTTTTGAAGTACATTACGTACACACATAATACAATTATACGTGTTTATTATCTAAATATATAAATATACTTATATTATTTATTTATATCAATTTAGTGATGCAAGAATGGAGTAATATTTACATGACGAGACTTTTTATAACAAATAAATTAATATTAATAAAAATAATGAACCCCATACAGCATTTAAATTCCTTCCAATATCCCAATGATCAACCTGGAAGAAAAAAAAATGCTGTACTGTTAATATTAGTTTTGAGACCTACTTAGTGACAGCGCGGCTTAATATATAATTTGTTTAAAAAAATTTAGTTATCACAATAAATATCAGGGTCACTTATCATTTTTCATAAAAACCTGTTTGGAATATTTTTCAAGCCCACTCTGACTTACCGTTACTATTATAGTACATAGTTATACATATATATGCTTTAAACAGTATAGTTAGGACATTTTACAAATACTACATTAACCTCAGATGACTAACGAGGTAACGTACGGTCTTAACAAACTAATAAAATGTACTTTATCAGGCAATTGAATATAAGTCCCGGGGCGATTTTTCCCTCAAATCTAATAGAACTGGGGGTCGGGGACATTCGTTGAAGACTTGATAATTTTAATATTCGTGTCGCAAGCCCCGAGAGTCTTGTATCGATCTTGCGTCATACTGATAGACTTGTTATTAGGTCATATTACTATGTTTCCTAATGTCATATATTATGTACGTAGCTGCAGCTTGCATTAGGTACGAGATTATACGTTTAATATTAGTAATAAAAGTTAAAGGTTAATTGTTAAATATTATTTAATACTTTAAAATTTTATTGAACTGTTTTTGTTAAAGTTTACAGGGGTGTAAATTTTTTTCTATTCCCATAATAGATATTAACATTCTATCGATATTTTTTTAAATGTGAGCTTGAGCCGACCAATAGCTAAATAATAACCACGCCGATTGTTTTGAAGTTCGATTGCTGTCAGTCCTTTGGTAGCTTACTGATTTCTAAAACACACCCAAGACCCATTTCATCCACTCCATTCTAATTGAGTCCATTAGGTCATTGATCCCGGGCGTCACTCGACAATCTTTAAGGAAAAATAAAAGCGTGCCAATTTGACTGTTTATCTTACCTATATCGATGTTTTTCAGTTTAATTACGCCTCAGGTCTAACATATCGGATTCTTACGCAACCTTGTTCGGTACAAATGTAACATTGTTCACAAAATCATATTTTGATCAATCTATATGTATGCGAATCATAAAAATAAATTGGTCTACCTGTGACATCATAATTCCGTCTCCTGAGACCGCTTGAGAGGGGCACGATGACATATGAAGACGTATATAACAGTGGCTTATTGTGTCGTGACGAGGGACCAATGTTCCCAAGAAAATGAGCCATTTTCCTTTCGGATTTGAGTTACACAATAAATACATATTCACGAATATAGGAATCCATTTAATGTTCTATAAACCAAAAAGCAAATGTAACAAGTTGTTCAGTTCTGTATGCCGTGATATATTAGCCCCTACACAAAATAACGTGGTTATATACAATTTTCAATTCGATTTTGAGTAATCGTTCTCGATCCCAAAAGCTACCTGTTAAGTAATGAGTAAGATACGACTACGCCCGCGCTTGTCTTTATCTGTCATAACGGCTTCAATCCTACGCCTTAAATGAATCCATATAACGCGCTTTTCGTAACTAAATTGAGATCGGCATGTAGCCTACCGACTTAAACTGAATACCAGTATTTTTACATGGAGCGTTAATTATGTGGTTTGTAAAACGCTAAATAGTCGCTTATTACACAATAAGTCAAGACCTTTCAGCAGTTACAATTGTCATGACTTTTGTATTACGTTTAAGACCAATGACTTTACATGGTTCCTGAGACTTGTAAAAATATTTTTATTTTCAATCAACAAACTAAATGTCAATGTTAAGATCAATATAATAAATAATATTGATAAGTCAAGTTACACTGTTATACTGATAATAGTGTAAACATGATAATTCATTAAACATGCAGCTAAAAGTTAATTTGTTGAAGGAAAATATACTCTATAGTCTAACAAATACAACTTAGTAACTTTTGCATTTCCAAATCAGAAAAGCAAACTTCAAAACCTACTCCAATTTACTTGTTCTTATTTTTTAAGGTGCCACTGTTGTTCACGGACCGCCCAATTTTTAGGAGAACAGTTAGCCATACTCCTGGCGTCTTGAACTGTCTCTATTTATCTTCTGGCTAATCTCTCGTTGGGAATATCGCACCGCACTGTACCACACCTTTTTAAAAAGCCGTATCAGTAACCTCCTGCCTAGTGTGGTCACTATGGCAAAATTCTCCATTGAGAAAGAGCTGTCTAACAGTATGAAACTAGTGACATATGTGATTGTTACTTTGTTTGTTTTTCTTTGAGGGGCATACGAGTATATAATAAGATTGAGCATGCTTGTTTGAGTGGCGACCATGACTCGGAAAATGTAAAATGGGAGAGTCAGTGATCGGCCAGCTAAACCGCTAATCTGTAGAACGTAGCTGGAATAGATGGAATACTAAAGGTAGAGGTTGAATTTCTGAGTATTATGGATTAAATTAAGAGAGCCGAACATGTAGTAGTGAACGGCAATAGGATAATTCATTGGTGACGATGACGTAGCCATATTCTGTTTGACCTATGGTTGATTATCGGTATTTCAACATAGCACAACTATGAGAGAACCAATTTTATACATGGTATCTACTATCTTTATAGCGGTGTATAGTAGAGAGGTCAAGCAATAGTAATGTTGTTATGAAGATTACTATTTTGAAATAGCATTTGAATTATTATTTTGTAAGTGCAATTTTTCTTCTTTAGAGAAATAGACCCAACAAAACACATTACTTAGAGAAAATAATTTAAACCTTATTTTGATGGACGCAAGATCGAAATTTCCAACATGCACATATCATGGTAAGCATTTTGGTGACCCAAATAAAAGATTGATATTTAATGTTATTTATATTTTGTTTTATACACAGAGAGATGCTAACAGAAATTGAGGATAGGAATGAAGTACGAAAAAAGACTTGATAAGTAACAGCAATTTATATCCCTTCCTACGCTAATTAGCACAATACGAAGAGATGTCTCACTGTATGATTTTAACATTAAGAATGCAATGGAGCCAAAAGACTTAATGATATTCTTAATATGTCTAACTTGCTGTTAGCTAAAGAATCACTATAATTACATAAAAAAAGTGTTAATAAGATTTTCATTTACATGAAAACGCTACTAACTACTACTAATTTATTATGTTGTCCAACTTACTATTACGAACAATTTGTGAAATAATGTTTTAACAGTCTGAACAAACAAAATCCACTTAATTCTACAGATATACTCACAAAAGCCACCTCCAAAACATGTTCCTTGTGAATTTTCTCAGTGAAATCAACAGGTGATATCAGAAATCACACCCGCGGCTTTCATAAACAATTTACTACCTTACACTGAACTTTTAGAGTTCTAAATTCAACCGCAATTGTTTTGAAATATATATTATGTACAGTAAAATAACAACCTGTGGATCTCTTTAAATATATAAAATAAACTTATTGCACGTGTATGTATACACTGTTCAGGAACACTGTTACTAGCCACAGTCTCTAATATTTGAATGAATCAAAATCACTGATCGCTAAACAATGTAGGGCAATATAGGCACATTCATTGTGATAAAAAGTTCGTTTATAGAGTAAGAAATAGTGTGATTAAGTGTGATTTATCGTACGTCAGGCCGCCAGCGAAGGAACGGTAGCGATGTGACGGGCGCTGATATCAAACTAGCCAGAAATGCGTGCCACGCTCCCTCTGTCCTCACTCAGAGTTCTATTCTGCAATGAGGTTTGACCTGTTGCTCGTTTATCTTAAAACAAATATACTATATTATAGATTCTCTAATAATAAACTAGAAAGTAATATTAACATTTTGTTTTTTATGTCACATATGTAAAATAATATAATAACATAGCTACATAAGGTGGATTGTAATTACCCTTTATTGTAAATACTTTAACGCCTGGCCGATCACTAGGGTCAACAATGGGTTATATTTAATTGAAAAGTTGTATTAAAAAAGTTGACGTTTGAACGCATACCCTCTAAATAAATAACTATTACCTTTCTGCGTAAACAAATTTTCATTCATAATTTACAATTTAAAGGCGGCTTGTTTGTTTCGGAGATTTGAAGCCACAGACGATCTATAAACAGCCATTTTTTAAATTCTGCATTAATAATATGAACACAAATACCTAGTTTTAATATAAGAGTATTAATCGTCCACGTCAAACCATATTCTTAGAAGTACATGAAAAATATTATCCATGTCAGATTCAAAAAAATAACTGAATCACACTGCGGATTGATCCTGTATTCTGGTGACAGGAGTGTATATATAGTGCTAAGTCCTGTGCGCTAGAGCGAAACGAAACAGCATCAGAGCGAGAAAACAAAAGAGAATTCATTCAAGATCAGCTATCTTATTCTGCAAAAATGCCATACTGATAATAATAATCAATCCTTATCTCTCTGTCTAGCATCCGGGAAATTCCATTACCGAGAGGGACAAAATGTACGGTATAGGATAGAACGTTTTTCTCTCTATTGCAGAATGATACTAAAAGTCTCGCGAATGCTCCAGATTCACAGACAATGCCCCAATTTATATCCAACTCACTTACTGAAGTCAGAGGAGATGGGGTGGTTAAAATAGGAAGGATGTTGTAGTAATATGCATATCATATTGTTATCTAAGACTACCGCTGCTCGAGTAATTATGTAGACATATTTGCTATGCTTATATTGTACTTTATCATGTTGTTGTGAATGTACGTATGTATGCTTTCTTTCACTACTTAACTGTAATTATTAACTTTTAAGTAGATTGTGACCTAGTTAATGAGTTTAGAAAACATAAAAATAATGTTTTCAGTGATGTGATGACACAATACTTTATAAAGTATGTTGGTGTATAAAGTTGGTGTTGTCTCCTCTAACAAGAAGGAACTACTCATAATTACACTAGTTACAATAAGTCCAGTAGAGTGAATATAGGCGAAACTTTTTCATGTGTTACACACAAGGGGAAAGTAGGGTAAAAAAACCGTTTCACAAAGCCAATTACATTAAAACATTCGGCGCGGGACAAAGGGCGAGAGAACAATGGATCCTGGAAGGAACCCGCGATATGTCTTTCAATGCTTTTAACTTTCCACTGATGGCGGCGCAGCGAGGGAAAAATGGTGACGTCCCGCGACAAATGCCCGTGAAATAGGGATGTACTGCTTGCTTAGTGTTATGTTTTATTGAAATATTATTTTTGTTTATTGTCTAGCTGTAGAAAGGCTTTAAAAAGACGCTTAGCTAATAAATTAATAATAGGAATATACAAATGAAGATACTTTTTGCAATATGACGATGAACCATATTCCGTGTCATTAGGATTTGTGCGCTAAAACGCGAGTATATATACATTAAAGTGAATCACTAGCCGAACATTAATAGAGAGTAGGTAGACTACCCGGCCAGGTGTGATTGTGGCCATTTTAGATGGTCGTAGAAATAACTATATTAGA
Source organism: Parascotia fuliginaria (assembly GCA_963082885.1). Lineage (NCBI taxonomy): Eukaryota > Metazoa > Arthropoda > Insecta > Lepidoptera > Erebidae > Parascotia > Parascotia fuliginaria. The sequence continues at coordinate 9,333,870 of OY720177.1, read as the reverse complement.
CTAACGAACAAAAACTTGTTAGCTTAAGTTTTTGTTATTAAGTACATTATTAAGCCATTTAGAAACTTCACCGAAATCATTTTACTACCAAAATTTTTTAGACTATCTAATATATTTCATACTATAAAAAGATTTTTATTTTCAATATTAAATTTTAATAAAATACTTTAATCAATTAGTTTACAAATATAACGAGTTGGCATAAGGTTTAATTATCCCCATGAGGGGTTCCCGCCTTGCTATAACGTTGGGGCTTAGTAACCGTGGAATGCTTTTCCACGGTGAACCAAGAGAAACCCAGTCAAGATCTCTCCGAATGGCCCCTGAACAGCAGAGAGCATAGTGGAGTTTCCCTATGGAGCGGGACTGTGTTGGAGCCTGACTTATGTCGGACTTCCTGACACTGCTCTGCCAACTCGTAAGCCCGACTTTCCTAGGAGAGTCGAGAACGAGGGCCGGCACCTTTTAGGGGAGGGCTGCGAGGAAGAAAATATCTAAAAAAAATTACCCGTGGAAGGCGCCCAGCGTACTTTTGCCGCTGGGTGCTGGCTTGTAGGCAGCGATTGGACAGTCGTCATCCGACCATACAGGCTTCAGACGGTTTGAAATGCGCGAGCGCTTCGTGTAACCTCGGCACATTTGGCCGTCTGAAGGTACAACGTAGGTTTTAGTCGGTATGCTGGTCGCTTATTATGTGCGACCGGAGAGTCCGAAATAACCACCCGCTGTTTGCCGCGGGTGTTTACGCGTGATGCGTTTTCCAATAAAAAAAGAGTTAATTATGTGATTTAACTAAAGAAGCTAATTAATTAGGTACGACATAATAATGTATTTTCTTTCCTTTTTGTCTCATACTACGCCAGCGATAAGTGGAAACAAGCACAGACTTGCTGGTTTAAAACCGAGTAACATTAAATTGTTATATTTAGTATAACGATTTAGCTAGAGCTATGTCCAATCTAATTCAATATATATAGTACTATCGACAACGCGTCGTTAGGATGGCACATCACTAATAAAGAAGTGAGACGTAACCAATGGGGTATCACGGCTTGGTTGCACCGCAAACTCATTTTATAAATCGTCCGTCCACTCGCCCGGAACCACGCGTACCCACCCTTCTGTAATGCACCTCCTTTGTAATCCAACTCAAAATGTCAACTAACTCCAAAAATACTTTTTATTAAAAAAAATATTAGGAAGAATTGTTTAATTACAGACTATTGATTACATTTATATTGATAATATTTGTGTCAGATTCTTGCCATTTATTTATCTCCAGATTACTACATTGTAGAATTATTAAAAAACTAGCTGCACCCTACGGCATCGCCCACGCGTAAAATAACTTTTTGTTTTAACCCTCTTGAACCAGACTATAGATAAAAAGTAGCCTATGTCCGACTCTGGCACCGAATCTATCTCATACTAATTTTCATCGAAATCGGTTTAGCCGTCTAGGCGCTGAGTAGTCTCAAACACATGCACACACATACACACACTAAGTTTCGCATTTATAACAATAATAGGCGAAGGCAAACAAAAATAAAGAATTAAATATCAAGATAACATAAAAGTGATAAAAAAGTAAAAATAAAATAAAGTTGCAGTAGAAATTACTGCTCTATTTAGCTTTTCTACATGAATGCGAAAATTAACTGCCATCACGCATCTCAAAAAAATTCTGCCACTACCAACATTTCTTACAATAGAATTTAGAATACCTACAGAGACTGATTTACTTAATTTAACGCCATCTATGAACTAATCATGTAAACTTGCTCCAAATACATTCTTTGTAACATATGAATCAAGGACCATTAAAGTATGATACACGAGTCACAAATAATAAAAGTCAGTATAAAAAATAAATTATTAAAGTTGATTCTCAGTACTCGCAAGATAATCATAAACTCACAACAATGTTTTTATCTGTTCAATATTTCATTACATCATGGAGATAAAGAATTTAATATACTGTAATACATGTATTTATATACTGATGGATATATCGATACCACTTCACATTATACCTTTATAAAATCGAGTGTCCTATCCTTCCGTGAACCATTCGCTTAATAGACGGTATCAAGGCAAAGATCTTAAGTAAATCAAATCGCCCCATGAATGGCGAATGAGGCCGGGGCTTTTCACGGACTTTCCTACAGATGGCTATCACAATGGCTCGAGATCAAGAGAAACTTATCTCGGAAGAGGTCGCAAAAATGTTTCTTAATGCTTATTTAAGTTGCATTAATTTGATCGTATAATATGATGGTGCAGACTTCTTCTACTTACGACACTTTTTTTATAGTTGCTTATAGGTGTGAGGGTCTATATATACGTCTTATAAAAAAGTCTTAGAAAAAAGAATAAGTTAAAATAAAATATAAAAAGCAACCTAAAAAGTCTAATGTCATGACATTTGCATAATTATTTAGTCACAAAAAGCATTTTCAAGATTCTAAATCTCTAGTCTAGACCTTGTATTAGTCTAATCCAATCTAGTACCGAATCCCATTTAAAACTTTCTTAACACTTTGATACTTCATGCTGCTAAATAATAAAAAAATGCCATTATAATTTCAGTATAAGTAACAAAAGACAAATAATCAAATTATCAGTTTTATGACATCTATAAATATAATAATGAATTCACGTTACCGTTTTTATGATTCGTAAACACTCAATAAATAAAACCGCGGGATATAAAAGCACCCACCGCGTATTAAATGTGCAATGCGAAGCTACAAATCTGTTAGGAGCAAAGTGAAACCACACTAAAACCCCTTTCAGATTGGTGGAACGTTACCAGCTTTGAAAAACAACAATAACACCCCACCATACGTATGTATGAGGATACGCAATATACTTTAAAAGTGCGCTCACCGTAGACTAACAAAGATATGGAGACGACGTTTATGTAGACATTTTATTCAAGTTCTGTAGCTTTACCATTAATTGACGTACGCTTTTGTTACCAGTGACAGCGTAAAATATTTGTACGAGAAATTTAAGAACGCTCCTGGTGCCCCTGGTATATGCTTCGAGAACTATATTTTGACACAATAAATTAAATTGTAATATCCATTGTCAACATGTAAAATAAAAATAAAACCTGAATTGATTTCAATTCGATATTAATTTATTATACCTAATAATTTAAACATTAAACCGCAGCGTTAGTCTGATACTCTCTGTCTAATTTGCATACATCGTCGTCAGCAGACGCTTTGTGCATTTTATTAAGTCTACGCGGGACCCCTCTCTGTTCGAGAGCCACGCTATTTTCATGTTTCGGGACTACAAATGGGAATTCATTTAAATACTAAGCCTACATTTCAATACGATGTGATGTAAGTGTTTATTGTAAGATTGATGAATATTGCTGACTGTCTGAATGATTTGTCGTTATGTGGTATTCTGATAGATATACAAAGCGATCCATTAAATAAACTTTTTTAATATGCTTCAGAAATCTTACTCAAATTAATTCATAAATTAATTTGTGTTCACTTTATCTAAAATTTAAATATGTAAAGAAAAAAGTTTAAAGCCCTTTAATGTGTTATATCCCTGCTGTCGTATCACGTTTATTGCGATTACAAACTTACATTTGCATTTTGAGAATTGATCCTAATGTACACTCAAGTAGGGCAAAACATTTTTATTAAAAAGTCGTTTATCCTTTACTTTATTTAGTCCAACGTATTTTTTTGTGTTACAGTTATTTTCGTACCCGAAAAATAGGCAAAATCTTCTAAACTTGAACCCTGTGATGGTCCAGCTACCTACATACACTTCGCTTTGTAGGGAAGCTTCGTTGCGCCAGTCAGATTTTCACTTGCTTAAATCTAAATCTAAATTAATATTAAAAAGAGAAAAGATTTTATTTTTTGTTTGTTTGTTTGTATGTTTATTGCGATTTAACTCAAAATGTGCGTAAAAAAAGTTATTTTATACAAATCTTTCACTTTTAGAAAGCTACAAATATGACGGATAACATAGGCTATATTTTATTACGTTCAACATTTATTCAGTCTCTTTTAGAATGTAAATATTTTATGCGCCCTTGTAAATCTGAATGACGCAATACGACACTATTGCCATGATATTTTCGGTAGGTGTTTGTTGTAAGACCGAATGAAGCTTGTGATACCGAAGCGAACCTAACCTAGTTTTTTAATATTGTAAGAAGAACATTTACACATTAATGGCGTCGATCAAAAACTACATAACCTACATAACAGTATACATATAAGTATAAAACTTTGACAGATATATTTAAATTGAGTTGGATATAGGGACACAGTAAGCTCTGCCTTTGTAACGTTTGAGAGAGTTCCACAAAGGACTGTCGCTGTATCGCTGAGGCTTCGCTTTGAGCGTCAGTTGAGGGGCTTGCATGAAATAGACTCGATTGTGCCACCAATACGCTTATTTGTTTGTTGTTGATCGACTTCATTCCAACCGAGGGTGCACTAACTTGTATACAAAGTACAGCAGTAGAAATGTATCTTTGTAATTCATTCAATCTACTTAATATTAGAGGAAAATATCGTACGATAGTGGTACACATCGGGCCACAGTTACATTTTGGACGTATTCAATGATAGGAAAAAGAACTTGCACATTTTTTTATCCGTATTTTGGTTGGGAGTAGCTTTAATTTCAACGATTTGGTATCTTTTATTATCTTCTTCTTCTATTATCAAGTCGATGGTACTAAATGATTTCGGCCCAGTAAGTAGCCACATGCATACTAGAAAGAAATAATGACCTAGTTTTAATTCAATAACAATCAATTTTGTAGACGGTATATTTAGTTTTATAACTTAAAATAAATTAAATTCAAAACTTATTATTTCAATATTTTAAACACACACGATTTGTACACATATCTATATTTGTGAAACGGATCTACTCGTCTCGTCGTGGGTCTACTCAGCCCGTGACCATGGTCGGTGTAATTCGACCGAAACGTCGGGTAAAGAAGTATGGTACCTTATAATAATTTTCTAACACGAGCAGACATGTTTCACAAACTTATTATTTATTTATTTCATTAGATAATTTATATCTAAACATTGTTCCATTATTCTTTATAAAAAGAAAACCGATTTTTAACCTAATTATGTTAACTTTTAATCATTTGGGAGCTGGCGGCTTCGTCGCCGTCAATTACATCAACAACTTTACTTTCAGTGGAAGTTGTCCCCGAGATTGTATTTTAGATAATGGGTCGGTAATCACTTCGGTGATTTATCACGGCGCTATCTTCCTTCACTGTCCATTAAGCAATCTGCCAGTGCAACCCTTTTGTTGTGTGTTAACGCTAACGTACAAGGAAAGGGTGATGCATGACTGCACGTACACCCACAATAAACCCGTTGCCACGTGACGATTGTGTCACCCACTACTCCCTTGTCAAGATTTTTAAGTATGTACTACTCGTACTACAAATGTATAAGAAAAAGTTTTAGTACGTAAACTGGTTTTTGTTGAAGCGTGAGATATTTATGGTAAAATGAAACATTTAAATTATTTCACTAGCCCATATCAAACTGCCTGTAAAATTTTACTGAATCAACAAATAGTATAGACACTTACCTATGTTTTAGGCAATTTTCTAGAATACGAACAGGCGGCGTAGTTAACCAGCTATGTTTTGTTTTCTTAAAGCCGGAGAAATTCTCTTATGGTTTGATAAAATATGTTATCATTTATAGCCTTATTCAATATAATATGGACAAACAATTTACGATTTGGAAAATGACGGATTTAAGGAGGAGGCGGCTCAGAATTAATCAAAGTAACGATGCATGAAGTTCTGCATTCAATAATAGAAGTCTTTTTGCTGAAATCATGATAAATAAAATAACTAAACACAAAACATTACTAAGTACCTATAAAAAACCTTTTATCATAATTTAAATTTTCTCAGTGATCGCCCTGTGAGTGGTACTCGCCAACGAAGTTAGGGGTACAACAATTGACATGCATTAACGGTATTTCCGGTAGCGTTTGGCCCGCAATGTCGTTACCGCCCGGAAATTCAATCGAGTGCTGAAACGTCTCACTATGTTATTACAGAGACCCGCTTCGAATATTCTAAGAAACGTACGAAGTTTGCCCTAAAGTTGTATAAACAATTTTGATAGAAGATAAGATACTTAATTAAAAATATTTAAGTACCTACAGAAAATATCAACAGTCGAAGAGGAAAAAAGATAAACTATGTTTTTTAAGTTTAACGTAGCACTATCGTTTACTAGAAAAAAAATTACATAGAGAACACCTTAGTAGTTTTATGCTCCTACAGGTAAGTAGTGGTCTTCAGTTCATTAATTGCAACAGGATGAGTTTTGGCCAGCAAGTATCTACAGCATTTTACTTTTACTTTTATGGTGGCAGAAGGCCGTCTATTTAAAATTGCACGCTTAAAAAACAATTGAAAATGGGGTTTTAATTCATTTTCTAAATTAAAAAAAGAGAAAAGGCATCGATTTACGAAACACTTTTTCCCTAACAACAGTGAGGGCGGGTAGAAAGTGCGAAATTGCACGCACGTCGACGTGGATAGCAGCTTACAAGCACTTGAAACGTGACGGAAGCGGCGTGAAGTAGGAGCCGTCATGATCGTACTCTGATCAATAAGTCTTGCAAACTCAAATATTTACACACCGCGTACATTAGAGGAGACGAGACCGAACAAAACAACTAATGTCGATCGGTCTTCGAATACAGAGTAGTTACACACGAGAGGATAATTTTTTAATTATAGCAAATTATCATTTTGTTTAAAATGTTTCATATTATCTCAATTTTACTGTTGAAAAAAGTAGAAGTATGAAGCTGGTGCTTTGGGTAGGCTAAATAACAAAACTAGAAAACTGGATGAGATTAAATGACATTATGTGAGCACCTAACTAGATGTAATCTTATTGTTTAGAAATGGCATACTTTAAGTTAAGTTTAATTTAAGTTTTAAAACCAAAATTGTACACGGATACCTGTAAAAATCCATCAAACCCAAATTTTAATACAGCAACAGAACACATATATAACCATTAAAGTAAAGCTTATTCAAATCTATATATCCCAAGTAAGACATAATGAAAAATATAATTTGTTTATTAAACTTAATTGTAGGTATATTAAACACCCACAGCTCCGCCCGCGTGACTGTCAGTTATATCGCATTTTTTATACAAACTTTCATCCCGTTTTCAACTCCTTCAAGTCATTTTTCGCGACAAAATATAGCCTTTGTTGTTCTCCATGGTCTATTCTATCCCTGTACCAAATTTAATCAAAAATTTTTAGTGGTTTAGGCGTGAAAGCGTAATAGACAGACAGACAGACAGAGTTACTTTCGCATTTATAATATTAGTATGGATAAAATTATGACTAGGTACTACTTTATTTGACATTGCAACGTTTTATTTTTTTTCATTTTACTTATAGAACAAAATAACTAAATAAATAAGTTAATGGAAAACATAACGTCAATAAATTTTCTTTTAAGATATCCGATGGCGTCGCACTTAGTTATCTTTTTTAATGTGTTCAAAAATAATATACCAGATATAACTGGAAATTGCTATTTTTGGATGATATTACATCACTTAAAGAAAACCCTGAATATATAAGATGCTGGTACAAATAACAAGAAAACAGGTGAAAAAAATAAGTGTTACCAAAGTAGTTAAGTAGTCTGTAACAGTTTGCTAACATTGTAGTTTATGAAGACGCAGGGGGAATGAGTGGCAAAGAGGCGCCTCAATGTCTAGTCACTGCTCCGTCACCACTGACTTAATAGACGCCATCAATTGTTACTATTATGGGCTATTAAATGGCTTTATGCCAAATTTGTTTTATACTAGTTAAAACTGTGCAAGATTTCTTGAGTACGGTAACCGAGTATGCAATACCTCGAAATATTGTGGAGGCCCTAAATTATTTGTTATTCGTGTAAAATGTAATATGAAGTGAGACAACAAATATGTTTGATTATAACTCAGTTTCTAGAAAACCTGAACAAAGTAACCTAGATTTTTTAAAAATTAGGTAACTCTCTTTGACATTTCAAATACGGTATAATAAAGCAGTCGTTATCCAACGCCAACACAAGGAGCGTTACAACTAGTGACTGCAGAATAGAGTACCTAAGTACCAAATGTATTAGTAATATTAAAAATTTTACCACCATTGTGAACTGGTTTCATTACACTTAAGTACATAAATAATGAACTGCACGTCAAACTACGTTCATTTGAATATAATACTGCTATGAGTAGAGGTATAGAAGAGTTTGTAATTTCAGTGTGTCCTTTGAAGTGGGATTAATACCGGCGTTTCCCCGCCCCCTGTCCCCTCTGTGTGCCGACCGTACAACGTCCACACCAAATTAAATCTGTGTCCTTTCACAGAGGATTCTCATTATAACAATTTAGTACCATTAATGAGTACGAGTCAGCGAGGGTCTTCACTACCGCAAAAAATGACTTTTTGTATTCACCGGTCGTCAATTTTGATACGTATAGAAAATAAGCTTATGGATATTAAAAAAATTTGAATAGATGGAATACTTAAAAATGTAATTTTTAATTATAATTAAACAGTTATTTTATTTCATACAGACTGCTTACCATCAGCCAGAGTGGAGTCACTTTAGCAAGCTACAATAAAAAAAATGTCCTATTTGGAAATAAGCTCTGTGTCGTAGTAGCGGATTTACAAAACATGCAATCAATGCATTAAGCATCAATACACCCAGACTTTCAAAGAAAATATGCCTATGCGAATAATTATTTATATATATATAGTCCTCCTTGACGTGTCCGTCAACGGCGAACCTGGCAAGACTTATTGTCTATTGTGGTAACGGACATGGCTTGCAAAACCAAACTTGGTTTTGAAGGTCCGGTTGCAAGGCGCACAGTACAACTGACCATCAACATTATAAGTATAGATATAGGAAGGCTTCGGTCGGGTCTTCTTGATAAGGCGTTTAGTGTCTAGGTCTTGAAGACGCTTTTGTTCGAAAGCCATGCAAGCCTTATGAACAGAGTTGCGCCATTTTGGTCTCTGGTTTGCGAGCTCTTCCCAATCATCGCAAGAGATCTTGCATGCGGTGAGATGGCGCTTCAGGACGTCCTTGTAGCGCAGGTACTGACCACCAGGTTTGCGCTTTCCCTCCTTCAGCTGTGAATAGAACACAGCTTTAGGCAACCTAGAGTCATCCATACGCACCAGGTGTCCGCACCATCTCAGTTGCCCCCTTATAAGCAGGGATTCAATACCACATAAGTTTGATCTGCGTAACACTTCTGAGTTTGGGACTCGATCCTGCCACTTGATACGCAGTATAGATCTTAGACACCTTAGGTGGAAACTATCAAGGCGCCTAATGTCGTTCTTGTAGAGACACCAAGTCTCGGTGGCATACAGCAGTATCGGTAGAACAATAGCTTTGTATACAGAGATTTTAGTTTGTAACCGAAGATCATGCGAATCCCAAACTCTTCTACGAAGCATACCGAAGGATGCTGCAGCCTTTGCAATCCGTGAGGAGATTTCAGTTTCAAGGCGATTGTCATTGCGGACTACACTACCAAGGTATCGAAACGATGTTACTTCCTCTAATGCCTTTCCATCTAATGATATCGGCGTCGGATCCGGTATAGTGCCACGTGCATGTTGCTTGAGCACTTGGGTCTTTGAGATATTTATTACAAGACCAAACCTTCGACACGACTCATTTAGGCTATTCAGGAAGGTTTGCAGAGTGCAGATATTACTCGCCATCAAACAGACGTCGTCAGCGTAAAGCGCGTCAATAATCGACAGATCTTGTACCGATTTACTTGCCTTGAAGCGACTCAAATCAAAGATACTCTTGTCAGTTCTCACGCTTAAACAGATCTGACCAGCGCTGATGTCGTTGTAGGAGTCGCTCAGCACGTAGGCAAAGTAGATGGCAAAAAGTGTTGGAGCCATCACGCACCCTTGTTTGACACCGCTTGTGACTGGGAACTGATCTGTGAAGTCATTTTCGTAATGCACCCTGGCCATCATACCATCGTGAAATTGGCGTACTATATTAATAAACTTCTCAGAACAGCCAGCCTTTGCAAGAACAATCCAAAGAGCAGACCTCGGCACACGGTCGAATGCTTTCTCTAAGTCGACAAAACACATGTTAAATGGTCGGTGTTGCTCAAGTGATTTCTCTTGCAACTGTTTGACGACAAAAATAGCATCAACCGTGCCTCTGCCCGGACGGAATCCACATTGGCTTTCTGGTAAAATACGTTCAGCTAGCTGTCCTAGCCTACGATTTATGATGTGGCCCAAGACTTTGCCCGCCGTACTGAGTAAAGCAATACCCCTGTACGACCCACAATCGGAGGTATCACCTTTGCCTTTATATAGTCTGGAGATAGTGGCGTCCTTCCACTCCTGAGGGATTTCACCACTATCCCAAACACGCAACACTAGCTCAAACAGCCCGTTTTGAACATTTATTCCACCATACTTGTACAGTTCAGCTGGCAGGCAATCAGAACCAGTGGCTTTCCCATTTTTGAGACGATTCACAGCACATCTAAACTCGTCAAAAGATGGAGGATCATCAAGCTCTCGGGCAGGAGAGAATGTTGGAAGGGAACTAATATAGGTGAGATCCGCGCCATGACCTGCTGGGTTCAGCACCTCACTGAAGTGTTCAGCCCAGCGGCTCAGCACTTCACCATGATCAGTTAGCCGTCTTGATCTGTCACGAGAGTAAATGGGAGAAATTTTTTTGTAGCGGGGGCCAAAAATTTCTTTAAGACCCTGAAAGAAAAGGCCCGTTTGTTTTATATTAGCCAGATGCTCTAGCTCGAGCGCCTTCATCGTCCACCAACGGTTTTTAAGTTCCCGGATCTTAGATTTGAGCTGATTTTGGACGGATTTTCGATGGGGATTACAGCTAGGAACTTGCATTAAACGCCGTGATTCTTCAACGAGTGCCATGATCTCAGTATCAGAGTCGTCGAACCAGTCTTGGTTTTTCTTCTTTGGTTTTCCGACGACTCGTTGGGCTACATTATGAAGTGATTGCGCAAGTGTGCGCCAATGTTCATCAATGGAAGCCGAAGTGTTCACACGTGTAGAATCAAACTCATCATTCAGTTTTTCCTGAAGTGTTGACGAAGTAACAAGTTTTGAGAAAGCCAGTCTTGTTGGGATTTTGTGTTTTGCTCGGCGAGGAGGTTTATAGCAGAGCCGGACCTTCGACCTTATTAACCTGTGATCAGTCCAGCCGTCAGCACCCCGCATAGCTCTGGTAATGAGCACATCCCTTATGGCAGCCCTGCGAACAATGACATAGTCGATGAGATGCCAATGTTTTGACCGTGGGTGCATCCAAGATGTTTTGTACTTATCAGCCAGTCGAAAGAAGGTATTTGTAATACACAGGTTAAATTCTGCGCACAAAGATAAAAGCAGTTCTCCATTCGTATTACATTTACCAACTCCGTGACATCCAAGGATATTCTTCCAGACGTGGTGATCTGAGCCAACGCGAGCATTAAAATCACCAAGTAAGATGATTTTATCGCTGGTAGGAATATTTTTCAAAACGTTTCTCAAGTCGACGTAGAATTGAAGCTTGACTTCTTCACTATACGTCATGGTGGGAGCATAAACACTTATCAGGTGAAGGAACGTTTTCTCACTAAGGTGTAAGCGGAGAGTCATGAGTCTATCGTTAATGCCTTTAGGTTTCTCTACGAGAGTTTCAACGAAATTATTTTTAATAGCGAAGCCTACTCCACTACTCGCTCGCTCTTGTGAAGGTTTACCTATCCAGTAATAAGTGTACCCACCGCGATCTTCACATAGTTCACCGCTGTCTAAAAGATGGGTCTCACTCAAAGCAGCTATATCAATGTTGTATCTATGTAACTCTCTTGCAATAAGAGCAGTCTTGCGTTCAGGACATAGACTATTCGGACTATCTAAGAGAGTACGGACATTCCATGTTGCAAACTTAAAAGTTTGCGTAGACGTAATTTTATTTTTTCTTTTTGTTTTTCGACCGCGATGACATCGGTGCCCGATGACCGCGGTTTGCCATCGGGTAAAGAGGGCGGAGCGGACTATGTTTAGGCCACCTTTTCTAGGCCCCTCCCCTATGCAGGGGTAAGCAGAGCGACCCTAAATAGGACTGCTTAGTCGTCAGATGTGCTGCCGAACCCAAATTTCCGCTCCAATCAAATCCAGGAGCGACCACTCTCATTTGACCGCCTTATGTGCAGAGAGACAACTAGGAATCGGACACACCGTAGTCAGAATTCCTGCCGCCATCTCTCCATCGCCATAGGTCTTTTGCTCGTTATCCAAAATCTTGCCGAGGTTCGTCTGCGCGTGAAGTGTTTTAAGTGGGTAAGCAGTTGCGCTGGTGCAAACCCACTCTCTCGTCCCGAACTACTAGTGCCCGATGGACCAGTTACCTGGCACGACCGGTGGTAGAAGGGATGCAGTGATTTGGCCAACAGTCATTAAAAGATCCTGACTTTTGCCCTTTAAGGTGCATCACGTCACCCTGATACATCGCCGCGGTCGCCGGAAGCGGTTGCCTATCGACGGTGCCCGCCTTCCGCACCGATGTATACTTTGTGTACATTTCGAGGGATCACTCGAACTAGCTGAACATTATATAATAATATTACAGCCCCCTTCACTAGGTTTTGCCCGCGGATCGACGTGGTTACCGGGATGTGGCCGCTGCGTACACTACAGCTGCGTGGAGCCACTAGTGAAGAGATTATGGGTGGCAAGTGGTGTTGTCAGAAGTTGTATTCTCACAGTGAGACGATCAACAACCTAATGACAATTAGAGGCACACACGAGACCTCCCATTACATCCCGAATAATTATTTACTACCACACTAATCAAATCCATCATGCTCTACGTAACGGCAGTAAAGGTGATGCTACTAGCAGAGACCCTGCTAGTAGCATCACCTTAACCGTTAAATAAATTAAGCATTAGCAATAAATAAGCATTCATAGTAAAATCTGTGTTCCTGAGCCCAAAACTTATAGGTTTTGTTTATTCAATTTTGGATAAAATATTGGATCTTAGAATAAAAAAAAATCGTAAATAGTACCTTTATTGCTGAGAAAGCCACCCCTACAAAAGGCTTATCGATATCCCCAGATAGAAATCATAAGAAAAATAAATAATTGATGACAGTGGCGGTTTATAAGATTTATTCGGCATCGTCCCCCTGGCGCCGAGAGAGCGCGGCGACGGCGGCTGAGGCGCCGAGCCGTCCCGACGGGCAGACTTCACGGCACCCGATCTATTGATCTCACGGGATGACGACACAGTTTCCCCGACGGAATAGTTTGTTACTATACTAGATTTGGTTCAAATCATTGACATAGTACTTCACCTTAATCAACATACTTACAGCGTATTGAAATAAATTTAAGACAGTACAGTCGTCACCATGACTTCCTATTCTCGAAACTAATAGAAAAATCTTAGTGTTTCCGTATTTTAAAATATTCATCTAGATATCTTATCGGTAAAACTTAGTTACACCATTTTGTACTAAGTTGCGTTGCTCCCGCGTGTGATTATCGTTACAAGATAAAACGATGCGCGCTAAATACTCGTTTCGGCCCTTATATTATTATGTCGCTTATTATAATATATTTGTTATAAATACTTATTTTTAACCGACTTCAAAAAAAGGTGGAGGTATCTCAGCTCGACCGTATATATATATATTTTTCTTATGTATGTACGCGAATAACTTCGTCGTTTATAAACCGATTTCGATGATTCTTTTTTTGTTGGAAAGTAAATATTTCAAGTGTGGTACCATGATAAGGAAACCAGGATCTGATGATGGCGTTCCAAGGAAATCGAGGGGAATTTTTGAAAATCGTACTGTCTAGTACAGCTAATACTATAAGAACCTTACTTACTATAATAGCAAATTAAGATTGATAATACCTATATGTACCTAGTTATTGTTTTACTTGGCACCAACTTTAAAATTATAAACTACTTATTTAACCATTTCTGATTAACTAAATCAAAATACGAATTACTTTCTGCTAAGTAAACTGATTTTTAAATTTTTAGTTTCCTTGCCGTTTGAAGTCGGTTTTTTTGTATGAATGATGATGAATGATGAATAATTTAAAACGTAACTTAGCTTAACTTAAGCTATTGGTTAAATTCAGACAGAGAAAATGTAAGCTCTAAGTCAACCTAAATAATAAAATATACCTACTGTTATGTCCATTGTATCGCTATAGTTGCACTAAGGATGATCTGAATAAGTACTGCATCAAAGTCTGCATTAGAAGTTGCTAATTATTGATGAAAAATATCTTGGGGAAGCAAATCGAAACGAACGAAGAAGTAAAATGAATAAGTATAACTTTAACATTGACGTGATAAAATACACATATAACATCTATTTGCATATTCAGGTTGTCGTAAACATTGTGAACATCCAACTAATTGGCCGTGTCCATTCACATCGAGACCACAAAAGCTGTGGGCTCATTAAAATTTCATCCAAAACCCTAAGGCAAAGCTTTAACGACCAATTAGTTAAGTAATATAACACTTTGACGTCAAACTGTTACCGTTTACATTATTTTACATTGAATAGAAAACAAAGAGTTACTTTGTATTATGCATCATCCTACACAATAAACGTTTAATGTTTTTTGATTACCTAGGTGAGCTATCTTTATATGATTTATTTTGAGCGAGTTTTGACGATAACTTAGTTGTGTCTCCGTAGCAGTAGGTATTTATTCAATAGACTACTGCATTAATTTAACATATTCTTGGCAATAGAACAAGCCTTGTATCACGTGTGTCATTCAGCGTCCTATCGATGTCTCGTTCAAAAACTAGGCAACTTTCAACAATGTTTTTTTAAGAGAAATAAGAACACGAGTTAATTATATTACATAAAATGAATTAAATGAAAAAAAATACTATAGAGAAGGGTAGTTTTATAATCCTGTTGGTAAGTAATGATTAAAATGCACATAGGTGTGCACTGTACTAACAGCAGCATTGATGGTATGTCACTACAAGTACAGCGTTTTCAATTCTTTAAATGGCAGTAATAAGCGATAGTGTATGGTGTACCAGTTAAATGATCTATTTTTCGAGATCCCACACGACGCAATCATACCATACATCATATCACCTCGTGTTTTTTTAAAGCGGGATCACATTAGAATCTTTTTGCCTGAGGGCAGTTTTGTCTTATTATTCCATGACATAACAATGTACGAAAACTGTCTGGCCCTAGTGTAAAACAACACGACAAGTCTGAGGACTGTCGGGTTCCCTACTACAGGGCAAGGTATAGCATGGTTATGGTATCAGAAAGCCTGCTAAGACGGAGATAATGCTTACAGAAAATGTTATTTAGAACTGTTAAGATTTCCTTATCGAATTATTCTCGTCCTGATATTATAGTTTTTGAAAATTCAATACTAAAGAAGTGCCTGTTCGAAAAGAACTACCTATGTCTATAAACAACAAACATTAAGTCTCTAAACGGATATTTTATGGGTCACAAAAATATTATTTTGGTCGGTATAAGGAGCTGATCACCAACTCTTGTGACATATTTCTTTATTCCTATATCGCCGACTTTTTTTAAACATAATGTTGTATTTGTAACAGAGTGGAAAAATTTCAATCTCGTAGTAGCCGTTCTAGCCACACAATCTGATTCCGCAAACTCTAATTGCTTTAGATATTTTACATCAATAAAAAGCATTCATATTGCAATCTTGTATGGCTACTTATAGTTAATCTTATACTTACCTGTCTATAATTACCTAAAGTTTTTTTAGTTGATACAACATCTAAGTATAAATAGACAAGTATGCTGTGAAGTTGCCAAGTTATGACACAACTACGTAATTTCTTACTACTCTTTTTAACTCACTTCGGAACTGAGGTCACAACTCGCAACACTTTGCCAAACTGTTTTATTTTGGCACCCTGTGTCGACCTTTATCTATAATTATATTTTATGTATAAATCATATAAAGTAATAAAAAGTTGAATTCCAATTTGATTACACTAAGTTATGTATATTATGTATATTGTAGTGTTACTAGTGTTGACCTATAAAAAACGAAACCAAGTATATTATAGTTCTCAATTCGTCTCTCCAAGAGTTGATGTTTCTTACTGGCAATGGTAGCAAAGACAGACAAGTAACTCTATATCTGCCGCTCATAAGCCACAAAATCGCCAGAAGTACCTATAGTTTAAAAGAACAATCAGACGAATTAAAGCAACACAACAAAACAACAATAAAAATGTTAAATTTTATGATGAAAGTTCGAATTTTGAATAAGTAGTTAAGTTTCTTTTAAATTAGTTAGGTTTACGTGTACAAAACTCATTACCCCGTAATTATCTAATAACTTGTTAAGACGTCATCTCACAATAAGACTAGTACATTTTAATAACCTCCCCTCGCATAACATTTTGTTCCGCTTTCAATATCAGTTTTGTCTTCAACAAAATAAAACAAAGTGAGCTGAGAGCAATTAATTTAGGGGTCCGTTGTACAGCAGCGGCCTCTGGCGGACCAATCGAGTAATTGTCGCGAGCAATATTCAAATGGCGGAAACAATTAGTGTGAGTGCTTATAGGTATGTACGGATTTTAGTTGTCTACACCCTTTTAACACCTAGTACTGATTGCAAAACCAATCTTGTACTATGAAAAGCTATACGAAATATAGTAAGTATTTTCTTTTTGGAGACAACTCTCACACTAAAGAACAAATCCTGTGTCGCAGTAAACATTAACATATTATTCGCACAATCTCAGAAAAAAATATTGAATCACGTAAAAATATATGTCCCCAGTGGAAAATGTAACTCAGACACAGGTGTTGCTGAGGGCGAAGCGGTCACCTTAGTCTTCGAGACATAGCTCAGGTAAATGAATAGGTTAATAATCTCAATTCTAAATAACTTATATGTACTTGAGATAACTAATATATAGTATATAATATAAATATGTCACTAATCTTTAAATTTTTCTTTCTTTTTATCAATTATGCACTTCAAACTCACCACTACAAATTTTTTGAAAGAATACCAATATGTACCTACATATTAGTTGCTTTTCATATACATATCTATAACATATAGGTTGGTAGTAGAACTGCCTCCGTGGTGCAGTGGAAGCGCAAGCGACTGCTGTGCACGAGGTTGTGGGTTCGATCCCCACACAGGATAAAACTTTGTGTGATCCATTAAAATTTGTTCCGAGTCTGGGTGTACTTTCTGTCCGTTAAATGTATGTTTGTAAAGTCCCTCGCGACACAGGACTTATTCCCTAGTGCCGGAGATGTCTTTATCTAAGAAAAAAAAGAAGGAAATATCATTAGAAACTAAGCCGAAAAGGCACAATGTTCTAATTTGTTCACATAGATTTCTGTTCTATTCATAGAATAGATTAAAAAAATTATGGGATTGAAATATGCTAACGACAATTTATGAAGAGCAATGAAATCGTTTTTATAGTAGTATACCAGTACATGAGATAATACCTTAGAAGTAGACGAACCAGAATGAAATCTAAACTAATATTATAAAGATAAAAGATTGATTTTTTGTATGTTTGTTTGTGCCTATTTAACTCAAGATCTACGAAACCGATTTAAAAAATTCTTTTACCTTTAGAAAGCTACAAATAGGTCGGGTAACATAGACTATATTTTGGTCTATTCCACTTTAATCACCTAGGTGATATTGATTATGTTTAACATATTTTTAGTCATTTTCAGAATTTCAATATTACAAGCGCCTTTGTAAATCTGTATAATGCAATACGTCACTATTGCTATGATATTTTCCATAGGCGTTTGTTGTGAGACCAAATGAAACTTTTGATAAGGAAGCGAAGCGAGGGCGGACGCGTAGTATAAAATATTTCACTGCGACTATACTCGTACTTTGTATTTAGTAAAAAACGCATATTGCATAACCATAGCCAAATATGATTGAATAAAAAGTGATGGGCTCCCCTTGCGAGTCGTACAAAATCTCTTTTGTGTATTGCGATAACGCTACAAAGCCTGCTAATGTCTTTTAAGGACTTAGTGATTTAAACGGACTAAATAATGAACCGGCTACCCTTCCATTTCACCCAGGAAGGTTGCTATGCAATTTATGAGTTTAAATCCTTTATAGAAGCAGACGCAAATATAGATGGGTTATAATGTTAAAAATGAGTGATATTTTCTATTGGGATTGTAATATTTTATCGATGGCTATATTTTTATACCGCATTAATCAAATCGTTCACTAAAATAATGCAGTTACAGGCTTTTTTTAAAGTTTAAATTGTAAACAATACCTTTTCCATTCGTATTTAACATTTGATTTAATTCTCGCAAATTTACACCTTTTAAAGACCCATGCATGCAACAGCAGAAACAGTCTTTGTTTTGTTATACAATATCCATGTTGATTACGAGACTATTATTACTTAAAAAGTCCAAAAAACTTATCTACGCCTTAGTCAAACCAATATCTCTACTGAAACCTTGAGCATTTTTTAAATCAATTTTACATACCTACCATGCCTAGAAAATGCTACAGCAGGTACACGAGAGAAATCAAAAAGCAAGCTGCGCTAATTTAAATCGTATTAAGTAATATAGATGAAATCTGCTGCAGTGGTGTGATGAAACTCACTGACCACTACCAGTGTTGCAAACGACAGCACACGCAAAGAAAGTCAAAGTCTATACACTAACGACCCTCACAGGCGGTTCTAATTTGAGCTAAAATAAATGATAATTGACTTAACAATTCGTGCCCAACTTCCTAAAATAATCTCATTAGTTTTACGATACGACATAGCTATTAATTGTACCTACCTTTTTAGTATTACTAGATCTGATCAGAATTATAACCAGCATAAGCATTGTATTAAGTGGTAATAAATTTGCTGATTTTGATTTGAAAAAATGACTGCATGAAATAAGGGGTGGCTTGTCAGCAAATCACCGTAATAAATATATCTGTGTGTATGTATGTAGTGTACTTTGGTATTGAGAGCGGGAGAGTTCGCATGACGACACAAATCCGGATGATGTCTGTTTGTTATCAGCGCTAAGCAGTCGACTGTGCCTCTAGGGTTGCCACCAGCTAACGAAATAATCGCATTATTTGTTAAATTCAGACGATTTGATATTATGATCTGGAAGGATTTATTTTACGTTGATTTCTTCATAAAAGACTTATTTAAGAATAAGCTATGCTGATTGTTGCAATAATCTAATCTAATTGCTTGATTATTTACCATAACGTGCTCCTATAATTACCAAATGATAACACAATCAATGTATTTGGCTCTGCGTTTATAAAGAATGCAACATTTTCAATTCAAATATTTAGGAAGACATTTTTCAACTAAGTAGTAGTGTTATGTAATTTGTGCAAGTATTGTTGTAAACCGATCGAGTAAATTGTCGCATTTTGTACACTAAAAGATTTATTGACAAAAAATTCCACCTACTTACAACTTCAAACATCTGTCCCACAAAAATAAAATAAAAATTATATACATACAGAAATTATTAGTTATACTTACTAAATAAGTTTTAAAGACATGCTATGTTTAATTTCTAACTTAACTCTAATTTTAAAATATATATAGTTATCACAAAAGCTAGTTTTCAAAAATGATGACTAGACTAGTAGAGTTATTGCAAAAAAATAATCGCGATGACGGCTTTTTATAATATGCCTTCTAACAAATTGTCGACCCTCTATGACTGCGTGCTCGTTAGAAGCAAGTTTGATATTTCGCCGCCCTACTATTTTATTTCTATTGCAACAAGTATTATCCGGCTGTCAATATTATCGACGATCGTCTCGCTTCTACCTAAATTGCTTCGATTCCCCGCACGTGCCCGTCAACTGTTTCTTCTTGTTTATCTAGATTTGCACAACCATGAAGAAATGTTTATTTTCTTGTGATAATTTTACAGCAGCGCCAGCGTATCGCTTCACGCTTGGTTTCTTATAGAGTTTTAGAAAAGAATCAATTGTTGTATTGATATCAATTGTACAATAAAAACTTAACGTAAAATTCTGTGAATTATACTTTTACCATAACCAAGGGCTAGAGTAGGCTGAAGAAAATGTATGTTTACGACTTTTAAACATACATTGACTGGAAAGAATCAAAGTTCGTCTGGGTAATATTTAATAGTAGTTTTTAGATTCAGTATTAAGGGAGTTGGTTCGAAATTTCAATAACTGATCGTAGATATTTTACTTAATACTGTTAGTGTTTACTTCATAGATAATTTATATATTATGTCTTTTAGGCAGAGTACGCTTACACTGCTATAATAGCTAGTTTGTACATTTGTATTGTAATTTGTTTTATCTGCCATGCGTGAAAATTAATAGTTTTAATTACTTTAATATATATTAAAGGGCTATATTAAATACAATGTTGAACGTCACTGTCAGTCAACCTATTGAAGACGGTTAGAACCTACAACTGCTAGAAGTAGTTGATTGCATGATGCTTATATATTTAGCAATAAACGTTCTACACTTACGATAATAATGACGGGTTTAAGGAGAGTGTTAGGTAAACTGATGTATTTTAAGGAAGTGTTACATATGACTATTCACAAAATGTGTTAATGGTTAATTTATTACGACAAGTGATCGCCTGGGGTTAGAGATTCGATTGAATTTTTTTCATATTTAAGTTAGAGCGTTAGGTATTGAAATGTATTTGTTCCAACTGTACATTCATTAATATTTCGCATTTTGTGAACTTTGTAGTAATTTATTTAACAAATCATTATGATAAATCTTAATACTAACTCTTTAATTCGTACAATTTTTTTAAATTGGGATAGGTACAATATCCTGGTTTAAATAATCACAATAGATATTTACTAAACAATATGAAAACACCCATTGTGCAAACCAATACGAGTAGAAATGGCAAATACTAAAAAAGGTATAAATAATATATTATTATTATCATGATTACTCGCTCCGTTCCATTGGATGATGATACGCGCGCTGGTCAAAATCATTCTGTAATTGGGTAAACGTAACTAGACAGGAGGGTCTACGAGAGGATGAAAAATATAAAAATAAATACATGCAGTTAGAGGATGCATGTAAAATTTATTGCTTTGACTACCGACGGTATCAATGGTGATATTGGCCCGGACTGCGAAGGTAGATGCTCCACGTCAAACCCTGATACTCCACCTCCGAACCGAATATAAAAAGCCGCTATGTCTTTTTCAATTACAAATCCGTTACTTGTTATTATATCATAACTTGGTAATATTATAATGATACCGTAATTATAAGAATCTGGCATGGAAGTGTAACTCTATATTTAATGTGGCGAAAAAAATGCACGTTTATAATCAGCGGTGAACAGGAGCTGGACCTGTTTGAATAAAGATTATGACACAAGTTCATCATTTCATGCGATAGTCATCGACTGACGGATAAACGCTTTATTAAAGAATGCAGAATTTTTTGTTATAACGCTACGGTTGGTAGGCGGCGTGTGGCGACTAGACGCTGCTGCCCGGTACCGTCTTGGATGCTTCGCCTGTCATTATCTTATGTGATAGTTTCGCAATTTCTGCTCTATAGTTTTCTAACTTAATATTTTCAATTATTGATATAGAAGACCCAACGGCTCATCTGATGATGGTTAGTAGGCTGCGCTTATAAATTTTGGAAGTGCTACAGACACTAATGACTGTATCGCAGCGCTTTTAACCAACTCTCTTATATTAATTTAAAACTCAACGTTATATGAATTTAATTCATAAATTTTGGTAAATGTTGCTTTGACTACTCTATTAAGTATTTTGTTACAAACCCAAAAAAAAAAACCTTTTCTGTTTTTTTTGTACAAATAGTAGTAAACTGAAATTTCACTTAGTATTTCTAAATTTTGACAAAGGAACAACATACAATTTGTAGCATTTAACTAGCGTCTTCGTGATTTATAAAATGTATTAATTTAGCAAAATAGTCGTCGATGTGAAGCTGCAATGTCACTTACTTGAACAGAAGGGGTTTATTGGCGAAGAGTCCCGAGGTCTTCTCCTTCGCGGCATTGAGCGCCTGCATTGCGGCGGTCCGATCTCCCACATCAATTGACACTCTACACTAACACCTGTAAAGAGAACAATATTAATACCATTATTATAATTCAATAAATTCAAAAAATCAAAATTAATTCAGATTTTAACTTTTAAATAATTAAAACCTCTTCTCTCTTAAAAATAAAATCAGCTGATTCAAGTATTATCGCACTGAACTATTTATTACATAACTGCCTTGTAGGTACCTACCTACTTACATGTCTATACCACACCTATATACTCTGTTACATACATATATCTATATGATGCCACTATACATAATTATATTTATATACACACAACAGTATATCGCAAAACTAAACAGGTTTCATTATGAAAATGATGTTTAAAACAAATAAAATTATTAGTACTTACATTTTTCAGTTCCCTGGCGTAGCAGTTCCGCCGTAGCGTCTGTCGATCGTGTAGCTCCCCGCGCGCCTCTAAGCTGTAGCGCTACGGCTGCGCGTAGCCCCAGCCTTCATTGGTCGCTCCGTCTACGGACATAGCTCAACTTCGACCAATCAAAGCCAGCGCTGTAAGGAGGGCGGAGTTTGAAAATTTTCAGAAAAACTTCAGGAGGTCCCAAAATAGCTTCCACTCGAATTAAACCTATGCACACTATACTAGTGCATATAGCTTGGCTTACGTGCAAGCTTTACGCCCACGAGCATCCAACAAGCATAGAAGTGGTTACCACCTTATCTAGCCAAAATATTACAAACTGAACTGATTGTAAAATATTACTTATACTCGGCGCCTATTTATATTTTAGAATCTTTCCTTTCGTTAAACTAATTTTCAATTGATTTGCTATATAAAGTTGTATATTTTGCACCAAAGCTTGCTAAAATAAAAAACGACAAATTTTACAACACAATGTTACTGGTTTTTGACTGGCCTATTGGTCTAGTGGTTAGTGACCCTGACTGCTAAGCCGGAGGTCGTGGGTTCGATTCCCACCCAGGACAAACCTTTGTGTGATGAGCATGATTGTTTGTTCTGTGTCTGGGTGTAATTTATCTATAATATGTATGTATTTACAAAAAAAAATATAAAAAATATTGTAGTATATCAGTTGTTTAGTACCCATAACACAAGCAAATATAATTGCTTAATTTGGAGCTAGATGGCGCTGTGTGAATGTGGTAGAATATTATTATTATTATTATATTACTGGTACTTACATACATTTGAATAGGTACTTATTATACCATCATTGCAAAAATATATATGTTATATATTCTATAAGACATAATTCTATATGACTGCTAAAAAGATTGATTTTCCTTATAACT
This sequence comes from Parascotia fuliginaria, assembly GCA_963082885.1. Lineage (NCBI taxonomy): Eukaryota > Metazoa > Arthropoda > Insecta > Lepidoptera > Erebidae > Parascotia > Parascotia fuliginaria. Next base: position 9,310,346 of record OY720177.1, on the reverse strand, counting down.
TCCAATAACACTGAATTGTACAAGTAAGGCACATGTTTCAATACTAATTAAGATTCATTCACTAAGAGTATCTATTGGTCGGTAGCCAAAGACTCATGCCATGCAGTCAAAATTCATAAAAGTTGACGTGAGCCCTATTCCTATGTCCAACAGTATACTTCCGTAGGGTGATGGTAATTTTTGAATTCAGAGTTACTTCTCAAGCCATTCCGTGCCAGTTTTTTTTTTTTTTTTTTTTTTATATTAGCCTACCAAAGTGACTCCACTCTGCCTGATGGTAAGCAGTAAGTGGAATCCAGAAGTAGCGGACACCATTCCAAAAGCCAAACTACTGGTATGGTGGCCTCCACTATGGCGGCTTAGTGAGATGCTTTTTCACGCCCCGCTTAAAGGACTCAGGATCAAAATTAGATGGGAACACATGCGCTGGCAAAGAGTTCCAGGCTTTAATTGAGCGACAAAAGTATGAAGTGCTGAACCGTTTGGTTCGAGACCCTTTAGATTCCACTGTGAAAGGGTGGCACTTTAGTCCCGCACGTGTTGTTCTGGATAAAAAGGGAGAGGGTGGGATTAATTCAAAGAGCTCTTCAGAACACTCTCCATGGTAAAGGCGATAGAAGACGGCCATTGAGGCGATGTCTCTTCGCAGCTGTAAAGGCTCAAGGGTCTTAGTAGCCTCCGGGCTTCCGATGATATGGACTGCTCGCCGCTGCAACCTATCGAGTGCATCCAGTAAGTACTGTGCGGAGCCATCCCAAAGATGAGAGCAGTACTCCACGCAGGAACAAACCTGTGTCTTATAAAGAAGACAGAGCTGCTCGGGCGTGAAGTACCGCCTCACCCTGTTCAGGACACCGAGTTTACAGGAGGCGGTTTTAATGACGCACTCGATGTAGTTCTTGGGGTTGAGATCTCGGCTGATGTCCATACCCAGGATACTTAGGCTATCCTGTAGTGGTAACGCTGTGTTCTGAAGAGAGGGAAGGGGAAGGAACGGAGATTTTTTTGCAGAGAACGCGCACACCTGTGTTTTCTTGGCATTGAACTCGACCAAATTCTCACAACCCCATTTAGAAATGCGGTATAATACTTGGTCGAGCTCAGCGACAAGTTCTAGGCGTTTTGCCTCGATGTCAGTCTGTTTAGCCGCAGGATGTCCGAGATATCGCCCATGCACTGTACTATCATCTGCATAGCAATGAATGTTGCTAAGGGACAACATGTCATTGACATGCAGAAGATACAGAGTGGGCGACAGGACGGACCCCTGAGGCACCCTAGATAAATGAGATAAATAAACATAAGAGTTAAGTATCATGCAATATCGAACGTTAGTGCTAGCTTTTAAGATACTCATCTTGGCACTACCACTACGCTAGTCCACAGAAGCGTGGGGCCGCGTGCCGTTTCTTTTTTTATAATTGCAATATTTTGAACCTGTTTGTCTGTTTGTTTTATCCACAGAAAGAGATTAGGTGCTATTATTCTAGACTGGCCTCTACGCGGCTATAATGTTGGGTCATTAATGAGTACAACTATTAGTGTATCAACGAGACATGCAGACCAAATAATTTTCTCCAACGGAAAATATAAACAAAAAAATAACAAACTGTAGGTACATATTTATCTCGTTAGTCTAGTTATAAATTCTTACAAACAATCAAGCGATAAGCTGTATAAGCACTTGAACGTTTCGCTGATATCGATATAATATCGCAATATCGAGCCGACTTCATTTCACGGACAGAGGAGCTCGCAAATGAAGTTTCCGCGGTCCAACGAACTCGAACCTATGGGTTTCATCTAACGTATCTGAGGATTTTAGATGGATGTGGCATGTGGCATATTCTGTTTTTAGAAAAGAGAACAATGAAATTACTTTTCTTTTGTTAATGAAAATTTATAATCATAATACTGTGAAATTTGTCATAATTGGTAATTACAAGCACACATACGTATGATAAATTATTTGGATAATCTTTAATGTTTTTATAGAAAGTGCTGTTATCTGTCTTATTAAGCAATTACTAGGTAATACTTAAAAAAAATTACAATATATTTTTGAAAATGTATAAAGAATAAACTTTTAGATATAATAAATTATTTACTCGTATGTTTAGAATTTTTGTAGTGGTAACACTGAAGATCAATAATAAATTAAGAAACTATAATATATAAGCAGTCTCATAATCGAATTGTAGTTATACATATATGTTCATCTCACTTATAACACAATATTATTTAGAAAAGGCAATTCCCCCTATACCTATTCGTAACTCCTATCCATGATTCATATTGCTACGCTCACTGAATAACGCTTTTGAATCAGCATATCTGCCCGTCAGACCTTTTAACTTTTTATTGGGAGCTATAATCTGTTCGAAATGAAGTTTATTTGAAAATCTGTCGTCACTATGTAGTTAGTCAAAATCTGTTACATTTTAAGTATTTTCTAGGGGCTAATTGAAAACGGTTGATTCTCAACACGTTTTTTTTTAATAAAATAGTTTTATTTTCTGGACTTCTCAAGTATTATTTATTACATATAATATACAGCTACAATTATTGTTTTCCTATTCGGTAGTGAAGTTAATAAATACAGAAATAAAAAACAATACATTACATAGCATTAATGAATATGGTAGTACATAGTATTATTTAATTTGTTTTAAAGACAACCTTTTTGAAATTCGAGTATTACCAGTGATAACTGATTCTATTACGATAAGAAAACTTCACTGCAATATAGATAGTTACAGATTAGTTCATTATAATATAATGCAAGAGAACGTATTAAAAAACAGCAACTAAGCAGTGTAAAGCGACCAAATATTCAAATTAAGCAGTGTGCTAATATCATTTTTGCTAACTAATCCGTAGCACCCTCTTAACCCACGATTAATGTATATTTTTATACCGTGAAACGTCAGTATGGGGTGAAATAGCGGAGAGCAATTTATTTAAATAGTCATAAAACCGCTAAGTGAGCAATGTGATTACTACTAGTATTTAAAGGACGTTAAAATATATTGTAAAAGATAAATGACAGTGCTTGATGTACCAGCTCAACAAAATGAACTTGACTAATGAATGTATGTAGAACCAGCTCATTATTGTTCTACTGCTGCAAATTTCTCTTCTCATACTGAGCAGACAAGAGCACTGATTACCGTACTTGATCAAGATAGATAAATGATGCCAGACTTAAATTTGATTGGTCCTAATTTTCTTACGATGTTTTCTATTTACTGTGAGCTAATAATGTAGGTACTAGGTAAACTGAGAAACAACTTTGGTATTTGCTCTTCTTCGAACCCGCAAAGCAGGTGAATAGGATTTAACAATTGGGCTATCATGAAATTATGCAGAAATATTTTTTTGGCGAGACAGTTTGTTTAAAAAATATACATATACGGTCGAATTGAAAAACCTCCTCCTTTTTTTGAAGTCGGTTAAAAAAAAGATTACATAATCATATTGTTAATCATTTCTTTCACGTAAATTAGAATAGATACATTTCTTATTACAATTTTTAAGTCCGTCTATTTAGCCTTACTGTGGTATGTGAAATTGAATAATGAAATGAAATGAAATATGTTTATTCATATAGGTTAATTAAATTAACACATATGAACGTCAAATTTTACAAAATGTCAGCAAATTAACCTAAAGCCAGTTCGCTAACGAAGTAGAGCCATGAGAAGAACTGGCAAGAAACTCAGGCCACTCTTCTTAATCGCCAGGTTATTACAATTTTTGTAAGTTACAGTTTCAAGTAGCAGAATAAGTAATATAATTCAAAGAATAATTTAAAAAAGTGTGCACATACTAACAAAACTTATTAGATGGCGCAAGTATAAATTACATATTCAATGTCAATTACATAATATACAGGTGTTCAGAAAAATAATAATAATTGGTCAAATTAGTCAAATTAATCCATTCACGTAGATCCACGCTGATTTCAGCATGAATGGGCCGGATCGTCCGGGGAAGTACTACCCTCTCATAGAAGATCGACTTAAGAGTAGTAGTACCCGTACTACTGCGTTTCGTTCGGTGTGTCAGAGCGCCGGAGGCCCAATTTCCCCCCTTTCCTCTTTCCTTACCTCCCTCATTCCCTTCCCCTAACCCCATTCCCAGCCGCCATAGTGGAGGCCACCATACCAGCAGTTTTGACGATGGCTTTTGGTATAGTGGCCGCCACTTCTGGATTCCACTGACTGCTTACCATCAGGCAGGGTGGAGTCACTTTGGTAGGCTATAATATAAAAAAAAAAAAAATTCAATTAGTCAAATTAATTCGTTATTAATAGATCACTTTTCCAAAAGCCATTTTTTGATTTTTTCCCTAACATTATTTAATGTAATTGCAAAATCACCACTAAAAAAAGGCTTTAGGATATTTTTAAGTTCTATCCTGAATCGGAAGACACAATCTAAAGGTGAACATCATCATCACTTGTTGTCGAAAGTTGTTATGTTATTAGAGTGCTGTAACTGTCCAAACAGAATGACAACAATACCATAACAGTATTCATGAAATTTTTGAATAATTGAAATTTTAGTATATCATTGCTATAGGCAATTAGGCAAATTAAGAAGAGACAAGAAAAATTTAATTTTAAAATATCTAGAGTTTAGTTAGGCCTTATAAAGAATACACTTTTAGATATAATAAATTTTAAGATTTATAATAATCATTCTTCTTTTCGAAATCATCTCCATACTACAACAAACTATGGAAAATATTATTCCTACTACAGACTAGTGATCACCGAACAGTAGTGCTTGTGCCGTCCTTTGCGTACGGTGTTCTCTTTTTAACATGACTATCACGTTTCAACCACGAGCTTCCAGATGTTTAACCAATTATTACTGTGGTCATAAGCCGTTGTCATTTCTACTTTCTACCAGAAAAGCCGCTTACCAGTCTGCCATCATAAGAAATACTAGACAGAATCAATCAACAATCTCTATAGTCTTCTTTTTTTAGTTTATAAAGATTGAAATACTTATCTTTAAATACTTTTTATTTCGTAGATGTTGTACGTGATTTTATCGTTAAGTATTATGAGTTGGTAAAAGCCGCCCACTTGCGTTGATCGTCCACTCGATACAGCGCACTCAGCTCTTATCGACTTTCATAGCTTACCACTTTACCGTTCGCCTGCATCTCAATGACCCTTTACAGAAACAATGCGAATCTCGCCCTGTTATACAATATAGGGATACTGCGATTAAAATTTAGTTACATTGAAGAAGACCAGTAATGGTAACTGTTTATACTAACACGGTTGCGTTTAAGCTTTGAATTTTTTTGCATTTCATTTATTTTTGTTTTTGTGTTTAATGCCTGTAGGATTTTTATTAATTTAAAAGTAAAACCTGCACAGGTCATACATAGAAACAGCAGCAAGGTTTTAAATTTCCTGTATTAGGTTAATCCAAAAGCTTGCAACATTTCTTTTATAGCGCCACCACACATAATGGTATGTGATATGGTAATCCCCAATTATAGACCTCAGAAGCGCCATTAGCGGCAGGTGGAGATATTATCACCAAATATAGGAAAGGAAAAATATTGTACTGACCTGTAAGTCATAACAAAAGTTTATTGTCTTGATACTATACCTACTTTCATTCAAAGCTTGGCACCACTATTAAGTAGCAAGTACCTGTACAACACTACTTAGGTAATATTGCTATCAAGGGATCTTCTTTAAGTGCAAGTCAACATTATTGTCCTTTGAAGGGTTTACGACTATGTTAGGATTCACTTGCAACCTACAGGTGAACAGTAAAATTTGACGGCCACTTAGTTGAATTTTCACAGGACTGGATGGAATAAACCAATTTTTCAGGCTTCTGACTTACAGTAACAATTATCATAGATGTTGTGATAACATAATATTATTATTTAAACAAAAAGAAAAAGCTAAGTTGCCATATTATCAAAAAATACATACTTTAAATTCTATAATCTTGATCTGAGTTACATTATAATATATACATGGTTGATCGATTATTATTTTTTTATATACTGCTTTCATTGCGTTGCATAATATTATAAAATGTATATCTTGCCAAAAATATTATCACCTGGCTATTAAATATAATATTTTTTAACAAAAAGAAAACCGACTTCAACCAGGAAGAAAACTAAAAAGTAAAAATAAATTTACTTGGTACAAAGTAATTAGTATTTTGATTTAGGTAATCAGAAATGATTAAATAAGTAAGTATTTTATAATTTTGAAGTTGATGCCAAGTAAAACAATAACTAGGTACCCATTAGTATTATCAATCTTAATTTGCTATTGTAGTAAAGGTTCTTATAATATTGCTTGGCACCAACTTGGCACAACAAACATTTTGGCATATTGAACCGTATGAAGTACGCCCGACATGACTGCTCTTGAGAAATTCCCTCCACTGTGTATGGTCACCTGTAATGGCACTTATAACTCATAAGGATGCAAAGTTCTCATCATTAGAAATGAATTAAGTCCAAACACCAAGTAATCGCTGTAAATCGTTATCGAATTCCCTCGACTGTCTTTCGGCTCCATCATCAGATCGACTCCAAACCTTCACTAAATAGTAGTGTCCTATAATACTTAATGAAAAAATTAACAAATGTACTAGTCGCCAGTACGATTTTCGAAAGTTCCTCTCGATTTCTCTGGGATACTATCATCAGATCCTGGTTTCCTTATCATGGTACCACTCTTAGGATATCTCCTTACAAGAATCATCGAAATCCGTTCATAAACGATGAAGTTACACGCGAATACACATAAATATATATATAATCTTATATATATATTTACGTATATAATATATATATATATATATATATATATATATATATATATATATATGTTTTATATATATATATATATATATATATATATATTTGTAGGTTTCTCAAGTCAATAGACTTGAGAAACCTCCTTTTTTTTAAGTCGGTTAAAAAAGTGGCTAGTTCTTATCATAATAATTCTACTTTTACTATCAAATTGACTGTAAGAAAATTAGCTGACATCTATTTTATAGTAATTGGGTTATACGTGAAAATAAAATAAATAATGACTTAAGTTTGACTTTCAGAAATAAGGCAGTTTTAAAAATGTCTGAAAAAATTGTAAAGGCTAAAAGCGCTTTTATTGATTTTAATTTTTTTCCAGGTTTTTATTGATTCGTGGAATAGAATTTCAGACAATTGTTTCTTAGCAATCATCCCTCAAACCAAATCCGAATTTTCTTTTGTTGTTGGCAGAGGCAGACCTTTGCTTATGCTGTCAAAAGAATACACAACAAAACAAATTAAATAGTTAGTTGTGATATCACAAAGATAAAGATCCATAGGAGCATTATTTAGACATTATGCTAACTAAAAATAATGACTGCTTACAGCTGCACCCGTTGACGTAAGTCAAATGGCTATACCTATAAAATTCCATTTAAAGTTCCATCAGTTGTTATCCTCAATGTACTACATTATATAAGACTCAGTTCATACCCAATAACTATATTGTTCAAAATCGCAATTTTGTGACACCTCATAGCTCCTTCTAACGTACCTTTTTCCAGACGATTGCCTATCACCACCACCTGGGGGGTGAACTCCCTCACTGTCTAACTGAGATGATATCAATCGCTCCGTCCCTTTCCACCTCGCTATTTATGACTTATTAACTCCTCTAAGGTATCATGGCAACCGCTCCCACGTCGCTACGCCGATTTAATATAGAAAATTGTGAACTCAACCGAAAATAACTGTTTGGCAGTTTATTAAATTCTTCAGACGCATATCAATTCAATGTTTTATAAGTCAATCAAGCTTAATTTAGTTACCAATGTCATCAATATATAGAACTGCGTGTATTTAATTGAAAATTTAATACACTTTAATGTAAAGGGCACATATAAGATAGAGATAAAAGTTATGATTCGATCTGTATATTTCTTCATTACTATCATCATAGATCAGCTGTCTTGTGGGCGATCATAATATTTTTTTCGGAATGACGACATGACTGGAAAGATCTCTAAGAACATTTCTACCAGAGACAGTATTGTATACGGTAAGTATAGCATAAAAGTTCATATTAAAATTTATAAGAGATTTTAACTTGGAAATAACTAAATTAATTTCAATAATACCTACAAGTCTAAAACAGCAGAAATTTTCAAACTTGCTTACAAACAAAGTAATCGCTTCAAATCGGTTTCAAATATAAATATTAGAAATAGGTAAAAGTATGTAAAGTGAGTGGTTTCTCAAACGTATAAAAGATAATATTAAAAATATGATGTCTTTTGTATAGAAACGATGGTTTGCAGTGATAGGCGAGGCGCGACGGGAGCGACAATCCGTGTCCTCTAGCAGCAGATTGCGATGTTTGCCAACCGATCGCTCCTTAGGGACGCAACTCAACCAGTTTTCGCTCACAAAGCAATAAAATACCCCTAAACCCTCCAATATTTATTGAGAACTCGTTGATAGAAAATACCGAGCTACTGAATTATTAGATTTTAAGTTGTAGACGTGTAACGCGAGGTAATTCTTGTTAAATACGAGTAAAAATGTGTGATATGATTACAAAAATTCTGTTTATTGCGAAGTGAATATTATATTCTATGTGATGTTCTGGATGCTTATTTTTCTCTTTTTATGTTTCACAGAACTATCTATATTTTACCCAATTATAATAGGTAGGTACTTTTATTGTCATAGCTTGATTAAAATTGTGAATAAAGACATTACCCTCCTTGACTGCGGCAGTTGATCCAAAACTTTTTTGTTTTACTATAATTCTTGGGCACTATTTATTGTCTTGCATATTTTTACGTCAGAAATCGTCATGATTTAATTTATTCTGTAAAGACAAACAACATTTAAAATATTTTTCTGACAGATATTAAACCAGTTTTATCAGGAAATATTTGCCTAACTTTTTCTTAAAAAAATATCAATACTTTACTAAGGAAACAACACGTAGGTGCCTTACAAATAAATCAGTAACTGAATAGAAATATTTTTGGGTGAAAAGTTTTGTTTCATGTCGAATGAAAATCTTACAACTTAGGTATTGTACAGCAGTCACAGTCTCACAGAGTACCATAATATGTATGGCAAAAGACTAAATTTAATACCGACAACCTCTTGCACAGTAAGAAGTAACATACGATCGAGGCAGTCAACACAACACGCATTGCAAACAATTGCTTCTTAAATGCCAATGATACCAGATGAGCCAATATCGTGCCTGTTTATAATTATTTAGTAATGGACCTTCAAAGCGTCAGGAACGCAATGTAAACATTTATTTGGTGTCTCATCTCCATCTGCAGATAATGTAGATAAACCCAGCTGTCAATTTGCTATGATAGAATGGTGTCCATCTATCACCATCAGTGAGACAGTGTAGAGTCATTTTGGTAGACAAATAAAGAAAATCTTGCGATAGTATTTTTTTGGTAGCACTAGAATCGCCACAGTAGTAGTGATTCTCTACCCAGATAATGACCCTATGGTGTTCTCTATTTAAGGTAGAGAACCTGTCTTCCCTTCTCCCTTCGACCGTCGCACTATGTGGAGGTGCCTAAGAGAGCCTGGCCATAAATACATTTTGTAAAAATCGGCGCAGGTACTCGTATTATACCTCAAACTGTAGCTAAGAAGTTAATCTACTATATTATACATAAATTATGTATGTGGTTGGTACTTGTTTATAAAAAACATCACCTAAACACGATCATTCCTAAACTATCACAAAACAATCTGAATATGTATTTTTTTTTCAAGATTATTTTCTAGCCAGCTAGCAACGAAAACTATACAATTATTATACCATCTCAGAAAGCTTATACTATGTACTTTTAACTGGTACGCATAAAAATACTATATTTTTGTTAATATATTTACTAGAAATATTTATTTCGTGACACATCATTTTTGAGTATCTGAAACTTGCAATTAGAGTTTTGACAGTTGCCGAAATTTGCCGAAGGTCTGTAAATGATGTTATTTGATAGGAATTTTAATATTATATTATATGAAGAAGAAAAAAGTTGCAATTTCGTTGCACAACATATGTTATTCTATTATAGCATGAAACAGTAAAAAATCCTACAAATATGTAGGTGATGCTATTTGACTTTCTGCTTGATATAAGTCTTATTTGTGACCTATTTTTTTATTGCGGTTGTTGATAAGATAATGTATCGAGTGTTTCCCACCATGTTTTAGTTCACATACATTATATTATTTGTAGATAGTCGTAAATTTATTAACATTCTTCAACATTTCAAGTTTTTTTATTTTTATAGAGTAATAAACATATATTTATATCCATAAATTGTATATTATTTTAAAGTACATTCATTCAAGAATAAACAGAAAAAAATTCAGCTGCAAAACATGGAAGTTATGGATTTATGACCCGAAACCGACTCAATCTCCACATAGTGCGTCGGCCCGCTTCAATTTTAGGTGTGAAATTTCACAGCACATACCTAACTACTCAACCTCTCTTTAAAATCTTAACATTTCTAAATTCTATTTTAATTTGTAAAACTGTTTCTATTTTTTTTTTTTTCAAATAAAAGACTAAATGTTTTTTGTGTTTTTATAACATTTTAGAAAGAAAAGAAGATGAGACAGATTAAAGATTTAATCTTTTTATTTTATTTGATAGTTGTTCGATACCTAACAGTAAACAAATAATGAAATCATTGTAGTCGTTTTTGGTAGAAATCAATACATGACGCCATTGTTGTATGCCTAGGTCATACCTAGGTTAGAAAGAGAGGCAGGCATGTTGCCTCTCGTCTTTCCGATTATACTATTGACTGATGATACATAGCAACTATTGAAATAAATAGCTATATGTTAATGAGATTTCAGGTGAGCGTTGAACGGGCGGTCCTTGCCGGAGCTCCGCCCCTAGGTTTCATTGTCTTGCTCTAACCCACCCGAAATTGAATAAATTAATGCTAAATTTAATAACTGTATTAACGTTTTGTCGACGCAAACAACTCCTGACGTATAATAGTAGAAACATTTTCAGGGGCGGGTTTGTTATTTGATTAGTTACGCTCAACGTTTAGAGGGGACGAAAAAGCTTTCCATACTGATTAATATCTTGGATCAAAATAAAATGCTACACAATATTATTTGATCATGTAAACTTTAGGATTTTATGGGCTTTTGATTTTAAGTTTAGAAAATAAATTCAGTTTATCTATAAAAAATATCAAAATATTCACTCTCTACTATAATTAATATAATAATTTTATAATATGTTCTATAACAATTTAAAATTCATTTTTTTTTTATAAAGTAATTAATCTTATATTTATACTTCAACTTATAAGTACATATTAATAAAGTCCCAGCAAAAAAAAATTAAAATAATAAACGCGTTCCAAATTCAAAATAATTAAAAAGAAAGAATAGTTTTTATGCAACAGTAGTGCAAGGCTATTTAGTTATAATAGACTACCTCAAGCTAAAAACCTCGTTATTTTATACCTAAAATAGAAAATTATCATTAAATAAAGCGTTGCTTGTCAAAATGGCCCAGTGGATAAGACACCGGCTTTGTAACACGAGGTCATGGGTTTGAATCCGGGCATATACCTATGTGGCTTTTCAAATCATACTTATTTAATTTCTAAGTTTATCTTGGACATTTCTGACTAACGATGAAGGAAAACATCGTGAGGAAAGCAGGACCTCTGAGGAAGTCTGAAATCGTCAATCCGCCTTAAGCAAGCGTGGTGATCAATGCTCATGCCTTCTCTGTATGAGAAGAGGCCATTTCGTGCAGTGGGGTAATAATGGGCCGATATGATGATGATGATTACTCGTATATATATTTAAACTAGATTACCGCAACTTGGTTTCACCCGCGCGAAGTTACATCTTTGGTTACTGCTCTGGTCCCGTCGCAAGTAGCGTGATGTTACATAGCCTATAACCTTTCTCAAGAACTAGGCTATCAAACGCAAAAATAATTATTCAAATCCTAGTTATAGTTTTAGAGATTAGCGCGTTCAAACAAACAAACTTTTCCGCTTTATATATTAGTGCAAATATATCTTTTAATTCGTTTTAATTGCAAGCTTATCATTTCAGTTTATCTAAAATTGTTAATTATTAAAAATTAAACACTGATAATATTTTAGATTATTTATAATTTTTACTTTTTATTGACTTTTTTACTTTGTTGCGCAAAATAAAATCAGGCTCAATAGCACAGCCAGTGACAGAATTTGATTATTTTATGCAACTCCTACCTATTATTATTAGATTATTTTATGTACCTCAAACAAAAGCAATTTCCCTGGTAACTCTACGTAGAGCTACCACCGTTCATGGAAGAAGGGCAAATTGTACTTGTAACCCTAGACACAATCTACAAAACACCAGTGCAGCACTTTCCTTAGCACTGAAATTGTTACTCATCAGCAGAAACCTAACACTATTGAGTGTTCGTAGTCTGACTGATACGAGACATATTTATAAGAAACCTTTTTTTCTAATTACACTCTACGTTACTAATTAAAAAATTATAAAATAGTTTTGGTTTATTGTTACAGAATGATACAGTTATAGAAAACAAATTATTTCGTATCTCACGTTGTTTAACAATACCTAGTTAAAAAGAGGCGTGGCATAGCTACATAGAGACAATTAATAATTAGACCGTAATTATTTCAAAATCACACTAATTATAAGCTTTCGACTGCAATAGACTAGAGACTAGAGTATGTGTGTACCTATAAAAAATGAAAATGGTGCCCAATATAATCCTATCATCATTATATCAACCAAAAGACGTCTACTGCTGGACATAGGCCGCCCCCAATTTTCGTCCCTTGGCCGGTCGTGAGCCGCTCTCATCCATCGGTTGCCCGCCACGCAAATTATAAACAAATGTTAGTGATAACTAGAATCGGGTTGCTACCTCATCCAGTGGTAAACTGATAGAAAATGCCCAAGGCCAAGTTCACCTATACATTTTATAAAAGAAGAAGAGTTTGTTTGTTTGTTTGTTTGAACGCGCTTATCTCTGGACCTACATGTCGGATTTGAATAATTCCTTCTGCATATGATAGCCTAATTCTTGAGGAAGGTTATAGGTATATATGCAACATCACGCTACTGGCTACGTATGCAGAGCAGTAAGCAAAGACACAGGTGAAACTGTGCCGCAGAAAGCTATTAATGTATAAAGTTTGTGTTTTTAAATAATGAAAAAAATGCTTATATCCTAAACAATTTTGTCGCTTAGTAGATCTATCATAAGTTACAGTGCTTTTAACTTATCGGTAAATCTATCTTGAGTTACAGTGCTTTTAACTTATCGGTAAAGGCGTAAAATATTTGTCTGGGAACTAAACAACGTAGAAATTTACTATGAGAAATAAATTTTCTCTAATTTTAATTTACTAATGAGCACAGGTCCCCAGTGTTTAGTAGTAGACATCTATGCTGTTAGATTTGAAGCTGGTAGATATTTTAAAAGATTATTATGATAATCGCAACTTTCAAGCAAGCAGATGTTGGCGAGGGCAGTGGCCTAGTTCCCCATCCAGCGTTGGATATTTCCTGGCACCTTCTCATGTGATGGATTGACGGCCATCATTCGGTTGACTGATTGCGCTAGTGAAGTATATACGACCACCATTGTTTACTTTGTTAAGAGAGGTGATGGTATAGAGACCAACTAAAAAATAGATAAAGAACTAAAAAATAAAGAATAAATTTTTCTTTTCTAATGTTTTATCCTATTTTTATCTATCTTATCCTGTTTTCAAAACGCTCATGGTAGAGCTACAGGCAAAAATCAATTCCTGTGAATCATCAAATGTTGTTGTTTAGTACCCATAACACAAGCAAATATAATTGCTTAATTTGGGGCTAGATGGCGCTGTGTGAATGTGGTAGAATATTATTATTATTATTATTATTATTATTATTATTATCAAATGTAGGTAATTTGATAATACATATTTGAAATATTAGAACTACATTCAAATACAACTACATTCAGCATAATAGGAAGCACAAATAGATTCTTGAGCCGAATAGGAGTGAATTTCAGTACTTCTGAGGAGTGCGTTGTACTTCAGCAGTTGCTGGAGGTTTTCTATCTTCTATATGGGACAAGCACACACGAATTTGGAGCACAGTCTGCTGTGGTCTAAGCCTTCCAAAGTCTATTAGCGGAGGCTACTACTTAGTATTGGATGAATCGTGTCTCAAACTGCTATTATTGACAATAAGGCAGAAGAACTTAATTCTCTAAAATTCTTTATAAAAACGGTTCTTATTTAGCATAATTATTAATGTTTTTTATGTTAATGAAGAAAGCTTGAACATTTTTGACTCATTTCATTATTCGCTCATAATCACTGAATTAAAAGTGTATCTAATTTGTGTTAAATTGAAATAATTTGTATTGCAGTCGTCCCACATTTTAATTAACTTATTTCTAACGTATTTTATTGATAGCAAAACTATTATTATATATTTTGGTTTTGAATGTTCTTTACCTGTTGGCTTTTATTTTTCTTTTATTTAATGGTTGCAAAAATAAAGGTAGCAATACCGAAATTGGCTGAATTATAAGAAACTAATAAATTAACTAGGTAAGTAAGCATTAAATATATTATCATACATTTAACAATTTATACATTTTCTTCTTTAGTTATGAGGATTAGGTCAAATCTCAAATAAGTAAATTAAATAAAAGTAAACTTACAAAATAAAAATTTTAGAATTAAAATTACAGAAAATTAAAGTTATCTTACCTTTATAATTATTTTCCAATATGTACACTGTAATATTTTCCCTACATAAATGTTTACTACAACATTGATACAACTTACTTCAAATACAAGTTATTAACTAGTTATTAGTTATAGTATTAGACTAGTTAGATATTTATTTATAGATATGTCATTAATATTAGTTTGATATGTTTTGTATTGATATTCTTTAGAGCGGTTGTTGTATTATATACAATGTACTCTAATTCAATACGTAAACATTGAAATGTTTTGTAGATATGTGATGCTCTGAAGAATTTGTCACTAGGATGCGTAAAATAGTCCGGGGGTGCATCACTCTTTATGGCGAGTTTATAAAACACGGTTGGTATAGTTCGCGAGTTTGTGGTGTGGAACTATGTCGGAGTGTTGTGTTGTTAGCGATTCCACCCATAAGAGTGATGCGCCCCCGGCGGGCGCGCCACGTGACTGCCGGCTCGCCTCAGCTTTGTGTTTACATCCATCCCCCTCACCCCTCCCAAGCCGCACCACCCCGCAACCCATCCCCACCCGTCATATTGTTCGCAATTTTACATTTAAACAGGAAAACTATTATATTTTGTTATTATATTTTTGAAAACAAAATATATTTTTATCAATTTTCTTTTTAGAAAAATTAGTAAAAAAATATTATCAAAAACTCATGATGATGTTTTAGATTTTTCTTTAAGGTATCTAATTTTCTTTACTCAGCTGCTGGGTCAGGAAATAGTGGTATATATTTAATCATGTTATGTTAATTAAGATTAGAAAAACAAGTAAGTGTTTTTAAAAAACAGAGTACCTATATTAGCTTCTGAAAACATGTTTTTCTATTCTAAGCTTTCTCACCGCATTAAAATTGCTTTTCAATATAGACCAAATACTATGTATTTTAAGAAACATTTTATGTCTGTATTTACTGTAAACGATTGAACGAAACGGAGATTATTGAGTAAAGCACTCAAATCCGGAAAATAATTTGGCGAGACCTTTGCTCGAGTGGAAACTGAGATAAGGGGATTGACGCCATAAAAACAGAATTACCAGTATAGGTACGCAGTAACTTGGGAGAGGAAAATAATTTATCATAGTTACAGTTAACACGTCATTTAGGGGAATGTATCACTTACTGTTCATTGAATAACGTTTTTTTAGGAACTGCACGGAACTAAATCAGATATTATCTAAAAACATTAATTTGCTATAACACATAGACTTAATATTAGATAATATCCTGTGAATATACCAAATTTGGCAATTTGAGAAATATAGAGGTATTTGAAAGTGCAGAAGTGCCTCTACCTGCCCTTATAAAAAAAGGGAATTTTTCAGCCAGGCATCATTCTAACGTTGTAAAATAGATAGGTACTACTTATAAATGCACAATACACGGATAGCAGTTGTTTTTCTGCTAAACAGTATGCTATCCAGGTACTTAGTACTGTGATGACTATAGCTTTCTGTAGGATAGAGTTTTTTCTTCAGCCAAGCTGCTCTAAATTGATTGCAACAAGTCTAATAAGAAAACATTTCGCTGTGCTTTACCGTCCTTTTATATGCAACAAGTATTAAAAATAACGATTTTCATCATATCTAGTAAGAAAAAAGTTACTGAAAATTGTTAATTTAGGAACATACAAAAGAACAGTTACACTTAAAACAAATATGTATGAATCACACAAAGTGTTTTCTTTTCATGGGAATGTGGGAATATAGCTCAGAACCTCTGGCATAAGATGAAACATGATGAAATTTAAGGAAATTAGGAGTACAGTTATTGTTTTATTTACACAACTATAATTAAGTTCGTATAGATAGGTACTTCCGAATTCGAACAATCAAAAAACTATATGATTCGAATAAATCTCTAAGTCAAAAGTCAAACCTATTTATTTATTTAGATCAAATGCATAATACTTATTAACTTCATAATCAAAGAAATGTCAGCTAATTTGCCTGTAGCTGGTACTTTACAAGACCATTCTTTTTAATCCCCAGATAATTAGAATTTTTGGTACGAGTAAAAATTGATAATAACACGCAAATAGAACAGCTTAGACACTATGCAAAATTCTATTAGTCAACCGTTGAGGTACATATAAAATTTAAGTTATTTTGTTTCTCATATGATCATGATATAGCATTTCGTGATCACAATGAACGCCAAATAAACAAAATAATTTTAGTTTTCAGCCATGTCAAAATCAACCAGCCATCCCAAGTAGCGCCTAAAATGTTCTCATTATATCTTTATTTTGGTTAAGAGAAATTTATAAACCAAAGTATTGTATAATATAATCGATTTCATTCTATAATTCTACAGTAGGTGTTGTTACCTAAAAGCAAAAGATCAGTTATATCCGATAGGTACAATATTGCGGCTAATAGCGTTCAACCATTAACGACACATTTAGATCGTGCTGTCACGCAACCTAATTATTATCGTGCAATGTTACCAGTGATTTCAGTTAAAACGTGAAAGGTATATTAATACCTGTAGGTAATATTACAATATGTAACAAAAATTATAGTGTACGACTTATTTTAAAAGCTCTATTATCTAGACATGCGGGAGCGTGCCAAGGAAAATTCTTTAGCCTAGAACTGGCGAGCAGCGTCCGTGTGTAACATAATATTACACGAGGAATTTGGAGCCACCTTTGACCCCTTCGTAACACAAAAATTATCCAACTTAAACACACCAAGTTCACATAACATTGAATAATATTGAACATAGCTGCTATTTTTCACATTTATGTTATTGGTGGGATAAAAATTGTATCATAGCCTGTAAACAACAATTAGGTACGCATATGGCTTAAATTCTTTGTTTCAATGACTATGCTGGTGGCACAATGGGAATGCTTTATCTACTGTATCAGAGGTTGTGGATTTTATTTCCTCACGAGATAAAACTTTGTATAATCAATGTATATTTGATTTCATTTAAAAGCGCGTTTTATGCCTTTTCAGGCCTTTAAAAAGTGGTTTGTGAGCGGGAATGGTATTGTCTATGATATCCCCCAGACACTGATTTAGCAATCATTTACGATCAAATGGATAACGTAAATTGTTACGAAATCGGTATCGCAAAATTTCCAAATGATAAAAAAAATAGAAATGAAGTCATAGTGTAATGAAATGAAATGAAATTAAATATGAAATTTTTAGTAATTTTATTACCACGAAATGTCAAGACAGAGGACAATAGAGTTAAAACAACAGGTAGGTACATATCTATGTAGGAAGGAACCTGCTTTTTATAACTCCAAATCAGAACGTAGGTATACGTTCCGATCTGACTGGTAGTTCCAGAGATTAACGCGTTCAAACAAACAAACTCTTTCGCTTAATATAATAGTATAGATTTAGATAGATGTTGTAGTAAATGTCAGTAACCCTGAACTTGAATAATCTTACTATTTTCTTACTATTGTGTACGGATTACCACGCAGGGGTTTCGGGTTCGATCCCCGGATCGGGTAATGTGATATTAGGTTTTCTATCGAAAAATCTCAGTATTAGTCCGAAGTCTGGAATTGTGCCAATAAATGTCAACAGGCTCACCTCCTGTTACATGGAACCTAAAATAAAAAAAAAATCTAAAAGTGCGTGGTTATACACCTCTGCCTACCCCAACGGGGATAATAGGAGTGAAGCTATGTATGTATGTATTTTGTGTATTATTTTCGAGGGCAAAGAAACTAGTTAGTAATATATACCATTCTAAATCGTTCTGCATAATTAGAAACACAGTAGTCATAAAATCGGTCCGATATAATTAAAACAGAGATACAACCCTTTTTTGTTTCCTGCTGCGTTGACAAATATTCAAATTTTGTTGGACTTAATTCAATTTGTTCTTCTGCTTTGTTTTTATAAAACGAAACAATATCTTCACTAAACGTAACTTCCTTTTGTTTGTGTTTTTACTGCTTTTGTTACTCTATAAGTATATAATTAACGTACCATTCCAGTTTGTTCATTTAAAATGTAATTATAATTACTAATTAAGTAATTATACATGGGAAAATGATTTAATATACACCTAAACTCTGCACAAATCAGATTCCCCAACAGGACAAAACTCAGCAGTTGCTGCGTATGACTACGATCTTCAATATGATGAACTGACTTCTCCAGTCAGTCAGACTCCTTCTATTTTATCGCCAATAAAGATTCATATAAGATAATAATCTCACATTGTCTTACCTATTTGCCATAATTATTACAAAAACTAGCAAAGATTAACACCAATATGCATACATTTATTACATACATTTATTTATCTACCACTACGAGTTATATTCACCATATAGTACTTAGGTTAGTTTTAATTATGTATTTAGATGTAGAAATAAATATAGTAACTTTAGGAATACTTATTATATAAATATAGTTATAAACTAGATAATAAGCTCAACTTCTCTGTCGCATTAGGCTTGCCTGTAAAGATAGATGTAAGTTTATGAGTAATAAATAAATAATACTTCGTAGATTCTAACAAAGACTGCTTTTATAATAATTCAATAGAATTTAGCATAAAATGTTATTGATCGTGTCTAATTGAGGAGACGGCCCTATAATGTACGTCGGATTTCGTTTAGGAGTGGAACAACGAGGTAGCAATGTGGCTTTCTAACAGTTTCACTGGCGCAAAGCCTCTTATACTTTAAGCTGGTCTAATTGGTACTCTTTGAGGGATCATATCGCAAGGTACGCACAAGTTGCTTCGTTAGTAGCTACTTATTTGCTACATAACATCTGTTAGATTTTCAATAAAAATTTTACAGAATTTTTTTTTTATATTATCTATATTTACTTTATGTATTTTTGTTGAAGGCACATGTTTATTGTATAAATATGGTACTGCGCGTTGTTGCAAAATCTTAACCGTTGCTAACCGTCAATTGTGCTAAAAGTGCGAAAAACTTAACCCAACCGGGAGATCGAACCCGAGACCTCTGCGTGGCAGTTCATACAAACCACTGAGCAGAGGTAGTAGTAAAAAATAACTGTATAGTATTTATTACACATTCAAACCGCGCTCATTATGAGTTATTACTTTGATAGCAATGAATAGTCTCTTATTGAACGAAACAGCCTGCGGACAAATCGTTAATATGAACCGGGTATTCATCACCATGGAGGCATTGGATCCAATGTTATCTGAAAATAATCTCAGTGGGGTTCTGTAGAAAAATACTAGAGGGTTGGAGGGGACCGAGGTACGGAACAACGGGCTCGTTATGCCAGTTCCGGCGGATGTAGCCTCCTGATGCATTGTCGTCGCCTTCGGAGGGTGGACATCGATGTTTTTTTTATCATCATAAACATTAATATACTCAGTTGAGTGCATACGTTAGTTATTTCGTTGGTTAACAAGCTTATAAGTATAACTATATGAAATTGTTTCTTAATAGCGTTTTTTTTTTTTTTTTTTTATATTAGCCTACCAAAGTGACTCCACTCTGCCTGATGGTAAGCAGTAAGTGGAATCCAGAAGTGGCGGACACCATTCCAAAAGCCAAACTACTGGTATGGTGGCCTCCACTATGGCGGCTTAGTGAGATGCTTTTTCACGCCCCGCTTAAAAGACCCAGGATCAAAATTAGATGGGAACACATGCGCTGGCAAAGAGTTCCAGGCTTTAATTGAGCGACAAAAGTATGAAGTGCTGAACCGTTTGGTTCGAGACCCTTTAGATTCCACTGTGAAAGGGTGGCACTTTAGTCCCGCACGTGTTGTTCTGGATAAAAAGGGAGAGGGTGGGATTAATTCAAAGAGCTCTTCAGAACACTCTCCATGGTAAAGGCGATAGAAGACGGCCATTGAGGCGATGTCTCTTCGCAGCTGTAAAGGCTCAAGGGTCTTAGTAGCCTCCGGGCTTCCGATGATACGGACTGCTCGCCGCTGCAACCTATCGAGTGCATCCAGTAAGTACTGTGCGGAGCCATCCCAAAGATGAGAGCAGTACTCCACGCAGGAACGAACCTGTGTCTTATAAAGAAGACAGAGCTGCTCGGGCGTGAAGTACCGCCTCACCCTGTTCAGGACACCGAGTTTACAGGAGGCGGTTTTAATGACGCACTCGATGTAGTTCTTGGGGTTGAGATCTCGGCTGATGTCCATACCCAGGATACTTAGGCTATCCTGTAGTGGTAACGCTGTGTTCTGAAGAGAGGGAAGGGGAAGGAACGGAGATTTTTTTGCAGAGAACGCGCACACCTGTGTTTTCTTGGCATTGAACTCGACCAAATTCTCACAACCCCATTGAGAAATGCGGTATAATACCGCATTTCTTGAGCTCAGCGACAAGTTCTAGGCGTTTTGCCTCGATGTCAGTCTGTTTAGCCGCAGGATGTCCGAGATATCGCCCATGCACTGTACTATCATCTGCATAGCAATGAATGTTGCCAAGGGACAACATGTCATTGACATGCAGAAGATACAGAGTGGGCGACAGGATAGACCCCTGAGTCACCCCAGCGTTGACCTGCAAATAATTGGAGGCCGATCCGTCACAAAGGACTCTAATGCGGCGCTCACGCTCATGCAGATCTCAGCGTGTTAGATGATTTAAATAACATAATTAGACAAGAACACCAATGACTTTATCTGTTTGCACTTAAATAAGTAAAAGTATTGTGAGTTGGTGAACAAACATTTTTAAATAAAATATTTTTTTTTATTATAGAAATAGTTGGCAAACAAGCATAGGTCCTAACTAATGATACCGTAACCTATGGACATCACTGTGTTCTCTAAGCATAGCAGAAATAATGAAGTGAGACAATACACCAAGCCATTACCGACACTGTGAACAAGGGCATTAAGTAGAAGAAGGAAGATAGGAAGGAAAAGAAAAAGTCTAAAAAGAAAAAAAAACAAACAAAAAAAAACTATTAAATTAATTAGAGGCTAGAATTAATAATAATAATAATAATATGTAGACACTATCACACACCGTCATCTAGTCCCAAGCTAAGCAGAGCCTTCCGCGGGAATCGAACTCACGACACCTTTCGTCCTAGTCAGTTACACTAACCACTAATGCTAAAATTAAATGACAACACGTTCAGTAAGATTTTGGTCTCTTTTTATAGAAAACTCACCAAGGACGGTGTTTGGTCGGCCACTGCTGGACATAGACCATACGGTATGACGGGAGGCTTCCTTACATCTAGGATTCATCATATTTTAATTTGATGCAAACTCATGTTTTCTGTATTCTGGAAAACCATCAAATACTTAAAATTAAATTAAATTTACATAATTTCTGTCAGTTTAATCCATGGAATTAAAAATACAACTTAAAGTCCGGTTTAAATGCAATTGTGATATGAAAATATTACAGATAATTCATAAAATTAATTGACTTTAGTAAAAACCTAATTGATTTTGAGCGATTTGCTTCCACAATCTAAACGCTGTAGTTTCAATCAAAATTCAGTTCTTGACGCAAGTAATAATGACGCCGGAAAATAATTACAAGTGCTCATCGTGTCACCAGCTGTCCACGGTATGGGAAAGTAATAATGTGGATGCAACGGAGGTGTCTTTTCGGTCCAAGCCCCTCGGGAAATCACGGTAATCCGCGGCGCGTCGACTAAATCTCTGTCGAACGACAACTAGTGATGGGACTCAACACACTATTATAAATTAATACTCATAATAATATTTTGGAAAATTGATTTCAAATTTGCATATTTTATTATTAAGATCTCTCTGTCATTTTATCGCTAAATGTAAATTAACTTTGTGTTCCACAATATCACTACTATGACTACCTAACTGTTTTTGTATGTATGATTTTAAAACCAACCAAAACTGTAGCTAGTTATCTGAAAGTGGGCACACATTTCCAACTGACTCAAAAGTCGTAAAAATTAGTGGAATGTAAAGTACGAGTACAATTATTATTCTAAATAATATTGGAAATGTTCAGATGTTTGAATGTTATTGAACTTAATGAAACTCTTAGTAGGTATTAGGTATAAAGAAATTAGTCTTATATGCTAGTTTTGGTACATAAGTAATAAAAAAATATAGAAAAATCTAAGCAGTTTCAATCAAAAGGCGTTAGAAAAATACTAAATAAAACACTTTATTTTAAAAAGGTGTCTCCCTCATCTCTAGTTAAACCGCGGCTGAATCCAGAGATCGTAGTGAATGGGCTCTGATGAATCATGCCCGTTCACGTGGAACGATATACTACGCATTAAGACCTCGATACGCCAACCAACCACTATAGAAGGGGCTTAAACGTGTTACGAGTTTACTTTGTCCCTCTTATTCAATGTTGTGAAAAAAGTAGCGTATGTTTTTTGTTGTATGGTTTATGATATTGAAAATTATACCAGACTATCATGGCAACACAGTGTAACTGTCGTACAAGTTAGAATAGGTACCTAGTATCTAAGTCTGTCTAAGCAAACAACCGTAAATCGGGCAAGATTGCTCGCCTTGGGAAAAGCCAATGTCAAACAGTAAGCTGCCCTGCCGTAGGCTAATTATGATAATGATGATTAAATATACACTATGTTGGTATATTTTAAAGCTTATTGTAACTCGGTTAAACTTCAATCTACCTGATACCTACTAAACATTTCTTACAGGTAAGTCCATCACTATGCGATTTTGATATCGAAACAGGAACATCAGCATGTCAAGCATAGGCACATCCGTATGTAATGTCACTGCTTTAAAATTTAGTTTTTAATTTACCACAAAATATTTACTGTACAACTGTACTG
Organism: Parascotia fuliginaria; assembly: GCA_963082885.1. Lineage (NCBI taxonomy): Eukaryota > Metazoa > Arthropoda > Insecta > Lepidoptera > Erebidae > Parascotia > Parascotia fuliginaria. The sequence goes on along the minus strand of OY720177.1, from coordinate 9,286,761 downwards.
TGCAACAATAAACTTCAGGCGACAGAAACTAAATAGTCAAGCCTAGCTTTCTCTTTGGTTGTCTATGAAATTGTTGAACCAGTTATCAACATGGCAGAAATTTCAGTGCAACATTTAAAAAAAGAGGATAACTAAAAACTGCAACGTCAAATTTAATGTGTCAACGTCACTTATAGCCACATTGAAAGGGATGGAATTCCCCTCCTGCCCTAATAAACGAAATGACAATTATCGAGTTGGAGACGACGGCTAGACTCATAAGTCTTCATTACTCGCAGTGGCAAGTTGCAAGCTCCGCAAAACTTTGATGAGTCGATGCTGAACAAGCTTAGAGATGATCCCTGTCTCTATCTTCCATATTATTATACCCTAGACTTTATCCTTCATTGCGTTTTAAACTGCATCGTTTGTCACTTAAGTATCTGTATTTTTCACTGTTAATAATCCTTTTATTAAACGATCCGTCTGGGTCGGTATCACTAGAATATCATAAAACAGAAAAGAATGTTCTTTTTCGAATATCATATATTAAAAAACAAATAATAGGACAGCACAACATTTTTTTATATTAGCCTAAGAAAGGGACTCTACTCTGCCTGATAGTAAGCAGCCAGTGCAATCCAGAAGATTAGGCTCATTCATGTTGAAAGCAGCGAGGATATACTACCGTAGTATTATGATATTAACACAATTTGTATTAATACTATGGCATAGGTGCTCCTCCTAGGTTGTGATACTTAAATAGGTACAATGAACAAAAGTAAACACTCAACAACTAAAACAAAAATAAAGCGCTTTAATATAATTATCTAGGTATACAAAAGCCGATATACAGAGTGTATACGACGGTATGACATTAAATGCAATTACGTATAGTATGTGACATTATAAAGCGAGACAAAAAAAAATCTACTAAATATCTTCAATAGTTTAGACACAGGACAAATTTTTTAATTTCTTTAATTCTAAATTAACACTATGTAAGTACGTCAAACGGTCACTGACTTAAGTCATAGTCCACGTCGAAGGATAAACGTTGCCGTTCATTACAGTTCTGTGAACTTGTCATAATAAAATGGTGTATTACTTCGTTACTATTAAAATATTATTTATTTTGTTAGAAAATTTCAAATTTTTGTTTTTCGTCAAATTACTTTTGTGATTAATTAGAAATCATTATATGGGCTAGTAACACCTGCCTTTTCATTTAATGTCAAACCGTCGTATACACTCTGTATACTACAGCGCTTATTTATATACATATAGCTCTAATAAATAATTTGTTAAAAGCAAAGTTAAAATTTAACACCTAAGTACATCTCAACTTTGAGAAGTCTCATTAAAAGTGACGAGTCATGAAGCGCGACAGCAAGGATAATGTTACCCATTATGATACCAGTTTAGGGAAATTAATTACTTCACTAATATTGAAAAATGTTTGTGTTATCTTGCCAGAATTGTTTAAGCTGTGTTCAGAAGTCTCTTACTGCTTATCCGCCTTGAACATACGTGATGACCTTCTTGTATAGAAAAAGACCTTTGTCTTACAGTTGAATAAATAATAATGGACAATTCTCGCGCAAGAAAAACATATTTGCTGTAGAGATATCAACATTAGAATTGCGCTGATTTAAGCTGTGTCGCTTTTATGCTAATTACTTAAAATTAAGGTTGATATTTGCAATGTCCATGTCAGACCATGAGTGATAGCGTAAATAACTATTTAATTTTGTTCTGAGAACACCTAGACTCTTTATCAGTGCATGCGTTTCCCTCCAATTCTGATCTCGGGTCGTTTAAACAGTTGAAAAAAAAACTATCATAATGAGATCAGCAGTTAGACATGATAGCTTGAACCACACTGACTGCTTAGACAAAGGAAAGTCAGCTTAGCAGGCTTATATAAAAAAAAATCCAAACTCAATAACGCATGGCTTAATGTCAATGGCTCAGAAGCAAAATACCAGAATCTCTAAATACCGTATTATTATAGGTCAAGTTCGTAATTAATAGTATATTCAAGTATTTATTTATATTGTTAATAAGCTTCTGCACCTAACAATGAGGTTTTGTTACTTGTCAACTAAACGTCATAAAAAGTTACATTAAACGTAACCCTTATCTGTAGATATAGAGTGATAGCTATGCTAAAAAACGAAACTGAAACAGTCTATAATCAATTTGAATAGAAGCCCTCTAAGCCGAAGTTCACACACATCAACATTCGTAAAGCGTATCCATCATTATCATGCTGAGGGTTTATTCGAATTGCGGAAGCGGGTGAAGCGTAGCCGGGAGGCGCAACGATATTGCTGTTTGCCATCGACAAACATTTGTACGGCCGGCGTCCCACCCCGCTACTTACTGGAGTTATATCAATATTTAAATAATTTCAAACTTTGATTAATTTGCAGATATATTGTTTACAATGATGTCGTTGGACTGGGATTAGCGGTTGCTTAAATAGCAATATTACCATCAATATATTTTTCGTGTTTTTATATAACAGTACTTAATAGATCCTTGTCGGCTTTCAGTATAACCGGATCAATTGAAGCAGTACTACCCTGTCGTAAAATATCGGCGTCAAGTATTAATTTCAATACTAATGTGTGTCGTTCGATGACCGAAAGCGCCTGAGACCTAATTAATTCCCGGTCCAATTTTTTGTACCTTAACTCTTCTCCTTACGCGTCCTCGGTAATGTGGTTGTGTTTTCTTAGCATTACAGCCATGTTCATACTCAAACTCAAACTCAAAGCATTTATTTCATTTTGATCATAGAGTATGATGCTTATGAAAAGTTAAAATTACATGAAGTCAGCTAATGCTGACTTCATGTAATTTTAACTTTTAATTATAACAGTTAATTATAACAGTTCGCTGACGAGGTAGAGCTGTGAGAAGAACTGGCAAGAAACTCACGCCACTCTTTTCAATCGCCAGATAATTACAGTTTTTTGTATGAGTTAACAATTTTAGCACATCAACACAACCAAAGTACCATGCAAAGTAATTATTACAAATCAACCAATTAATTTAATTACCAAAATAAAAAAAATGAAAAAAAGACGAAAGAGGATTTCAATTATTTAGTTTCATCTAGTATGGTAATTTGACTACGTATTTTAATTAAAAAAGTAAATGCATCTCCCGGTCATAATGAAAGACAAGGTAATACTGGATTAAGTATTAAATGTGTGCCATGCCAAGATTGACCAGTCATCCCAGGTAGCACCCGTTCACGAGCATGACGCACAGACCAGCCATCATCACCTTCGCCATATTAGAGGAAAGGACCCGGCCAATACGACACCATAAGCCATGACATTTTAGTGAGCACGGCAATGCAGGGCATGGGTGGTAAAAGAACCTTAATAAAATGTAATGTCTTACGAGTTCATAATGATTATGATATGCATTCACTTCACACATCAAATTTTTACTACAATAGTCAATACATTTCTTAATTTTACTATACATTTACCGTCACTTTTATCTTTATCTCTAATAAATTTAACGAACGTAACGAATTCAGAGATAAGTGGTATCAATTTTTACACCCAGTATTCTTAATTTTATCTTCAATTCATACATATAATAAACATAGATAGAACAACAGATGTCACGCATTACTATACTTGTTTTTTTTTATAAGCAAGGTTTTTACACGGTTGGCTACATCAACTTGTCTAATTCGTAAATACTATACTTCCAGCCACATGTACCTACAAGATCTATTCACATTAGTGAATAGGACGTTGTAGCTGTAAGTAGGTTAGTGGTTGTGGTTGTGGTTGTGTGTGTGTTGTACATAAGAAGAAATACAAAACTTTTAGATAGCAGACTTCTACTGCCCCAGTCAAGCTAATTCAATTCAAGCGAGAATTATCTTATAAGAAAATGCACCATTACGCCATACCCCTTTAAAAAAATCTGTGGATCTTTAAATAAAACATGAGAAATTCAGTGCAGGGTGTAAGCAAACTAAGTACATGTCCCGTCTAAACTGTGGCTATTAACCGGTTTTAGGGTATGAATGTTTTATGTGTCCCGGTGTCACCCGCCTCCCTGGGGATACGTTCCTACAAAACTCTACTAGCACTTAATTAAGGGGAAGCAACGAAGGGAATAGATTTTAATTAATATTACGCGGTGATTCGCTCCCACTCGTATTGTTTAGCCCCATTTCTAAAGATTCGTATCTTCTTGAGCTGAGATTAAGTGACGACTTCTATGATAAAACAGTGGTCTTAACTAAATCTAAATTAAGTTTGGAAAAAGATTTGGTACTTAATATATTTTTATTGCCAGTAGACTAAACTAACCAACTCACTTATAGCATCCGAAATCCAAGAAGCGTAAGAAGACAAAGGAATGGCAATATTCTTTTAAGAATTTAAATAAATTTTCGCTAAAGAGGGAGAGAGCTCCCATTACATAAAGGAAAACGAAAGCTAATAAAAATGCCCAAGTAAAAACGTGCCATTTAAAACCAGTGTCGAATGAATATTATAATCTGTAGGATGATACTGGGATTGAAGGTATATTGTTTCGTCGTTATTGCTACTGATTTAATGTTTTACAACCGCTGTACAACGTATTCTTATAATACTTGCTTTTAGCTATTACCTCATTATGCGGCAAGATTAGAGAGATTAAATAGTCTGTATATGTGGGTAGGTAGGTACATTATAGCAATAATAAAATATGAATAACTGAAAAACCTCATCATCATCCTATCAGCCAAAAGACGTCTACTGCTGGACACAAGCCTTCCCCAATTTTCGCCACCGTGGCCGGTCGTTCGCCGCCCTCATCCATCGGTTAATACCTACACGTCGAGTTTAGCAGTGTTTCATGATCTGGGAATAGTTAGGTACTTAGGTAAGTACTTTGTGACCGAGATAATTATTATGTTTCTAAAGTTTGCCATGCGCATGCAGCGCTGGACTGATTACCTAGAATGGGAGTTGTTTTGAAAAACGACAGAGACATTGTCGACAGTTTTAATGGCTAGAATAAATAAACAAAACTGATTTATTAATCGATATATATATAAAAAAAAAGTAGTGAAGTCGAACAGAACAGACGTGTTTACATTTTATTCTAAAAAATAGTTAAAAGAGTACAAAGTAAACTAAACTATAACTCAGTGCAGTGACGGCACCATTTCTAATACATAACAACAATTAACTTGTGACTAACTACAAGTGGGCAGCAATAGGACCGCACCGCGCGCGCAGGTACGTTCCGCACTTGTTTACTAAGGATGAGTGTACAGCGATCGCCGATTCGCGGAAGCGGAAGCGGGTCGGAGCCTGATTTAACAACTTATACTCGTGAAGATGCATTTGTTAGTCAAAGAAAACGCAGATTACCAACTTATGACCAAGACGTTACGGTTGAACTTCAAAAATTCCGCAACGACATGATCTCTTTATTAGAAAATTCATCTGAAAAACAAAATAAACAAATAGCATTATTAGTACGCGAAGAACTGGTAGAAATAAAATCAGAAATGAAATCTATTAAGGCCATGAATGAAAAATTAATACAAGAGAATATTAATTTACGTACTGAATTGTCGGAAATCAAAATTACTCATAATAATATACAGGAACAGATAAAATACATAGAAACTGATTTAAATACTTTAAAATCCACCGAAACTAACCCATCAACTAAAAAATCGCCTATCCTATGTTATGAAGACACCATCTTAGAACTACAAATGCGAACGGAACGGCAAAAAAATATTGTGATAGTGGGTATTAATGAAGTACATTCTGACAACTCGGAACAAAGACGTACCCATGACTTTGAAGAAACGAAAAAAGTTATAAAATCTATCTATAACGATTGCCCAACACCCGTTAAAATCTTTAGATTAGGTAAATATAGCCCCGGAAAGCATCGTTCACTCAAGGTATGCTTTAATACTGTAGAAAGTGCAAAATATTTACTAAAAAACCAACCTAAACCTCCCGGTAATATACGCTTATATGCAGATCAGACACCGGCTCAGAGACATTACATGCAACAACTCAAAGAGGAGTTAACTCGACGCGTCGAAAATGGTGAACACGACCTAATCATTAAATACATTAAAGATATACCAAAAATTGTAAAAAAACAGTCAAAAAACTAAACCCAAAAACAGTTGCTTGCAAATTATTAATAAGTAAAGAAAATACTTATTCCTTAACCCACAGTTACGATATTTTACCGACACAAAAATCAACCCTAAATTTTTTCTACGCTAACATACGCAGCTTATGTAAGTCAGGAAAGTTTGACGAGCTGATATCCGTTCTCAAATCAATAGACTGTGTCACACACTTAATTATACTCACTGAAACATGGATAAGAAACGAATCTGATGCTAAATCTTTCATTATACCAAATTATACACACATATACAACTACCGGGCAGACAAAAGAGGTGGAGGTGTATCCATATTTATCCACAATAGTTTAAAATATGACGTACTGGAGAATATTAACGAGAATGGTGTGCATTATCTGTGGGTGTATTTAATCAAATATTCTATTCACATTGGAGCCATTTATAACCCTAACCGAACGCAATTAAATACCTTTCTGGACAAGTACTCAGCTCAATTAGAAAGTAAAAAACGAGGCATAGTGTTTGGCGATTTTAACATCGACTTACTAAGCGCAACTAGAGAAACTTCTAATTATACAGATATGCTACAGGAAGCTGGCTATGATATTTTAAACAAAATAGAAATTAATTATTGCACTAGAGAAACGGCAACCACACAAACGATACTAGATCATGTTTGCACAAATCTGCATAACGATAGCTTTCATCTTTCTATTATAGACTCACCCATATCAGATCACAAGCAAATATATGTAGAATTGAAAAATCATAAACATAATTACCTTGAGCGTGTTTCATATGAAGCAGTAAACTACACGGCACTGTATAACAGTGTGAAGGAGAACCCATTTGAAAACAAAGATTGCTGTTACACCACTCTGGAGTCTTATATATTGACAAATATAAAATTAAACAAAACCAATAAAATAAAAATTTTGAATCTACCCCGGCAAGACTGGATTAACAAAGAGATAATAAACGGTATACAAAAAAGAAACAACACATGGAATAACCTGAAGAAAAACCCTACAAATGTGGAATTAAAACAACAATTTACCAAGAAAAGGAATAAATTACATAAATTAATTAAATATACAAAACAGAAATTTTATCATACTTCTTTTGAAAATTGTAACAATGACTCAAAAAAGCTTTGGAACTTAATCAATACTTTGGCTAACAACAAAATTAAACAAACAATAAATCTACTAACACTTTTTATGCATGGTAAGGCTATCAACAATGGTAATGAAATATGCGAACAATTTAATAAATATTTTTCATCAATTGGTACTGAATTATCAAATAAAATACAAAATAAATATATCCGGACGAAGTAAATTTTATAATGACCTATACAGACAATGAACCCGAACATACAATAACATACTTTGAACCATGCACTAACAATGAAATAAACAAGATACTAAAATGTTTAGACGAAAATTGTAGTACCGGTATCGATGGCATTAGCGCAAAGTCAGTTATATGCATAGGTGATTTAATAGTACAAAATCTGACAGACTGTATAAACGAGTGTCTTGCAACTGGCACTTTTCCAGATAGCCTTAAAACAGCCAAAATAAGCCCCATCTACAAATCTGGACCAAAAACAGAACCTGGAAACTATCGCCCAATCTCAGTCCTGCCTATAATGTCAAAAATATTTGAGACTGTCTTACACAGGCGTCTTAACAATCATCTAGAGAATTTAAACTTTCTATCAGCACAGCAGTACGGATTTCGAGAGAAATCGAGTACACTGTCAGCCGTTATCGATTTAGTTACTAAAATTAATTCAGAAATAGATAAAAAAAACTATGGCCTAGGTATATTTATTGACTTGCAAAAAGCGTTTGATACTGTTAGTCATTCGATACTACTTGCAAAGCTAAAAAATCTAGGTCTGACAGGCACAGCGTACAGCATATTTCACTCTTACCTTAAAAACAGAACTCAGGTGGTAAAAATGGGCAATGAGTATAAAAGCAAGCCGCAAAATATAACGTGTGGAATCCCACAAGGTTCAGTGATCGGCCCTTTATTGTTCTCTATTTATGTAATCAACTTATGTAACATAAAACTCACTGGTCAAATTACACTGTATGCTGACGACACGTGCCTCTTTTATTTTGGGAGTAATCTACTAGAGCTGATAGATCAAGCGCAGCTAGATCTACTCCAATATACAACCTGGTGTCACTGTAACCTTCTAACAATAAACGCAAAAAAAACAACGTACATGATATTTTCCGCAAAAAATAAAAAAATGCCAAACTACAAACCTTTGAATATCAATAATGAGCCCTTAAAGAGATCGCACCAGGAAAAGTACCTTGGTTTAGTTCTGGATGACAAACTTACGTGGAAGCCGCACATAGAAAAAGTAAAAATTAAAATTACACAACTTACTGGTGCACTGCGCAGAATGTCCACCTGCATACCAAGTAAGACACGTTTGATGATTTATAATGCACTAGTGAAATCCAATCTATCCTACCTGATCGAAGTCTGGGGTACTGCTGCAAAAACAAACATCTTGTCGTTACAGCGCGCACAAAACAAGGCTATAAAAGCATTATTTAACTACGACACACTAACACATACACCAACATTGTACAAAAACACCAAAATATTTAATTTAAAACAAATGTATACAGAAAAAATATGCACTTTAATAAAAAAAATAATTTCCGGCCAGATTCATACACAGACTACTTTAACTAAAAAAAAGTATACATATAACCTAAGAAATAAAAATAAACTGACTCTTTTTACACCTAGAACCGAATATGGTAAAAGAAACATGCTATATGACGGGATAAAACTTTATAACAAATTACCCAATGAAATAAAACTATGCGATAATATTATTAGTTTTAAAATAAAGCTTAAAAAACACGTAAGTGACAATATATACTAAGCTGATAACACCTACAAAAACAGACAAGCGTACTTACACTCACACATACACTCACACCTACAGACATACATACACATATATACATGCACATACACACGTACACACACATACGGTACGGTAGTAGATCCACGCTGATTTCAGCATGAATGGGCCGGATCGTCCGGGGTAGTACTACCCTCTCATAGAAGATCGACTTAAGAGTAGTAGTATCCGTACTACTGCGTTTCGTTCGGTGAGTGAGAGCGCCGGAGGCCCAATTTCCCCCCTTTCCTCTTTCCTCACCTCCCTCATTCCCTTCCCCTAACCCCATTCCCAGCCGCCATAGTGGAGGCCACCATACCAGCAGTTTATGACGATGGCTTTTGGTATAGTAGCCGCCACTTCTGGATTCCACTGACTGCTTACCATCAGGCGGGGTGGAGTCACTTTGGTAGGCTATAATATAAAAAAAAAAAAAAAAAAAAAAACATACACAACCACTCAAATACAAAAAAAAAAGAAAATAAAATTAATATATTAAAATAAAGTAAACACGTACAAAGTACTTTTTGAGTCATTGACGTTAAAGTTATACATACCTACGTTCATTCACTGTATCGACGAACTACTGATACCTATTGTTTATGTATTCTACAATTTGTTAAAATTCTCATTAAGTGAACTATGTACTTGTTCTTTTGAGATAGTAATAAAGTTCTCTTTAAACATATATACTTACCTAAAACCGATATTAAAACCGCATTAACTATTTTATTTTAGAGCAACAACTACGGAAGCTTTATAAAAAAGTTTCCTTTTAATAGCATTGCAAAATTACTCCACTGTCAGATGATAAATGATAAGTCACTGGAATGGTTATGGATGGACACATCGTTACAATTATATTATTATCTCAAAAACTACTATTTCTTTGTCAGTTTTAGTAGCTCACGTGCCTTGAAACGTTTCTCAATATGGAGCTTTGAAACAGATTCCCTGTAATATTGCCGCCCCTTCCATTAGCCGATCGCAAACAACACTTTAACGCTCTTCTGTTCACCACTTCATCTTACTATCGATCTTATGTAATACGCGAATCTATACATGTCTATGAAAGTATAGAAACTATAGAACTATATTTTTAATATATAGATTTGGGTACCTATCTCACTTATTGACCACAGTTAACTTCCCAAAACAATAAATTTCAAATTTTTTGTATTTCAAATACCTAAGTACATAAACAAAAGTTTTAATATCCTGACATCTTTTGTCGGCAACGCGCTACTAATTGTCTGGTAATATAAAAATCACAGAAATCACGGTATGCCTACAATAGTCTACATTGTAGACTCTTCATGATTTATACATGCGTTTTGTGTGCGAAGCCTCTCTGACTTGAAAGCACGGACCCGCAATATTTATATTTTTACTATACCTATCTAGTTGAAAATTTCTAATGTAATATACTAACCAGGAAATGAATTTAACAAAAAATATTTTCAATTACCTAACTACAGTTTCTCTAACATTTCATTGTATAATATAACCACCCTCTAGGCCACGGGCCGTGGCGATTCGTCACGCGGTCAGACTACCATTAATTTCTATAGAAAAATACATTGGCGCTTTTACAGCCCTTACGATAACATCAAAACCACATTAGAGTAGTTTTTCATGTCAATACCTTACTGAACTAAATAGTATAGCCGTAAGGCTAAACAAGTAGAATTTAATCTGGTAGAATTTAATTTTTACCTATTTTTCGTTTGAGTCGTGATGACACAGTGGTTAAGGCATTCGCCTTATAAACACGAGACTGTGGATTCGAAACCGGGCATTAGCAATGTGTCTTTTTCAAATTCATGGGTATGTACTTTCCAAGTTAATATGTCTACCAGCATACTGTGTGTTCCATTGCACGCTGACAAATCCCGAAGACGAACTTCTGAAGTTTGGTGAAAGTAATCGATAACTGCACTGTAATAGAGTTGATAAGTTTACACGACTGGAATAAAATTGTTAATCATAATGAATAGTTAGTTAGCTTAGATTCGATACCTTTACACTCGAAATTAATTACCTATCTCTAGAGATAGATAGGGCTATCTGAGATAGATGCCTTGAAAATTTTTGTTGATATGACCAAAATAACCAAAATAATAATAATCTCAGATAGCCCTATCTATCTCTAGAGATAGGTTATTAATTTCGGCCGTTAGGAAACAAAAGTATCAGATCGATAACGCAGCGGGATGAATGCGCAAAGGTGCGCGTCCCGAACTCCGCTGCACTAGATGACCTCATTGTAATTAGGTCACCGATGCCAGGCTAGGAATCATGCTATAAAAATAGAAAATTACAAACTAATAAGATCATTTGGGCAAACTAATATCCAAATATTTCAAATGACAAACAAGCATATAATAAAAAACAAAAACTCTGCCTGCCTAAAACAAAGTGAAAAGTAAGAAGCCCGTTTTTTTTTCTCATGCTTACACTACATTGAAATTTTATATACCCTATGTCACTCCCACTAGCGTTACGAATCTAATGAAACCTCATACTTTATAATCCATCAAGCCATTTAGGCCGTAGAGCGTGCCAAAGAAATAGACATACATACTCACATGCATGCATACATACATACATACATATATAACATACATACATACGCCCGAAAAACATTGCCCTCCTGGACTGCGTCAGTCGGGCAAAAGGTAAATTTATATTTTATTTTTAATTTTATCTCATATTTCATTTCAAATCATGATACATAACTCTTGCCACTCTCTTACCTAATTACCATAATATCTGTAATTAAATCTCTAGTCACACGTTATTGGATAAGCACTTCAAGCGTTATACCTAAACCTTGTTTGATGTAGGTACCTATCAGCCATACTCCTTCTTGATTAATCAGTCTTTTAATGTGAACATAATGTCGCTCAACTCAATTAATGACGACTGCCAACGCCAAGCAATAGATTTCCTATTGAGTTTGCTAATATCTACCGTACAAAATGTTCCTAATCTCAAACATAAGTAATAGGTGCATAACTCAGCAACATAGTGACCGGTTTTGTGTATTTCAATAGGAATATCATTCATAATAGAATGTTTATGCATTTGTCATCATCATCATCGACTGCTTGAAATAAGAATGTTCCAACTGCTGACAAAAGATTCCATCTTTTGTTTTCACGGAAGATGGATGTCATTTAATTTCATCCACATTTTTTTCTATTTAATCATTGTAATATACCATTATTAACATCAACAAGAATATTAGTCTACACTTGACGCTGGCAGAAATAGCTGACACAAATCGTCGGCTATGTTGCCAAAAAAAAAGAAGAAGAAGAAGAACTGCTGACAAAACTTTGTGTATTCCATAAATATTTGTTCCGAGTCTGGGTGTACCTTGTGTCCGTTAAATGTATGTTTGTACAGTCCCGCGCGATCGGGACTTGTTCCCTAATGCGGTAGTTGTCTTTAAATAGAAAAAAACAGTATTATTATTATATAGTTTTGTTACTTTTCCATTTGATACTCAGAAGTAGCTATATCACCCATCGCTAAACGGTTCGGGGAAATACCTTGGAAATACGAAGATATTGCCTTCGGGCAATACTAAATGGCCAGGTCGCAATCGACCATAGATGTACGTAGGTACCTATTTAGTTCCATTAATAAACGTATTATTCAAACTGAACCGAGCACTTCGAATCAGAAAGTGATACACGAGTTATACAGGGCGTCCCATGGCCATGCCTCATGGAGGGAAAGTACCTACTTAATACATACATATATAAATGTTGAAGACTATCTGTTGCCCGCAGCTCCGCCTGCGTGAATGTCGGTTATATCTGTTTTAACGATTTTTCAAACTTTCATCCTCTATTTCAACCCCTTTAAGCCATTTTTGCGATATAAGATAGCCTATGTTGTTCCCCTAGGTCTAATCTATCTCTAAACCAAATTATCACAATCGGTTTAGTGGTTTAGGTATGCGTGGAAGCGTAACAGACAGATAGACAGACAGACAGACAGCCAAACAGAATTATTTTCGCATTTATAATATTAGTAGGTATGGCAGTATGGATAGGATATTTTACTGAAAGAAGACATCAATTTGTTTTTATTAATAGGTAGGAACTGCACTGCATTTACAGATTTTCATTATTTATTTATTTATGTTAATCAAATTAACACTTATGAACGTCAAAGTTTACAAAATGTCAGCAAATTAACCTACAGCCAGTTCGCTAACAAAGTAGAGCCATGAGAAGAACTGGCAAGAAACTCAGGCCACTCAGGTTATTAAAATTTTTGTAAGTTACAGTTTCAAGTAGCATGCAAAGTGACACAGGCAATACACTTAACTCTATAGAATTAATACTTATAGCAAATTAATATTTGCTATAAGTTTAAAGTACTTAAGATGAACCTAATTTAATTTATTTAATTTACCACAGGAGTTCACAATGTATACCTCTATTTCACAAATCACAATGTATAATTTTAACAATACTAAGTATACAATTTTAACAAAATAATACAAAATGTGTAATCTTCTTCCCAATTAATTTTTTGACTTCACTTTGATGGAGATTTATCTGTTATTGCAACATTATGAGCGGAATAGTCACCCCTAGTTTATGTTTCGCTCATAACGTTTTCTCTCGTTTTTTTTTATACTATATCTTTGTTTTCTTATTATTAATAGAGTTAAATTTGCATTAGTATCTCAGAACAAGATTAGTATCACATTTCAAGTGCTCGGTCTAGTTTTGTCCATGGTTCCATTCAATCGACGAGCTCGACCACAGAACAAGTACTAAAGCATAGAAGTACTATTACGAGAATAAAGCGTACACACTCAGAGACAAATAGAAGCTTAATAGTGCTACGATACCTTCTGACAGTTTATCGATATCGATAGATGAAATTTGTCAATGGGCTATGGTAAATTAACAGACATGCTAATATCAAATGAGGTCTGGTTGCATAAAAGCTCTCGTAAACGAACTACAAGAAACAAACGGCCGTTTTACACCTCACCGGAATGGCATAGGCCGGCAGCGGCGGCGCCAGGAGCACTTTCAATGTGAAAAAATTTTGAAGTTTATATTCATGTTTCATGCTGTAAGTTCAAACACAATGTAAACTGTATATGAATAAATTAAATAAATTGAAAATCAAAATATTGAAGTACTCTCGCATCTGCACGCGTGGCACCGTCGCCGCGTCACCACGCTCCCGCAGCGTAGTGCGCCAGTGTGTGGATCGCCAAAATACCAGCATCGGCCCTCTGTTCTTTTCTGACTTTCTTAGTATAGCATCAAAACAGATACCCCAAAGTAAAAATAAAACACAGCTGTAAGATTCATGTGACAAATGTATGATTATGTTTCTAATAATATTGACACATTATTACTGCCCCTTAAAATTACAGTTTTGTTTAAGAATGTCCTGATTATTTGTGCATAAGCAGAAATATTTTTTGTTATGTTATGAATTGGTACTTTTAGAAATTTTTCCCGATCAATTTTATCAATAAATTTCTGTAGTCATCTAGAACATTTATTTATTTATTTATTATTTATTTATTGAAAAAGTATTTACAATATCATTACAGATAAATAATCCAATATGATATCATACAAAAAACCTAAAATTTAAAACAATATAACTAATTACTAAATAAATATACCTATTTATCCAATACTATACATTTTTGTGCAACATCTTTGAATTTTGACAGGGTACATTGAAAAATATCAATTTCTATAGAAATAATATTAATAAGTTGTATGGCGCGTGACAATGGAGCAAATTTGAGTAGATTCGTCCTCACCGCTGGAACGTTAAACGTGTAACAATATAATAAGTATATAACATAATTCTCTCTTAATTTGCTTCATGGATCTTCCGGTCTGATCTTTTGGAAACCTGCAAAAGAACACAATGTATGAAATACTATGAAAGGTACATAGATGGTTACCACAAAATCGTTAACTACAAATTATAGTAATATTTTTGTCATCGATAAAATATGCAGCACAAGTCACAACACTATTGAACATGACTACACAAATTGGTAAAAATGTAAAATACTTAAAAATTACTGAATCGAATAGCAAACAGACGATTATAATATGATTGCAGTATAGTAAAGTATAAATCACTTAGGTATTTTGCACTTATGTATAGGTTTTTAGTGTATATTATTGGTTTGTTATCAACTCACCGATGGAAGTTGACGATTTAAACTTGATTTTCTTTGCGAAAAGAATGTAATTTACAACCTACAATAACGCAGGACATTGCTTATCCAATGGGCTTAATTTTACTTCACAATAGCACTATGTAATTATTAAATAACATATATTATTTCACAAAACAGATAAACAACATTGAAAATTACAAGCGGCGTTATAATCCGACTAAATTGTCTAGAGGCCTTGACAAATCGGAACATTTGACATTAGTTCGCTTCGTATTTCGGCATTCAAAGGTAACCAAAGGTAACCAAATTGACGTTTCTACAGTGTACACCAGCCGTCCATAGCAAAATTATTTGTCTCTTTCTTTTCAATGCATCCGGCTTATTTGGAAAAATAGGACAAGTATATGACGGTGATTAACACTCCTTCTATGCTTTAGTACTTGTTCTCTGAGCTCGACCCTCACGCTGTGCAGAAGCCTACGTCCGTCAGACGGACTACGGACTCCGTCTGTGATCTGTGATCTTCTCAGAATATCTGTGCTTGTGTCAGACTCTTGACACTTGACAGTTGACACACTTGACGTTGACTTGATAGTAGTGATACTCGTATTCTTCATCCACATTATTTAGTGTATCATCGTAATTTAACCATTAAATTCATCATCGAGATGATTATTTTACACTTGACACTGGCAAAAATAGTTGACACAATCGTCGGATCTGTTGCCGTATTAGAAGGAGAAAAAAAAGACTTGTTCCATCCACAATCCACTCTACACTGGAGTCTCCACATAGTCCACTTCCAGGTTCCACACAGGTACAGCAGACCTGACAGCCAACTATTTTACTGTAGAAACCACTCCAAAATGAGCTGGACTTTATACTAATAATATCATGTGAATGTTTCACTTGAAGAAAACATAACAACAACAAAGGTCTACTTTGTGTACATGGTAATACTTTGGGACATAAATTAATATTAGAATAGTTAAGTTACACATTATTGAATTTCGGGTGTCAAGCTTTATCCACATGTATCACACTTCCTATCATTAAACATAGCACATAGCATTCTAGAACATTGTGTAATTGTTGTTATAACCTAGTGTAATACTAAGTATAAATTACTTAAACAACATTCATATCTCAGCAAATTATTATACAGACTATCAACCCTACTCAAGTTATTCAAAAACTTGTTAAGGTGTGTGTGTATTGTCATAAAATATCTTAAGTAACTCCACAAGAGACCTAAAAACTTTCAATGTAAATTAAGTATGTATTTACAAAAAATAATTAAGTATATTTATATGCATTCTAGAACCCATATCACAAGCTATAACATATGCTTACTTTGGGTCTAGGTAGTGTTGTATAGTTGTTGTGTTATTATTATATTATTTTAAATACATATATTGAGAAGAAAATTAATAATAGTAATATTATTGGTATTTTCAGAAAACATTTTTATGACTAACTACATTAAAAAAACATGCAGAATAATGTGTCAAGCAGGCATCACCGCAATCCACTTTTAAAATGAAAGATGAAACCATGAGCTACATAACTACTACATTAAGGTATGTTATTTATTTGTGTATCATACAACTTTATACTAATGAGAAGTCAGTTGAGTGATTTGAATTTATTTTAATCCTATACTACTCTCTAGTGTAGGTAAAAATCAAGTTAGTACAAAGTTAGTCTACACTCACCTTGTACTAATAATAATATGGTTCTGTATTTTACAGTAGTGGCTCCTTAATGAATTCAACATGAATGGGCTGGATCGACCAGAGAAGTACTACCCTCTCATAGAGTTCTGGCAGGCTGATTACCCCTCCAGTTGTCTGCCTTTTTCCTTTCTCATCAGGGAAAATAAACCATGTAGGGAGAGGGGTCTCCATACATGGTTGGTTGGCTTTGTTGTGTTTCCTAAACATTATTTCTACAAACAATATTAAAAAGAAAAACATTATTGACCATAGGTTATAGTTACCATTTGCTTTTAGATAAGTCTTATACTTGTTTACAAGCAACACTTTATAATAAAAAAGCTGTTTGTAATTACTTACACTTTTTCTTAATTCTAGGGTTAGATTAATTTAAAATCCATTTGGCTAAATAGTTATTAAATTAAATAAACAGTATCTCATTCTCAGAACTGTAAGAAGGCTTTCAAAACTATATAATATCTAAACTAATATTATAAAGAGAAAAGATTTGATGTATTGTATGTTTGTTTGTCATGGATAAACTTAAAACCTGTTACCAATAAAAAAAAATCTTTCACTTTACGAAAGCTACAATATCTGCATGTAACATAGGCTATATTTTTGTGGTATACCCACGAGGGTGAAACCACTGGCAACAGCTAGGATTATTCATAATAATTCATAAATTAAATATATTTCTTAAGATTATATTATATTGTATTTATAATTGAATGTGTTGTCATTTTCAGAGATAGAACATCAGAACCCAGGATCTGAGCCAGCCATTGCTAGTTTTGCGCTCCAAAATCGCAAGTTATCCAGCTGGCAATACTACTGAATGTTGGACAAGAGACATGAGCATGCAGTAAGATTGTTATTTATTTTCAACTGATATTATAATAATAATATATTCCAACATCTACACACAACGCCATCTAGACCCAAGGTAAGCTATAGCTTGTGTTATGGGTTCTAGATTATGGATAAAGTACTTCTTTTTGTAAGTACATACATATTATACATAGAAACACCCAGACCAATGCAAATAGACTTGTTCATGCACACAAATATTTGTACTGCACGCGACCTCTGCGTGGCAGTCCATACACAGTACCACCAAACCACAGAGATCATCATAATAAAATAAAAATTATGTTATTATAAAAAATATTAATCATGGTGTTCAAAAGTAGAATACAATATAAACTACTGTCAAAAGACTGTAATAAGACATAAAGTAAATTTCCACTATTCCTGCTTGTTTGCAGAAATTGTGAAGAACCCAACTACAGTCTGTCTCAACAAAAATCTTCATAAATAAAGATGGCATGAGCTTTGATTAGTATTTCTGTGTCAGTCATATTTACTTTTAAACTTTCGTGTTGCATGATATAGTAAATCTAAATATACGGGAATTCACGCGATCATGCATTAGGTATTTACATACCTTATTTTTCTTGACGTTTCGACCAGGTTACACCGGTCGTCGTCACAAGCAGACTGATGAAGCGATGTCACGACTCCGTATGCGAAGTAGATTCTAGATCTACTCTCACATTTTTGTCTTTCCACGTACTATCACAAAACACACTCACAGTGCCCTTATTCTGTATGCCGTCCGTATTCCGAGCGTTAACCGACTGCGCAAAGCGAGGCTGTGTGATTTGAATCACTGGATTCCACGTAGCCGAGAGCTTAAAGCTGTCTTCCCTATTGAAGTTTGTATGTTTCTTAATTTCAATAGCTTCTTGTACCACCCGAGAGTAGTAGGTACGATCAGTGGAGAGGACTTTCGTATGATGAAATTCAATCCAGTGATTAGTGTCCGTTTGCAGAATGTGTTCGGCAATCGTTGATTTGCTGGTCTGTCGATTCTTTACAGCGGCGATATGTTCTTTGACCCTTTCAGCAATAGTCCGCTTAGTCTGGCCTATGTACGAAGTACTGCAGCTGCAGCTGATCTTATAAACGACCGGTGTTTGTAGGGGCAAAACATCCTTTGGCGTGCCTACCATGCTGTTTCCTTTGGCCCCAGGTGGAAAGACTGAACTGATGCTGTATTGTTTAAGCAAGTCTCCTATCTTATCAGTCACACCTTTAATGTAAGGCAAAAAGGCAGGTTGTCTGTTGACCTCTGGACGTTTATCCCTTTTCGTTGGTTGCCTCCGTCGCCGGTTCACTTTATATCCATTACGACTAAGTATCTCCTGAACATGATCGAGTTCTTAATCTAAATGCTCAGGGTCACACAGATCGTAGGCTCTGTTCTTCAATGAAGTCCTAACGGACTGCAAGTGACGAGAGTGGTGATGCGATACGTCGCATCACCACTCTCGTCACTTGCAGTCCGCCAACCAATACACACGAACAGATACCTACATGCTACGGCTTGATCGTACCTACATGCTACGGCTTGTAGGTATCTGTCCGTGTGTATTGGTTGGCGATAGACACAGTGTGATAAGGACCTATTCGTTCTCGCGCTCAATTTGATATTTAATGACCGAGATATGAGGTAACAAACATACAAAAAAAAAAAAAAAAAAAAAAAAAAAAAAAAAAAAAAAAACATACGACCCGAATTGATAACCTCCTCTTTTTTGAAGTCGGTTAAAAATGACAACGATCTTTCCGTTTCCATTTCGTATGTGAACCTTATATTTGGGTGAATGAAATTTAAGTATGTTATATATTGTTCCACTTCCTGTTTACAGCCCTTTACTATACTAAATACATCATCAACGTATCTTTTCCAAAATCTGATAATATTTGGTCCACCATTCAATGCCTTCTCTTCAAAATGTTTCATCCAGAGAGTCGTAAGTAGGGGATGCAATTTGACTTACGATAGGCCGCAGTGGCACGTCGGACCTTTGTATTTTTGGCAAACCATATAATCTCGGTGGCTGGTGTGGCTTTGGCTGATAAAGCTTCTCGTACTCATGTTCAGTGTAAAGGTCCTGATGTTCCTGTATCAGAGCCCGTATTCTGCATGTTACTCTGGCCGTTGGGTTGTATGATACTGGTTTGTATACCTTGTCATCACACAACAGCGTAGGTATTTTGTTTTGATAGTCAGCCGTGTTTATCACAACAATGGCGTTTCCCTTGTCGGCCTTAGGCACTAATATATCCTGGTTATCTCGAACGTCCTTCAATGCTTGACGCTCTTCTGTAGTGATATTGCTCATAGAAAGCTTCGATTTACGTTGCTAGGTGGTATCTTATTACGTGCAATCGTTTCTTCAACACAGCTGATTATATTTTCGTATGGTATTCGCTTCGGTGTTAAGGCGAAATTCATACCTTTGGCCAAGATGTTTATCGTAGGATCACTTAAACTCACGTCTGATACGTTTATAACAGTATCCTTCGGCTGGCAAAGTACTGCGGATGACGTTTAACTCTCTGCATACCGTCGTTTATACTCCTTCGAGAACTTTCGTTCGTGTGATTCATTACATAAATCGAAGGTCCGACTAGCTTGCAAAAAGGTTACCCGATTACACACATCATAGTCATTACGAGTTAAAACGTTAGTTATAACACTACATATAAAGTTAAAACACTACTACACTTCAAATGTAACACAAACAATGTACTATTGAGCTCACTGTGTTTGTTACGTATTAACTGTCTCAGGAGACGAACACCGCGTTTGTTAGAATTCTACGAGAAAATGCTATGTCCTTACGCGGTTTAAAACGCACACACGTAGGTAATATGTCCCAATCGCGACATTTAATTAATTATGTCAACGATGCTTTCACTCCCGCACGTCATTTCTGTAGGAATTCTAGATGACACACGTATTTTGCTATATCCGACCCGTAGCGGTTCGCAATATTTACTTTTAAACTTTCTCGTTGCATGATATAGTAATTCTAAATATACGGGAATTCACGCGATCATGCATTAGGTATTTACATACCGACCAACAAATCAACGATTGCCGAACATATTCTGCAAACGGACACCAATCACTGGATTTAATTTCATTATACGCAAGTCCTCTCCACTGATCGTACCTACTACTCTCGGGTGGTACAAGAAGCTATTGAAATTAAGAAACATACAAAATTCAATAGGGAAGACGGCTTTAAGCTCTCGGCTACGTGGAATCCAGTGATTCAAATCACACAGCCTCGCTTTGCGCAGTCGGTTAACGTTCGGAATTCGGACGGCATACAGAATAAGGACACTGTGAGTGTGTTTTGTGATAGTACGTGTAAAGACAAAAATGTGAGAATAGATCTAGAATCTACTTCGCATACGGAGCCGTGACATCGCTTCATCAGTCTGCTTGTGACCACGGCCGGTGTAACCTGGTCGAAACATCAAGAAAATAAGCTATGTAAATACCTAATGCATGATCGCGTGAATCAGTCATATTTATTTATGTGTATGATTGAATAACATGATTACCTATTTAATGTTTTTATTTTTCATTTTTATGTAAGTAATCTAAAAGGTGATAAGTGGACCGACGATCTTATAAGTGTGGCGGGCAACCGATAGGCGAGAAACTACTGGCCTCGGTGGCGAAAATTGGGGGAGGCCTATGTCCAGCAGTTGACATCTTTTAATTGATATGATAATGATGATGATGAATCTAAATAATCTGAAAAAGTTGGCATTTAATTTTATTTTATTTACATTATTTACAGCATTTTGACAGTAAACAGATTTCAATTCAAATTATTGCAATTCTACTCGAAAGGCAGCTTTAAAATATTTTGTTCATTGTTTTAGCTCAAAACAACTGCTGTGTGTAGCTAATTTACCATCATGGGTAGTAATTACCCCCCTAACAGGCAGCGCCGGGACGCTGAGACGCTGGACGCTTTATGGACCTGATCATGAAGACTGGCAATAATATAGGATTCCGAATGCCCCAGCCCGAAATTGGTATGTAAATGATATTTGTGGTATCCCTGGTAGGTATATAAATTATCTAGTCTTTATCTTGAATAATATAACCAGGATTTGATTTGCTTTGTTTTTTTATGATTATATCTCAACCTAAACAATATTAATACACTCGCGGACACGCAAATCGACTCAACCCCTAATTGCACACATAAACTTATTTTTTGATAAAAATATACAAGATAATAATAAAAATTATATGTCATTTTAAAGCTTCGAATACCAGCTTTTAATTAATATCAACATCATTAAATATTTCGCTTTCGCACTAATCAATTTTCGCATGAATACGCGTATGTGTCAATTTGCTCGTTACGCTACCTGTGTCTTGCGGGACTTACCACCCCTATAAAAGTCGGTGCCACCCCTATTTTCTTATCAGTGGCTTATCAGAATTTGGCCGGTACACATCTCTGTAAACAGCACTAACTGTTATCAAGAAATTATGAATACCACACCTGACGTAGCCGCTCAAGACATCGCCCTGTTACATACAAGGGCTTAGTCAGCGAGCAGTCGCTGCCCAGCTTCATCTGAGCCAGTCTACTGTATCCCGAATACACAGAAGGTTTCAAGAAACCGGAGCCTTCAATTGGAGACCAAGATTAAACCACCCGAGGGGTAGCGGTCAGTGAACGGACAGTTAAAAGACGCTTGAGGGCAAGCAACTTGACTCCAAAAAGACCTGTCACGGGACCTAAATTGACTGCAGACTACCGTCGAGCGCGCTCTCAATTTGCTTGAGAGCATCTCAATTTGGAACGAAGCGCAATGGCAGTCAGTTTTATTCACCGACGAGTGCAGAATGTGTCTGCATGGCAGAGACAGGAGGTCCAGGGTCTACAGGCGTCCGGGTTGCGGGTTGCCCAATGCTGTTTCGCCGAAACAGACCCATTTGGAGGAGGTTCCACTATGATGAGGGCTGGCATATCGTTGGAGGAAAAACGGAACTTGCTTTCATTCCTGGAGGAGGCCGAGGAGGTGGTTTGACGGCTGATCTCTACATCAGGGATATTCTCCAAGATCACGTTGTTCCCTACGCAGGCTTTGTCGGCGCAGATTTCATCTTAATGCACGACAATGCCCGATGCCACACAGCTCACTCAGCAGTTTCCGCATGAAGTGCAAATACTCACTATGGACTGGCCTCCGCTCAGCCCAGACATGCATCCCATTGAGCACTTGTGGGATGAGCTCAAACGAAGGCTTCGGGCCAGAAATCCAGCCTCTTTGAACGTTGCAGAACTACGGGCAGCGTTATCAGAGGAGTGAGATGGCATTCCTCAAGACACGATTTCTAACTTAATAAGATCGACGAGAAACCGATTGGAGGCGCAGGAGCAAGGAGAGCAAGAGGAGGTAATAACAAGTATTGATTAAATGAATTTTATTAAGTTTTTAATAACATTTTGTTTTATTTCTGAAAAACCTTTTCCTTAATATAATTTTTTTCTTAATTTTATGTTAAGACATAATTAATTATCCAAGTTGTTAATGGATTTTACTAATTATGATATTAATTAAAAGCTGGTATTCCAAGCTTTAAAATGACATATAATTTTTATTATTATCTTGTAGATTTTTATCAAAAAATAAGTTTATGTGTGCAATTAGGGGTTGAGTCGATTTGCGTGTCCGCGAGTGTATAAAATAAATAGTAATAAAATGTTGAGAGCATTATTTTCCTTTTAATTACATTACAGTGACTTAGAATTGCACAAAAAACTTTTCTGTGATACAATCAATATGGTAATATGACACATTTGTCTCTTAAAAGTACCAACAACATTGCTACTGCCAAAGTTCTACTAGTACTTATAAATTTAATTAGTTTTCCTGGAAGTTTATCTTAAACTTACTTTATAGATGTCGGAGACCGGTGCGTGAAAAACTTTGCTGTCTAACGTTCACCGTCAGAAGAAAATTAAGTTCGCCAATAAGTATTTCAATTTTGACTGGTTGAATAATGTTGTCATTTTTACTGATGAAAAATCTTTTAGAGGCGATAAGAATGGGCGAAAAATTTTATGGAAGCAGAAAGAAGAACGATACACATAAGAAAATGTATTGCAATAAACTAGTGGGTTATTACTAGTTACCGTCGGTTATTGGGGCTGGATGACGTCGATGGTTACCAGTGAATTGGGTGGAAGTGAGCCAGTACCTCGGCCTCGCAATAACAATCACGACTACTCAGATATTTAAAAAATGTGAAGTTACACACAGTACGCGTTGCATAAAAAGTAAAACTACTTATTGCGTAATCGGAATTGTTAAATGGTACCCAATTTAAGATGTGTCAATTTCTGAGCTGTTTACTACACAATACATTTTCGATTTTCAAATATTCGTTTCATTTACGTCACAAAATATAATTTATATATATTACCTATTTTTAAACTTTTTACAAAACAACATCTGGGCAAGTGACTGGGTTGATTTTAGTTAAGAACAGAAAGCCTATGCAATTTAAACTCTGTTAATTTTGGTATTCTTTAAAAATTTTAAATTTCTGTCATGTTTATTTTACAAATAACTTATGCACTAGGGAACACCAGCAGCCTACCAGCTCCTGTATACGACTGATATACTTGATAAGGTACACCCAGACTGGGAACAAACATGGATCACACAATCTGTTGCTTAATAGTCTTAAGCAATCACACTGCGTCAACACACAATGATCCAAGTAGTACCTACCACAGAATACAGAAATAGTACTAACTAATACTAGTTTCAGTGTACAACATAGCATTATTTATTCAGTAGTTCCCATTTATTCTATGAAACATGACGTCATAAGACAAAATACCTAAGTAGGTATTTGCGTTATAAAGAATTATTTACATTAAAAAGGGTACCTGAATACTTGAGTGTCTAGTTTCTCTTATATTAGGGCGACAATAAATACGATAGTAATTCTATCTGAAAGTACTTTTACTTTTTCCGTGCCACAGAATAAATAATAGTTGCTTCTACCAACATGTTTTTATTTTGTTGACGAATATCGCCCATGCTAGTGCCGAACCAGGCAGCTACACTATTGCTTGTGAGTTGGTAGGTAAGGTAAGTAAGGTTATTTTAGGAGCGTTTACACCAGAGTGGCAACGTCGCAATTTAGTGTCATATTTCGTGGTTTTTAATTTTCATCTTTTTAATCGGAGCTATATTAAAAAAATATGTTCTGCTAACATTTTAGAATTGGGTGAAAGCTGTATAAGAAGTAAGTAACCATAATGCTTAGGTACAGTTATTTTACTATAAAAATAACGCAACGCTAGATTCCAATGTAGGTACCTATTATTTGCATATAAATAGAACTGTAAACGAAATGATTTCTTACTTTTTAAACAGCTCTCACTTAATTCTAAAATGTTAGTAAAACATATTTTTAAAATATAGCTCTGATTAAATGATGAAATGACACTAAATTGCGGCGTTGCCACTCCTACGGTACCTATAAAATAAACCCTCGAAAGTTTATGATCGAAAATTGTTTCAAAAGAAAGTCGTACCGTAGAAAGATAGACGGTTAAGTTTGTTGATGTTAAGTTTTTCACCTTTCTTTCTGTTCCTTGTTGTTGGGCAATAACAAAATCGATTCTTGTGTTTACAAGTTACTAGCATAGCAACGCTTTATTGTACCGTAAAAAACGCAGCAAAGTAAAAGTTTATTGAGATGTGCGATATTTATAACTAATATCTTCGCTAATTGAGTCTTTACTATAAAAACTGTAATGGAAGAAGAGAAAGCAAACGAGGAAGCCGAAAATTGGAAAATATACGAAACATTGTGCAGTAAAAGCCCAACCGAGGTAAACAGTGCATAGAAATACTGACAACTTATTAGCAAAGTGCTTACACGTAGTAGGTGCTTATGCAGTCTCAGTAGTCTGAAATTAAAATCGTGTATTCCCCGTGGTACACCCATTGATACAACTGGTTGTACCAGATCAAAATATATAAGGATCAAATCTCCCAATACACCCAGTATTGGGAGATTTGATCTTTATAACCTTATCGATTGATGTCATCAAAGTACAGGCTGTTGTTTTTTTCTATTTTTAGCCAGTTCGATTCATAGGTGTGATACATTTTTGAAAATCTATAATCGTTAAATGTTAATGGTAACAAAAATACAAGACTTGATTTCACGAATTTTTTTTTCATACAACTTATGTGACAAACAAGCATACGGCCCGCCTGATGGTAAGCAGTTACCGTAGCCTATGGACGCTTGCAACACCAGGAGCATTACTAGCGCGTTGCCGACCCTGTTAAAAACCTTTTAACTCCTTTCTTGAAAAACTTTATGTTGTAGTCTCTCGGGAAAACCTCGACGGGCAGTTCATTTCACAACCTTATCGTACGAGGGAGAAAGTTTCTCTGAAACCTCACAGTACGGGACCTCTGAAGTTCTAAGGTGTGAGGATGAACTCCCAGCCGATGGCTGAAGGTCCGTAATAAAAAGTGGCCATTGGCACCAACCTAAACAATTCTTCAGAAGACAGCTTAGTGTACAGGCAGTAGAATACACATTAGGGCGCGTTCAGGACGGCACACGCTCGACAGCAGGACTGGTGGCGTCCAGTCCATAAATTGTATAGAAAAATCGACCGGCCGTGCGCAGTACGACAAACAATACTGATCGTGAGAACTTTACGTGCTTATACTGACACTTTCTTGCAATGCAGATAGGCTGCATAGCGATGATTGGATCCCCTCACTGAGTCCTGCTTGTGTATTTTTATAATTTATGTATGACTCGCTTTCTTTCGTGTCTTTTGCTTAGTGGTCTGCTCCCATCAGCAGTAGCGTGATGTTACATAGCCTATAACCTTCGTTAAGAACTGGGCTATCATACGCAAAAATAATTATTCAAATCTGACTGGTAGCTCTAGAGATTAGCGCGTTCAAACAAACAAACTCTTCCGCTTTATAAAATAGTACTAGCTTTCCGCTGTACCGTTTCACCCGCGTCTTTGCTTACTGCTATGCTTCCGTCGTCAGTAGCGTGATATTACAGCCTATAACCTTCCTCGAGAACTGGGCTATCATACGCAAAAGATTTTTCAAATCCGACTGCTAGTTCCAGAACGAACTCTTCCGCTTTATATAATATACAGGATAAGGTTCGATTTAGTATCTCGAAGTAGTACCTAGCTTTCTTTTTAAGATTAGGTAGACTCTCTATCATGTTTTGTGCTTGTCACGTCACGTAATGAAATTCACACTTATGTTGTGTATCTACTATTTTATAATTACAAAAACTATAGAAATTTCTGCAATAATATTATTCAAAATCTTAAAAACGGAAATGCAAGGAACCAATTAGTAGAAGCAAATGGTGACAGCAAGAAAACATGGACAGCAATTAAAAATATTTGTGACATCAATAGAAAGACCACTAGCAGCCTAGAACTATTACACACTCACGCCAACCCCATTCAGTCTCTCAACAATGTCAACAACTTTTTTAGAAATGTGGGCGAACAACTAGCAGAAAGCACTCTAAAAAGATTAAAGAAAACAGAGATTGAATTAACACATATGACTGTCCATCAGACAAATAACAACCCTTTAGGAATTTCCTTTTTTGCGGCACCAACAGATGAAGTCGAAGTCAATAAAATCATCACTAGCTTTAAGAATAACTCGGCACCGGGATGGAATGGCATTACTAATAAAATACTCAAGTCATCAAAACACCTTTTAGCAGCCCCTATTGCTTACCTATGCAATCTGAGCATCTCGACTGGAATAGTTCCTGACTCCATGAAAACTGCTAATGTCTGTCCGATCTTCAAAGATGGTGATAGAACGGAAGCATCAAATTATCGGCCCATATCACTGCTTACGTCGATGTCAAAAATTTTAGAGAAGATAATGAACCACAGACTTCTTGGATACTTAGAAAAACACAATCTAATATCTGACAACCAATACGGCTTCCGCAGTCAGAGGTCGACGGAGGATGCTGTGACCAGTCTAGTGGACTTCCTCACCACTGCACTAGACAATGGTGAGAGATGCGATGGGGTCTTCCTCGATCTGGCGAAAGCCTTTGACACGGTGTCTAGAAGCTTGCTATTAAAAAAGATGGAAGGTCTTGGTATCCGCGGGACTCCACTAACATGGTTCAAATCTTATTTTGCTGACCGTAGGCAAAGAGTTTATGTAAACAACGTATATAGTGACTACGCCAGTTTTAATTATGGTGTGCCCCAGGGCAGTGTGTTGGCTCCGACTCTCTTTACCATCTACATAAACACTCTCTGTTCATTACCTTTGGACAAAGCTAAAATTTTTACATACGCAGACGATACTGCCTTGGTCTTTCACGACAACACATGGGAAGGAGTTTATGCTGCTACGAATCGGGGCATTAATCAGGTTTCAGCCTGGCTGGATTATAACTTGCTTACGCTGAACATAAACAAAACGATACTGATGAACTTCAGTGTTAACAAAAGAAATCCTTGCCCAGAACAACTTACAGTAAAGTTACATTCTTGCAACCCAGTATCAAATGCCACAACATGCTCATGTCCTCACTTCAAACACACAGATAGTATTTGTTACTTAGGGATACTAATCGACAACAGCCTTACCTGGAAAAAACAAATAGAATCACTCAGCACGCGTGTGAGAAAACTTGTGTATATTTTCAAGCAAATAAGTCAAGTTGCCGACGGTAAATTACTCAAAACTGTTTATCTTACATTGTGCGAGTCCATTCTCAATTACTGTATAGTATCGTGGGGAATATCGCATAAAACACACATGATGAGATTGGAGTGTTCACAACGGGCTATCTTTAAAGTTACCTATAAAAAACTTTTCCGTTTCTCTACTGATACTCTATATAAGGAGGCCGATGTTTTACGGGTGCGTCAATTATACATTCAGGCTGTAGCACTGAAGTTTCACAAATCTGCACTAAATAAACATATAGTCACCAAACGCACTCAGAGAAACATGCGTTGGCCAGCACCATCTTGTAGACTTACCTTTGGACAAAAAAGCTTTCGATTCATGGGCCCTTTCAATAGTAAACTACAATATACACTAAAAATTGTATCGATGACAAGATTTAAATGCAAAAAAGTAATCAGAAATTTTTTAACACGGTTAAATTACGGACACACAGAACATTTTATTACAATAGTAAAATAACTACAATTTAAAATACAATTCAATCTGTCAGAATCACACACACTCACAGACCACACACACACACACTCACACACACACACACACACACACTCGCACACGCAAACGCACACGCACACACACACACCCACACACACACACACACACACACACACAAACGCGCGCGCGCGCACACACACACACACACACACACGCGCGCGCGCGCACGCACGAATATATACGCATACATACATGCTTTCACGGTAGTTCAAATGTTACAAAAATAGTAAAATTATCTTAATTTAGCTTTTATTTTTGTTTAATACTTAAGCAACTTTCTTGTTAACATGAAAGAGACTAGTCTCCACGACACAGGGAATCCTAGTGTGGAGACTAGTGACCATGTAAAACTATGCCTGTATTGCTTTTGGAACAATAAAGATTATAAAAGATTATAAAGATATAAAGCGGAAGAGTTTGTTTGTTTAAACGCGCTTATCCCTGGAACTACCAGTCGCATTTGAATAATTATTTATTTTTGCATTTGTTATGCCCATTCTTAAGGCAGGTTATAGACTACATAAATATGTAACATCATGCTACGAGACACGGGAGCGGAGCAGTAAGCAAAGATATAACTTAATGCGTGTGAAACTACGCTGCGGACGGTTAGTTAGTGTCTATTATAGGTAAGAGTAAGACACGTAGGAGTAGGTACCTATCTGCACCTACCTATACTTTCCGCAAACAAAATAATATAAAAACTAACTTCTGCAAGATTAGTCCACGACATGATCTTTTTAAAACAGCGTGCGCCAAAAAAATGAAACGTCCTTTAAAATGGCAAATAGAGCCCGTGCTTTTAATATGCTATAACATCATTTTTTTCAAAAATACGTACTATTTTATATACTTACATGTGTAACGGTGTAACTTGTAAAGAGTAGCAGTGATGACAGTCGTAGCACCTGTTTAGAGAAACGGGCGTCTAACGCCGGTAGTGCCTCTGTTAGCCTGCCTGACTCTTTATATCATAGTTGCGACAAACTACACGACAAATGTCAGGGCGACAGTACGATATGTCGAACACTCGATTGTCTTTGACAAACGATAGTGCGACACAACTTTCGGTCGACAATCTAAAGCACTAACAAACATTGCAGCATAAAAGTTATAATACCTAATAAAAAACTATATTTAATTGAATAGGTTTGTAAAGCTATTTTTGATTAGGTATAAATATGTCACTATAAAATTAAACACATTGACGTGCGCTGGTAAAAAATTGATTTCAGTATAAAAATATCCAAAGTGGATTAGATACAAAAAACTAAAGACGAAAAGACAAATTCATTTGTATTAATAGCTTAACGATGAAACTGAAAGGTAAACGTGTACAAAAATCAATAACTCCTATGAAAGAAATTGAAAAAAAATATTAGTTAGAAGGGTGATGGTAGCGTGCATTGTCTCGTACCTCGCACCGAGTTCTCGTATCTTATACACTTACATACCTAATAATATTTATGTGCACTTGTGGTATATATCCAACAGCTTATGTAAGTAGATTAACCTGCTATTCAACGTAAACCATTAAACGCCTATTCATATCTTGTATACCTACTTACCAGTAGAATATCGACGGTATCTATCTGATAAGGTATCCTACCTACACATACATATATAGGTACATAATAATTATTTAATTTGCTGATAGTCTTACTCTCTGCCTTGTATCGATCACAGCGCTGTATCATATAATTATGTATAATATAGGTAGGTATATATTGGACCTATAGGTGTTTTAAGTTTCTTATTGTTGTTTTTCTGTAGACAAATAGAAAAAACTAACTCTCATGTGAATAATATGTAGGTACCTACCTAAGTTAAGTATATTTTTTACATTTGAATTGCTAAACAAGCTTGGGGTATATATACCTACCTAAGTGGTTGCCATAGCCTCTATGGGCATGACCTATATTTTCTAAGGATTGGAGATATAAATTAAATGCTAAGGTATAAGGATCTGACTGTGAAAGAAGGACGGATGAAGAAAAGGAACCGAGGAGACAACTTGCACCTCTAACGCGCTAAAACAGTTTGTTCGCAGCACGTTCTCAGTGTGATCAATGTTTTAAATTTTAAATTAGGTAGGTACCTACCTAATATATTAATTGGTTTTACTCGGCATTCGAATAGAGAATTAGTCTGCCAACTTTTCGACTAGGCATTCTTCGCCGGCTCACCCCACCTGCACAGCCTATTATGACCCATACAATGGGTATCATGGATGACATCGCAGCAATACGACAACTGAACCAATTATCATGATAATATAGTCCGTGGGGTACGGTTACAGTCCCTGTCGATGTCGTATGCAAATTACTAAGCTGCGCATGGATATAGGTCGGAGAATAAGATGTCGTGACTCGGTCGGTAAACCTGAAATCACGAGCTGGATCACGCAACGTTACGAACAAGAAGTACCTACTTAACTTCACTAGTCATCTTTTGTACGCCACGAATAACTGTCCTTTTTTTCCACAAAAGCAACCAAGGCTTTGTACATCATGGGCTTTTGTAAGTCTGACTTATGTATATTGGTCATAAACATATTGGCGAATTAGTCTACAAATTATGCCGTGCTGTGCTAAAATTCGTTAATTTACTTGACAGAAAATTAAGATTTTGGCGTATCTATCTATATCAAAGTGCTGTTTCGTAAAGTGCAGAAAGTGCCCATAAAAAGTGTATAAACTCAAATAGGATATTGTCCCTTGTGTTGGCTCTAATATATTCACAATACCGTTTAAATAATCAATAATCTAACACATTACGCAAATACACCTTATTTTTTTTTTTATTCTATTTTATTATATTTATCTATTTTATCTATTTTATTATTATTTATATTTTGTAATAACTAATAAATTAATTGCAGTGATTAAATAAACTCCGCAGGGACCTTATTTCTCTTTCTCAATCAGAGCTTCCTTACAAATTATGTGAAAAAATTATCTGATCTATCCTTTAAATAAAATTTTATATTCATGTACGTTCTAATAAGTTATGTAAAATCTTATTTGAGAGCATTCAATAATAATTGTTTCAGATGGAAGCCGACGTTGGTACTGATATAATCACCAGCCTTAGAAGTGATCTGGCAGGTCTACAATACAAAAGAGATAAGCTTATTTCTGAAGTGAGTTGCATAGTTTTTATATATTTCCTTTTGCTTCAATCAATAATCTCAAAAATCAACCCCATATATTTTAAAATTATCGATAATTGCAGAATAGTGATTTAAAAAACCAAATGTTAGCTCGAGATCAAAGAATATTAGAGCAGCAAGTAGAAATCGACCATCTAAGAGAGCAAAATGCACGACAGAATGCTGTTATATCGTCTCTCAAAAAGAAAGTCCATGATCTCGAAGAAATACAACGTAACCTTCAAAATTCACAAGGCAGAAGTGAAATCACTATACAAACATTACAAAGAGATAACCGCTACTGTGAAGAGAAAATAAAAGATTTCGAAAAAAAATTACGTTCTCTTGAACTGGAATGTCATAATGAAGAGCAACAAAAAGAGAATGCTCGGTGTCAATTCCACGATCTCATACGGCGTATGTCAGCCGCCTTAGAATCAGATTTCTGTGAAACAGCTCATACCCATTCACCAGAAAGCTTAATCATTAAAGCAGCAGAACTAGTGCAAGAAATCACCAGGCTGAAAAATAAGTGTGCTAATACCACTGAAAACTTATCGACCGTGGAACAAGACCTAAGGAGCTGTAGAGACGCTTTAGAAAGATCTAATACTGAAAAGGATATCTTACAACGACAACTATCGGCCCAAATATTGGACATAGAGCGACTTAAACAAGACAAAGAATCTCTTACTGTTCAAAACAGAGTAATTGAACGAGAATTACATGAAGCCAGAGAAAAATTGTCCCATTGTGCTAAAAACTTGAACGTTGTTACTGATAATGTCAACCAAAACGAATCGATAATAATGCAAATGAAAGGTAAAAAATTAATATCTCATTTGTTTATTGCCTGTAATGGTAGCCGAATAAGCAGCCGCAATTTGAAGTAGTAACTGCTGATCATAAACCACAAGGTGCCCAGAGCACATTTGGCTCCGGTTGCTGCTACCACCGTGGAAGAACTTTTTTTTATATTAGTCTGCCAAAATGACTTCATCCCGCCTGATGGTAAGCAGTCAGTGGAATCCAGAAGTGGTGGCCACCATACCAAAAGCTATCGTCTTGAATGGTGGCTGGTATGGTGGCCTCCACTATGGCGGCTGAGGATAAGGTTAGGGGAAGGAAATGAGGGAGGTGAGAAAAGAGGAAAGAGGGGCAATTGGGCCTCCGGCGCTCTCACTTGCCGAACGAACTGCGTTTCCGCAGTAGTACGAATACAGCTACTCTTTCGTCGATCTTCTATGAGAAGGTAGTACTTCCCCGGAAGATCCAACCCAGTCATCTTTACTTTAAAATTGTAATTTTTTTGCAGAAGATTTGAGGCATCGAGATGAGAAATACCAAAGGCTCCACGCTGAATTCCGGAATACGATGGAATCTATCGCAATTTTACTCAGTTTGCCAACCAGATTTGTGGAGGCACATGAAAGCACTATCAAAGATAGAATTCGAGAAATTTTAAGCGAAAATAAGGATAAATCTGTGGTAAATAAAATACTTATTTGTAGTTGAATCGTAAAAGTATATAGCGTAAAAGTATACTAATAGGTGTAGCTACATATATTATCATATTACTAATAAACGTAAAATAGCGGCGGATTAGCCACTCCGTTTTGTCTCTATACATTTATGAACTATTAAAAAGGGACAAAATACTAAATAGCTATTCTGTTGCTACTCTGGGTTTATTAGTGGAAGTGCTATGATGTACATAAATATAAATTAATTCACTTTTAATCTAAACAGGAGTTTTGTTACACTCATGCCTACTCATTTACTAATATTGTAGCAAATAGACGCATTACGTGATAAGTTGGGTATGGAGGCGCAACAATTGGGTAGAACGGCGCATCTACATGATCAGGCCACAACACGCGTTCGTATCCTCGAGGACGAAAGAAACATGCTAGAGGCCAAGGTACACAAGCTCGAGTCTGAACTTAATACTTTAGAGCTTTCCAGAGAGAATCTACGTAAGGACAAGGCCAACGTGAGTACCTACTTTTCAACCAGACGGACATAATATATACAGAATGTGAGGTTACAATAATAATAGATGAAATTTCAATAGATTAACAGTGGCTTTCTATATAGGATCTTTATTTGAAAATCCGATTTTATGCAATGAATCATTTAGCACTGAATTGCTTTTACACTATGATAATATGCCTGTCTATTACTGACAGCGCTGTAAGAAAAACTTAGATTTTCAAGAATCTTGGATTAAAGTTTGTTTAAAGAAAAACACTGACGTATAGGTTATGTTGTATATTACCTACGAGAGTTAAACCTACATTTAGCTGTACTGCGTCATGAGTCATATAATAGGAGCCGAGCCTATTGCCCTATTCTGGGCACAATTGCAAAGGACTGATGTATTTTCCCAACACAATAATCCTTAGGCGCCTTACACGACACCCACTGAAAGGATTGGGACTGAGTAATCCTCAAAAGCCCGCCATCGTACGGCCTGAATATATTGAATAGATTTCCTATTCATGTTGTATCAAAGGTCTACTATTCAAAAAGCTTTAGAAATGGAATTGGATTAAAACTTTTTCATAAATACGAGTAGGTATATCCAAGCAGTAGGTGTAACCTAAATTATTTATAAAATTGAGCAATGACAAAAAATTTATAAAAATAATGCCAAAAGCACGTATGTTTTATCTGACCAACTCATAGATGATGAATGTACCTTAGTCTATAGGTGAAGTGTCTGCCATAAATCCTGAACTGGTACCTACTAATACATGTTTAAAAAATATATTCCGTGGGTATTTGCCACAGCACCTTAGAAGATTTGTAATTTTGCTATTTTGTTTTTCTTTATCAGTATTAGGCAAGCTTGGAAAGTTTTATGAATTAAAGCTACATAAAAGATACCTTTTAATATAAATCTTGTTATAGTTTGTCGCATTCCTCGAACGGCTCAGCAGAACACTAAATATGGATGAGTTAACTCAAGACATCGGAATAGAATTGCATACGGAATCTATTATGCATCGTGCGGAGCAATTGGCGAGACTCGAGAGCGATAAAATAGTCGACAAGGTCAGTTAGTGAAGTTAACTAAGTAGTAGGGTCCCGAGAAATGCTCTGACTGAGCTGCGGTATGCTGCGATTGATTTATTTTATCGAGTCCTTTTGAAATTTAAACTGGCAATGTTGCGCAATGTAAGATGATTTAGGAAATTTCACTTATGAATGTTGTGTAGCAGTACCTACGTTTAGTATAATCCATCACGATGACTAAAACGCACAAAATTTGATAGGTACCTACAACATTGTGATTACGTGTTTTTATTTTTTGCAGCATTGTCATATAAGTAGGCTGTGTATTTGTATTTAGGTACCTACCTAAGTACCTATTCGATAGTATTGCCAACGATTTACCTACTAGGTATATGTTGAATTCAGAATCAAAGTTTATTACAGGGCCAAATCTTCTAATCTCCAAAATTTGAACCCTATTGAATGTTACTACTTATAAAATAAATAAATTCAACAAAATAAGCAAACTAATCAACATACCTACTGTAATAACTCGTTTAAATATTAACTATAAAGTACCTACTACAGTAAATTAGCAGATTTATAACAAGTATTGACAATACCTAGTTTTACCTTCACCTTTACTAGTATATGTTGTATAGCAATATCGCAATCTGTATAAAGCATTGGTGTATTAATTTATTCTGTGTGCTTGTTTTAACGCGTGTGTGTTTTGTATAGCTGCTATATTACGGATACTATGGCACGCTGCCGAGACTGCGCAGAGAAAGATCTTTCCATGATTTGCCATATCTTAAAGAAGTAAGAATTGTAATATTTCAAATTGGCATGGCATTATCTAAGAAGAGTAAAAATAGTAGGCCGTTTAGATATGCCGTACAAGTAGGTAACTTTTAAGTAGCAACTGACCGCATCCTCCAAGGAAAAGGACACAAGTTAAGTAATGTCAATAAGCGATATAATTTATCTGACAGAAGATAAAAATGTCCAAAGAAATTTTTATATTCTGAGCAAGATGATCTTTTATGTCCATTTTCCACTGAGAATACGATACGTAGATCTATGTGAACTGTCTACTGGTATCTATCGTCTGCACAGTCATCCATTAGCACCGCCATTTATACAAAATACTAAAGTATGCGTAACTACTGTGAAATCTCGAATTAAGTTAACGATTTAACATTTTTGTTGTATGAAATCTGACTTTTATTGCCACTACTTGGTAAATATTTAAGCAATTAGCCTTTATTTAATAAATTTGTTATATGATTGTGGAACAAATCAAGGTGGAATCGGAACTTAAACGTACATTTTTTCAAATACCGTCCCTGCACCAGCGCACTATTTTCTGTTATGTGTACATTCTAGGTTAGGTTAATAGATATTAGATTCTAGTTATTATCTTATACATTCGCTCAGTTCGAGGTTTTACAGTGAAAAGCATTGTGTTAATACTCTATTAGTTGAAGTAGGTATGTTTATGTCATTGGTGACAGCATACAATATTTTTATGAGAAAATAAACAGTGCTTTTGATTACCTACCTACGTATAGATTTTTTTTCTATTCAAATATTTTACTCTGTCGCCGTAGCAGCAGTAAGACAAACGCGCGAGTACCTATATAATAGAGCTACATTCATATCATTCATTACAATCCTTTTAAATAATTTCACGTAGGTACCTAGGTATAAATAGTATTAGTTTAATATTTAGGTAGAATTAAATAGGTATAAGGCATATTCAGGCATCGTCTTACTGTAATCATTTTGGCATTGTTCTCCTGGGTAAAATTAATCTTTTTAAATATTTAAGTCGGCATGCCGCACTTTTAACAGATATAGAATGACTAACAAATAAAGAAGACATCGGATAATACAAAGATGTGTTCGACAAAGATCTATGTGGACACTATAGATTGACTTGTTAGTTGTTGGTGGGCTGGGTCCGCCAGTAGACTTCTTGGTCTTTTATAATATTTTCAAATGGAAATGGTACCCATCACTTCAATTAATATACTTAAAAGTACCTCAAAACTACAAGTGAAACACAGGATGGGTCCTATACGCTGTTTCTGTCGTAGTACCATAATAAACAAGGATTTATTCAACAAAGTTTGGAGAGGCATTGAGTCATTTATCATCAAATGTTGAGTCTACACACGCGATACTGTATACAACGAGTGATAGCAACACAGTCACGCGTATCTCGCATGTCAGAGCTCTGCCTACATTAATTTATTCTAAATTGTATGATATCAGTATATCATTACAAAATCATTACAGACTGCAGTAGTGTATCAGTTACAGAGGCGAATAAGAATCTTGAGAGAACAACTACAGAGAAAGGACTTGCATCTGGATTTGTTACGTCGGAAACTTAGTGTGCAGGTTAGTGCTACATCGTCATCAAGACTTCGAGAGAGGACACGATTTTTTTGTTTCCATAACACTTCTTGTATTTCTAAATTGCTTTGATAACATCCTTGAACTTCGAAAACAAAATGTGCTTCTGGTTTAACTGTAATCCAACCTAACCTGTAAACCTAACTAAGTAACCTAACCTAACTAAGTAATTATTATAATAATTATATTTTAAGATTTCGTTTAAAACATTTGTATCCGTTAACGCAGTTTTATAATTTTGGTTTATTAGGACGAGAGTTGTCGCGTTCGCGCAGTACTGCAGGCTGAGCGCGATGAAGCAGTGGTGCGCAGTAAGAAGCTAGCGCGCCAGTGTGACAAGCTACAGGTCCAGCTCAGCGATGCGCGTGCTCAGCTGCGGGACCTCAACGCGCAGCTTGCAGACGCCGCCGAGTACAAGGTTACTATTTATATTTCCTTAGGCTTGAGGAGAAGCCAGGTCAGAAAAAGCCTGCTATCTCTCCAATAGGAGCAATTAGGAAAGATACGAGACAGAAGCCCTCTTGCCGGATGATCTGCATTTATCTCCCACTTTTCGAAAATTCCATATTGAACATTATTTCATTCTAAATATAATTTATTTAAAAGAACGTGTTTTATAATCGAGAAAAGAGTTTCCATCAGGTTAGGAACTTGTAAAGGACTCGACTGTACTTCTTGTGCGAATGATAACAGTTTTATTAAAACAAAATAAATTTCTATTTCTGCATTAATTGTTAAATTAATATAAGTAACAATAGATAAGTAGTTCCGAATGTAACAATATTAAAATTCCACTATTCAAATGACCCTGTCCTGTGTAAGGTCGGTTCACGCAACATTGCGTTTTTATATCATTCACATTTTATTTATTAGTCAGTATGACAGGTACTTTGAAACTCTTTGAGATAATTCATTTCGCTCGTGCATGGTCGCACAAGGTCCCAACTCCCAAACTCTTTTAACCATTAGGTGCCGTAGAAGGCTATTTCTATAAGGATTGCTTTTCTTTAAACTTTACAATTTTTGATTAGCACTACAGTTATACTGTTGTGCTAATTAAAAATTTCATCAAAGTTCTCTCTCATGCATTTCCATTTTTAGTCTCACACAATTTCTCTAAAATAAAATCTGTCCCGATCATCACTATAACGGGTCTTAGGCCTGCCCCTTTCTCTACGATCGTCCTCTGATAACCACTCAATAGGAATTCAGGCCCATCATTTTTATTTTGATAACTTTATCGTATAAATGAAAGAAACAATTATCAAATTGCCTAGGCAATGCATAATTTATAGCAAAATGTAGAAATTCTTAGATAACTAGCCAATTGCTTTGCATACAAGGTTGAAATGATTTGTCGAATAGAACCGTGATCTCATTTGCTTAGTTGATGTATTCATTTATTCTCATCATCACCCTATATAATTAATAACACTATGTAATTGTACCGATATTAAACAAAACAACTATGTACTGCCCTTGCTGTTTAAAAAGTGTAAATTATATACCTACCTACAACAAATTCACAAAAAAGTATATTTCTCACCGATAAGACAGCATAGGCGTAAAACATAAAAAGTAAATAGCGCTCCTGGTATATACTCTAAGAACTAAATTTTATTGTCAGTTATCACTGAAAAACGTAAGGTTTATTACTCTATTCCATTAGGGTCACCTGGGTGATATTACCTGGATCAGTACACACCCATAGACGACTAGGTACCTAGACTAAAGCTACAGGATATGTATTAATATGTAGTTAGATAAAGTATACAACTCATTTTTGAAATAATTCTCATGTGGTATAGATAACATCACTGGAGCGAGCCCGTAAAGTAGAAGAACTACAGAAGAAGTTAGAAGAGGCTGAGCTACTGCGGACACGTTACAACCGCAAGGTAAACGTGTTAAAGGAACAAGTGCGCGCTACGGGCGAGACATTTGAACATGAGCGGTCTGCCACTGACCATCAGCTTACTATACTACGTGACGATCTCGCTCGGACTAAGGAGGCCCTCGCTGAATGCCAGCGCAGGGAAGCACAACTCACCAGTTTTAGGTAAAAATAGTGTTAATTCGCTACTTTATCGAACTTTATTAAATTTTAAAATGATTGATCATTGATAATAATTAACTATATATTATCGATATTATGTATGTATTGCTAGAACAGTTGCAGATGCTCAGCAATAGCACCTACTAGCACAATTGTAGTAAGAACAGAGCTTAGAGTGCTTATAGGTACTTATGGATAGATAAATATAATATCTAAGTAATATATAATTGCAAATTAGATCAGAAACCATTACTAGTTAAAAATGAATAAATTGACTACATACAACATCAAAAAAAATTAAAAACTAAAACTATACTTTTATATGAGATGGCAACGGTAGTCACCGAAATTAGGTATTATGAACGCGTTTATTTATTTTAATTTTATTATTTTTCAAATTAACGCATGTCTCTTTAAATGTTATAGAAACTCAATAGCAAAACTATTGGGTATCCTGGTGCCGGCGTCAGTGTCGGACTTCGAGATGGTATCTCGTCTACAGAAATTGATTGATGCGCACCATGACTTCACCGTGGTGTCGCGCCGGTACGATGACCCCGCGCTGTTGCGAGCCTCGTCGCGCTCGCCACCGCCCTCTAGGTGCAGAACACGGACACCTGATAGGTAAATGCAATTTCTTTGTTTATTAATGCTAAACAAACCATTCATAAACTTGGGAGGCGGTATTCGCACAGCTTACAGTGCTGCACTACACCTCTTAACTATTTTGTTATCATAACAGCAGATTAAATACAACGAGACCCAAGTTTCGGTCTTCTGTAGGTAAAAAATACCCATTTTAACATAAGTACTAACACACTTAGTCTTTTCTCTTGCAATGACAAGGTAAGCATGCGGTACTGTCAGTTTGAGGTCGTGAAACAAATTCTTTAATTCAAAAACCATCAAAATTCTTAAAGCTACGATCAGTCGATTATCAGAAGATTCTCTTCGTTGCAGGTAATATATCTATGAAAAATAAATAGTAAATATGTAATATAAACTAGCATCCGTAAGAGATAAATGTTGTTGACGAGGCATGATTGTCGGCAGGTCGCTTCGTTACGATGACTCCGGGTATGCGGACCCTGCATTCGACCTGGATGATGACTTGTATAAGGCCCGAGCTGCTTTGTGACACTCAAGACGCCGAGCTCGCTTCTAAAGCTCTTCTACACAATGTTTTGCTAATTTATCCCCTAAGTTTTAATTGCTGATTTCGTTTTTGGAACTAGGTATGAATTAGTTGCAAAGTTAGGCGATTGACGCCTAAGTTTTCGCTATAGACATTAAAATCTATATGCAAGAAACGAAAGAATACGAAATTAAATTTCTAATTTCTCTTCGTAATACTATCAAATCTTGTGCTGAAGGCGAACACACAAAAATTAGAAGCGAAATTGTATGTTCTTTTGAAAAACTAAATGATCTCCTACTACGGTTTCTGAAAATAAACACTGACTTACAGTAAAT
Source organism: Parascotia fuliginaria (assembly GCA_963082885.1). Classification (NCBI taxonomy): domain Eukaryota; kingdom Metazoa; phylum Arthropoda; class Insecta; order Lepidoptera; family Erebidae; genus Parascotia; species Parascotia fuliginaria. The sequence continues at coordinate 9,245,540 of OY720177.1, read as the reverse complement.
AGGTTCAAAATTCTTAAAAGCGAGACAGTCGTTGCATAAAATTAAATACCTAATTAAAAAACGAGAAGATAACATCGCCTTTTTGATGGTTAGCTATTACTTAGTTGTTACTGTAGAATAAAATATCTTGTTTTCCATTGTAATTTGGTTATGCGTTAAATTTTACAGTGAAATAAGAATAATCTTTAGAATAAGTTGGGGCTACGGCACATGCGCAGATGTGCATTGTTAATAAGCAGGCTTATTTGAAAAAGAAATATTTCAAATTGTGGTGAATGCGCCATAGCTCCAACAACCTTGTTGCTACTGTGTTTAAAAGGCTAGGCTTTGTTAAGTTAATGCAGCATTGGATGACGATATACTTACCACGTTAGATGATATTAAAGTTGACAATCAATCTTGTATTTATACATAGATGTATTGTCTGATAGTAAGAAGTTTGATATTATTATTAAGGTTCTATGTAATGATCACTTAAAAATGTGTGCAATATTATGTAAGTATAATTATTATTGTAATAAAAGTACCAATGCTTTAAAGTAACATGCGGTCTCCAAACTAGTATAGCAAGTAATCAAGTATAGTCGGCAAGATTATGGGGTGGTTCTATAACCACCGCATATCTTGAGGTGCGTATCATAATACGACTAAGGTTATATCGGGATACCACTAGCATCATTATTCATTACATACGACATACGCCTGCTGCTAATCAATCGTGGTAACTATGGTAACCTCCATTATTTTGGAACCTATAACACGAAGTAGTAGCAATTTATATGTATTATTATGAATTATTGCGAAATACTAAAAAAATTACTACTAAAAGCCGTAACCTACCGCGAAACATAAGGGCATGGGGTAACAAAAGGTAAAGAAAGGGAACCAGGTGCGTAATATTAGTCTCCGTCGCTTTTAATCATCGAAGCAAAGTCTACTAAAATAAAGTATTATTGACATTGATTTTCTATGAGAAGTTTAACACTTCTCCTGTCGGTTCGATTCCTCTGAAAGATATATTACTATTGTTCAGTAAATGGATTGTGGAATATGTCAGTCACATCATAAAAATGCTGGTATGCAGTCATAACCAGTAAGACTTGAATTTGACCTCATTATAATGTATTTGGGAAATAGACGCAGAGGATGTTATTGTACTAACGTATTTCTTATCTATATGCTTTGGAACACGTAAAAACTCAAACAGGTAAATCATTAAATATATTTCAGTAACAAAAAATCAATCGACAGTTTCGCCGACCTATCATAATGTTTAAAATAAATGATACACATTAACTTGTAATGGTAGTAGGTACAAGGAAGTTGTTCATTATCATAAGAATGTTATAATGGCTTACGTTATCCGTAACAACCTACTTCTTGTACAGCATTTATTAGACTAAGTAAAAACTCTTTGTTGTACTTAAGCGGTTGAAAAAAAATAACGAATGCATTTTAGGACAACTCAACTGTCCACTGTAGTTAGCTTCAATTATGTTTGTATCCATTCTTTCAAGTGCAAGTCTTTTTTCTAAGTAGTGATGTTCTTATTCTTATTCGAATCGCATAGTGAAGCAAGATGTTCTACTACTAGGTATAGAAATAAATAATGCATACTTAGGTAGTCTCCGAGAACAAAACCGGGACGATTTTTACTAGCGACCTGAACTTCTGTTGATTTTAAAGTATCTACATTTTGTTTTTTTTGTCTTCCATATAAGTGTTTCTAAGTGTTAAATTTATTAAATATATCTTGTGATCTAAACCTTCCATTATACTCCTAATTATTAGTTTCTAATGTTATTTAACACATAACATAGTTAAGCAGCGTAGATCAATTTAAAAAGGTGAACCTATCTTAGTGATTTTAATATTTCATTTGTTTTTAATTTAAATAAATATATTTTTATACAGTGTAGGAAGAAAAGTAGAATTACGGGACTTGTAGTTAGTGCCTAATAATTTAATAAATAAGATTACTATCGCTACTATTTAATAGAGATACGACGTCCTAGGTGACGCTTACAGTTAGCACAAAAACGTCAAGCATCAGCATTGATGTGATAAGTAGGTACTTAGTTGATAAATTCTTTTCTAAAGTTGGTCTCGCGAACTTTAGTCAAAGCTGCCTAGCATGAATGCTATATAATCTGCAATAAGAAACCTGCCATAGTAAAACAAGGACTAGAAATACTTACTTAAGTAATCATTTTGAAATTGGAAGTAGGTAGGTACTAATTTATTTTTCATGCGGTAGGTACCTATATAATAAAACAGAATAAGCATGTAGTAGATATTAAATATGTACTTACCTATTAAGTATTACTTGGTAGTAGTAGCACGGGCCATGGGTAGTAGGTACCAAATATATACATTTTTGTACATTAAATGGGTTATTGTACAACAACCCCTTATATATATTGAAACTGTTATTTAACTAAATTAAGTATTACTACTTTATGCGGTATTAGATTATTAATTATAACAATCATAATAAATACTGTAGTAAATATCACGAGCACACATTAAACTGTCGTAAACAAAATATAATTTACGAGATGGAAAGGAAATGTAGCCATAAATAAAAATTGGTAGTAGTGCTAATGAATTCATATACAATGCAGTGTCCCAGTAGTACGTAAGTTTAGCCCCCTAACCCACTGCTGACGACCGTGCACCCCGTACACCTCGTACACCAGATGATTAGTTATTAAAATAGTAGATTTCTTATTAAAGTTTATTTTAATTTAGAATGAATATCTGTCTGTATATGTATAATTTCCATAAATAGCACAGATTAGTCTTTAACATAAATTCGCAACATTGCCTCACTGCAGGGAAAGGCCTATGCTCTTAAAGTGTCATATTTTCGATATAATTTAACTTATTAACATTTACTTATGTGGAGTGGCCATCATCAAGCCGAAATTACTGTCACGACACTTCCCTATAAATTTTAAGTACATTACACATTTTATGACTCTTACTGTTTTATAGGTAAGCACTGAATTTATTACTATGAGTCTTAATTTACCTTTATTAAAGGCAAGTGGCAGTTATGTGACTATTTTTAAATATGTACTTGATTTAACGGACACGAATTAAAAAAGTAAAATAAAATTAACTATGAAAGTGTTAATAAAAGAGTTAATAATATACACAGTAACATAGGTACGTTATCACTATCAGTTTTACATTAATTTAACTTGTGCCAAACTGCAAAGCAATTAGCTGCTAAACGCATTTAATTGGCATATTTCATACTGTGTTATATAAAACACTTTACTTACTTACTGTTTTCACAGAGGCAATACTTACATTTAATTTAGGTATAGTAATAAATTAGATAGGTAGAAGATTTTGCAGTCGCGTCACACTATGTATGACCGACACGACATGACGGACCAACGACAGATTTTAATTTTGTTTTGGGATAAAACGCTTTAGCAATCTAGTTTAATAAAAAAAATACGTTATTTAATTTAAATAGTAGTCTAGTTATATTTATAATACCTAATTTTTCTTACCTACTACTAATTATTCCTACTAACATAAATATCTACTTACTCATTTACAACGACCTTCTACGACTTTCGCGTTGAACTCGCTGTCTTATTTTTAATTTCGTTCTGTTTATTAAACACTTTATAATATAAATTGAATGCATGTGCATTCAATAGTTTTAAAACAATTGATTTAGTAGATAAAGTGAAACTTTAATTCTTTCTTTGGTTCAATTTTCAAATATCTGTGTGAATCACTCACTATTCCCTAGGTACCTAATTTATGTTTGCTAGTTGTATGTTCGTAAAGTCGGTCGTGACCCTTGTTACCTAGTATAGGTTTATAAAACAAAAAAATACTTCCTTATTTGGATGTTTTGAAGGCTCAAAGGGTGATGAACTATATCTTGGATGAGTATTTGCTAGATGGTATCGAGAAATTTCACGGGCAAACTAAAGTGAGCCACACTGCTCATAATGATAGTGTCAGAAAAGTAAGAGAATGGTACCATTCTAAGAAAAGATACCTACTTGTAGAAAGCCTATGTCGGTCGTGACTAAAATTACAATGATAATTTGTTTGTAACTAAGTACTTGAAAATAAAATACTTAACAGACCAATTAAACTATTATTCATCATCATTAAATTCTATTGAATCTTTCCTAACAGTTTTTTTTACAAAAAAATCTAGCTGACATAAGTTGTTTGATCAAAGTCTCGATACTTGATATTGGTATTTAGTTATCTACAGACAGATGAGTGATTGATCATGTTAATAAAAATGCACCTACGTGTATATATAAGTACGTAAGTTGTATTTCAATCAAAACAAAAAGAAAATTATGGAATAACTTTTCGTTTTTTATCTTTTGAACGACGAGTTGGTAAACCATAGACACAAACCATAAACAAGGAAAATACCTATGTATTTTTATAAAGAGGGTACTTGTAGATGGCTAAAGTTCTACAGCCATAACTTTATTTATTTTTAAAGTCGGTAGATATAGACAGTCAAAGTAGAGTTATTTCTGAGTTAATTAACGAGTCAGACTGGTCTATTGCGGGTTCAAGTATATTTAAAACAAACTAAAAATGTTATACAAAATTATTTTTATTGTTATTTTTGCAAGTTCTGGTAAGTAAGTTACTGCTGTTATTTAGACTTAGAAAAATAATTATTTGATTATTAACGACGCAATAACTAGACTACGTTATCGCCATGCGGCTTATTAGAAATGAAATAAGCAAGTGTAAATGACAATGTATAACGAAATTTCTTTTAGATTTGTGGCGCCTTCTGAAGTTTATAGGTAGCCGTTGTTACCTCTTAACATCAGGTAGCCCACCACACGATTCATTCACAACGTCACCATTGAAAGCTAATGTTAAATATTTTATTACCAGTATTTCTTTAATCCTCTTATTAGTTCTATCACGACACGTGCCACGTTACTCTGACCTGGACGAGGAAGACCATATACTGCTTCGAGCTGCCTACGATACTCCGTCTTACGACCACGATGAGTACCAAGAGGACGATGACCTCCCCCTTGGCAAGCTGGACTTGCTAAAGGACGGACTTTGGGCGTTAAAGGCAAAGGTCAAAGAACTAAAAGCTTTCAACAAGGCGTTACTAGCAAATCTATTGACCGCCAAGTTCAAGGTCAAAGAATTACTAGCAAGCAGTGTCCAGTTGAAGAAACATCATCATATAGAATATGAAAAGAAAAAGCCTAGCTATTCTTACCAGGTAAATTTATCTTTTGATTAACACCTACCTTCAAGTAGATGAACAAAAATTATTAAAATATATATGTACTTACCTATAAATTGTCTAAATTTAAAAGGTCACTTAAAATTCCTAGGTACTGATTAATCACGAAATTACGAAAATATAATACGTAGTAGGTAGGTAGTTGAGCTATGAAGTTAAAATTTGTCAGGTGAGTAAAAGTAGGAACGTCAAATAAGAAAGATTTTTGCGCCAGAGCAATGTATGAGGGACTACCATACCTGCTTGATCTAAATTTTAAGTCACTGATCTTAAACGTGTACATTTTTAGTTTTGAGGTGTCGTGTTTTGTGTTTGTATCCATGAGTAGTGACTTGATTATTTCAAAGATCACTACCATATATTTTTATTCGTCGTATAGATACTAGGTATTATGTATTTTTAACCGACTTCAAAAAGGAGGAGGTTATCAATTCGGGTCGTAAGTTTTTTTTTTTTTTTTTGTATTTTTGTTATGTATTAAAGACAAAGCATCAGTACGGGGTGGTTCGGTAAACACAACTTACTCGTACTTACAGTTAATATAAACTCTAAGTACTTACACTAGTCTATTACATAGCAACATCATTTGTTACCTAGTTCTCAAGCGTCGACATTGAACCACAATTCGTGCATTTAATTCGTATTTTCGGCGAGACGGCGATATAATAATATTATTAGTAGTGGTTGTTCACCGCAAAATCAGTAATAAGTAAGCAATTACAGTAAATCCGAATCGTGGGCGTCGCATTGAAAGTACACATACAAGTACATTCCTACGAGTACATATCTTACCTTTTAGTATTAGTTGTCTTCCATAACTTTGATATTCAAATGTTGAAATTCTTTAGAAACATATGAATATTGTGCCGACGTATCGAATATAAATAAACGTTTATTATATGTATTTTCAAGGATACCTTATTGGCTTCGAACATTTCAGGAGTCTCTGGCATTATCGTCAGCCGCTGCAACCACGTGTACCTAACACAAAAAGAAAACACTGTACCTACTCGAAGTCTGAGATACAATCTCATTCACTACATTTTTTTTTTCTTTTTTTCTTTTGTCTATTATGAATGACAGTAGGTACACTCCTAAGAACACTGCTGGCAACCACTAGTCAGTGGCAGGAACATAACACTGTCTTGGTACTTGCCCTACTTGCCCCTTTGTGTAAAGTACATTAGTTCTATTTACTTACCTAATCCTATAACAAGTTTGGTCATTTACTTAATTGCAGTACAAAAGAACGAAGTGACTGACACTACCAGCAAACACTTCACATAAACACACACACACACACACACGTACGCTCTTCCATTTATGCTTGTAGAACAGTTCAAATCATAAGAAAAATACCTAGGCTATCCATAAACTTGTATAAGTACCTACATAGTCAACTTTATGTTCCAGGCACCATCGTACCCGCAGTACAACCAGCAACAATACGGCGTCGAGTACGCAGAGCCACAATATGTTCCTCCGCAACACGATCCTTACTACGGACATTGAAACCCTCAGCGCCAGCATCATCGTCATAATTCATAGCTGGCTTTCACCAGCCCAGTCTTCAATACTGCAAATCGTAAACGATGTAGCTCTGTCTATCCATCCAGTAAAATTGTGATCTAGAAGATTGAATCGCCAGTGTAAAGTTATGCCTCGGCTCGGCATAAAATGTAGAAGGAAATCACCTACAATATAGGCCGTTTTTTGCTACAACCAAGTGGCCTTACAATCCTGTTCTAGAAATAACCAATAATTAATTTAATTTGTAATTCCATATCTCTCTACATTCTTTGAGCTAAAGAAAAAGAGTTGACGGTTATTCATTTTATTATATACTCAACGCACAATAACTTTTAATTACTTGCTTATTTATTAATAAATTATTAACATAATTATAACATGGTCTTTGTCTGATCGTAGAAATAAGGCGTTTTATATTCTCGACGGTCGGCATTACCTAGCTAGTCATAAGAAAGTGCATTAATAAAATAAATTCTTAATTGTTAAGGTCACCAGTACTGTACAGTGGAGTAGTTGATCGCGGCGCGCGCGCAAGGCACTCGTGTAGTAGAAGCGAATCGCTTTTTCGTGTCCAGGAGCGAATTGGAGGAACTCGTTTAGTTTCACATTGAGAGGCCGGAGCCGCCTGATACTGCCACCGTTCCCGATGTGTTGTCATACTAGTTAAAACTACAGTATTTACCTCAACAGTACGATGTGTTTGTTAGTAATTCCTGTCAGAGTGGACATGTCATTATCGATACAGTAAAACAAACTAGTGTGTTGCTTAGGTGCGGCGTTGTCCTGCTACGAAATGTATTACAATTTATTATGGATTTTTCTTCTGGTATGATATAATTTTTATTTTGTAAATATTCAAATATTATTAAGTAATTTTTTTTAAATGTACGTTGTGTAATTGTTATTATTAGAATTTCGAACTTCTCGTACTCCATTCCATCCTACCTATCTAGTCAGTGCAAATAACATTTAATAATTGAGAATGCCAACAATGCATTCTAAAACCTACTATTATTTTAAATTAATAGCCGTTACTGTTTTGATAATGCCTAACTAGTAATTTTTTTATTACTTTTCATAAAGATGAAACTTTATTGCTTTGCATAAAATATATCATTCATAATGCTAGTAAACAAGCCCAGATACGCCTACGTGAACATTGTGTCACCTAAGATTAACTTGACACTGGCTCAGATAAAATACCTATCTAATAGTTATAGATACTCCATACCCAACAATCTAAACAGTACTTATGTCACCTCAAACTTGCATGGATATAATATTCTGTTGTGAAATACAATTCAGTAGGTACATTTACTTATCCCTTGGTTAACTATTTATTAACTCACTTTATTTCAAGGATCTAACATTTTTTGTTAGTCCGACGCCCCACTTATTTAATTTTTATTATAAAAATTTATTGTTGTAAATTTTACATGATGATAATTATAATCGCTTTAAATTAGAAATTTTCACAAACAAATTTTCTTGTATTATAATTCCTTTTTTTATATGTATTAGGTAGGATAATCACCGTAATAGGTAAAGGATATAATAAGCCGTTATTTATTTTGTTGGTACCTAGACTCAGACCAACCTATCGGAAGTTAGAGCCTATAAGTCTTATTACAAAAACATAATTATACTTAATACTTAATCTATACTAATATATAAAGCAGAAGAGTTCTCAAGGAGAATCTCTGAAAATACTAGTCGGATTTGAAAATATCTTTTTGCGTATGATAGCCCAGTTCTCAAGGAAGGTTATACGCTATGTAACATCACGCTACTGGTGACGGGAGCAGAGCAGTAAGCAAAAACGCAGGTGAACACGCGCCGTGCAAAGCTAGTACTTATAAACAAACCTATATACTAAAAATTACTTTATTCACATACCTTTTAATCACAAACTATGCGAGCCTATTTTATAATTATATTTTAATTGCACGCTAATATGGCGAGGTTACTTTTAAAAATTTAAATAAGTAGGTACTTTTAGAAATACTGAATAATAGTGGTCATAAATTGGCGAGTTCAAGCTGACAATTAAAATGTCAGTTTACACGATGCAAGCATTGCTGATGATTATACTTAAATAAATTTAACTTCATACCCGGTTAAGTACAAATAAAACAAGACCTTTGGAAAACTACTAACGCATAAAAAATAACACTTTTACAGATTAGCTCAAAGTTTATCAAGCCGGACATAATTATGTCAATAGCAAAGTATAACGTCTCCCAGCTACCGTGTATGCTCTGTTCGGGATGACTAGGTTAGTTTTGATGTAAAGCACTTAAAGTTATAAAGTAGACGGTAGGTTTAGCTTTTTAGATGTATATTCCTTAGAAAAGCTAGGTACCTTCATCAAAATAGATGTGTGCTAGATTGTATACATTTTATCGGCTAGGTGCATTGATGAAATCAGACTAGATATTAAACAAACTACACATCACAGTAACTCTTATTCTATTGTATTTATAAGTTTTTTAAAACTGTGACGAAAATGAACGTTCTCTCAAGATGATAGTGTAAAGACTGTCAAAATTTAGTACGCGGAGTATAAACTAGGAGCACTGTTTATTACCTCATTATTTAAAGTTGATATTGGTAAAACGAAACATACCTAACTTATCTGTAGAAAAATCATTTATTTCGTTCTATTTCCTGCTTACCGTAAAATAAATACTCGAATGAACAAGTAATTTAACATTGTCGGCTTATATTTATCTGCATTAACATGATGTATTATACCAGCGGTTAATACGCTACAAAAATCAGAACTTATTATACTAATATATAACATCGGTTGACAACAATTCCCTCCACAGGTACGTAGGTACTTACAAAGTCAACATATCACATACGAATAATAAATGTCAGAGTGATCTTTAAATAAACTGGATCGACGCAAGTTCAAACTAATTTCGTTTCAGCTGAGGGCGAAACGGGTCTCGAACACTTCCTTAACTTTTTATACAAAATGGCATCAAGTAGGCGGGTGGGTACATGTATTTATGATCGTAATAATATTGTCTTATAGCGTCCTGTTTATTCTCGTAAATATCAGTTTAAGTTTAACCACTAGGTACCATGCGAGGCTATTCATAATGACTATTTCATTTTATAAATAAAATGTATGATACACAATCGATCAGGAGGGTAAGCACGTTAGGTAATAATAGAAAAATTAGGAAATAATAATCCTAATTAAGTGTGATGCGCGCAACGTTTTAATATCATGAAACATTTTTTGAACACATAACTGGATTAAAATTCACGATCACCTGACAGATTTGTTTGTTGTTTTTTTATGATAAACTAATTTTATAGTATTGATCTGACAAGATTTAAAACCAGACAAGTGCAAGTCTTACTGACGCAAGTCTTACCGTCTAAAGTTTAACTATAAACTTGTACCTAGTTTGATAGTTCGATTGTCATAGATATCGAGCCTCGAAAACTTTGTTTATTTTTCGGTTTTCCAAGTACAAATCTAATGTTAGAACTCTAAATGGGTCATTCTATTTTTGACAATTAAAAATAATAAGAAAAATAAAATTCAGTTCCGTTTTTTTTATTCTTTATATTTATTAAACGAAAATAACAACATTAATATAAGGAACAGAGCTCTTTTCCTGTTAATTTCGAACAATATGGCGAAATATACAATATGTCTGACGTTACAGCAATGACACTATTTTAAAATAAGTGGTGCTTAAGAAATTTACACGAGATTGATTACATCATATACGATAAGCGCAAGTGGAACAATAATAAAAACCGAATAAAAGTTTTTTCCAAAAATTATAAAAAATTCTTAAAATAAATAAAAAGAGAATGATCCCAGAAATGACGCCACAATAATCATCTGTTAAATAATTATTCATAGTATGAAACTATGTATAAAACGGGAAAACAGACCAGTAGAACTATTTTCGAGTGAACAAATATTCTCGATAGTGACTGTGTCAGAACATTCACGGTGTGGTGGCGGTGAATGAAAAACCCCTTGAGAACTAATTCGAGCAGGTTCTGTGTTAATAACATCTAAATCTTATCTTCTTCTCTCTTCAAGCTGTTCTTCAGCTAACTTTTTCTGATGTCGTCTCACGGCAAGCTTGACTTGTTCTTTAAGGTTTTGCTTTTTTACTCCATCCTTCTCACTACTTTTAGTTTCTTGAGTATGAGGAGCCATACTGTAACTATAACAAAAAAACAAAATATTTTAACGATTATTTTATTACTTTTGTGAGCATCTTTATGTTTAAATGCTTATTTTATTTTAATATAATATAATATAATATTCTACCACATTCACACAGCGCCATCTAGCCCCAAATTAAGCAGTTATATTTGTTTGTGTTATGGGTACTAAACAACTGATGTACTACTTATATAGATTTTTTTTGTAAATACATACATAATTATTATTATATATAAATTACACCCAGACACAGAATAAACAATCATGCTCATCACACAAAGGTTTGTCCTGGGTGGGAATCGAACCCACGACCTCCGGCTTAGCAGGAAGGGTTACTAACCACTAGACCAACAGGCCAGTCTGATTTTATTTTATGGCACAATCTAGTAAAAACTTGAATTTAATATTGATTTAGCAATTATTTACATTACTCTAGGATCATAAGTAAAATTTAATTCAACTCAATTTCTAATTATGTCACATAAGTGATCTTTCGTCATTTCTGTTATCACGATGGGAAAAGAAGTAATGACTAAAGAAATAATAAAATTTTAAATTACCTTTATCGTTAGGTGGAAATTAAATATGTAAACCGATTCGGTTTACTCGTATTACCCAATATTACCCCCAAATGGGGCTTGTAGGTGACCAATTAGCGCTCAAGGGTAATAATGTAGCTAGAAAAGCCCTAGAGCGGTAAGTAATTAAAAAAAAAACACTTCACTCTTTCAAAAAGTTCGCACACATCTAACCATCATACTGGCAATAGACATCATGCATTCAGCCCAATGACAAAAGAGGTCGCTTTGCTATTCAGCCTTGTCTTCGTATGAGTATAATAGTCATCAATTTTAAATATCGAACAGCGAAGCTCAATTTCGTCGTCCCTAAAATTTGAAAATTGTTCTCATTTCACTATAAATTTTAACTAATAAAATGTTTTATTCTTGTAATGCCGGTTTTTTTCTACTTACCTCACAATCGAGATGTAAAGCAGAGTAGTTAGCTCGGGTGTAAGCATCAATTGCACCCTCGAACTATAGCCTAAATATCTCGGGCTGCATTTGATGCCTTACAGCCCTTGGCTACTAATCTACTAATTATTGTAACTAATTAATTTTGAACTGTGGGGGCTCGAGTACAAACAGACAAACATCTCAGTCTAATGTCACAAATTTATCTCCCAGAGTTAAAATGGCCTTGTGGTTTTCGATATAAAATATCTTCCGAGTAGATATGAAATAGGGGTTACAGCACCAAAGAATAGGCAGCAGTGTTATTTGCATGCTAAATCACCTAACCACTTCCTTCAAACGGCATACTTCTCCTTTGGAAGAGGTTGAAGTTTAACAGTGAACGTATTCAGACTGATAGATAAACGTTTCGTCTTCGAGAAACTTAATCACATTTACGATACACCCGCTTCTTCACTTTCTTGATGACAATAAGCCTTTTAGGAAGGCTGATATCTAGCGACCGAAAACAACTCCTCTGGACCACGCTCTGGGGCTACAACATATATATTTCCGCCTGCATTGCCTCAGTTTCTCAAGATCAAGGTTTCTGACCAGTAAGAGTATAACTCGAGTAAAGATGTCAACACTAACTAATGCAAATGGACTATAAAATAGAGAACACAAAATCTCCCAAGGGTCGTAGTGATTCGATAACATAAAAGTTAATTCTGAAATCATATACGGCTTACAGTGACTAACATCTCAATACTTTTAAGCTCGTATCGTACGGTGATTGCCCATTACATTCATGAACGCGATTAATAAACGATCTATTCTTGCAGCTATTATTAGTGGTATTATGATTTCACACAATTTCCGCTACACTTCAGAATACTTCGATCGGTACACGTAACTTGAACAAAGCATTAACTAAGTAAATGACCTAGAACTAATTTTTAAGTTATGGTTACCGAAACTAAACTACCTACCTACATTACAATAATTTATTATAAATAATATATGATCGTAACGTACGTCAGTACGTCAGTACCACAATAATTAGATATTTAATTTAAGTATTTGCCAAAACATTCAGAGACCCTAGACAAGTGGCATAGATTTCTATTCTACTCATAGAATGTATGGAAAAATGTATGGGATTGACATAAGCTTACGACAATGGCAGCGTAAGCTTATGTCAATCCCATACATTTTTAATCTATTCTATGAATAGAATAGATATCTATGCCGCTTGTCTAGGGTCTCTGATATCACTAAAAGGTCATAAGCCCAGTTTACGTCTTGCAGCAGTAGGCAGTTCCAAAAACGCGCAATCCAACCTGCTCAAAAGAAATGAACCAGCAGAATATAATATCAAGTGATAACCACTAATCATGGATATCCACGATTAAGGATTTTTATGAACCATGCTTAAAAAAGAACTTTACGTAGACGTAATGAACACAATTATATTTAGTCGATAGTAGTTAACTCTGCTATAGTCTCTAGCGAAAAGATGGTTGAAAGGTGACGATCGAGCCATTAAAAAGCACTCAACCTGAAACAAATGACAGCCGCACACGGAGACAGCCACTCTCTTCGACGACTCCATTGTCACCAAAATCTTTAGTAATAGTACTGCTTGTGCATAGGTACTTAAGCATAGTCTCTTCCACAGCTTATGTCCCTAGGGCACCCAGGGCGCATAAGCTGGGGAGAAGACTGTTCTACAAAATATAAGAACACTTAACTTAGACTACTTGCATTTGTTTTTAAATAACTACTATATATCTTTTATATCTTCTTGACACAATTTCACCTGCAGCTAGTAAAGGAGGCAGTAGTTTTGTATATTTGGTTTATGCACGAAGTTGAAGGTTCGAAGCCTAGCAATTAACAATATGTAAATATGTCTTTTTAGTAACCAAGTTAAATTTGAACTTCGCAAACATAATTAAGGTGAAGGAAAACATCGTGAGGAAGCCTGAACTATTACAAAATTATAGCACAAAAGATGCCAAGGAAGAAGTGCTTTGGTCTATTAAGAACAGCCTTAACCTTATGATAAACCTGAACCTAAAGGTAGGTAGGTTCCTACTAATGTAATAAAAATAATATAAAACTCGATAAGCCACGTTTAAGTCTTAAAATGTTACTAAAGCTTTAAGAGCTTTACAATATAATATAAAATATAAGTACAATACGTCCAGATCGGTATGTAACCTCTTTTCTTTGTGTTCTCAAGTTCTTTATCATGGGTCAATTTATTTGCATTCGAGTTTAAAATACTGCACGATCTGGTAAATTAAAACTGGTTTGTACGCCTCAACGCGCACTGCTCACTATCCTTATATGGATAATAAAGACAAAGAATGACTAAATAGATCGTTTTTCATGATACATTTCGTAAATTATATTTATCATTTATCAAATCATAGCCAGAAGATGGATTTTAGGGTGGTGTCCACCACTCTTGATCCCACTGACTGCTTACCATTAGGTTAAGCGGAGTCACTTTGGTAGGCTAATATAAAAAAATGTCTACTGCTGAAAGGTTTTCCGTAATCAGCGCATTTGAGAAGGAGAGTACGCGATCGCAGTAAAGTGATTGAAGTTTATCTCATTAGTTGTGCCCAATGCATGCTTTATTTAAATATTTATTAAATACCCAGTAACGTGCATACGCAGGCAAGGCCTCTGCTCTTAACCTGGTATATCTCTTGTCGCCTCTTGGTACACCCACGAGAAGAGATAACCGGTCGTTCAAGCCAAGAAACATTGCATTCACTATTACATTATAATGTAAGTAGCTCCCCTTAACTTCGGTTTCGCCCGAGTCTTTGGTTACTGCTCTGCTTCCGTCGCCAGTAGCGTAATGTTACATAGCCTATAACCTTCGTCAAGAATTAGGCTATCATACGCAAAAAGAAATATTCAAATCGGACCGGTAGTTTCAGAGATTAGCGCGTTAAAACAAACAACCAAACTTCCACTTTATATAATAGTATAGAAGTATAGATATTGAATAAGTGTATTAAGAAAAATATGTCATGAATCGTTTTGCAATGACTTGCCGGTTTGATATTATTTTTAGTTACAATTACAACTATTTAATGTTACTATTAAAGCTGTTAATTAAGTGTAGGTCGTTTTTTGCAATCTAAACATTCCGCATGTTATTAAATGTTTTTAGCAGAATATAGGTATATAATAATTCAAAAGAGGATGTTTTCTTTTACCGGAATCTTTTTTTTGTCGCAGTTAATGTGTAATTATATTTAGGATCATTAAAATGGAATGTCTATTTGAGAAAATTAAGCGTTTTCGACACCTACCCTATTATATTGAACTTTTAATCAAAGTTCAAAGCTAACGGTCCTAGTGATTTCCTTAAAAGTGGCTAAGAAAGGCAAAATATCTTCATAATCTATGAAAATATTTAGCTGTACGACGACATTCTTATTAGGTAAAAAGTAGACATAAAGTAGAATTAAGTAAGAGTTATATTTTCTTTTTTTTTTTGGAAAATAAATCGATCATAACACTAATGAAAATATCTTTGAAACTTTCGCATTGCATGGATACTTTACCTGCACGTACAATATTTAGGAATTTAGATAGCGTTTTTGCTTGATGTTTTGACCAGGTTGTACCGACCAAAGTCACAAGCTGCCCAAAGAAGTTGAAGTATTTTTTCCGTTTATCTCTAAATTTTACACATAATACACAAAATCCATATTATGCCAATCGACTGTCGATTACCACGAGGTTTGTTATTTTATTATAATAAACTATAAAGAATATAATTAAAAGTAGTAAATAATCCAGTGTTTGTAACTATGTCACTTTATGTTACTAATATCAATAAATAATAATGAACTTGCTAACTGCACATCGGACGTTCACTTTTTATTTGTTTAAATATCTGATCTAATGACACTAATTATGTGGATGTTTTTGGTAGACTACCTAATATGAGTAAGTCATGTACCTACTAAATTTATCACTTGAACATTTACTTAATTACTGTTTAAGGCAAGTTATTAGCCAAACTTTAATTAAGTATCTATAGTTTCTACTCTCCGCAAATGCATAAATCCTTGCCAAATTGCATTTAGCTCCAATTTGTCCTTACGAACTCAGAAGAAGCTTCATACTATATACTTAAACAAGGAATTGACAGTTTTTTAAAGAGAGCTCACGCAGTAGTAGTATCTTTTGTCACAGAATACTTTCCAAACATTTAAATAAGAATAATAGATAAAATGCGTGCATATTGATAATTACACTGCAGATCACTCTCAGTTGTGAGTAAAAATTGTACCAAAGCAATCGGTCTTCACCTCCAGTCACACGTTTTTCCCTAGAGCAAATTATCAAATTTCTCTGTCCTTTTGTTTCTTTTTTGAAGTGAATAAGTATAGATACAACCTGTTCTTTACGAGTACTTACCGTACCTACTTATTGTCTCAAAACGAACATAGACTAACCACTAGTTTCTGAAAGGCTGATCAATGAAAAATTAACTAATCATCCCTTAAATCCCATATAAAGTAGCAATTAGGTTGCTAAAAGTATGAATAATTAATTGAGTTTGATCTAATTAGTAAGTAATTAGTCCAAATTAAACTAATTATCAGTTTTTTTAGCATGCTTTTAGGTACTTTACATGAGATTTAAGTGGCGATTAGTTAATTTTTCGTTGATCAGCCTTTTAGAAACTGAGGGTTAACCTTAAATACTTCTATAGCAATATTTTACAAGCCGAATATAAACATTCAGCAAGAAACTAATTACCCTTCATTAACTTTGTGTAATGCGTGCCGATATGTCCTGTCGACTACTCTCGTTTTAGCTAGACGTCTAAATTCTAATTTAATGTAGGTATCTACATTATTTTATAGTAGTTAGTGTAGTTAACAAGTAGATATTAGAACTAGTAATAATTACAGTCTTACTTAATGTGATAAATGTTTCTACTAAAGAAAATTGAAACAATACTAACTAATTGTACGGATATAATGCAGGATGAGTGTATTTAAAGTTTTGCCATTACTGGGCCGTTTTTGCACTTATCTACTAACTGATTAACTGCGATTATATAAATTAAATATTTCTAATATAGTAAGTATTTAGTTCAACGTTATTTAAAGAGTATAACTAATAAACCTAACTTCTAAGTTTGTAAATTCAAAACTAAATCTAAGTCATGTAAGAGTTTATGGTAAAACTTTTAATACACAAATAAAAAAATCAATCATCTGATATCTTTGGACCTTTCTTTCTCGATACGAACGTTTTACTCGTATGGGTACCACGAGATGTATCATCAGCTATAATATCCTCAATTACCATATTCTAGATGCAGTGGCGAAGAATTGTAGTATATTAAGACCGTCCTTAATAATTTCAAAGTTAAATAGTTTTCTCTTTCTATTCATTTCTGTACTATGACTATGGGCACCGGCAGCATAGTACAAGGGGATGCACTTGGGGTGCAAGGACTGTCGAGAAAAATACATTTAAAAATTAAGACCTTTTTATTAAGTTAGTCTTTAAATTAAGGCGTCTACAGGTTGCTGTTCTATTTGTTTAATTATTGTTTTATAAACACTAAACATGCACACTTGCACAGATTGCTTTATTAGATGCAGATGCACCCCTCTGGAAGTTATACTGGAGGCGCCCATAGCGATTTTAACGAATAAATTTGGTAATAGTTAGCTCTGTAAAGTCAAAGTCAAAGCATTTATTTCATTTTGATCATAAAGTATGATGCTTATGAAAAGTCAACATTACATGAAGGCAGCCAATTGACCTACAGCTAGTTCGCTGACGAGGTGGAGCTGTGAGAAGAACTGGCAAGAAACTCACACCACTCTTTTCAATCGCCAGATAATTACAGTTATTTGTATGAGTTATAATTTAAATATTCAACGCAACCAAAGAACCATAGAAAGTAATTATTACAAATCAACCAATTAATATAATTACTAAGATTAAATAAAGAAAAGAGAGGATTTCAATTATTTAGTTTCATCTAGTATGGTAATTTGACTACGTATTTTAGTTAAACTGGTAAATGCACCTCCTGGTCACGGGTGGTAAAAGAACCATAATAAAATGTGTAATGCCTTACGAACTCATAATGATCATGATATGCATCCACTTCACATTACATTAACCTTTTACTACAATAGTCAACATAATTACAATAATAGTCAATATAATTACTATAATAATAATCAATATACTTAATGATAATAATAGTCCATTTAAGTACAATAAAAAGTAGTAGTAAAATACAGATAGATAAAATAGAATAAAATAAATTCCTGTACCTACTTACACAATGTCTAATGTGTTAAAACATGCATATTGACGTGAGCACGAGCTGAGCTTGGACAGCTACATGATACAAGTGCGGCAGTCCACAATCGTAACATTAGCTCATAATATTAGCGCATTGTCCGCGCTTTGCAGGCGGCCTTCGACAAGCACTTTTATCTAAAGGTACCCTTTATCGTTCAACTGGTATTGTAACTAGAGAATGACGTGGTTCTTCTCGAGTAACTATTTAGAATGTGCATATATCAATATTTTATATTATTTATAGGTATGCAATTCGACTGTTTTTATTTCACATCCCAAAATGAATGGATAAAAATTATTTGTCAATTTTGTGATCAAATTATTCTTATAGCGATAAAACCTTCCAAAACATTTAATTCAGCTTAGCAGAACGCCTTGTTATTGACCTCAGAAAAATAGATCATATATCCGGCGACTGATATTAAGACTTATTTTATGAGAAACTCGTAACATATAAATAATATATGATTAATTAAAATTAAGGAAATTCACATACTTACCTATATAACTTAATGCTTTAATAATCTCAGTTGTCCTACGAACATCAATGACGGTTATTGACGGTCGATGTGATTATTCTGAATAATTTAATTAGTACTTGAGTTTTAGAATTAGGATTATGCCGAGATTCTTGCTCGAGAAAATGTGTTATGAATTCATGTTGAGGGTATGCATGTTGGGTCCTATATTATGTCCAATAATTATGTGCAAGAAAGTACGTAAGTCTTTTGCGAAACATGGATATATTCCCTAATGCAAAAATTCTATTTTTACAAGATAATCTGTAGACAGTTCTTTTTTTAACCTGAATATCTGTCGAACCTACAAAGCTACTACTTTGATGACAATTAAAACAAACAATATTGTTCTTACTTAACATGCTTTTTGTACGTCTTCATTCGAGGTTCCTACGCTGAATTTATATCACACCATACCAAGGTCTATGCGAATAGGAAATTGATAGTTACATTGTGTTGGCTCGCTAAGGCTAGTATTTAATACAATTATACGACTAATTTCAAATGTTCGCGAATCATAAGACAGTTTCTTAATTAAATACTGGATGGATGATTATGACCTTTTTAGTAAAAGCTGTTCTATTTATTAAAAGTAAATTAAAAACGTACGCATAACATACATAAATCTAACGACACAAAACGTAAGGTTTTGCTATTTAGATTATAAATATATATTAAAAATGCGAAAGTTTGTGAGTAGGTGCGTATGTGTGTATGTTTGTGTGTGTTTGTTACCACACTTACCAGTCAACGCCTAAACGGCTGAACTGATTTCGATGCAGATTGGTATGTAGATAGATTCGGTGCCGGAGACAGACATAGGCTACTTTTTATCCCGAAAATCGGTCTGGTTCCCGAGGGATACAACAAACCATATTTTACGAGCAGGCGAAGCCGTGGGGCGCAACTAGTCTAGTAGTATTTTCTCTAATTAGGTAGTTGGGTACTTATAACAAATCTTTGCACAAACGTTTACTTTTCTTTCTTCTCGATTATTCATGATTCTTTTTTATTTATTACAAAAATAATCTTTTAAATTTATTAAATTAGACACTACATTTAAGTTTACTCGTATTTATTGTTAAGTCCCTACATAATTTTATCATGATTTAATAATACCACAATCATGGCGCGCACAATTGCACATATTTTATTTTTCCATTGATAATAGCATAGTTATAGGATAGATATATTATTATTCTCTTCTCACTCTAAGTTAATAATAATAATAATAATAATAATAATAATAATAAATTTATTTCTCTCACAAAGGTATGTATGTACAGTTCAAATAATCATAAAAACATTCAAGCTTAAAAACCCTTTGAGAGAGCTGGAGTCCGTGATAGGCTCGAGCCTGTATTACAGATCTCCAGGCTCCCTCCTCCTTACAGAGCATTAATGAGTTAATAGAATTAAATAAATAGTTCATTTTGAACAGACTAGTGCACTAATAACAATCTTAGTGTGAGCCTAAAATTTTATACATTGAATTATAGTTCCAATTTAATAATTTATATAATTTAAATATTTATTTACTATGTAATTTCAAACAATTTTATTAAAGTTATAATTTATTAATTCATATTTTTCTGAGATTTATTTACTATATAATATTAAAAATTTAATAATTTATATGTATAAAAAGTATGCAGTGATGTGAAATGTGAGGGATAATAGTGTATGTAGGTGTGTGTGTGTGTGTGTGTGTGTGTGTGTAAGTGTGAGTGGGTATGCCTGTGCACAATTAACTAACAGTAACAATAATGTTTTCAGTTTCGCTATAGTCCAAGACGAGGAGCCATGTAGTAACTGATCTTTTACATGCAGATCTGCACATTGGATATATATGTAATATTTTATTTGCCTTGTTATAAACAAAGCCGCTAAGAAAATAGAAAAAGCGTTTAGCTAGGCTCGTATTTACTAAGACTGGTGGACAGACTGTGTACTTGCGACGAATGTTATTTAGTTGATTTGGATTATACGGAATTTGTGAGTGAGTAGTTAAAATTATGTTTAAGATAAATAACTTCCTAACTGTCAGAACGTTACAAATTTGATAAAGATCAAAAGTAGGGAATCTGTAAGGGAGTTGCCATCCGACCTTAAGGAGAGCTCTTTGTGCACGTTCCAGTTTTATGAGATACGATTTAGCGGAACCCCCCCACACAACAATACAGTACTGAATGATAGACTGACAAAGAGCAAGATATACTGATCTAAGCACCCTAGTGTCTGCAACTTGACGAAGATTCCTATAAACAAATATAAGCTTTCACAGACGGCTGGTAATGGCAACAATATGGGAATAGAAAGTAAGCTGCTCGTCAATAATTATTCCCAAGTATTTAATAGTGGTAACAGGGGAAAGATTTTCGCAGTCACATGATGGCTGCGGTTGGATATCGCATTTATGGGAAACAAGAGAGTAAGTAAGTGGAGGTGGTTTACCAGCGGCAGAAAGGGAAAAGGCAAGATATTTAGTTTTGTCAACATTTAGGGTAAGTAAATTCGTGGTAAGCCAAGTGGAAACTAAATTAAAACCTGATTGAGCCAAGCTAAATGCCGAGTCCCAGGTGGGACCCCAAAAAATAAGAGCGGTGTCATCAGCATACGTAAAAATCGAGCCATTGCACAGCTGTAGCTTGCACAGGTCATTGATATATATGATAAATAGGGTAGCCCGATTATACTACCTTGAGGCGCCCCGTATGTAATCGGTAGTTCATCGCTGACCCTATCACCAATCCTAACACATTGCCGTCTACCCGTGAGATAACTAACCAATAGTGACAGCTGAGCACCCCTGATTCCTATACGTTCCAGCTTCGCAGTGAGTAGGGTTACGGAGATCGTGTCGAAAGCTTTAGCTAAGTCTAAGAAAATACCTACTACCTTCTCCCTTTTGTCCAAATTCCTGACGATGCAGTTCGTTAAGTCCAATACGGCATTGCTTGTGGATATACCAGAGCGAAAACCATACTGAGATGAAGATAAAATATTGTTTCGTTCCAGATACTGCACCAGTCTGTTATTTATAATTCGTTCAAGGATTTTGGAGAGGGTAGGTAAGATAGAGATGGGCCTATAGTTATTTAAATGATCTCTGTCACCACCTTTGTGAACTGGGTGTACCATTGCGAGCTTAAACGCGTTCGGAAATTGACCACTTTTCAGAGATAGGTTACAGATAAATGTAATGGGGGGGGCTCAGGATGTTTATGAAGCGTTTTAAGAAAGAGCCGGATATACCGTCAGAGCCCACTGCACAGTCACTTCGAAGGTTCATAATTAATTGTTTCACTTCAGTTTCGTCTGTGTCCAACAATACAAAGCTGCTACTAGTTGTGAAGGGTTCGAAAGGCATTGGTTCCAGATTATTCGTTTGCCGCAAACAAAGTTAATAAGCGTTATAATAAATTATTGTATACACTACAAGGTTTTATGAATAAATTATATTGACTGATAAATTGATATAGTCCACTATTAAAATTTACCATAGGTACTTATATTTATGTCAAATATATGAATATTAACCAGATGTGCTAGTAATTAAATTATTACCATGCCAAATTATTTTATGATTAATAATAATTACATAAATGTAATTAAGTAATTTAATGTTTAATGGACAAGTCAATCGTTAATTTAATTTTAATAACAACGCAGGTCTAATTTAATTTATCCTATACCTACTAGGCATAATATTAGGTTGCAACTTGAATATTGCTAGTAGATACCATGCGTTATAAATTACGAGCATAGGTCTACCCTAAACGATACTAACTTAAAATAGAGAAAGGCATCGTGGATACCAAGACTTATAAAAATAAATAGTCTGTTATTCCCAATTCGCATTGCACAAACGGTGATCAAACACATGCCTATAAGAAAAAAGCCTTCACCCATTAGTAAAAACATAATGGACTGTGATAAAACGCACTACTAGTTCTTTTTATTTTCCTTCTGCTTCCGAAACGACGTTTTAGGAACTTACTTAGATAATAATTATTTAATACACTTCACACAGGCAGAAATAATCGCAATATTGTCGGATCAGTTGCCTTAAAAAATAAGAAAATTTTCTAACTACCTATGGACTTACCTATGCGAGATTTGAAAACCTAATGGCCTCTATTAATAACCTTTATTAAAAAAAGAATGGTTACTATATGAAAGAATGATTTAATATTGACAAGGTAGCAACCTTTATTAAAAAAAGCATGGTTACAATATGAAAGAATGATTTAATATTGACAAGGTAGCAAGGAGCTAAAGTAAAAAAAACCAGGATAAATAAAATAATATAATCTGTGGATATGGACTACATATGTTTTTGTTAAAGTGGCAATCGCGGCCTTCACGTTTTCACTGTCACGGCGCGTGCGCGTGTAGGGTGTGGTGACTGCCTGACTGCGCGCTGCATACAAGTGCACTACCTAGGTGTGAAATACTACGATGTTGCCAATCCGCCCGTGATGCCTCTAAGCTCATGCCTCATTCTAAATATATAATTAGTATATAAAAGTTATTGATGACGGAAACAAATGCGAGTTGTTCAGTGATATACCGTTAGACGTAGATAGACACATGCCATAAAATCGTTACTAGCGATAATGAAAATAAAACCGTAAAAACACCTGCAATACAAAAAATCCCATCCCCAATATCATACAATACCAAATACAGGTCAATCGCCGCATTTGTTTGGAGTCTAATGAGACATTTACGCAGATAGATAGGTATGCAATATTGCAATAAGATTAAAGGAATGTTTTAAATACTACATACTGGCATGCATTAAAAATCGGTTACTTAATTAATAAGTACTTTGTTTGTAGAATATTATTCAGTAAAGGTCACATTCATTTTAATTCACTTTTAGACTTAGTGTAAGGCCACAATGTTTCTTCATAACGGAATTTTGTCTGCTTCCGTGCACGCTCCACCCACTATTACACTTTATTTAATTTGAAGTTCTCCCCGACCAGTTTCTAAGTTTCATTTCAAGGAGGTCCACCTTCAGGTTTTTATATTGTTTACTGACCTTGAACTTTGTTTGTTGTAGATGTCATGTCAACCATGTTTGCTTGAGTTTTTGCCCTTTATTTTGTGGTTGAGTTGTTTTTGATGGGCTACTAGCAGACTATTGAGATCGTTTTTTTTTCAAAATACTTTACAAACTTATTATACACTGTTATTGAACAAAAATAACATTTAAACTCAGCATAAATAATTGTATGTAAGTACCTAATGCATGAATGAGTAAATGTAATGTATGTCATAATCACACCAACACAACGCGTTGAAGTCTTTAGTTATATAAATAGCATGACCGGTACTAAAAAATGTAGCTATTTTTTAATGGTAATTTATGGTTTATTTAATGTACTTACACTATAAATTAAAGTTTTTTGATGGCATGAATTTGTTGTCGTTCAGCCATTTTACTTGCCAAGCTTAAACCTACATCGATTTGTCACTTACATAGCTATGTGAAAGATAAAAGCCATTGTTTCTATGTAGAATATATATGTACCTATTTTCAAAAAAAAGTACTTAT
This sequence comes from Parascotia fuliginaria, assembly GCA_963082885.1. Taxonomy (NCBI): domain Eukaryota; kingdom Metazoa; phylum Arthropoda; class Insecta; order Lepidoptera; family Erebidae; genus Parascotia; species Parascotia fuliginaria. The sequence goes on along the minus strand of OY720177.1, from coordinate 9,221,113 downwards.
TTAAGTATTTACATGCGCATTCTAGAACCCAAGCTATAAGATAAGCTTACTTTGGGTCTAGATGGCGTTGTGTAGTTGTTGTGATATTATTATTATTACCTGTCATAGCCCACTCCCCAAGGATCAGTTCGCTCGATTTGACTGGTCCTGAGCCGTCCCCGGTTTACTCTCTTTCTCACTTATTAACATTATTTCTTAGATTGAAGTCCTTTTAGCTATTATATTAATGTAAATATAAACAAATTAACAATTTGCATATTATAATATTAAATTATAACGATGTGGTATTTATGAGCTGGTCTAATTCGCATTTCACGCTTTATTGTCAGGCGCCCACGTTTTTGTCAACAGATTCCATTGATCATTAGTTTTTTGCTTTATGCCAATATTATCTGGTGCTTATTTTTATATCCGTACAAAAAATTGTTGACCAATAATATTCGCATACTCAATAAAAAATTGTGATAAAATAAAGACAAATTGCCGAGGACTAGTAGTCATCAGCAATTTGCACCTTGTAGGAATAAGTCTAAAGTTAAATTTTGATTGAAATTTATTCCAAACTTACGTTATTTTTCCTTTATGAGTGCGATATATATAAAATCAAAATTGCGCTTTGCGCTAATCACATATCAAAGCGTCATACGAATATAGGTACTTAAATCTTATCCGAATGATTATATTATTCAAATATTATAGAATTCAAATTAAGTACCTACAATTATATATGCGTTATTAATAAATACGACGTATACGAGACCTGTACGTTCCTTTTATTACATGATTCCCTGAAGCAGAAATATTTTTATGAAAAACGTCTGTTTGAAAACGTACACTTGACCTAATCGCCTGGTTGGCGTTTCTATATTCTGAACTGAATATCTGCTGTTCTATGACTTTATATATACACACATTAAATCAAATTTAGTTGTGAGAAACCTGCGTTTATATAACCAGGTGGTATCGTAAATAATTATATGTAAATGAACAGCGCCTCTGGTATTTACTCCAAAAACTAAATTTTGTCATACAAATAGTATAGGCTGTCACTACCCGGTGTAAAACAATCGCAGAAATTAATGATATAGCTATTATTCTCGTTGTATGAAATAATTTTGACTTTTTTTACAGTAAGTATCTATAAAAAATGTATTTTATGTTTCAAGTTTGTTTTAAAAATACAACGCCCGCACTACAGTACAAAAGTCTATATGTACACAGAGTATTTATTTATTTATTCTATTTTTAAAATCCCAGAAGTAATATTATATTAAATGCCTCGTTGAGTGGCGCTTCGCAGATTGATCGATACTTTCTAGTAAAGCAACATGAGTAGGTAAATAAATTATAGTCCTTTCGCGGTTTAGTCGCCCGTTGATAGCAAGGACGCCCACGCGGTCACTGATAGCCGTCCGACGCACGTCCGCTGTGCTGTGATCTGCGCAAGCTCACTGCTTGTCTGCTTGTTATAGTTTCCGTTCTGAACTAATACAACTAAAAACATTACATTTATTAGTTACTAGTATTTAGATACAGGTTTGCTTCCCTGGTATATTTTTAGATATATACTTAGAAAATATTGATAATACAAAAGTTTAGAAACATTTATTATTAAACAAAGTAAGTATTGACAGTTTATCAGTAAATCTCCTGAGGCCTGATTAAAAAATTTATTGGATTGACATAAGCTAACGCCAACGCTTATATCAATCTCATATATTTTTTATCTATTCTATGAATAGAATAGAAATCTTTGACACTTGTCTAGGGCCTCTGAATAGTCAACTGCACGAGATTTTAAAAACGTCACAAAACTTGAGTAGATTCTACACTGATACTACTAATACGATTCTACAAATAAGAATAAATGCGTTATTCTTAGCTTGGTGCTGCACTGAGATCTTATAATAGATGGAGACTAACACTTCAACGCGTGCGTCACTCACGGGGTGATAATTCAGCTCATGGCACCCATTTGTTAGACGCAAATAAACCAGATTGATGCCAGCATTGAAAATGGCTGCTAACAGTGCTAACTTAACTTTAGATTGAATTAATCTTACTGAATCTATTGATGAGTAAGCAGCTTAAACAATCACCACTGTCATTATCGTCTGTAGTTTTTAAGAAACCACAGAGTACCTACGTTTTAGATGGAAATGATCAGAATGAAAGCGTTGAAACCAATAACGTACTTTGTGTTCAGTCTGTAGTAGTCGCTGGCAACAAGACTCTACCTAATCGATAAACAAATGACTGAAGTGTTAAATATAATTTCATATTTTTACGTTTACTTTGCATTAGTTTGCAGTCAAATAATGAACAAATTAAATTTAATGTTTTGATAATACATAAAACACAATTTCTACAGAAAGATAAAAAATACTTTAAGACCCAGTTCAGTGGCGTCAGTATTACCTTCGCATTAATTATATTTACTTAGTAGTCGGCATTTCGGTACATGTATTCTATTATGTATATTAAAATTTGGTTGTATATATCGCTGTTTTACTAATTTGAATAAGTTTAACATTAAACGGTATGGTGTTAAAACCTTGCTATTGAAAGTAATGGTCCCTTGCAATTTCCGTTTAAATATATTAAATCAGCGCAACGTTTACTGACTTTAAAGATGATTACAATGATTAGATATAGGTACTATTTACTTTATGATAACCTACTTTATGAAATCAAAAACCCTTAAACTTCAGCGTTCTTTTTAGGGTATCAAATGCCCTACTGTTACCTAATAACTTTGTTGTTAGTCTGTCTAATCTAGTGTATTTGTCTGTCAAGCTTTTTTCTAAGGAAAACGTGTCAGTATCAAGCTGAAATTAATATCAAATAATCAAAACAAATATATAGAAAAGTCTTGTTATTGTATTATTTGCAAAATTAAGTTTATTTTTTTAATATTAATAATATCTCAACAACTACAACACAACGTCATCTAGACCCAAAGTTAGCATATTAGCTTAAGTTAAGGGTTCTAGAATGCGGATTTACGTACTTACCTAAATACTTTTTTTTGTAAATACATGTTCATCACAAATATTTGCACTGAGCGGGAATCGTACCCGCGACCTCTGCGTGGTACTCCATACACAGTAGGCACTACCGAACCACAGAGGCAGTCGAATTAATAATTTCCGTTCTCCGGTGCTGCAGTGCAACCTGATGTTGCACTGCAGCACCGGCATGGTAGCAGATTTTTATGTTATGTCTGTTTGTTTATGAGGTGGTAGTTGCTTTCTGTTTCAGTACAAAGATTTTGTAGTCTTTAGGCCCAGTGCACACTGCTGGAAGCGCGGTGGAGAGCAATTTATGACAACAATTAAATATAAACCTTAATTACCTTGTCGGTCAATAATTGTATATCAAGACTAAATTCGCAAGCCAAGCATGCGTGCAAGTACTCCAATCGCTGCCGCGCTGCTCTGCACCCCACTGCGCTACCCCGCGCCTAGCCAGATTTAATAGACCCACATTTTTCTTTTTCTTTTAATGTTTCTTCTTTTTTTTATTCTGCAAGCGCAACAATCATGACCCAGTCCACATCCATTACGAACGAGAGCTAGTTGTCTGTACAAAGTATCGATCAGCACTAAATGAAATGGGGCACGCTCGAAGGCTCTCAAAGGCTCTTGGCGCCAATCGGAGGGCCTGAAATGCCTACGCGTTGCGCTGATCCTAAGATTTTTTTAAAAATAATATTGTATCTGTCACGACAATAATTCCAAAGCGTTTGCAACAAAAAATAATCTATAAACCAAGTTACTGGTCCGTGATAAAATCCATGTCATATTAATCACACATATATGCTCTTTGTAAAAGATGTAATCGTTAATAATAATGTGCTGGGTGAATTATTAAGTCAGTTTTGAACAAGCACTTAATGCTTCACTTAATTAATCGATGCGGAAATTATTTTACAGTGCACACTTAAGTTGATAATATAAAAAGTCGTACGCCATTTTGACCTACCAAATATGTCGATCTTGTTTTAATATCAAAAAAGGAATCCAGAACAGCGTCAACTTAAAATAATGATTACTTGTTTCCAATACGTTAAAAATTATATTTGATTTTTATTAAAATTTTTGTTTTTTTTAGCACTTGTTTGTATAGCTTGAAAAATGTTGGTGTACATTGATGTATTTAAAACTACTTATAAATACACATAATATAAAATCTACTCCTTAGCATCACATCTGTGAGGAGCAATATATCAGGCATACTTTTATTGTGGTACCTGAGCTTCCCATAAAGAAAAATTAAGTAGGTAATATGTCTTTGTATTACGTAGGTACCCTATTTTAAAATCGTTCGTCTGCGTTCTTGATGACTTCTAATAGACTTCCAGGGTAGGTATTCTTTCCAGTATCGGCAGAACTCAGTATCCTTCCATATCTTTTGAGATAACACTGATATTGAATATTTAGAGCAATACTCATATCTCTGAACTTGCTTTATAATTACTACTAGAACTGAAGCGACGGTTCACCAAACTCGACAAATTTCAAAACAGTCACCAAAACACGGTCAGGTACCTTGTATTTCTATCGATTACTCGGTCGTTACTTAGTTACGAATGCTTCTCTATTTGCTTTAATTAGAATGGTATCGATAAAACCAGGCACCATTCAAAACTGGGTCATTAGGTCAGAGCGATTGATCAGGCACTCGCGAAGTTTTATTAACAATACCACCCCACCAACGGACGTATATTATTTACAGTTACGGTGCTTTTTAATACAACTAAGTTGGTAAATAGGTAAGCAAGGAGCATGGGCCTGTTCTCAACAAACATTCCAAACACTACCGAGAGAGAGATAAGAAAATAAAGGACGGTCCTTTATCTAGCAGCTAGCTAATCTTTGGCATCTTCACAAAGGTACCACAACCCAAAATAAAAAATGGAATATAGTGTACTTACAGTAAACACCGTTGCTATGGTTATGTTCTTCTATTGGCTGAAAATAATTTCTGAGTAGGTACTGCTATCTCCTGTTGTTGCACATTCTTGCAATTACTAATATTTCTAGTTTTACACTTATCGATCGTTACGAATAAAACTAGTCTCTGAGTCAAAAAGAAAAGGGGGCCTAAGTGTCGTATTTTTTTAAAACCACCCAGCAATAAATAGATAATCACAAAATAAGTATCATTCGTTAAATTATTTTAAAAGGAATAGCTCAGGCGCTTTGTTCATATTTAAAATACTAAATAAGTTTTATGTCTTTTGATTTTACATTCAAATGTTGTTAAAATTAATTACCTAAGTATTTTATAAAATTTTGTATAAAATGTTTATTTTGATTGTTAAATGAAATAAAATTAATACATATTTTTATATAAGTAATGATATGTTTTTATATCTTTTATTACTTGCTCATTTACTTCTCCGGCCGTTCTTGTTGATTAAATTGTTCAAGAAATTATTGTTAAAAACCCTGTTGCGTATCCATTACATAGATTTCTATTGACTAGGTCCCTACAGGGTAGAACATTTCGCAACAAAAAACATACCTATTTGGGCGTCTGCTTATCACACAAGTTTATTAGATCAAAAAACAACGTCACAAAAGTAAAAACGGAAAACATAGTGTTAACAACGTACGTTTGATCATTTACACTTTCAGGGAATGAGGCTATGCTAATTTTACTGCAAAACAACCTTGATTCTGTCAGAACTGTGATTTACTATGACGTAGTACTCAAGTATTAAGTTACAAAGAAATATAAGAGTTTAGACAAGTTTCCATTTCAATCGAAAGAATATCCATTTCTATTGAAACTTAGATAATAATATTTGCCTGCCAAAATGATTTAGCTCAGTGGTGCAATATAGTGTTTACTTTTATTATCGTTAAGTTAATTTATCGTTATAACTTTCTATATATTTCTGTCAACAAAAGGACCTAATGCAACAAGAGTAGCATCTGCTGCTCTTGTCTATTAATAAATTAACCTACCGTGTTATAATAGCGAAAGCAGGTAGTTCACGAAGTATTTAAATGTAAAGAACACATAAGGTCGTTTGTGCGCTATGAAAGCACAGACCGTAACAAGTCTAACACATTCCACTCCACAAATTGCATCGAGGAATGCTGTTGGAAAAATATTGTATAAATAAAGGTAAATGTCGATATCGATCGATTCAGAGATCATGAATAAGTGCGTCAATCGCACCATGTACGGTTGACATTGTAGCGAAAAGTAAATAACAGTGTTTAACCTTTCGTACGCTATAATATCAGACATAATAGAAATAACATTGTGTCTCGTGAAGATCAGCTCCTAAGCGGACGATATGGTATCAGAGACTATACTTATGATATCCACATTCCTCACACTTTTCAGGAAAGAGAGTGTTTGTATTTGTATATGTCATAGGTTCGCCTATTACTCCTTTTATCTTCTAATCGTATCATGTATATCTATTTTATAGTACTCAGTAGTACTTTATATTTTAACCAGTCCCTCCACATTTTGCTAAGACAAATGCGAAAACCACAATTTGAATACCTATCTACCTACTATTTTGGAATAATAATTTGGGTAAGAATAAATAATAAGAAAAATCCATCCAATATTTTCGTTACACTGTCATAATAATGGCCTCTTACGTTTCATTTTATCTACCTCTCCAAAAAATGTGTGTCGAAAAATATGTGTATCGTATTTTATAATATCTATTTATAAAATATATATTTTTTTTTTTGTTACAGATCTTGCATACATTCGTGACATCGATGCCTGTAGGAAATCGGTACGATATAGGCGACATCGGTATCGATCCAAAACCTGATAATGCTCCGCCCGAACTACCAAATTATAGAGATGCATCGGATTCTGGCAATAAACAAGTTATATCTGTTAGAATAACGTCATCAGTGGCTGTTGGCAGAGGGAAGGAAAAGTTGCCCTACAGGCCACATCACCATCAGCATGTACCTGAACAGATGCAATCTCCAGACGCAGGGTCTAGGATAGGACCCGAAGAGGATATTTCAGATCTTGCGTCCCACCTTACATCGGGTCTTGCAGGTGCTAATATAGAATATATAAAGCAATTGAATGCAAAGAAAGACACTCGAGATCATCATACAGATCCAGTTCATCCCTTTGAATCAATGGTGCATGAACCCATTGAGAATGAATCTCCTCAAAGTGAATTCTCTGCAAAGCATAACGAATATGACGACCATCTCCAAAATATTCCAACAGCCAGAAAAATACCATCTGCAGCGGATATAAATCAATTTAATAAACATGAAGACAGACCTGGATATCAACTCTCTGCTGTTATTGGACCTATGGATTTTTATAATGAAAATAGTCCAATGACTTTAACAACCAAAGCCTTATTAGAACCTTCTGAAAAATTTGGAATGAGAATTAATATGGGCAATAATGAAAATATAGTCAATAATACTACGATTGATAAACGAATTGACATAGAAAAATTAAGAGATTTAAGGCCTTTTGTTTCTAATGATAATAATTATGAAACAGATGACTCTGTGGCAGAATCTTCTATAAAATCTATCGAATTTGCGAAAACAACGGCAGCAGTATCATCTGCCGCGAGTTATATTCATAGTTCCTCAAACAGACGACTAATAAATGAACAAAAAAAATCAAGACTTACCACTGTTAGCTTTAATATAGTTCACGACGCGACAAAATCAAATAACGACGATGAACAAGATAACTCTTATGTGGCGCCAAGTGAAGTAGCTCCCAGTGATCAAAAACCCATTAATAATTCTCCAAAAATTTACAGTGAACCAGCTAAAATTTACAGTGTACCGGCTAAATTTTATAGTGAACCTGCAAAAATTTACAGTGAACCGGCAAAAATATATAGCGAACCTGCTAAAGTATACAGTGAACCTGCAAAAATTTACAGTGAACCGGCCAAGTTTTATAGTGAACCTGCTTCCCTTCACCTTAACGAGAATATTCCAAATATGTCTCCGAGCGTCCCTCCAAATTATTCTCCCTGGCAATCTCATCAACCAATCGACAGCACGACTATAAACACCACACCTGTCACCACAATAACAAATGGGTTTCAAGTCAGTCAAATGGAACATCAACCAGAGAGAAATTATGAGGTAGACGAAAAAATTAGCGTTTTAACTGATGGCAAAAGTCATGGTGTACAAGAATCTACTGAAAAATGCAAACAAGATAATTGTAAAGTGGGCTATGTTGTAGAAGGACGACAGTTCAAGAAATATAGAGTAGAGGAGAGGACAGCGGACGGGTTCATAGTTGGCGAATATGGTGTGGTGCGGAACGAAGACGGCGCCCTGAGAGGCGTGCGCTACACCGCTGACAGTGACGCCAGTCCCCGCCTCATACACGACGCACTAATGAAGTTCCTACAGCTTAAATAGCTTTCGTCTAATACTCACGTCTCTGGTCGCAATCCAAAATGAGTCCACACATTACTTACTTGCTCATTTAATTAAGTACTTACATTAAAGTATAACTATATGAATAACCAACAATAAAAGTACATTTTAACAGTTAACTATGTATTATAAAGACTGATTTATTACACCTATTTATAACGCAGGTTCTTGTAACTCCAGTATGGTACCTTCACTAATAACAGTGTCATGTTCACAAATCAGAAGTTGACGAATATGTTCACAATATTCTTATCAAAGTAGATACATTTTTATTGCAAACTGTTATTTAACTGGTAATACTTCGACCATAATATTAATCTGGTGCCATGTTTAAACGTAGACGAAATTATAAGGACATCATTTCGCAGAATGTTTCAGTAAGGGCCGATAATAAATAATTGCAATATTTATGTAACACTTCAACAACATTTTTAAGACTTTATATTTGAAAGTCTTTGAAGTTTAGAAATTTCTTTTGAGAGTAACAACATCAGTAAGTGAGGATTTTTTCCATCTAAGTCTTTGAAATACATAAGTCATTACATAAAGTCCTAGTACTATCAGTGTAGTCACACGATATATTATAATATTTTCACCTTTCTGAAACATTCTGTACAGTCACTGTCACATTCTTGTTTAACTTAATTGATATATTGTATTGTACATAGGTAAGTATACCATAATGTCACAATTTTTATGAGTAAAGTATTGATTAACATGCAGTTGCTTCTCTCATCATGTAGTCCAAAATAATGTAAAGACAACATTACCCATAACTAAATAATACCTTTAAAATAAGCAGCAAACATTTCTATATCCGAACTCGTAACTATGTCATCGGCCAATAATTTGAATGTATAGCTTTCAGTTATCAAGCGTGCTGTATACACTTAGGACCAGACCAGGTGACTTATGCCGATCGATCAATATACATAATTTTAGTAGTGATACCTAAATTCTATCGAGCTGATCCGAACATAGCGGTATCGGTATCCCTGTGGATCAGCACCGTCCAGTCGAATAAAGGTATGTATTAGCTGCAGGCCGGCTTTACTGCTCAATAAATATTAGGTAGGTACGAATCTAATGCCGACCAACTTAAGTATTAAGCACGGTTGGAGTGAGTTCGACAAATGGATGAGCGATGAACGCTTGTGCGACAGAACTGTTCTGCGACACACCATTGTTCGAAAGCATTCTTGTGCGACAAACTGAGTGACACATTTAACCAGAACTTTAGATATTCGCATTTCCTACATTGTACCAACCAGAATCAGTATTAAAAATAAGTATTTTAACAAAGGTATAATCTACCATCTTTTCCTGCGATTCTGGAAGATTGTTGCCATGACAGTATATTATATTCACATAGGTAGTCTAAGTACGTGATAAAATATAATATTTGTACACGATTGTTGACAATGTCTAATATTGATTAGATTACATGAACAATAATTTGAAAGCTATATAATGTTTAACTAAAATTTTAAGCCATAATAAATTCAGTTACTTATTATGGCTCTGGGTTTTAACTTTTGTTCTTAGAAAGATGTTTGTCATAATTTATTGTCTTTAAAGATTAACTTAACAAGAAGAATAATTCGACACTGCCAATATTCCAACAAGCCAACAAGCCAACCTTTATCGACTGAGTAGCCAGAAAAAGACGAGTAAATTGTAGCGCTAATAATGTAATATCTTTACAACGCATTACGGCTATTCTGTTAGTAAGTATTGACCGACTATGTATCAGGATAAATTTTACAAGAATTGCTTAACTTCATTTTACACCTTATATTAATTTGGCTAAGATTGTTGAAAAACTAGCACTCTGATAAATAAAGGTTCTGTGAACCGTTGGTACAGTAATTATGAAAATATATCATTATAAGTCGAGGTATTGACTTATTTTTAAATACTTCTACACTCTCAACCACTTACTTTGTTGAAAGACATAATGTAAAAGAGATATGTAACTAACACTATTCGTTATATGGCCGATGTATTCTATTAACATTTAATAACAGTGCATATTTTATTATTAGAATAGATATTACTGAATAACAAAGCCTGCGTGTGTAAGTATACTACTACTTTTATGAAATTTAAGCCTAATTTCTAACAGTAAGTAGGTATTATTGAATAAATGTGTAGGATTTTTAAAGGATGATTCTTATACAGGTATGTGTAGTAAGCATAGTACATAATAATACATTTCTGATTTACACTCATGATAATATGTATGTAGTACCTATAGTTAATAAATATCTGAGACATGTCTACATGGAACTTTTATAAACATGATGTAGTATAGCAAAAAAGCACAATAAGAGTAACAGTTTATTTTTGTCAAAAATGAGACATTTTTTTTATATATTTTATTTTACTTGATCAAAAGTTTAGTTTAAGTCTATCTATCGTCTTTCTTTAATTTAAACGTTTGGTATCTACATACTTGTACCTTTTCCTCTTAACCGACATAGTTTAAAACAACACAGAAATATCTCGTATCTTTTAAACTAATAATAATAAAACTTACGATTAGGTTACTTTAAATTATAAATAAGTATATTATATTAAATCGCTTATCGTTTCGTAGCGTTGGCATTACAAACTATCTATGAGTAATCGTTAACAATAAAATTGCCTTACTTTGATCAAATATTAACCTAAAACAAATAAGTACTTTTACACGTAATGGTGTTTTTTCGATGAAATTTTTGCGTTAAGACTTGGTCATTTTCCGTTTAAAAATATTTTTAGTGTGGTCATCAAATCCATTTGTAGGCAGATATTAGTTATTTTTATTAGCTAAATGTTAACATTTCTACAATATACCAATGTATAGGAAAAACTACGTTAATGTAGTCAATCGGCATACTTACTATCTTATTAATTTTAACACACAAAGCAATATGTTTACAACGCGTCGTGCAAAAATTATCAACAGTAACCGTTCGTGGAAGCACATCAAATCAATGGAACGAACGACCCAATTCTCTGATGGCAATGACATTCCAAATTTTTATAGAATTTATCCCCTAAAAGAGTTAAGTAAGTAAATCTCTTAATCGTATTGTAGGAAAAAAATATCGACGGTGAAGCATCAATAAATAATATCTACAAAAAGTTAACTTTACGGGAGGCGAATTAACGTTTTACGTTGATGCTTTTTTTATTTTCATCTATTACTTTTTTTAAAGATAAACGAAGCAGATTTCAAATACAAGGATGGGGGAACGTTAATGAAATCTTTAAATATTTCTTTTATCTTCTTTTTCTTTTCTGTACTTAGTTAAAATATATTGCCAGCAAAATTTAAGCAAGAATAGATAATAGGTATTGCAAGATGTAATTATTTCACAAAATTGATTAAAAACGGACATACGACCTTTACGGGCTTATGCAATTCTCTGTTTTACGTACAATTATGCAAAAAAGGGAAAATCGCTAATATGTTAGTTATTATTTATTGAATCATTACCGCCAATATGTCATTCGTCTATGTTCCTGCCACAGTACAGTAGTTTTTATTGTGGTTTAATACCTGCGTCCGTGTGTCTGCACAGCGAATTCTTAAGTGAACTGGTATTATGTGTAATGACCGAAACCAGACGTCTTGGCTAGATTTGTACTATGTGATAAATATACAAGGGCTTTTTGCTTCACCTTCACTTCCCAGTAGTAAGCATAACAAATTATTCACACTGATTGTTTCATTGACAGCATGACTTCTTGTAGTAAGTACGTACTAACTTGCAATTTTAAATGTACCATGTTAAGTACATAATTTTGTATTGATTAAATAAAACTGGATCAAGCTGAGTCACAACATATCAATTAGCTATTCCACATTAACCCTTACCAACGCAGATCATATAGCAATACACACTGCATAATAAAACCATAAGAAACACTACCACTACCACGGAATTACGCCAGCAGTAAAAAATGTTACAATTAGTTAAGCTTGTAATGAGGCAATACCATTACTAACGAAGAATCGGTACGTTCGTCGTGGTCCTTAAATTTATGACTACTGCCAAATATTATCACAATTTTGCTAATACAATTTGTGCATTAACATAACTAAAACATCTAATATTATCTAACAAATTTAATTTACAGTATAGAGATTTAAATATGTAGGTACGTTCTAAATCGTAGCAACACAGCCTGTAGCATATTCTACGTTGGGATTGTTCATGTCATAAAATACTAAAGTAATAAATGTTTCTAAAATTGTCTTAAAAATGATAAAATAATGATACATACAAAGATCACATTGATTATAATATAAGTATAGGCAAATATATTAATCAGAAACACGATATGTAGGTTACTGAATGTAATCTGTTACATAATTATAGATACGGGAGAGTTAATCTTAGGTAGGTACCTACATAACATCGTAAGTATTGAAAAGGACATCACTGGCGGCCGTAAAGAAAACGATAACAAATTTTTAAAATGACTCTTGTCGGATAGAGAGAATTTGCGCTCTTATTCTTATTTGAGTCTTGTTTGAATGAAAAACATATTCGCTGTTAGTTACCAGATGGTAACAGATAAAAGATAATTGGCAAAAAAATGGGAATTAAATTTATACCTTCCAGATCATAAAATAGGTTGATTGTTACTTCTTTTTTTATTTCTTTATTAAGCAACAAGGTGTCATAACAACACAAAAGCTGCCAGTAATAGCTTCGGTTCGAAAACAGTTATATTATTAATAATTAGCCACTTAACTACCAGTAGATGTCTAACTCATGCGTATTTAAAACTTAACTATAATATCAAAGCCTCTTTATTTGATTATATTTCATACGTTGATAAAAAATGAGGCAGCATTATGTAAACATTAACAATAACATATTTTATGTTTATCCTAAGTATTATAAGATAACATATATAAAGGAACATGAATATATTTCGTACTTCTCCCGCGCAACTATGTAAGTATACATTTCATATGTTTGCTATAATATTCTAATGTTTGGTGCAGCGCAACTAGCTTATTACATAATATATAATAATATAATAGTCGTTTTACCGGACCCATTGAATAATTCACTTCTGGCAGTGAAAATTCCAACATCATTTGCCATTGTCAAAAATAGTAATGAAACTTGTCGTAAATTTTTGACAAAAAAAATTCGAGAATGTTCGAATTACACATTCAAAAGTAATATTAAATTTTGAGTAGCTGTATCTAATATGACGTAATCGTAATAAATATATAAAATGTTAAGTAGGATAAACAGTCTGGTGTGTAATGAACGTTTGAGCGATCAGCATAGATGGCCCCGTACTACTTACTGTAAGCCCCATTCCGCCGCCTAAACAATATGCCATCGTAGGCCAAAGAACTCGCGTCACGATTAGTCATAGTTCTCAGACTCCTGCTGCACCAACTTGAATCGTCGAGGACTTATCACTGATATCGAACCGTGCCCATCTAGCGAGAGTCGACCCTTCATCTGAAGATATCTAAAAAAATATATAATGTATTTTATTTAAATTGTAAACCAAATTTATGACATCTGATCTACTAAAATAAATAGTTTAAATAGGTACTTCACAACATTAACTAAGGTACTCCTAAAAAGCGGTTTTCTTATTTTCATGCGAACATTAAACAAAAATAACATACCGTTTAATAAAACGGCAAACTAGCTTCGTAGGGCGCTGCTGCCACTCGTCAAGAACCTCTTTAGGAGCTAAGACCTATAATATTTCAACCATTAATAAATTTGTACCTACGAGTGTTAAAATGAGTCTACGTTGAGTTAGAGTCGGGTGACACCTAACTAATTCGAATATAAAAGCTACCTTACCTAAGACTTATTAAAAGCCAATAAAATGTAAATTTATGCTAGTAATGCCGTCAAGACCCTAAAAATAGGCCTTTACTAAAGGGAAGAATTTGGAGTACTTAATCACTACACTAAGCGGGTAGCGAGTGAGTGTTCACTCATATAAAACGTATAAATAAATAAATACACGCGTATAAATTTACTGTGTTCACAGTAAATTTATAAATGTAAACGTCATTATAAACAGAACAAAATGTCAGTCAATTTGCTTCCATCTAGTGAACTGATCAAGATAGAGCCATAGGGTGAACTAGCAACAAACTTAGGGAACAACTCTATTAATTACGCCAAATTATTTAAATTATTCCTTCATAAGAAATAATGTGAAGCGGAATGCAAATTGGCGTATTTAAATATCACAATAGCTCTCCAGCTTAGTTATTATGCGAAAAACACATCGCGACTCGTTAAACATTAATTCTTTGTCTCCTACCTGATCTCCCTTGAGTCTATCAAGTAGTGTGACGCACACAACTGCAGCTTTAATCCCTGCGTGGTGCGTCAACGCTGCGAACGCGAGAGACTCCATCTCGATGTTGACCACTCCTGACTTGTGGATGCTCTCCAAATATTCCATCTTGTCGTTCTCAGTAAAGTCACAAAATGCGCCGTCCAGACGACCCTGACCTATAAGTATTTACTGGCGTAATTAGATATTATCTAGGTTATATATGCACCACCAGTCCAGATATTCCAGAGAACGTAACTTAAAACTTAATACACTTCTAAAATGCGACAATGTCAACTAGAAGGAGGTAACTAGGATATACCTACCTAACTCCCTTGGTTTGGTTTTATGCAATTATTACTTATTTACTGATCAATACCTAACGTCTTTATACAGTTTCTGCGTATTTACAATGCCGTTTATTATCATTCATAAATAATATTTTGCTCAAACGCTCCTAACCTTACAGGGTCAATACTTATCTAACATGTTTATAAACATAAAAATCGAGAATATATTTTTATGAAATTATAACGTTATGTAATTTTAGAAGAAGAATTTTAGATTTTAATCAGTCACTGTGTGGTCTTGAGAAGTAAATATGCAGTCAAAGTAACTGTACTTGAATTTTATATCGATTTTATTTATTGCCACCTGAACTAATTAAATAAAACACGCCTACTTTAACATTCGTTTCGACAATTAACTATAAGTAGATAATTGCATAAACATAATAACCTATTACATACTAAGCTATAATTAGATGTTGTAATTAAGATACAGTTATCATAATGTGGCTAATTACGAGATAAAATAGTAAGATACTAGCCGATGTCTAAACATTGCAATCTAACAATAACATCGGATTCTTTTAAGGCAAACATAATTATACAGCACTTAAAGTAGTAAAATTTTAAATGTGACATTTCTAAAAAAGTATTTGTTATTCGACGTATTACTTTGATACTCACTGCAATCACTTAATGACGAAAATTGAACCATACTGCACGTAATCTAATATACACTAAATAATAACACTAGATAGGTATTATATAAGGTGGAAGGGTTTGTTTATTTGTTTGTTTGAACGTGCTAATCTCCGAAACTACCAGTCGGATTTGAAAAATTATTTTTGCGTGTGATAGCCCAGGTCTCGAGTCATAGGATATTAACGCTACTGGCGATGGGAGCAAAACAGTAAGCAAAGACACGGATGAAACCGCGCCGCGGAAAGCTAGTATAAATTAAGTGTATGCCGATTAAAACGATTCCTAAACCAATTCTTTTAAATAACATAATATAAAAACTCATTTCAATTAACAGACTCCTTTTAGTACGAAAATTCATAAATATTAATTAGATGGACTATGAATCTAACCTTCATAGAAGTCGTATGTGCACATAGTCTTGCCGGTCACGGTGTCATAAGGATCTTCGGGATCTGCAAGCGCCTTCAATTCACGTACCAACCGTTTGTCCAACTTCGCAGGCCTCTGAACGTTCTTGCCCAATACTGTCTGTAATTACCGTGAATAATAAATAATATATAAACAGTGGTCGAAGTTGGTGTATAATCCGCCTATAATCTGAAACATGCATAGCGTAAAACTATTGTGGCTTCATAGCTTATGACGTCACATTGGTAGCGCCTCGTTGCTTTTTTCAAAGGTAAGCCCACAACGTGCGTGTGTGGGGCAAACAAATGACTAACTTCGTGCGTAAACCTACATCTATCTTTTCTCAGTTATTGGTTTTTACAGGCCTCAGTATATTAGGTAAATGACTAATCGCTGAATGAAATCATTAATAATGTCAATGTCGTATAGTTGAGCTAATTAAATAAATTTATTTAAAACCTGTGTAAGTAACAGTTTAGCTGTTAATCTGAACAATATTACGATCTTGTTTATTAGATTCACACCCAGTTTCTGAAAGGCTGATCAACGAAAAATTAACTAATCACCTGTTAAATCTCAGGTCAAGTAGGTACCAATTAGGTTGCTAAAAGCATGATTAATTAGTTTAATTTAATCAACTTGTTAGTTGGAAATAACTAATAATCCTTTCATAAACTGGGTGTTAAAGTTACAGCAAGACAGCTCTATACGTCCTCGTAAAGAAAGAAGATGCTTTTTTTATTTGCTTATTGGTAATCATGGTCAAAATTCCATTAAAACTTTCGAATATGATCATTGATCAAGTAGCTGTTGCCCGCAGCTCCGCTCGGGTGAATGCCGGTTATCATATTTTTCATACAAACCGTTAACCCCTATTTCGACCCCTTCAGGTCATTTTTTCGCGATAAAAGGTAACATATGTTTATCTCCTTTCTATTCTATCTCTATGCCAAATTTCATCAAAATCGGTTCAGTGGTTTAGGCGTGAAAGTGTAACAGACAGGCAGAAAGACAGACAGAGTTACTTTCGCATTTATAATATTAGTATGGATTAATTTTATTTGAAATTTTACAAGAAATTCGATCCTATAAACCTACAAGTACATAATAACTATTGCAATACAAGTTACATACCAACTCGAGCGCATTCTTCAAGGTGCCATCGACAGCTTCCTCAGAAATGATGACAGTGCCACCTTCGTAGCCGATTCCGCCACATGTGCCGATGCGAAAAAACACAGGGTCACGCACCTTCGCGTGGTACATCAGCTTGATCACCTCGTGCAGCAGGATGCCCACTGACGGAATACCCATTCCATGCTGGAAATGTCAGACGATACTGTAAGACGCTGATACATCTTGCGAAATAAAGGACAAATAGTTTAGGTTAATAGAAACGACATCGGTTTCGACAGCAAGAGTTACAAGATTTTGGTCAATAATTCTAAACGATGTGGCAAAGCTAAAACAAAACGCACCCTGTCTGCGGCGACCAAAAATGCCCTTATTTTGTATTGCAAACACAATATTCGAGAGCTATACGGCATAGAATATACTTTGGTGTGAGCAGCCTGATGATACGCGCACTAAATGGATATTTAGTGCGCGTATCAGCTTAGCGTAGCGCGAGCTCAGTTTTAAGTGTGATTTTGTTAACGGGAATCGATTATTGTGTTCATTTACTATTACCTACCTACCTATTTGGAAAAATTGAGAAAGCTTTACCTTCGTAAAGATTTATTTTCGTTGGATCGCATTTTTGATCCCATTTTTGGTACTAACGATGGGTCCCATTTGGTATTTCCACTGAATTCCAACAACAGGTGTAAAGTACACCTGTTGTTGGTCGTTTTTCTAAACAAAAGTGCTTTATCAACTTTTATCAAACACTATCGGACAGGGTGCTTGAGAGAACCCTCGCTTCACGTCGGTATCAAAGGTATCTTTCGTTAGTTTTCATGTCAAACTTAAAAAACTAACTTCTTATAATGAGAGATCTTCAGGCATTACAATAATAACTAATAATTCTTAGGCTACTTCCTTAGCTCCTGTAATTTAATTATAAATTTAATTTAATATAGTTAATCCTGTAGGACCTACACTCGTTTGCCAAACGTCGACATAAAATGTACTAAAATTCTAACAATACTAAGCTATCTTTATTTAATACCTAAGCACTATAACATCAGCTTGTAGTCTGGCAAGTTTTAAACTTGTGGAGCCTGTTCTTCTGACATTCAATTGAAGTGCGCCAATAAATTACACTACCTAGGTACATTACAATAAAAATAGCACACTTATAGAAGTGGACTGCTGTTACCCAGGGAATTACCGGGTAAAAATGAACAGAGAGGCCCTACATGAAATATGAGATTGTTTGTCAATATTTAAATAACACTAGCCGAAAATTACTGGCTTTATGTGGCATTTTAGATACAAATATTTAGGAGTTAGATACGAGTGCATTTCACTTACACTTTGTATTTTATCATTCGGATATTTCGGGGAAAAGTTTTAAAACATAATGTGTTTGAGCCACGATGTGACATCAGACTCGTATTGTGTTATTGAAATAACTAATAGGTACTTGGCTGGGCCCTTCACTTTAGACGGATTTGTATGAAGCAAACAAAACGAAGATAATTTAGACAAACGAACAGAAGTAGGTAATACCTACCAATTAAGTATCTAATGTTTGTGTTATACTCGATGTCAAAAATAAAAGTAAAACAATAGCTAATATTAAAGTTAATAGATAATAACAAATGAAAAGAAATTATTGTATCTAAGAGTACGTACAATTTTTTAATTACCTCACTACATGTATTATTATATTTATACAGGATATTGTCGTCTTGTAGATCAAATTTTCTCGTTATACTAGTACTTATATTCTATATTATTACTTTTTTTTTATTGTTTATATATTATTACTCCATACATATAATTATTTCGTAGATATTTTATTATTTATCTGATAGACAACGCACAGTCTAAACCGTTGCCGCAAATGTATAGAGGTGTACTAAAAAAGAGTTTTTTATATTTAACCCCTAAGTGTGTGAAAAAAGATGAAAACGATTGTATAAAACTTCTTTGCTTTTAATATATAGTTTTAAACTTTTTTTTTAGATACTTCTATCAAAATAAACATAATTATTCTCATCAATATTGTTGACAGAGGTGGCTTTAGATGGTGAAATTAGGGATACTTCATTGTATGGAAAGATCTTTGTTTTTTAAATTAAGAGACTTTAAATTTGGTGGGTGTGTTTATCTTAATGTTTTAAAGTGTACCAAGAAAGGGTTTTAAATAATTTGACCTCTAAATATGTGAATAGGGAAGAAAACAATTGTATGAAAAATGTCAGTGTCTTTAATTTATAGTTTTGAATATTTGTGAAATGAAATGAAATGAAATATATGTTTATTCATATAGGTTAATTAAATTAACACTTATGAACGTCAAAGTTTACAAAATGTCAGCAAATTAACCTACAGCCAGTTCGCTGAGGAAGTAGAGCCATGAGAAGAACTGGCAAGAAACTCAGGCCACTCTTTTTAATCGCCAGGTTATTACAATTTTTGTAAGTTACAGTTTCAAGTAGCATGCAAAGTGACGCAGGCAATACACTTAACTCTATAGATACTTCATTAATAAGTAATGAAGTATCTATTTATGTATATATATACTTCATTACTATAAGTATATATATATATATAAGCTTTCTATGTTGTAAAGAAAAATTAAAAAGTAAAATGTGTGCTTTACAGGCTGCCTCAATTTGCATATTGCTACAAAAAGGTAAAGGCAACATGTGAAGTGTGATAAATGTTTCTATGTAGGTATTATGTAAACTGTTAATTTTTGGTATAAGTATAAAGTAAGATGAACTTAATTTACCACAGGAGTTCACAATGTACCTCTATTTCACAAATCACAATGTATAATTTTAACAATACTAAGTATACAATTTTAACAAAACAATACAAAATGTCTACTTAACTGTTCAAATATGGCTCGGGCATCATGTTATTTAAAATTAATACAAAAAAAAAACATTTTATATATTATGTCAAAATGTATCAATAAATTAATGTCAAAAAATTATTTGATAAAGCATCTCATTCGTAATAATCATAAAAAATGACATTCATACAATAATTAACAAAAATATGTCCTTATAAGTATAATGTCATTAAAATTAGGAGTAAAATTAATTTACTCCTTCGTCAAGAGAGCATCCCATGACGTTTTATCGTTCAGATACTTGTTTTGGGATACTACCATCAAAATAAAAAAAAAACTCTTATTAATGTTTTGGCAAGTGTGGCTTTAGAAAGGTGAAATCAGGGTTGAAAAGTTGCAGGGAAAGATCTTCATTTATGAAGTAATCATTGTGCAAATCAGTATTGGGATACTGAAAAATGTTATTTTTAATATTTTAATAGGGGTGGAAATATTAATAGTACAACCTTTGTTTTTTTTAGTTATAGTTGAGAAAAGTTATATTTCGATACTTTAATCAAATGTAAAATGCTGTTATAAATATTTTTGAATGGGAGGTTATAGTGATAAAACAATGCATGAGAAATATTTTTTTTATTTTTGTTATTGTTGTAAAAATTTGCATTTGGGTAGGTGAAATGGAGGATTGTAAGAATGGGGGATGAGAAATCAAAAACAATATAAATATTATATAAAATGTCTATGAAAAAACGAGCGAAGCTGTAAGCAAAAGCTAGTATTAATTAGATTTAATCAAAAAATCGATCTCGCTCGTTCCAAAGGTTATCGTTTAAATTACCACGTAAATGATGCTTTGATGAACAGTCTGCCGATAAGAATATACTTAGGAGCTCGCGTGATCAATCACGTTTGTTAGCATGGGAATATTTCTCATACAATCATTATTGATAAGTTTTTATTGAGTCGGCGAATGAAAATAAGCTATTGAGAGAACCGTAGTATCTACTTAATTTGACTTAGTTATGTCGGAACAGTGCGATTCTTGCAATAAAAATAATATAAATAAAAAAGTACTAACTTTTTGAAAAAATCTGTTCTTAAGTAAGTAGGTATATCAGTAATGTTGTCTACATTACTGATATATTTATTTACATAAGAAAAGTAATATATTTACAAAGAAAATATCCAATAAACTTGGAAACAACTTATGACTTTGAAAAACTTATATAGATAGAGACGTACTGCTCGGTTCAAACCCTCAACTTCTTGCTCACGCCACCACTAAGGCATCACGATGTCATTTACTTAATCATTGTGTTGAATCAGACCCAATCAAGCAACTAAATTCATTCAGTGCATTTTAAATGCGGCCTATTGAAACTGATCTAGACTGGTATGTTTACGGTTCATAACTCATCTTCATTGGATGAGATGTCCCTGTCATGCACGTGTATCGTTCATTCAGGGATGTCCGTTAGTAATTCAAGCCAATTATTATGTTACAGAGCTGCTGATAGCTACATAGATATGGGGATATCTATCTATGTACCTACGTAAATATTTACCCTTCAGAACCTACTGGGAAAATATTGAATGAGAATTGCAATTCAGCAATTTTAGACATCGTAGGAAGGACCACAAGATAAATATTTTCGTAACATTTTTGTCGGTACGATCTTTCTTAATACCAAAACTAATGATTAGGTTTATTATATACATCTTTGGTGGCAAACAAGCACACAGGTGGGCCCACCTGATGGTAAGTAGTAACCGTAACCTATAGAAATGGCTGTGTTTTGCAAGCATCGCTAAAGTACTCATGCTTAGAAAACACAACCAAGCCGTTTCCGACCACGGAGAAGGGGGTGAGAAAGAAAAAAGGGAAACGGAAGAGGACCGAGGGGGTATTTGGGCTGCCAGCGCTCTCTCTCATCGAGCGAAACACATTAGCATGAAAACTAATTTTCTAACGTCGATCTTCTATTAGAGGGTAGTACTTCCCCGGTCGATCCAGCCCATTCATGCTAAACCAGCCGTGGATCTACTACTGTTACAACCTTACCTTACACGATACACAACCTACAAATTGAACTACGAATGCGTAAATATACATATTTGATTCTAATCACTCGACGAGTCGAAGAATCATTGACGAGCGGACCTACCTACCATCATAGGATTTTGAGTACTTATAAATAATGATTTGGTTGATTGATTATAATTGTTTTGTATGGTACTTTAGTTGCGTTGCGTGTTACTGCAAAATGTTAATTTAGGCGATTAAATAGTATAACCGTATAACCAGAGTTTCTTGTCAGTTCTTATCATAGCTCTACCATAATCAGAAAATTAACAAATTGACTGATAACTCTTTGGTTATGAAATTCATATGTAGCATGATGCATATGATCAAATTGAATAATAATATTGGGTTTACTTACACTTATGCAGAGTACGGGCCCCACTTTATACATAGAGTATCTGTAGGAGAACTGGCTAATATCCTGCAGGGTCGTGCCGCACGGTAACTTGTGCCCTATCTCAGCCATGATTGTGTATGCAAACTGCTCCATCCGTTTAGGAGTGCCACCCATGCACACGAACTGTAAAAACAATAGATTATAACCGTGTAGGTATTGCATACACCTAAGTAGGTAGACTCTATATATTTTTTTGCAACTGAATAAACAGAATCATTTTGCTCAAGTGCTTTTCATTATGTTAATGTCACGTTTAAGGTAATACGTAATATCTTTAAAATCTTACTTTATGCTCTAAAGTCAGTACCTAGGTTTAATTAAAGCAACGCATTTTTTCAAAGACTGCTTTACAAAAAATATGTACAAATTACGGCTACATTTTGTTTCGACCTGCAGAGATCGAACCATAACGTGGCACACATATTCTGTCTTAAAGTGCTTTAAATAGTAAGTTTAATTGTGCTCTCGCCTTTTCTTTAAGACCTAGAGAAATAGATGAAAGACATTCGACGTATAATTTCAGTAAAATCTTTGGACATTAAGAAAATAAGTTGTACGCATTATTAAAATTACCTTAACATCGCCGAACATTTCAACGAGATCATGAGAACCGCTGCCGAGCGCCAGATGGTATAATATATCTTGGTCCATGAGCTCGATGTTCGGGTTCCGTAGCCGCACCGTGCCATCGGGGTACCTGTCACATAAACACCTCATGTATAAAGTAAACACATTTCACTTCTATACATTATAATTGACAGAATTGTTTGCACGTAAGGGCGTAAGGGCTCTTCTATTTATAAACTTACGTAAACTTTTTATTTTTCGAGAGTTTTAACCAAAAAACGTTTAGGTGTCACTAAATAAATGACATGCCTATTATTTCTTTAACTTTAAAAGATCATTTTAATCGTATAGTACATATGTAGATAATAAATTACAGCTCGCATTAAAGTTTATTACAAATTACAAGCTATATATTAATTTACATCATTTAACTTTGATTAGTAGATTATCAGCTATTGACAATAAATTATGCTAATTATGTTAACAATACTAATATAAGTTGATTGCTACGTTAAAACGTACGTATAGTCACAAGCTCTAGTTGAAATTCTAGAGTATGAATCATATTAGAAAAAAAATGATAAGGTAAACGTTTCATACTGTAGCATGTTAAGGCTCTTATGACTTTAAGGTTTTTTTTTAATATATTACTAAATGATATCAGTTTGATAGCTTTGTATGATAAATACTGGTATTTTGCTACTAAGTTAATGCATGAACTGCGAACTTTCAGTTCGATTTCTTTTTGTTACTGATGTCTTTGTAAACCTCTCGTTTGTTAAGTCTTCGTAAACCTATTCCGTGATAAAATTCGGCTCTGTTTCTAAGTTCGTGAGTTCGTGGCCTCTGTTTCGGGTTTAAGATTTTTATAGTGTTATGATAATTTATTAATAATAAATACAAAATTTATAAAGAATTTGATAATTAAGAACAGGATAAAGATATATTAATAGGATTAAACCTAATTTCTGCCATGTGGTTAATTCATATGACTAATAATTTCTTTTCCTCCTAAGAACAGTCGCATGCCCAGAAAGATTTGGCACTTTATACACCTTTGAAGTCTTGGAAGCCATCAATTCGCCATTCCTAATTGATGCCAAAGCTTGATCTACATTTACAGTAGATACTATACTTTTTATACATACGGCATTTTGTACGTTGCATGTTCCTAGAAAATGAAGAGAACTGATCTTTAATTAATATATTATAAGCTAAAGTGGGATTGAATGTGTGCATTAATTGATCTATCACGAACTTGGAAAATACTTAGTAAGAAAATAGAGTCTCTTGTTTCGTGTTATTGATTCTTAAAAATTTCAAAAACATATCCCGAATTTGGCTCATTAGAAACTTAATTAAATACTTTATTTGTTTTTTAATTTTCATTTTAATTATCATTTTTTCTTGACATATTTGACATTATATTTTACCATTATATGATTGCTTACGCTTCAACATATCTGATGACAAGGAGTTAGACCAGTTCCTTGTCAGCGCCGGCCCACGTAGTAGCTACGGACCTCTCATTATCTTGATTAATATATAAATACACAAGCAAAAACAATGTATCTAAAATATTCCTGACTCGATAGTGAAGGCGAACTAGGGGACACGCCGCACAGCTATTCGTGGCGGGCTGAGAGTTTTAAGCGTCGCATTGCTGTTACTTTAATCGCGAAAATGTTGGTACTTGATTTTTTAGATAGTAATCATAGAGATTTTGTATTAATGTATAATTTAAATAAATAATATTTAAATTTCTTATTTTTTGCTCCAGAAACGAAACTAACGTAATAACATTATGGGCCCATTACGTAATTTAATAAAAATATCGACAAATAAATCTATACTTACATCTAAAAACATTGACGTTGCAATAAAAAGCAAACAGCGTGAAAACTTAAATCTATTACTAGTAAAATAATCAATTTGTGTCAACCTAACGTCTTCTAAGGCTACTTCGTCTTTCGTGTCAGCGCCATTATTCTTTGGTTCCTCGAAGCCGTTGGTATCATGAAACAGTTTTCGATGCGGGCGGTGGGTGCCGTTACAATGTTCCGCAGAGGCGAGGTGACCATCCATTTCACAACCGTTTTTGTGCTGTGAGTCCCCCACATCCACTTTACAATTGCACGGCATTTCTTCCTCGGTTTACACCCTATAAAGATATATTTTTGGCTTACGCAATATTGAAAATTATGATTACGCTAATTACAGGCGTAAAAACATAAAAATAACCATTTTTTTACGTCAATCCCATAAAAAATAATTACGCCGAGATTTAATATGTACCATCAACTGACCTATCTCTGTAATTATATCACAAGCACCAATTTTTATGGATCAGGCGTGATAAACTTATAACGGAGGTTATCGTTTGATGTATTTTTGAATAAAGGCGCGTATGATAATAATTACGTTGATACTATCTGTTTGCAAACAATTTTAATCAAGGTCAAGTGTTAATCGATGGTGAAATGATAACAACACCATGCTAATTATACAAGCTTTACACAATTTACGTATGCTTACGTAATTTAATAATCACATTCAAGTTCAATAATATAAAAAAACGGTCGAATTGAGAAACATCCACCTTTTTTTGAAGTTGATTATAAATATCTGATTTAAGTTTTACTTGCATACCTATGTTAAATTTTATTTTTGTATAAATTTATAATAATTTTAAATTTCATCTATCTATTTTCTTTTATATATATTTTTTATTTGTTTCACATTGCTAAAATCTTTCAAACTCAAATATTTAATCAAACGAATGTAATAAGTAAATATACAAATTAATAAATCTAGGAGAGATCACCAAATCGCTAAAATAAATAATATTAGTAATTATAATTGAAAAAACACTCACCTTAAATTTAAGTTTTAATTAATATTAAGTACCACTTATTTCACTGGTATTAATTGTATTTGTAAAACTACAAACGAATCACTGACGACACTGAGTAATTGCAACGTACAGCCTCGTCGACTTTCCAAACGCGAATACTTTACTGAACGGTTCTCAATGTTCTCATAAAGCAGATACCTATAACGTTTGACATTTTATGATATTTTCATTATTTTCTCTACTTTAGAGAACAAATAGGCACTATTGTTTTTGTTTGTGAGTTATCTGCTGTGTAATGGATTGCAGTGGACTATGTGTGCTCACAAAGCCAAGGTTCGATGTATATTAATGAAGTACGAGTATAGCGTACTAACACACACAAACACTAACGTCGATGGCTTTATTAATAAAGGAATCGCGCTGACCACATTGAATAAAATTGTTCGCAGAAAATATTCTTGTACCAGCTTTGTTTGTGTATTGTGCATACCAAGTTAAGTACCTATGTAATACATCTCAGAACACTTAAGGTGTCTAGAATTACTGTCTCTGTTGTGTAAGTACAAGTAGGTATATATTATATATACCTACTATATCTACCTAGGTATAATATATTATACATATTATGACTGCACCGTTGGTCTAGTGGTTAGTGTAACTGACTGCGACGCCGGGTGTCGTGGGCTCAATTCCCGCGGAAGGCAAATATTTATGTGATGAACATTTGTATTTGTCTTCAGTCTGGGTGTTTCCTATGTATTTACAAATAAGTATGTATATGTCTTAAATTTCAGTTATCCAGTACTCATAACACAAGCTCTGCTTAGCTTGGAACTATGTAGATGACGGTGTGTGAT
Organism: Parascotia fuliginaria; assembly: GCA_963082885.1. NCBI lineage: Eukaryota > Metazoa > Arthropoda > Insecta > Lepidoptera > Erebidae > Parascotia > Parascotia fuliginaria. The sequence goes on along the minus strand of OY720177.1, from coordinate 9,194,238 downwards.
AGTGCCAACATATTATTATTATTATTATTATATTATGAGTTATAACTACTGAGCTACAAAAAAATATATTTTTTTTAATGAAAAAAGGAAGTAGACAAAGAAGACTCGTTTACCGACTGTAAACAAAATCTTCTTTTAAGCTATCATTCGCGAGATAAAATGTTTAATGAAAGTTAAACTTGCTGTAATAAAAGCTACGTATGTACCTACGTACTTTTGGAGTAGTGATTGAACCACCAATTGGAAGAAGGGAATAAATCCAAAAAATAAGAATGGAGATAATAAAAAAAAACTTTATAATTTTTTACTTGTAACTTATAGGTTCACATGATATCAGTGAAAATGAAGAAGATATAAATTCTGATTTATTTACTTATAGACTTGGCTGAAATATATAATATTCATTCTAAAATGTGTAAATGTGTTGGATTTATTCCCTTCTTCCAATTTATCATAGACTACGAGTACCTATATACAAAACGATTCGAAATAATAGACAATGCAATGGAAAAACCATTTATTTATTATAAAAAAACGTAAGGACACTATTATTCACCATTTCTTCATTTTCGGATTTTGTACTTGGCCAGGTCAGAATAAGATAGTAAAAATCTTTGAATTCGTCAAGAATTTATTGAATTATTTTTTGTATATTCTGTGATGAAAGCAGCTTTAAAAGTCAGATGGCCAAAAAATAACACCAGCTGATTATTGAGCACATTTACATAAAGTTTTTAAATTTTTTCCAAATTTATCGTATCGTTCTCTGAACTGAAAGTGAAAATGGATCGGCACAGACAAGTTTTATTCTTTTTACGTGCGCCTATACTTAAATAAAAGAAAAGGCAAAACTTTTGATGGAGTAAGTTTTATAACTTCTAGATACCGAGAAATTCTGGCTATTATACCTAGTCAGAATGCCTATCACGAATTTAACAAAACAACTAAGTATTGCCGTTTCTTTACTGTCAATAACTTGTATGTTGTGTTAATGTGAATGTGTGTTGACATGTAAATTAGACTGCAACTATTATAATTATTTAGTGTCAATTACTGCAGAAATCAGTTAAATCAAACAGCATTAAAACTATATTATGTCCTATTTAATTACAATATTTACATAATTATGAATTGGCACCAAGTTAGATCTGATCTGATCTCTACCGTAATCCTTCTGATGCGCGTTATCCAGAATTGATAAAAAAACAATAATAAAATAACTCTTGTTGATAAATTAATATTAAATGATGTATAGGTAGGTAGGTAGAGGGTATTGTGTAATGTTAATATTTTTAAGCTTTGCCGCGGCGCGGCGTAGCGTAAAAATATATATTTTAGGCCGTAATATTTTATTTTGTGGCTTATAAACTTTACTCAAAAATAAATAAGTTAATTTATGTAACAATCTTGTATGTAACTATTTAGGTATATTGGTGGAGATAATATAGTATTTACTACACCGATAGAACCGCTAAATATACCGTACACTTCAAGAGTACGATAGAAAACTAAAAAATAATTTAATAGCGAAGCGTATACACTCCGTGGAAGTTCAATTCCAGTTCTAGATAAAAATCTTATAAAAATTATATTTTTTGCCGAAGACGGCGACGCTATCACAAGGGAATAAATAATTAACTATTCGTACGAACTCCGCCGCGCCGCTGAAAAATGCGATCGGGTACCTACTGAGTCGTAGAGCACTGCAGCAAATAAAATTATGATACGATGATACATGAATTTACAGGACAGAAACACCAGCCAAATTGAATTGTTGTGCGGCAGTGTGAGTAAATATTACAGAACTTTCATCTGCCACTTCTCCAGATCCTCAGGTGGAAATAGTTGAGACAAATTCGGTGTAAAGTCTTATAATTCACACAACTAATGGAAATAAAATTACCAGTAGTTCTGCCAACAGAACAGGTGGGAACAGACGACGACGGCGACGCGGTAATCACTATTTAATATTTAAATTGCATGATAAAAAAACTTCTATTAGGTATATTACTTTGTGTTACTTGCATACTTAAATTTTAGGTAGGTGAGCATTTAAACAATATTTAAATTTAATTATGAGTAACGCACTTATACATCTATATTGTGCCTAATAAAATAAAATAATAATACATTTTTTTATATATTTATGATAAATAAAAAAATATAATAGTTAATTTATATATAACTTATAAATAGTTTAGCTTAAGTAAACCACTATTAATTATACTTATAGTAGGTACCTACCTACAAATTAAAAAGTGGAACTCAAACAACAAGTTATAATATATATATATATATATATATATATATATTGTATATATATTATATCCATCTGGGAAAAGCCGGGCGGCCCGCCCCGGCTTTTCCCGGCTTTTTTTTAAACATTTTGGGATAAATAAAAATACTTTTATATGGGAATAACGAAATGTGTTTTTATTTTTTAGGCATTTTTTTAATTAAAAAAAATGGTTTTACTTTTTAAAGTTTTCTCTCCGTAAGAACCATCCTCGTACTTCAAGGAATATTATCAAAAAAGAATTAGCGAAATCGGTTCAGTTGCTCTCGAGATTTGCGATTAGCAACACACAAAGATTCATTTTTATATTATAGATTATTAGTATATATAATAAGGTGATAGGTATCTGTAAGGTGATATTATTTGGAATGCAGAAAACACGCCAACCCTCCAATCCACCTTTCAACTTTGGGACTATAACAAATACCTTCTTTTAATTACAAAACTGTTGGCAAATTTAATTACTCAAAATTCTACCAAAAATTTTAAATAGATTAATTTTTGTTCTTAATGCCTATGTCCACCATTGGACATACATAGGCCTCCCCATGATGATGATAATGTTTGTAACAGGCAAGATACATAGCTCGCACAACTGATGAGGCAGAAAAGTTCTGGATTGTCTACCAAGAAACAAACTACCAAACGGCGACATTTACAAAGTGGATCGACGACCTAATAAAGATATAAAGATGGCGGGCAACCGATGGATGAGAGCAAGTCACGACCTATCAAAGAAGCAACACTTGCCAAACATTTTGATCAAATTGTCGGTCTACCTTGTAGTTCTGTTCTGTCATGATGATGATGATAATGATTACTAATAGAAACACTGACTTGCATACTTCTAGCATTTTACATACATACATAACTTCAAGCCTGTCTCCCATTAATGGGGTAGGCAGAGACTATAGAACACCATTTGTTACGATTGAAACAAACCTTTGCCTCTTCAACATTCATTAATCTTTTCATACACACGCGTCGGTGATGTGTACCTATTTACTTACGTATATCCGTCTAGGGCTAGCATTTAAAAAAATACGAAGTAAGTCATATATATATAAACCGGCTGTGTATACTTAAGTAGGTACCTTAGTAGATCATAATTAAAAACAATCAACCTGTCAAGCAAAATTAGGTATCTACGCACGTACTGTTTGGTAAACCTATAACCGTATAGGTAATGTTATTTGCCTCGAGCGACAGAAAAGTACGATATCCGTCGTCTCCAGCTGTTGTCATCCGATAACAGTCGTATTATAGCCACGCTAATTAAATGTCAGTCCAATGGAGCCCACTTAATGTGTCTGGGCATTGATTAAAACTTAGTAGGTAGCAAGGTATTCATTTCAGGCCACAGACATCGCAACAGTACTTATTCTCTCGAAACTTTGTCTATAGTTCGCGGCTTTGGGCAGCCTGTAACTGCGACCTTGACTATGTCGTTATCTGCCAAGTTGCAGCCTAAAGAAAACAAAAACCCTAGGCGATATAAATAAAACAATATTCAACAGCCTCTGTAAATTAGAATTCATATGAACTAAGGTAAAGGGCCCATAATTCATGTTAGTATGTTAGTGGTTATTTCATTAGTTTCGTTTCTGGGGCAAAAATTAAAATTTAAATATTATTTATTTAAATTATACATATTTTGTACCATTTAAACCATCTAAAAAATAAAGTACCAACATTTTCGCGATTAAAGTGACAGCAATGCGACGCTCAAAACTCTTAGCCGGCCACGAATAGCTGTGCAGTGTGCGTGTATTGCTTTTCACCGTAAGGTTAGCGCTCGTGCTTTTTATGGTTACGGAAAGGAAAAGGTAAGTTCAATTGAATAAAACTTTCAATAGTGCTTTTTTGTGTTCTTTAACAATTGATTTGATTTATAAAACAGATATATGCAAGCATAAAATTTCTTAAAAATTGCAATATATGGACTCACAAATAGCGGTCATTTTATTTTTCGTGTGTCCCCGTGTGTATAGTTCGTGTCACGACCGAATCAGGGATATTCTAGATACACTTTTCTTGCTTGTGTATTTGTATAATAAAAAAGATAATTTTACAATTAAAAAACAAATAAAGTATTTAATCAATATTTTTAAAGCCCAAAAACGATGTATCAGATCCATTTTTAGTCTTAAAGTAACCGATAGTTGTATACCTATTTTTAAAAATCATAAACTTTTAACTTTTCCGTGTCTTTACATAATAGAGTTAGCCATATTTGTAAAACGAACTATCATCTATTCCCAACACTTAAAAATAGTAGAAAAAGGACTGCAACCATAAGAACACAATATGCGGATAAACTATGCACAGGCGGATACAATACTGCATTATTAAAAAAAAGTGTTATGGCACCTATAATTTATAACCATATACCTAAAATAATTAAGGAGCAGCCAGTAAAAAAATTCAAAGTCTTAAAGAGTTACTGGTTGCATGCCTGGCAGAATGTAAAAAGACTTCACAAAACTTGTCACACCTCAATTACATATTGTATTTATTTATTTATTTATTATATGCTTTATTGTAAACCATTAGAAACTTTTTAACTTTTTATTGTACCTACATTCAAGGCAAATAAATGTTTCTGTTCTATTCTATCAAGTTTCTAACGGGCTAAATTCGGGATATGTTTAGTTCACTATTAATTTTTATAATACGAGTTTGAAATTCCAAGAATCAATAACACGAAACAAGAGACTATTTTCTTACTAAGTATTTTCCAAGTTCGTAATAGATCATTAATACGATACACACATTCAATCCCACGTTAGCTTAGGTACCTATTGATAATTTAATTAAAGATCAGTTTTTTTTATTTTCTAGGAACGGTGCAATGTATAAAATGCCGTACAAAAAATATAGTACCCACTAAAAAAATTTGACCAAGCTTTGGCATCAATAAAGAATGGCGAAATGATGGCTTACAAGACTTCAAAGGTGTATAAAGTGCCAAATCCTTCTGGGCATGCGACAGTTCTCACGACGAAGAGGAATTATTTGTCACATGGATCCACATGGCAAAGATTGAATTTATTCCTGATAATATATCTATAACCTGTTCTTAATTATTAAATTCTTTATATTTTTTTTTTAACAAATTACCATAACTTACTATAAAAACTAAATCCCGAAACAGAGGCCACAAACTCATGAATTTAGAAGCAGAGCCAAATTTTTCATGGATTTAATCAAACTAAAAGTTCTCAATCTTGCATTAACTTACTGGCAAAATACCTGTATTTATCATACAAAAGATATCACCTTTTAGTAATATATTTAAAAAATCGTAAATTCCAAGTCGAGTCCAAGCCATAACATGCTAAAATATGGGACATTTACCTTATTAACCTCAGTCCACCATTTACACAATTGTATTAACTGTATTGACCGACCATTTGAGAAAAATAAAATGATTTTATTATTATTAGTATAGGGCAAAGGCAGTTTGTCAACTATAACCGAGATTGCTAAATTAACCACAGTGCAAGAAATATGAAGGAATACCTTAAATACCTATATCTATGTACATACATCATAATAAGATTAATCTGTATCTTAATCTAATTATATCAGTGCAAATAGCACTGCATATACAACTACACCATGTGTGCTGATTCATACTTAACATCACGTAGCAACAAAGAGATAAAGTGTCGCTTTGAAGTCGAAGTAAAATTATCATAAATTTGTTGCATTCTCAACGGATTATAAAAGATTACATTCACCGATTTATTATATACTTGATTAGCACTTTCACAAAAATCGTGTGTTAAATGTATATCAGATTGTACCTTTATCGTAGTACCTACGTATGTATAACTTATATTTAATTGAAATAATTAAAACTATTTTTAACACTTCTGATTTTGACAATGACTTAAAAATCAATGGGTCATTTTATGGATTATAATGTTAGAACAGCAACAATCTGGGTCAGATCTTTGTTTAAAGAGTAGGTAACACACAGAACTCATGGCAATGGCATCATTCACTGCGTAGGTAAGTACGTTTCGATATTTTTAGGTATCCTAGCAAATTGTATTGCAAACAATAACATATACTAATGCCTAGGCAACATTTACCTTACCTACCAGTAATTTGTTAAGTAAACTGTATGTGAAGCGTGTGCGTGTCATTTTACAACTGTGCTAACCGACACATCAATAGCGTGATAGTTACAGTATTCAACATTAACGTACTTCAGATTCATAGAAAGAAACATACAAATAAGAATGTTAAATACTCATCGATTCACCTACTTTAGTTATGGTGTATGACAATCATTGAAAAGTAAAAGAGAAAAACAGAAATGTTACTTACTCGTCACGTAGTTCATCTTTATCGAAAGACATTGTTGTTAATAAGTATCACAAACACTACACAGTTTTTTTGTAGATAATTAATGTTAGGCAGTCCACTACGAGTGATAGAACGGATCAATGAGTGTATTGATGGTAGCGGACGATGCGCGACTGTCGCTATCAGCAGCGAAGGTTTTCCGCCCAGTGTGCAAAGGGCGCGGGCGGGTTGGGAAAAGGGCCTGCGCGAACACTGTGCGCGTGGACAACAACCCTTTTCAAAGCGCTCTCAACGCTTTAAAACGTAGGTACAAATCTATGAAGGATTTTCTCATGTTTATGCACGTAGCCGTGTCCTAATATTAATCCTTACGGGATAGAATACGAATACAAATAAGAACAAACGATAATGTGTTCCTGTCTTAGATGAAAATAAGAAATCGGTATTAGACATCAACTTACATATTTGCGCGTATTGGGTGGCACAACTGCCATCCAATACGTTTATTGAATTTGCCAAAGGTATATAATACCTACTTACTTCTCGAAAACAGAAAGATGTATTTAGAAACAATAAATATTTTTGCCAACGTATTACAGCAGCTGTTTAACTAAATAAATAAACAAGAGTTCATCCTCAGCAAGTCGAAAGACTATCTAAAATATGCTTATTTAGGTGTAATAGGTATATCTGAAAGATTTTGAGATAGTCTTTGAACTTGTACAATAAATACCTAATTTATTGTAATTAGTTAGTTAGTTTAGATACATAATAAGTTAAAAATATTGTCTAATAAATAATCTTGCATTGTGTACACATTTACTCCTTGTTGCCTTGTGCCTACTTACACAATCAAAAAACCCAATATCGACGTAAATCTTAATGCTTCTACAAGATTAACGGCAGACTACTTTAATCCAGTTCCTTGTTTTTAACATAAATAACAAGGAGAAGATAAGTCAGATTAGTATTTAGCTCTAATAAACCCATAAGTAACTGTTTCCATAACCTTGTCACTAGAAGGTTACATAATAATAATAATAATATTCTACCACATTCACACAGCGCCATCTAGCCCCAAATTAAGCAATTATATTTGCTTGTGTTATGGGTACTTACTTTTTTTGTAAATACATACGTATTATAGATAAATTACACCCAGACACAGAACAAACAATCATGCTCATCACACAAAGATTTGTCCTGAGTGGGAATCGAACCCTCGACCTGCGGCTTAGCAGTCAGGGTCACTAACTACTAGACCAACAGGCCAGTCAACCATGTTCACATGTTTGCGGTTCATCTAAATTATTACGACCCCAATTAGACCGCTAGCAATTAAACAAAGGATATATTATGACATGCTTTTAGTGGTAACTAAGTACATGGGTAATGCAGGAAATGCAAGCTGTCGTAGTGGAGGCCACCATGCCGACAGTTTGACACGATGGCTTTTGGAATTGTGTCTACTACTCCTGGACTCCACTGACTGCTAGCCATCACCCGCTTCGTGAACACGTACGTGGCGGTTGTGGTCCGGTCAAGAATCAATATGACTTTTTTCAAATACCTACATTATGTAGTTAGGTACTTTTTAAGTTTAGCTTGGATTTTTAGTAAAGGAAAACATTGTGACGAAACCTGGACTAAAGACGAGGCCTTTGCCCTACCTTTGGACAACAGGCTATTATTTTAACTGAGCTAGACGATAACAGAGTAACAATTTTCTTTAAAACTAGTTACTAGCCGATTCTATTAATTTCATTGATTTCAGCGGATCCTTTGTGTTTAATGTGGCCTAAAATTAATAAGTGTTGACTATTCCCCTAAATCCTTGTTGGCCAATCAGTTTAGTAGGTAAGATAATTATTAAATATTACAAGCCACGTCAGACACTTCCTCCTTACTGACACGAGTACTTATAACACAAAGTATATAAATATATTTTATAATACTTAAATTAAAATTAAATATAAATATAGTGAGTGACGTGACCTATAAAGTAGGATAAATGAATAAATATCTAATAAGGTTATGTAAGTATACCTACAATATTAATTTAAAGTAGGGGTAAGTATATAATATATAGATGTAAGTAGGTATCTAATATTAAACGTTTATTAAAAGGTTTATTAAAAGTATGGTTAATTTAAACCATACTAAAACCTGCTATCCACTTACATTTTTTTAACCACATGCAAAATGAACAGCGCCCCTAGTATTTACTTTGAAAACAAAATATAAGCTGAACCCGAGATGAACCAGTTTTTTTTTGTAGAGAAGAAATGCATTTTGTATGCATGCAAACCTCGTTCGGGGAAACAATAAACGAGGCGAAAATGTCGGACTCGCTGGCCTGAGATGGTAGGCGGCCAGAATGTCTGGGTGCACCAGGAACGCTGTTTCTACGCAGAAGGTTGCCGATTTGGGAACTCACAGTAGTTTTTGCAATCAGTCCCAAAGCTGACTTACTCGTAACGTTTATACTTTAAGTTGAAGTTTGTGTCCAAGATGAAAATGACAGTTTCGTCTACTCTGTACTGTAATAGGTTGTACATTGTGGTCCACCCAGTTACCCTAGAGTCAGCCTGAGAAAATCCAATTTCTGTTGTTTCCTTACATAAATGACGTAGGTAGAAATTGAATTACTTATTGCTATTACAGAAATATTTTGTTAAATATGTTATGTATCTGCGGGAAACATGGGCGGAACATCCTCAGAACTGTTTTAAGTGTAAGTGTGTTGTATGTAGGAGTGTTGTATAAATTAGTTTATTATCGTCATCATTTCCAAGTCACAATATGAACCCAACAGCATAATTAGTTTTACTTAATATTTCTAAATATTGACAAAAAATACATGTTTGTTGATGTAACGTCTTTTGGCTAAAATGTGCCGAGGGGCGGGTGTCCAGCGTTAACGTCATTCTGCTCATATGATGACTCGTCCGCAGCGTGGACGGCTTTCGTATAATGACAGGGAGACGGACGGTCCAGCATGAACGTCTTACAGCTTAATGATGATTAACCCAACATCCTGGGGTAGGCAGACCAGCCCACTCAGTCACCGACTATATACGCCAATGACTACTATTAGGTAGCATTCATATCAAAATGTAGGCACTTCGCTATTACTGGCTGTTGCCCGCAGCTCCGCCTGTGTTAATGTCGGTTATCGCATTAATTACCTATACTTACTTTTCATGAACTTTATATACGTTTATATAATGACGATTTTTCATACAAACTTTCATCCCTTATTTCAGCCCCTTTAAGCTATTTTTTTGCGATAAAAAACGTTGTCCAAGGTCTAATCTATCTCTATACCAAATTTTATTAAAATCGGTTCAGTAATTTAGACGTAAAAGCGTAACAGACAGAAAGACAGACGGTGTTACGTTCGTATTCATAATATTATTATGGAAGTATGGATTAAATGCATTTATCGCCTTTACCGTTCATATTTTCGTAAACTACATTACCTATGTAGGTATACCTACCGTTATCATACGCTATTGAACGTGTGTAATTTTTTTCTATTCTATGAGATTGGATAGATACAGTAAGGATTTCGTTTTCATTTAATTAAGGCACCATTATGCACTACATATAAATTAATATATATACGGACATACACCAAAATATTTTTTTTTTACATTTTTTGTCTGTCTGTCTGTTTGTTTCGGCTAATCTCTGAAATGGCTGGACCGATTTTTACGAGTCTTTTATTGGCAGGTAGCTGATGTAATAAGGAGTAACTTAGGCTACGTTTATTTTAGAAAAATAAAGTAATGTTGATCGACTGTTAGGCGGAACGAAGTTCGCCGAGTCAGCTAGTATCAAATGTAATATAAAAAATCTCCTTTAGGATATTCTGGTGTACTTAGTGGTAATGAGCGGTCTTATCGCTCAAATCAATATTTACCAGACAACTATTGAATGAACATCAAAAACACATTATTCGACAGTTTATGGCGCACTGCTACCATAAAACATTATATCTACATATTAGACTTATGAAGACATATGACGTTCTTCAGGGCAACATTTCGGAGGCACATGTCCAACTGTTCCGTCCAACTAGTTGGTCTGTGGCTCTTTAGTAGAACTGTGGTCCAACTATGAAAATAATTGGACCACGGTTTTAGTTAAGTTTCAGTGGTCAAATTGAAATAATATCAATTAATAAAACTACAATTGCAAACAAAACGTATTTATCATTTACTATCCCAAAACGACTTTTACAATTCTTTTTATAAACAACATAAAAATTACCTTACTCACAGGGAAAACGAAACAAAACAAAACTAAGGTAAGTTTTACCGTTATATTTCTAAGGCATGGCCTACAGTTACTTAAATCACATATTTTCCATCTGCGTGAGATCTCCTTTCGATATACTAGTACGTTATACGTAAACGTTTTATTCGCAATTGTAGTTTTATTATTTGACTAGTGCAACTCCTTCCGCGTTGACATTCGGTAAGGATGTAAATATTCTAAAATTTTTTCTACAGCCTTCTTAAAATTACAGTACTCAGAAATTTTAAATATTGAACTGGATAGTTAATAATATATCCTTCTAGATACATAAATAAACTGAGGTAAAAGAACTTTTCGCTTGGCTTGGCCGGGTCATATGACATCTCATTTCTAAATGGGGTATTAAGAACTTGGTCGAGTTTAATGCCTAAAAAAACGCAGATGTGTGCGTTTTTTACCAAAATTTCTCTTTCTCCTTCTGTCTTCCGACAGAACACAATGTTATCCATGTTTCACTTGATAAGTTCCAGCCCGCGAGCAGATATTCGAATCCTTTACCAGGGCATGTGTCTTTCTAATTTTGATCCTGAGTCTTTTAAGTGTGATTGAGACAATTTCTGTTAGAATAGTGTCTTCCACTTCCGGACTCCACTGACTGCTTACCTTCGCTTAGCTATAAAATAACTGTATCAATAGAGCTCTACATTGTTTTTCAAAACAAAACTGAAAATTTCAATTTTTATTATGCCCGTCTGATTGCTATGTGCTCAAAATAAAATTAGCTCTTACAAAAGCCAAGAGTTTTCATAACTTTCTAACTCCATTGCGTCTTCATGGACTGATGATATTGAGGTCCTGCATCAATAATAAAAAAGCATCTTATAAAGCCTCTATAGTAGACTACCTAGCTAGCAATTTGAAACGATGGCCTTTGGAATGACGGCTATCGTTTAGTCTTTTGTACCCCACTGACTGCTTACCATCAGGCAGAGTGGATTCACTTTGGTAGGCAACTGTACGGCACGGTTTTATTGATGTATGTAAAGTTAGGTTTTGTGCAAGACAACTTTTTTTTGGTTCTGTAGATACGTATCGTTACCAAACTCGAGTAACAAATCATCAATTGTGCATTGTCGTTTCAATTCGGCCTCAATCACTAAATGGCAAATCTTGCAGGGTGTTATATATAGGCTCGGAGCCCATTAAATGCAAAGCAATTTCGAAGTGCTACAGACTGTGGACCTCCTAAACACTATTTAATATCATCAGCCCTAGTCAACAGGCAGTCTGCTTAAAATGAACACAAAATAGTAGGACTGTGATAGCCACCCATGAGTTGTTGTTGTCTGATATCACGTAATATCTGGTCCACTGCTTTTACCGCTTTACAGTTTGCCATAGTAAATTCATCCTTTATAATAAGGCTACAATCGCGGCGCCAAATCAGCCGAAGGCCATGATGTTGCCCTCAGCTACGCCCTCGTGAATGTCTATTATATCGCATTTTCTATACAAACTTCCATCCCCTACTTTAACCCTTTCAAAAAATTTATTCGCGATAAAGCATAGCCTATGTTGTTCCCCAAGGTCTATTTAATCTCTATACCAAATTTTATCTAATTCGGTTCAGTGGTTTAGACGTGAAGGCACAACAGATAGACAGACTTAGTATGAATGTACTACCTACGTAATTACTTTGATTATAATTGACATTTTATCTAAGAATTTAAGGTTTTATTCATCCGGATGAGTTTATAATTTGTTTGTCTCTTTCGGAAATTGTCATAAAAATTAAACTTCTCCGGATAAAATGGAGAATAAACCGAATACAGGTTCAGTAATTAAATAATACAGATGAAATTGCTTGCACACTTTATTTCAGAATAGTTTTTTTTTTTTCATATACAAGGAGAATTATTTTATATTAGCAAAATGATACACGTACATAATGTACCTACCTATTTATATATCAACTATGTCCTGATTATTTAAAAATTCCATTATGCAAAACTGAATAGGTAATTCCATAATGATCGTATTCTTATAAATAACTACTTCTTGTTAAAAAATGCAAGATTAAAAAAAACTTCCAATGTATTTATGAATGTGAAAGATAATAAACTAGCGATGCAGGTAAAATAATTTGTTTAAAATATCTAATTAAAGCTTAGGCGAGTTTGAAAGAATTGTAGTTAACAGAACACAGAGAAATCACAAAAAGGAATATTATACCCGGCAAATACACGCCAGCACTTAAAAATAATCTAAAATAAACTCAGTACGGTAAAACCTTATTGGCTTCACACGTTAACTGGTATCTTTTAATTGAAAGCGATAATGACATTTTACACTAAAATTATTAAGACTACTGACTAGTAGACGAAATGTACCTACAACTTATAAATTCCTAGTACTTGCAATGGCATTGTTTAAAAAATAAACGCGAATGACGAGAACTTATCCTTTGACTTCGGTAATGTCATATATATATAAGCCTATTTGAAATTAAAAAAAAATACAAATTGTTGTATTACTTAGATATTTTAAAATCACTTCAACTTAAAACTTTACTATAAAGACACTTAAAAGTCGATTAAAACCCGAGCACGTGCACGTATACGTATGTCGACGTACACATTATTTTGTTTGTCATACTTGTCGACGATACAGCACGTATACGTTTTCTAGGAATATGTTATTATCAAATTATACCATAAACGACATTATAATCATACAAGAGCGACCTAAAACAACTATCGTATTGCAATATTGATAGTAAGGAAATAAAGCTAGTAGTGTTCTTACACTAAACTATTGGAAATGAGTCTGGGTATCATTGGGCTACACTTATTAAATCACTTAATATATATAAAAACTAAAACAAGGTGTACATATTAATGTACTAAAAGAAAATAGTCAAACATTATTTGAACCGATTTTGAACTAGAAAACATACACTTAATTATATCAAGAAAAGATATTATGATTCATTGACACCACACGACTTTTTAGAAGTAAATTTTCAATTCTAACTAAATGAAAGTAACAGACATACATAAATGTAATGAAACTTGTACTGAAAATGTCGCGTCATCTATAAAAGATACTTAGGCGTAAAACACACAGAAATTGTGACAATGAGCGGTTCGTCGCTTTCATGCATACTCATGGAATAACAGACACCATTTTCTTATATTTTTAACTACGTCCTACATAACAAGACCACGATAGTTCACACGACACATATACACATATTGCCCGTATATTCGATTAAATTGGAAGTTGTCTTTTACGTATCGCTTTAAATATATACGAGAACGTTACCGTTATGGATTATTTACACGAAGCGATTGTAAACACAAGTTTCGTGTCCTCTTTGTCCTACGTGGCATAAAAAAGCATAAATTGCATAAAACTTGCTTTAGAAGACATAGTTATTCTTAGAATTCGCTTTTGAAGTTTATATATGTAACTAAATAACAGGCATCTTTATTCTGCTTTAAATATGTTGGCGTGAGCACGTTAGGTCGAATAAATATTTAAAATGATCAGAATCGCAATTTACATAAAACAAATGTTACAAAATGAGTGTTGCCATTTCAGTATTTCTTGGAGAGTAAAGTTAGTAAATTTACAAAACCTTCTTTGTCTAAATATGCGTCTCTCGAGCTCCGCTGCAACACTTGTATCTAATTGCCTTTAAAATATAAGGTGACAAAAACGTCAAAATATAAAAATTCATACAAAAATAAAGTTCAGAGGGGAGTACTAACTGGTAACGCGTCGTATGTATGCTGATCAGGCTATTTTTTTAGAAAGCCGTCATTGGCACCTGTATGATTGTGTTAAATTTCACTAAGATCAGTCTCAAGAAATATAAGTTTTAAACTAAACTTATAAATCAAAGCACTAATAAAGATAGTTTTTCCTAGGGAAGATGGCGTGAGGTTCCTTGTAGTTGGGGTCGGGCTGGTTCCGGTAGCGACGAGCGAGCCATACAGCAAATAACTGGAAAAGCGAACACTTTATTAAATCATCTATTAAATCATCAGAAATTAATTATTAAATTAATTAAAAGTATGGTCAATGTCTTAAAGCATTAAACTAGAGAGTTGCTTTCGCGCTTACACTGCATGACAATTTTGTATTCTGTTCTTTGTTACTATGTAAATGTAAATTATTTTAGGTTTTGAAAGGTAGTTTTAGTTAAGTGTGCGAGATATGTCATTTTGTGTTTCAATGTTTGATGATATTGTTGTGTACACATGTACTTCGCCTCGCACTGAAAGCGGCAGACAATTTTTTTTGTATCAAATGTTAGGAGGCATCTCCGTAGTTGAATGCTTTAAAGTCAATGTAGTCAAAGCTCATTTTAAAACATGCAATTTTCTGAAGCAAGTTTCATTTTTGTGTTTTGAATAGATCAAATTTTAGCATGCTAATTATTATTATTATTTATATTAGAACAATCAAACACAGGCATTTGCAAATCATGCAATACATACATAAAATGGCAGCATATTTTTTTATAAAATGTCTAACTGAGGAAGGAATATAGATCAATAAGATGTAATTTCTTTAATACTTTAGTGTAATCATGTCTCTGTTGGTAAGCTATTCGATTTGTCAACTCAGTTAGACATCACTTTTTCAAATGGATTGACTGCAAGCAGCCTATATTCAGCATTTTCTGCTAACGCTGCTGGTAAAGCCGCAGAGTTCTAAATGTTTGTTCTATACATACTGGCTGAATTTTTAGTGGTTTTACAAACTTCTTCCTTTTTTATATCAGGGTATTACTAAGTACATATCAATATTCTCCAATAACTAAAAATTAGAGAACTAGACAAAACTCGAATAAACGTCGTGTACTATCGAGGTATTGCAGTAGCTACAGTACTTGTCAGGGCAATGACCGCACCGGCGAGCGGCCGTGCGGCCGGCTTGTGTGTGCCTATCAGTCGCTTTTGTTATGACGCACGTCACTTCATCGATTATATATTGATATTGTGTGCGTACGCAGGTTCATACTACGAATTCTCACTCCTTGTAGTTTTATTTCGAGTATTGGCACAATTACCATTTTTTTTATTATTACTTCTTTACTGTTTTTTGAGTGATTCACACAATTCGGCAATCCTTAGAAAGAAAAGAGTACTGTTCCGCAGTTTTCCTTGATATACAACAGGCATTTGACCGAGTATGGCACAAGGGTCTCCTGTGTAAAATTAAAATGTGCCACACCCCGCATATATGCTTCTCAGATCATATCTAGAAAACCGAGTGTTCCAAGTTAGGACTGGAGATTGCCTATCTTCATTTTATAACATAGAAGCAGGAGTACCTCAAGGCTCTGTGCTGGGTCCTGTCCTGTACACCGTATACACTGCTGATCTACCCACCTCAAACACAATAGTCACTACAACTTATGCTGATGACACCGCAATTCTATGTTGTGATAAAGATCAAATTACGGCATCTACAAAACTCCAAAATCACCTTAATAAGATTGGAACATGGCTAAAAAAATGGAGAATTAAAGCTAGTGCTGCCAAGTCCATCCACATTACCTTCAGTCTCAGAAGAGGAGACTGCCCACCGGTGAAACTTGGCGATGACATTCTCCCACAAAAAGGTGTTGTAAAGTACGGTAGGTATGCACATTGACCTAAGACTTACCTGGCGAGAACATATAAAGACCAAAAGAGATCAGGCGAACCGAAAACTAAAAGATATTCACTGGCTTATGGTAGACAGTCGTCACATAGCTTGGAAAATAAACTCCTTATCTATAAATCCGTCTTAAAACCAATCTGGACGTATGGGATAGAGCCCTGGGGATCAGCAAGCCATTCTAATATCAAAATTCTGCAACGATATCAAAGTAAAGCACTAAAAACCCTAAGTGGCGCACCTTGGTTCACAAAGAACCCTGAAGTACATGAGTACCTACAAATACCAACTGTTAAAGAGGTTATAGAAAAGTCCTACAAGAATTATAAAGGAAGACTCAAACACCACAAAAATGAACTAGCTGTGACACTACTAGTCCTCAGAGTCTACCTATAGACTTGAAAGAAAGCGAATAGCGTCAATATAACCCTGACAAATATTGAGATGACACATATCACTGGATGTGAAGAATCTCGAACTGCTAATAAAGACAAGACACACAAATCTGATTAAAGCTTAGTGGGCTTATTGCAGACCGATAAATAAAAAAATAAAAAACAAAAAAAAAATTACTGTTTAACCTGGACATATGTGTAGTTTAACTGATCACTATTACCCAAAAAAAAATTTATAAAACCACTAAAATTTCTCGGTATATATGCGTGTTATAAACAGCGATTACTACTTAGTCAATCATACCTACTTCTTTACCAACTATGTTGTAGGCATCAAGGCCTTTGAAAATTAAGACAAGGTATCCCTATGACGTACTTTGTACATAGTGCATTTTCAATATCAATATGAAACCATAATTTTACAACAAAGTAACAGGATGACCTATTTCACGACTTCTTCAAATTTTGGCCGTGGATCATAAAAACTATGATCCACGGCCAAAATTTAAAGAAAATGCATGCGTTGCCGACTTTTAACTAGCGATAAACAAATATCAAATTATATCAATGATTTTCACAGTAACATAACACGTAGGTCTATAAATAAATCAAACTATAAAAATGATTGTGTGTATTTACATACAAATCCTTGGCATAATGTCCTATGACAACAAAAAATACTCAAAGCAACAAAACGATGACATACGAGCACATATTGAATGTATTTTACTTCATTTCCATATAACATGTAGCGTAAACTCGGACAAAGGTACATTATGTGTTATCTTGTGACGTATATATATTAGTTTTATCTATAGATAATTAACAGGCTTTAACACAAACATGAAATCAGGTCGTACTGATACCTCATTAAACAGGCATAAAATTTTGAATATTACGTAGATTTAGTATCCAAGTATGTATTTAAGTCGGTACCTGTGCGGGTGACCAATGAAAGTCTGAGCAAAATTTCTAAAAAGCCTGATATGTGCTGTGCCGGAAAGGCTAGGTAACTTTTGTGTCACTAGGGAAACATAATACTAAGGAACATAAAGCACGCCCAGACTCTCCAAATTAAAAATATGATAAATCTATTGGTACCAACGATAAATTGACAAAACGATAGTGGGAACGTTCACTCTAACAGCTAGACCACACTTGCATTCAAGCCTGGTCATCCATCCTACTCTTAACAACAGAATGCAAATAATATAAATAAAGCGGCATGCGCACATCAAAAAAATATACATGCAACACAAAGCGAAACACCAATCCACCTCAGGTTTATGATTAATATCCACATCGTCGGAATCATTCACAGAAATGCACTGGGATTAGCCCTCGGGTCCTTTTGGTTACGATATCTTACTGTCAACCACACACCCAGAAACTGCAAATTAATCGTCCTATTGTTAGTCACAAATGCAAGCTGTATCATAATTCATAAAGTAAGTATTGTTAACACAATTCCATCACACAATATCTAATAATAAAACCATAAACTAGAATAGAAAGAACATGAAAGTAATATTTAGAAATGAATTGAAATCGAGAATAATAATATTCATGCTAATTTCGTAATAAAAATACATCCTACATGCATAATAGTTTCATAACAAAGGTAAATCATTATTATTTAGTTAGAAAGTTTTCAACTTTAGTAAAATGTATTGTGCGTGTCGGCAAATATAGTAATTATGGTCAGCAATATCAGCAAATGTATTTAATTGTGTATTTTTTTTGTATTACATGAGTTGGAGCCCTAAACAATGTTTGTATATTATTATATCAAACACGAAACAGTAGCAACGCAACGAAAATTATTGGAATTATTTGATACGATGAGCCGATGGAGCCCATACTATCTCAGGGCCGCTATTTACTGCTGGTTATACCAAATAGCATTAGCTGCGTAACCTCTTGGAATGGGAGTACTTTGAATCCGGTCGCTCTCGCTCATTTCAACGGACATTGGTATGTTTAACCGACTTCAAAAAGGAGAAAGTTCTCAATTCGGGTCGTATTTTGATTTTGTATGTGTTTTTGTAACCTCAGAACTCGGTCATTTATAAACCGATTTAGATAATTATTTTTTTATTTAATGGGGTACACTCTGAAATTGGTCCCATATTTTTTTTTTGTAAATAACGGTTCCGTAGTTTGTTTTTAGTTTTTATTTTGCAAAAATGTAGTACCTACAAGGAGTAAAAAGATGTATAGCAAGACGTTGATGTCCTTTGTGACGAGATAGTTTTGAAGTCGGTAATTTAATATTTTTATTTGGAATTATTAATAAGTTTACTTAGTCGTAATAGAACATGCGCCTTTGTTTTTTTAATTATTGTCGACAGAAATACATTTTTATAGCATATTCTTGTCACGTAACAATAAACGCGTTAATGACGAATCATATATAGGGTATACTAAGTGGATGTAGGTATAACGCCCTCTAAATGAAAAAATGGTGATAAGTGATTTATAATACAATGCAATAAGTAGCGTCGTGGACTATTATTGTGCACAGCGACTTGGCAGCACATTCCACACTGCTTACTGTGGTTCTTATCTGTTATCTAAGATAATATCTCTTTTACAACTCGTTTTAGTTAGGTAGGTATCTGTTTATACACAATGGTGTATGAAGAAAAAGAAGAGCAATCTTAGAGCTACTTAATGAACTTCAGCGGCTGTCACGAACACTCCTACCACTTTTCGTTTTCGAGAGCTTTACCTTCCACCCAATAATCTCTTTTCATAATAGTGTATTCTTGGTTATATACTTATTTACAATAAGCAGAAATATTTATCAATACTATAAATAAAAATAAAAATAAAAATAAAAAAGCCTTATATTTCTTACTTTACAAAGATATCAATTTTATAGTATAAATTTCAACTTAAAATTAAAACTAAAATTTAATAACATATAAATATAAATATATATATAAACTCTCTATAATTCGCAAGAATCCCTCGTTTCGAAGGTGAAGGCCTCCTCTAGAGATTTCCACTTCTCTCTATTCTTTGCTGTCTCCATCCAATTTTTCCCAGCTACTTTTAAGATGTCATCTGCCCATCGGGCCGCAGGTCTACCTCTCTTCCTAACGCCTGATGGCCCTGCCCAAGATGTTATTTTATGGGTCCATCGGTCGTCTGTCAATCTGGCTATATGGCCAGCCCACCGCCATTTAAGCTTTTTGCAGTAACATAGAGCATCGGTATCGCAACTTTTGTTGTTTTCCTTATGGTTTTGTGGTTAATTTTGTGTATTTTTCTAACTTTCAGTAAACTTCTCTCCTATCAATACTATATAAATATTAAATAGAAACTTATACACAAAAATTTACTTATTCGTCAACTCGCCACTTCAAAACTCGCCACTTTTAATTTATTTTTCATTCGTCAACTGGACACTGGCATAGGAGTGCAGTCGATAACAAAATGTTTAATACATATTATAAGTTAAATAAAATTCAATAATATTTAGAATTTTTGTTCTATTTTGTTTGTACGCGACTGTACAAAAATACTACGTACTTACTTATGTGCCGAGTTGACGAATGAAAAATAAATTAAAATAATTCGGGCAACTCGCCACCGAGTGGCCAGTTTCCAAGTAGCGAGTTGACGATTAAGTCAAAAAAATAAGTACATTAAATGCCAATTGTATCATATTAGACAATTTTCATATCATCTCTATTTTTTTCACGAGAACTCATGCGTGAGAAATACCTTTCAAAACTTAGTACACAATACATTATTTTTACGATGCAAGAGCTCTAACGCAAGTCTTATGTCATCTTTTGTTTTAGGTTATACGCGTAGTGTAATCACATATCTTGTGTAATCTTTATCGTGAGCATCACAAACATCACAAAACGTAAACATCGTAGAAAATCCTAAGTAATACTTAACAAATATCGATAAAATATGATTAGCAAATATAATAGCATTAGAAAAAATCCAATAAATATGATGAAGAATTTATATTCTTCATCATTAGGTAGTTTAAACCATGCGTTGCCAAAGTTCGCATCGTAAAAAAGTCGTCATTTATCTTGTATACACAATTTGATAATAATAAGTAGTTATAATAATGATATGTTTGTAGAAAAATATCTTAATAATAAAACATGACAAGATATGATACTCGATTTCATTTACTCATATTAAAAAAATAAAACCAAAATAGTTTAAAATGACGGAGTGTGTTATAAGTTATAAGCAAACAAAAGAAAATTTCATATCAGCCTCGAGTAAGTATTCAATTTCACCTTCAAAATATTTATATAAAAAGTAGATAGAAACTTGGTGTTTATCTCAAAATATGTTAATTGCATTACGTGATTAAAGTATTATAGTAGTAAATAATTATGTAATAACATTTACACACACTTACCTCGGTGAAACTGAAAAAGAGCCCAATGCCTCCACATAGTTTGAATGCATAGTCAATTGTTTCTTTCAGTCGTTCCATACAAGGCTCACACTGACAATGAAGCGGATCCGGGGCATTCTCGCAGCATATTTTCTGAAATTAAATATGAGAAGGGTTTCATTAGAAAGTCATTTAACAAAATGACCTCAGAGTTAAGCTAATACTACTTTCTCGTACGCAAGGTGTTTAATACCGAAACCTTTCGAAGTGGTTATATCATCGGCCTAAAAATATTAACCAGCTGCACAGAGCCTCTTCTAAAGGGAGGAGTGTGCCGTAGTCACCACGCTTGGCAGCCGGCGACTATAAGCGACCATAGTTAGGCTGCTGCCGTCTTTTACTGACATACGGTGCACTAAAACATTATGAGGGCACCTTAAACTATAACAAATATAATATAATTAGCACAAAAAATGTTAAGTGCTAAGCCTATTAATAACATCGGGCTTATTAATATGAAATAAGTGTAAAAAAAGGTAAATATAATACATTTTCAACGACCTTGGTGAACCAAATATTTGACCTTGTTTAGTTTATCGATGTGATAACAGCGTAGTAGCCATTGGTTTTTATTTTAAATGTAAGGCATGATGGTGAGACAGAATCGCTAACTAAAGCAACCAGCTCCTACAGTCCTACATAATTATATTTATTTCACAATATTTGCCTTGCCGGAGAATAAGCCCTGTAGATAATATAAGCCAAGCGGACAATTAAACGAAGACCAAATTCTGAAACTTACTATAGTGACGAGGCGGCCAACTTACCAAATGTAATTAAATTCAATGGCTGAATAAATACTTACATCAACAATAGCACAGCTTGGTTCTTGAGCAGTAGCATTCTCAGGCAGTCGGCTTTGGAAGCCACAGCACTGGAATCTCTCCTGCACTTGCTCCTTTACATCCGGTGTCACCTTATTCCATCCCTATATAACATTCATATAGTTACCTCAACAGATTCATCAAAATAAACTTAACATAGTACGGCGGCCTTTTGCCTAAAGGGATAGGCAGTCATGTATTGTATTCGTATTATGAGTTATGTTCAACCTTATAATCAAGGCTAAACCTATTACTGCTTGCTGCTTATATTTATATATATACCTACTTTAACCAATAGCACTTTCTCGAGGAGTTCGATAATACCATGCATTACTAATGTACCGATGAGATACCTTTATAGGTACCTACAAACCATTCATGAAAATAAGCCTCTCTTTTATCCAAGATAAAAAAAAAACAAACAGTCATAAACGTGACGTGACAAACTACAGACCTATTTCGCTGGCTACCATTATTGCTAAGGTGCTGGACAGTCTGCTTGATAAACATCTGGATAAGCACATAAAACTACACGATTCTCAATTTGGTTTCAGGCCGGATCTCTCTACTGAAAGTGCTATCCTATGTCTCAAGCAGACTGTGCAGTACTACACAGCTAGAAATACACCTGTCTACGCCTATTATCTTGACCTTTCTAAGGCATTCGATCTGGTATCTTATGACAGATTGTGGCAAAAACTGACAGCCGAAACTGACGTACCGAGTGATAATATGACAATCCTGAGATACTGGTACTCGAATCAGAAAAATGTGCTGATTCACGCTCGGACGTGTACGAGTTGGAGTGCAGAGTAAGGCAGGGGGGGTTGAGCTCTCCTCGGCTCTTCAACTTCTACATGAATGAGCTGCTTGGTCGGCTCAGCGGCACCAATATAGGTTGTCATATCGAGGGTATGTGCGTAAACAACATCTGTTACGCTGACGATCTGGTGCTGCTGACCCCATCAGTCAGTTCAATGCGGAAGCTGCTCCTTATCTGTGAGGATTTCGTAAGGACTCAGGGACTAAGATACAATACAAAAAAGAGCGAAGTAATGGTGTTTAAGGCAGGTAATAAATCCTACACTACTGTGCCACCTTTGTACCTAAATGGTGCCTGCCTTAACATAGTGAATCGCTATAAGTATCTAGGTCACTGGGTCTCTGAAGATCTAAGTGACAATCTGGACATAGAGAGAGAGCGTAGGGCGCTGTCAGTTCGCTGCAACATGCTTGCTCGCAGGTTTGCTAGGTGTACAGATAACGTTAAGACAACGCTGTTTACAGCATACTGCCAGTCTTTCTACACCTGCAGCCTGTGGACAAAGTACACGCAGCGTGCTTACAGCACCCTACGCATACAATATAACAACGCGTTTAGGGTGCTATTCCGACTGCCTTGCTTTTGTAGAGCTTCCCCGATGTTTGCTGAGAGAAACGTGGACGGTTTCCACGCTGTAATTAGGAAGCGTTGTGCCTCTCTACTTACCCGTTTGCGGGCCAGCTCGAATAGCATCCTAAGCATGTTTGCTGAATTAAATGATTTATTATTATTATTATTATTATTATAAACAGATACCGAAAAAAGTTGAGCATTTTACCTAAATTTCAAGGAGTAATCTAAAGTGGTAAAAATTTCCACATATACCTACCAAATAACGAAACGCGCTCGAAATCGTGAAATGAAATGAAATGAAATGAAATGAAATGAAATGAAATGAATTTATTTGTTTAAATGTGGATACATGTCGGCGTTATAACAAATAGTATAGTCCAGCACATTTACCATTTACATGGCATACAAATATTTTATATAATTGAATACATAATTAGCTTATTTTTATGTCAACATCAATCAACAATCCTACATATTACTGCAATTTGTAATAAAAATTACTTATAATAAATTGTTTTTACATTGCTATTGTCTATTAATGTATAAATATTATGATTTATTAAACTGATGTCAAGAGAAGTCAAAGATTAATTCAATCAAAATAAAAAATGTCACGAATAGTCAAATCAATTACAATAAATACAGAATGTCACGGAGAGTCAAAAAATAATTACAATTAAACATCGAAAATGTCACAAGGAATCAATAATTGACTTACATTTACACAAAGTACATACCTACATTACAATGTCATTTTATAAGATATTATTTCTGGCATCAATTACCTACATTTTGAAATCTAGATACTCCTGTATCGAATAAAAGCATTGTTCATTTAACCATCTGAACAGTTGGCTTTTAAATTTAGTGATGCTGAGATCCTTGACACTTTGTGGTAGGTGATTATATAATCTTATCGACATAGCGTAACTATTTCTACTACAGATCTCCGTTCTTATGGGCGGCAGGACCAGTTTGTTCGGGTATCTAGTATTAAAATTGCAGACCGTTTTTTTGAGAGTATAAAAATCAGGATTCGTTTTAACAAGAACACACATTTCAAATACATACATACAGGGAACAGTAGTAGCGATAGCTTACGAAACAGTGGCTTACAACTTTCCCATGGAGCAACATTACAGATAGCTCTTACACATTGCTTCTGTGTTATAAAAATTGCACCTGTCTTTACCGAGTTTCCCCACAATATAATACCATATCTAATATTTGAGGCCACATATGCGTGGTACGCCTGTAATGCTGTTTTTTTATTCGTAATATTTGAGAGTCGCCAAAGTGCATACACAAATCGATTAATTTTGCTGCAAAGTGTGTCAATATGTGGTTTCCACGTACACATTGCATCAAGTGTTATGCCTAAGAAACGTGCCTCATCTACTTGAGTCAGATTTTGATCATTGTATTTTAAAACGATGTCTTGCCTTATTTTACCTCTGTTGCAAAATTGGATAAATTTAGTTTTAGATATATTGACGCTAAGATTATTATTATTCATCCAGCCTACAATATCACATATAGCTCTATTGAGTTCTTCTGTGTAATTTAGATTTTTTTGTTTTGGTATTACAACTGAAATATCATCTGCGTAGAGAATACATTGGTACTTGGTGACCGAAGGTAAATCGTTTATATACAACAGATATAGTAGTGGACCTAAAATACTACCCTGAGGTACGCCAACGCTATTAACCTTAGCCTGTGAGTGCAACTTTACCTCTTCGTTATTTGCGTTAAGACTAGTTATTTCTACATATTGGGTTCTGTTATGCAGATAACTCTGGAGCCACTTATGAGCAGCACCACGTATTCCGTACGCTTCACACTTGCGTAAAAGTATGTCATGGGACACACAGTCAAAAGCACGGCTCATGTCAAAGAAGATAGTTGTTATTTGTACTTTTTCATTGACATATTGCACAATACTATCTATCAATTTAAAGGCAGCCAATGAAGTGGATTTGCCTTTTTGAAACCCATATTGTTCTGGGCATAATATTTTGAATCTTGTTATGAACGACATGAGACGCTTATGCATTATCTTTTCAAAAACCTTTGAGATGATAGGTATCAAGGCTATTGGTCGATAATTTTTTATATCATCCTTGACACCTTTTTTGTAAACCGGTTTAATCACCGTAGTTTTAAGTCTATTTGGAAACTCGCCGTGAAGAAAGGATAAATTTACTATATGAGCCAGTGGTTCAGATATATAAGGACTGCAAATCTTTAAAAGTTTTGTAGGCAAGAGATCATATCCTACCGATGTTGTATTTTTTAGAGATTGTATGGTTCTCACAATTTCTTCGGAATCGACCGGGAATATAAATATACTAGAATTATGTTTATTACCACTTAATATGTCATTATTTTTCTTAAAATTATAAGTATTACTATTAGCGTCACCTTTGGTCAAATTTATATTTATATAATAATTATTTAACATATTGGCTACGTCAGCTGGGTCATCACTAGTTCTATTTTTAAGGAGGTGTTGAATGTTGTCCATAGGATGTTTGGCATTGATATTGTTTTTTATTACTTGCCAAGAAGCCTTGCACATGTTTTTGGAGCTATATATATATGCTTCATTACTAATTTTCTGCGCCATTGTGACACATTTCTTAAATAATTTATTATATTTATTATAATGGGCTTTGTCTTGTGGAGTTTTCGTCCTATAATACTTAAACCTAAGTTGACGTTTGTTTTTTGAAGCTTTCCTTAAACCTTTAGTTATCCACGATATCTTGTTATCAAAAGCGCGTATCTTTACTTTGCGGATTGGGAAGCAAAGATTATAAAATAAAATTAGAATATCGTGAAAAACCGTGAATGATGAATTTACATTGTCCTCGGCGTAAACTTCTGACCACGAAAGTGCTTTTAGACAGTTTAAATATATAAGCAGATTAGGTTCACTCAAATCTCTTGTATATTTGTATGCTAGTACCGATGCTGACTCCTTTTTATCTATAGAGATCTGAAGTAATTGTCCAGTGTCATGATCGGAGAGTCCTAATTGCAAGACGCTACCTTCTGCATTGCATATATTACTTAAAATTTGATCAATGCAGGCATTCATCCTAGTGGGTTCATTTATATGAATGTAATAGTTGTAGTTTTCTACAATTCTAGAAAACTCTGTCAGTGCTGCACAGGGTTTAAATAGGTCGATATTAAAATCACCAGTGATTATTATTTTCTTCTTAAAGTTTTTCGTTAATTGATGCATTAATATCTCTAATTTATTAAGAAAAATATTAGGTTTTAAACTTGGTATTCGATAAATGCAAATAATTATACAGTGATAGTTAGGAATTTCTATGCCACATATCTCAAAATTTAATTCCGTGCATAATTTTGACACAGAGGATAGAACTTTGAACTCTATATTATCCCTACAGAATATGCACACTCCACCTCGTTTTTGTTTGCTCCTCGAAAAAAAATTGGCTAATTTAAATCCTTTTAGATATAAGTTTGCCTCGCTCCCTTTTTTTAAAAATGTCTCGCATAGACATAAAACGTCAACATATATATTTTTTTCTGATAATTCATCTAGCGTTATTTCTAAAATCGCTTTTTTACTAAGTACCCCTGCGATATTCTGGTGTAAGACGGTGAAGGTATTATGTTTATTATTAGCGAAAAAATTGCTTGCATTCAACAGACGACTTTGTTGTGTCAATAATTTTACCGCGGTGTGAATTATCATTTCTATTAACACTATAATATTCAAGAAGAGATTTTTGGACAAATTTTGTTTTTGGTTTTACATGTTTATTTTTAGAATTAATTAACTCACGTTTTGGCGCAAAATAGTAAGGTATAGTTCCCTTTCTATAACTAGCATCAACATCAATTTTACTTTGTACGTTATGTGAATGCTTATTTTTAGGAGGTAATTTAAGTTGCAGTTTATTATACTTCAGAAACGTATTATCATAAATATTTTGTTCAATTGCAAGATTTATAACTTTAGAAGCCTGCCAGCCCATGTTGTTGGTTTGTTTATTAAATCCTAAATCTACATAAGTACAATTTTTGAAGAGATTGCAGTATGTTTTCAACGCACCATTTAATTTGTTTTCATTTAGATGTTTATTGTAGCCTATACTCAGTACAAAGACTTAATAATTTTGCAGAGTTTTAAGCGTAGTATATAATTCAGACATAAGTTTAGTAGGGTTTTGGTCGTCCTGGCCAACGGAAAGTATGATGATGTCGTTCTCACTAAACTCCTGTGTGTTGCAAGTTCGTAATACTTCTTCTGCCTGTGCCCCAGGTTTTAAGAATGATAGAATTTCGTACTGGCTGGATAAATGATGACGTCTGAGTTTTAATATTTTTTGAGCTAAGCCAATACATTGCTGGCCACCATATATATGGATACATTTGTGTAGTACTTTAGTTCCTTGAAGTCTGTCAATAGTGCATTGTTTCGTTGAAGTTTCTACCTGTGTTGTATCTTCTGTAAGGTTTTCCGTAAAAACCGTGGGCGAAGGTTTGATAAATCGGTTAGCTTTTTTATGTGTCGATCTTGGTGTTTTATTTAAAGAAAATCTATCATTTAAAATACGCTGTTGTAATTTCGGACTTGCGCAGATCGTCTTGAGTGTGATGATTTGCTGGTCTCTGGCTGAGATATCAGATTTTAATTGGTAATTTTCTAATATTAGGGAATCAATTTCTAGGTTTGCAGATTCCAATTCTTGTTTTAACTTAGCAATTTCAGCATGCATACTATCTATAATATCGTTATCAGGTCTTGTTGAGAGGTCTAAGCTTCTTCTGTGCAGTATAATGTCATTTGAAGTCGAGTCCAGAGAAATGTCGTTGTTTAGCATTGAAAAATTATTTATAGACTCATATGACGTAGCTTTGCGTATATTTTTCGTTCTAAATGTGATGTTATTTATGTCAGACATTGTAACGAATTTATTGTATGCTTAAATTCACAAATAAAACAAAACTGTAAAATAGAGGTCAGTGATTCAACTGAGTATGTTAGGTTGCTTCAAGTGTTACGCTCGGCAAAAAACTGGTAGCTGGAACGCACTCACCGATTTGAAAGCTGGTGATGGCGGGGAGGTTGTTGTTTGAAACTTAACGTTCACTCTATTTTGATAAACAATATAATTATTCAGTTTAATCACTGTTGTGCATAATTTGTACAAAAAGGATAAGTTCAAAGTTTAATTAGGAAGCGTAACAGACTTTTCTTCGTCATTGTTCGTTTATAGCACAATATAAGCAAAACTTTTGTCACTGTATTTGGTAGTTTTCCACACTAATTGTTATTTTTGCGGCTTGCTAACAATAACACTTATTAGTTAGAAGATTATACGTTTCAATATTACGTTTCTAAGATGAACACTAGATATTAGATATTTATTGAGTGAATTATTTATTGAAACTTTGAGTAATAACGGATTATTTTTTAATTTTTTCCAGCAATCAAATTACGTACCATTACACTATTATATTGATAACGTTGAAAACTACATGTAATTTATCTGTAAATAGGTACCTACCTAGTAATCATCTTTCTTCTTACCTATACTACGGATTCAGATACTGTTAGCGCTATCGTACAGAGAATTTCTTTCGAAGAAAGGTGTATTATCTATACTAACAAATAAAGCAAAAGAGTTTGTTTGTTTGTTTGAACGTGCTAATCTTAGGAACTACCAGTCGGATTTGAATAATACTTTTAGCGTTGAACATGAAATGAAAATGAGAAATAATATATAATTAGGTATGTCATGTCATAAAAAAACATAATTATTAAGTACCTAACCTCGTGCTCAGCTAGAGCGGATCGCTTTGCTAGTTCTATCAAAATTTGGCGCAAAATTTTGTTTTTTGTTTTACCTAGTTTAAATGCGCATAACATAAGTAGATAAGGTAAAAGTAGGTAGGTAGGTAGACGTAAGTACTCGTACTTACGTTTACTTCTGAGTTTCATATTTTTAATAAGACTTAAATTTTATAACGAAAAGACAGGAAAAATGGAAGACTAAGACAAACAAGTGACGAGTCCTACCTACCTACTGTACTTACCTGTCAAACAGACTGAGGGGATCAGACCGGAATAACTAAATTTGTAGAGGATCAGAACGGAATTAAATAATAATAATAATAACCAGAGCGGATCGGTCTGGGGAATCCGACGGAAATAAGAAACTCCTATTTGTTGGTCTTGAACATTTTTATTTTAATATTTCTGAAACGTCAGAAGATAACAATAAAAGATAAACGCGCAGAATCATAATATAAATAAGCTACTACTGATAAACTATTTGCCGTATTGAGCCACATTGATGATAAGATAATTTAATATGAATTGAGGGCTTAAAGTATACATCTATACATATAATAAAATTGGGGTGTCTGTTTGTAATATTGAAATAACCGTTTTTACTACATGTATATGAATATATATACGGTACATACACCAAAATAACATTTTTTACAATTTTTGTCTGTCTGTCTGTCTGTCTGTTTGTTCCGGCTAATCTCTGAAATGGCTGGACCGATTTTGGCGGGACTTCAGGTAGCTGATGTAATAAAGAGTAACTTAGGCTACGTTTATTTTAGAAAAATAAAGTAATGTTGATCGACTGTTAGGCGGAACGAAGTTCGCCGAGTCAGCTAGTTAACATATAAAATATTATGACAAAACTGTATGATTTCGCAATACCTATTATCAACTATGGAATTTTCCTTTGTTGTGAAAATAAACAATCCGTAGGTATATTGTCAATATTTGTATTCCTATTGCACGATGTAGGTAGATGTCTCCTCGAATACAGAAACGGTACGAGCATTAAGAGACCACCTTCAAGAGCGAGATAATCGCGTCGCGACGGATCCGCGCTTTTATCGTCGGGTCATATCCACGAACGAGCGATTATTCCTACAGCGTATCGTCGCAACTCGTAACAAAATCGCCGCGTATCTACGACGACCCGTAAGGGAATCACCGCGTTGCCGCGATGAGGCGTTGGGCATTAATTTTGTTAAAAGAGTTCAGCTAGGTGTCGGACAGCACGCTCACCGCGCTCTCGCTGCGAGAGCACCACGCTCCGCAGCGAGCGCGCGGTGAGTGCGCCGTCAGTCGCAACGGCGCGCGGCGATACGACGATGTTTCGCTCGCACTCAGCCACTCGTCGCATCGTCGCGATATAATCGCCGTGTGTAGACTCATTCTAATAAACACGATACCACGTCGCATCGTGCTACGACGGCGACAGCATCGTTTCACGATGCGACGTCGTATCATGGGAATCTACGACGAACAAGCGACACGACATTGCAACGTGTCACGATTTCGCCGTATGGCCGGTCGCAGTCAATCTGGAAAAATGGACCGCACTACGCGTGTTCTTCTCATGCCTATATTAAGACGAATACCTAAAGAAAAAACAGATACACAGAAGTTACTGGATACATCCAATTAGATACGATAATTAGATTTAGATTTCGTACCGTGTATCGTTGCACGTTGCGATGTCGTGTCGATTGCGTCCCTATTGATCGCGCCAGCTCAAGGCAGATTGACGATTTCAGGCATAACTTGAGTTGTTTTATTTAAGATCAGGTTTTTGCGGCGATTCAAAGTTTTAACTAATGGGTATTATTCCACAACACGTTGTACAGAATGAACTTACAAACTGCGTCATTCGTTCAATCGCTTATCCGACAAATGTATCTAATATTCTCTTTCATCTTGCGTCTGATCAAATTAGATGTTCGAGCTCGAGGGTCATGTACTCCCAAATCAGTGTTTGTGATATGCATTTAAGAGAAATTACGTCCTTAGCAACGGACAAAAATGTGACTATTGATTTCTAAATGCTCTATAATATACCTAAGAATTAAACACGAATAAAGTAAGTCAACAAATGTAAAGTGGGTATAAAACTCACCTGACGGGCCAGTATTTCTTGCTGATCCGAGTTAACAGTTAAGCAGGCACATGCTACAGAGAACTGAACCAAAAACAGCAGGAACAGAATCACCATGTACTGAATGCTGAGTTAAGGTTCTTCATAGAAAACATAACAAAATAAGTAGGTACCATAAATTTCTTAGATATTTTCATATTAAAGTCAAAGTCAAAGTGAAAGCATTTATTTTATTTTGATCATAAAGTATGATGCTTATGAAAAGTCAAAATTACATGAAGTCAGCTAATTAACCTACAGCCAGTTCGGTGACGAGGTAGAGCTGTGAGAAGAACTGGCAAGAAACTCACACCACTCTTTTCAATCGCCATATAATTACAGTTTTTTGTATGAGTTAACAATTTTAACACATCAACGCAACCAAAGAACTATACAAAGTAATTATTACAAAACAACCAATTAATTTAATAACTAAGATTAAAAAAAAGAAAAGGAAATAGAGGATTTCAATTATTTAGTTTCATCTAGTATGGCAGTTTGACTACGTATTTTAATTAAAATTAAAAATAAGTAAATGCATTGCCCGGTCATATTGAACGACAGGGTAATACTGGATTAAGTATTAAATGTCCTATGCCATGCTAAGATTGATCAGTCATCCCAGGTAGCACCCGTTCACGAGCATGACGCACAGACAAGCCATCATCACCTTCGCCATATTAGAGGGAAAGTCATCACCTTCGCCATATTAGAGGTGGAGGAAGGTGATGACCCGGCCAATACGACACCACAAGTCATGACATTTTAGTGAGCATGACAATTTGCATTGTCATGCTCACTAAAATGTCATGACTTGTGGTGTCGTGTCACCTTTCCTATACGTAGTGAAATTAGGCATGGGTGGTAAAAATAACCATAATAAAATGTTATGTCTTACGAGTTCATAATGATCATGATATGCATTCACTTCACATCAAACTTGTTACATTTATATTCTTTATCAGTAGCAGAAAAATTCTAATGGTCACTGGCATTGAGGCTTGCAACATATCATTTATCAGGAATGTTGAAGGCCTTTTTACAACACAATAAATTACTTCATCGCTTTTAATCATACTTCACTTTCCCACATTCATACATTCAAACTGTAACTGATAATATCATAATTCATAATTATGAAAGATTTTTGTTTGTTTGGTAGATTAGACAGCTGATTTTGATAGAGGTTCTTTTGTAAATAGCTTGAATCTAAGACATAAATGCTATCTTTTATTAAAATAGCATTTTGTTAATGGTACAAGCTTGAGTCAGCAGGTAGAAGAAGACCTAACATGCAATAGTGCCACAAAAAATGCCTTGCAGTTATGATTGTCAAAGTCAAACTCAAAGCATTTATTTCATTTTGATCGTAAAGTATGATGTTTATGAACGTCAAAATTACATGAAGTCAGCCAATCAACCTACAGCCAGTTCGCTGACGAGGTAGAGCCGTGAGAGAGAAGAACTGGCAAGAAACTCAGGCCATTTTATCCATCGCCAGATAATAACAGTTACAATGTTAACACTCAACGCAACCAAAGAACCATAGAAAGTACTACAAATCAACCAACTAATATCACTACATAATATAAAACAAAGTCGCTTTCCGCTGTCTGTCTGTCTGTCTGTCTGTCCCTATGTGTGCTTAGATCTTTAAAACTACGCAACGGATTTTGATGCGTGTTTTTTTAATAGATAGGGTGATTCAAGAGGAAACTCTTAGGCATAACATACAATAACTATTTTTATTACTTTTTACGAGGAATAATAGCTTATTTATGAAGCGATTTTAAGCAATACAGCATTAATCCTTATCCAAATAAGTACCTTAAATACATTGTGCAATTAATATAGATCAACATGGCCATGGTCATTTACATCATGGAATTGAAATGAATATTTTCAAAGATATTACAGATTTCAAAATCCAGGAACATAGCGGATAAGGCAGTAGCGGCCTAATAACAAAAAAGGCTTAGGAACAGTTTACCAGATTCTCAATTCACCAGATTCGCAACTCACCAGATTCTCAACTTATCAGATTCGCAATTCACCAGATTTAGTACTATCAAACAGAAAATGTGTATTACTATGATAAACAACAATATGTACATTTTTCTATTCTAGTAACCATAAATAAGTAATACCTAACGCAGTTAAGAATAACAAATTAACATCGATCATAAAAAAAAACATAGAGAAGCGAATATTAAGTTTTCAGAAAAACAAAAGACAGTCGTAAAATCCTAATTTTACGTCCTTTTTGACAAATTACTAAAAACGTGTTTTCCGTTTCATATATCATATTAAAAAACAGAAAATTAAAAGTGTAAGGTTCAAAATTGCTTGCACTAGTTTATCGCTATCCCATACCAAAATATTACCAAAAGCGCTGCTCCTTTGTTTCGCGATGTTCATTTGTTTTTTTTAGTTATTTTTCTATTTGGTACTTAAAAATATAGGTACTTAATATGTATAATGTAAAAATGAATCGCTGAATGTGTTGCTAAGCGCAAATCTCGAGAGCAGCTGAACCAATTTCGCTAATTATTTTTTATAATATTCCTTGAAGTACGAGGATTGTTCTTACGGAACGAAAAATTTTTACAGAAAAAAAAAACACTTTCTATATTCCCATACAAAAGTATCTTTATTTATCCCGAAAT
Source organism: Parascotia fuliginaria (assembly GCA_963082885.1). Lineage (NCBI taxonomy): Eukaryota > Metazoa > Arthropoda > Insecta > Lepidoptera > Erebidae > Parascotia > Parascotia fuliginaria. Next base: position 9,160,000 of record OY720177.1, on the reverse strand, counting down.
GATTAAAAAATGTCCACCCGTACGAAGCCGGGGCGGGGCCGCTAGTTTATAATAAATTTGTTTTTGATTATACTTTTGGTTAATTGCGAATCTGGTAAGTTAGGAATCTGGTCAGTTGCGAATCTGGTGAATTGAGAATCTGATCAACTGCTCCTGAGCCAACAAAAAAGCTGTGAACGTTGTATGTTTAAAGACATTCTGTAGTATATTTAATATCAACATTGCACCTATGCAGAGGGGCGGGTCGCTAGTAATCTATATAACATTAATCTTGCATTAAACGAGTAACTATACCCATGCAGTTTTATCATTTAAATTATCATTAATATTATAATAACCCTTTTGGATAAGACGATTTTATCAGTTTGTTTAAATTTTTGTAAGAGTAGATTTATAATGTCAATGGGCGATTTGTCATAGAAGCGTAAACCTAGATCCGCAAATGAGTCGTATAAGTACTTTATTTAAGCAATTATATGTACCAAGTAATTTATGTTTATCTCGAGTTATTTTTATTTAGCGCATTGTATTTAAATATACCTTCATGGTTCCTGTAATGGTTCGTATAACTAAACCTTATCTTTTTTTACGTTAAGTATAACTTTTAAGCACCTACTTCGTTCATCTCCGCATCACCTTGGTTGACTGGTAGAAAATGCCTAAGGCATTAAGTCCGCGTGTGTACGCATATGCATTAAGTTTGTTAAATAAAATAAATAAATAGAACTGTAAACGCAATGATAAAAAAAAAAAAAATCTTTTCTTACTTTCTATACAGCTTTCACCTAATTCTAGCATGTTAATAGAACATAATTATTTTAAAATATAGCTCTGAATAAAAATTGAAAATCACGAAATATGACACAAAATTGCGACGTTGGCACTCATTACGCGTAAACGCTCGTAAAAAAAGATTCTTTCAGTTCCTACCACATAAAGTTAGTGCCTACATTATAACAATTAAGACATCCTACATTGCGTTCATGTACTTTTTAAAATGTATGTCAAGCATAAATATATAGAGCACAACACTAGGAAACAAAAAACCTTGATGTGTTTCAATAGCAATTGCTTTCTAATCAGTGTGAACTTGTGTACATACTTGATAATAATAACCTGCAGGACAAATGCAGATTTATATTATTTAGAGTTAAGAATACAATGCCTTTAATCATTGTATTCTAAATGTAATTATTGGTATTGTTACAGAGTATTTACACTGAAATATTTTTATAATGACATTATTTATTTTAAATAAGTACATAAACATAGTACCTATTCACCATCTTGAAATTAGCAGCAGAGGTGCCCTACACTGTTGGAACTGATACTTAGTAATAATAACACAACAACTACACAGGGTTATCTAGACCCTAAGTAAGTTTGTGAAATGAATTCTAGAATGCAGATAAACATACTTAGATATTTTATTGTGAATGGCTAATTCTCATTTTTCAAGAAATAACTGTGGTTAGCCTTTTTTCAAGCTGGTGTACTGAATCTTGATTTGTCATAATGAAATTATGGGTACCTATGTTATTTATTATTAAATCATATAACTTCTTTTTTTTTTTATTAAGCACTAAATGTTGTAAATAAAGGATAACCCGGAAGTCTGTGGTAGACCTAGTGTCACGCTAATAAAATCAGTTTTCTGTGTCAGGGTTGCTATCGGTGTAAAAATTATGAGCAGTTTTGTTTTTTTTTATATATTTTGCTACTTTACACATACATTCCGCTGACATTTTAACAAATTATGATATTTTTTGGTGTTTTCTTTTGTATCGTACTCCTGAAAGATTGTATTATTTTATAAAATTACTTTTATAAACGTTATTAAAGTAAAGTATAAAGAAAATTGAGATTTATAAAATTTTTTGGTAACTTTTTAACTTTAGCTCAAACTTTAACCATTAACTGTAACAAAAAAAAAATTTTGGCAACTGCCCCATCAAGCTCTCCATCAATGGGGCAGACGGGAAATTTTACTCCTATCTGCCCTATCGAAATTATCAATGGGGCAGATAGGTATTATAATTCGCAACTGCCCCATTGTGATTTTTTTAATTATGGGGTCGTTTGCTTGTCCAATCGTTATATAGTTTTTTAAAGGTCTATATCACAAATAAAAAGTTCAGATAGAAAATAGGTAACAAAAAAATTTTACTTAATTAAGCAAATCAAAAGTGATTTATTGACAGTTACATAAAATAATTGCTAAGGTAACAATGTAAAATCAACAATACATTATAGACATTTATTTGTGGGTATTTCCGGTTATTTTCATACTATAAATAAATTATTACTTAGTGTGAACTTTTTTGGCTACTATAAAATAAAAATTAAATTACCATATAGGCTAAAAGACGTCCACTGCTGGACATAGGCCTTCCCCAATTTTCACCACTGTGGCCGGTCGCCGCCCTCATCCATCGGTTGCCTGCCACCCTTTTTTTATTTAATAATAATTAAAACGGTTAATTACTACAGCAGGTCTGTGGCACGTAGACCGGGGACCACATACTAAGATACTGAGCAGGGCAATCGCGCACCAACCGCTAATCGAGGCGCTCCAAGACAGGATCCCCAAAAAACAGGTATTTGAACGTAGTTACCATGTTTGACTACAAGAATTGACAACAGACTACTCCGGTGTAAATGAGGTGCGTATCTACACGGATGGCTCTAAGACTAAATCAGGTACCGGTGCAGAAATTTCTCGATGGACCTAAATATCAATTTATCAACAGCTCTAGGGACAAATAGATCATTTTTCCAGTGTGAATACGTAGCTATAACTAAAGCGGCAGAAACGGTGCTGCGTCGAAAGATAACCAATTTCGACATCTACTCTCTGACAGCACAGCAGTACTTTGGGCTCTTGTAAGTAACGTAATAAACTCAGGGCTCATATATGAATGTCACTCAACACTGGAAAAAGTTGCAGTAAGCAACAAGGTGACACTCCAGTGGATGAAGGGGCATAGCGGATCTCTCGGGAACGATGCAGCGGATAAGCTTGCAAATCGAGGGTCCAACAAGCCAGTGCCGTAAATAGTCTTTTTTGCGCCCTGTGCGAGCTTTTATAATTGCGCCCTTGTTTTTTTAATTATTATAGGTACCCTAGAGCAATGCTATTTCTAGGCCTACTTTATTTCATTCAGGGTGATAAAATAAAGCACATGAAACTTGGTGTTGGTGGACCAATTATCTAATATTTTGGAAGAAAAATCTATTTTTTTAAAGAACTGATGTGGGCAAACAAGCAGACGAGCCATCTGATGTTAAGTGGACCCTTCGCCTATTATACCACCCACTGTGTCTCACTCACTAAAACTCAATCGCAAGTTCACTAGTGCAAATGCGTTGCCCACCCTGATGCTTAAGATTAAATTTTTGGGCCACTATGATTTTCATACTTCTATAATAAAATAACACCCTGCAAAGTTTCAGTAAACTGTAAATTAATTTAATTTTAAGTACTTGGTATGGTAGAGTTTTGAATAAGGAAGGTAGCATAATATAAATTGCGTTTAAGTATGAATTGGTGAAAAACGTTTATTCGAAAATATTTGCAAGATTATTCACAACTACATAATACACAAATGAATGAGACCACAAATGAATGAGTTCAGATAGTAAAGATTTATTAAAGCAAGCCATAAACTTTTTTAAAGATTAACTTTTCGCGCTTTCTTCATTGCAAAATCGTTGATAACCTTTTCATACGACAGACACCGTCCTATGTCGCGTTCAATCGACAAAATCGCTAGGAGCGCAAGTAAGTTTTTATTAATTTGAGCTTACTGAATGATCTTTCGCAGGAAGCTACAGTCACTGGCATTGTAAAAAAAACTTAATAGCGCCCGCCCGTACCCGCCCGCCGGCGCCGCTTAGTCGCCGACCGACCGTGTAGCCGGCCGGCGGCGACTTAACTCCGATAAACACTAAACACAAATACGCTCGTGCGCTGCCAAAAAAATGAGCGCGATGTTTTGTCTAATTTAATAGACGTTTTTGATGATACTGGCATGTAGGTACGTATGTGTTGGAATCGAGCACTAGGGGCGCAGCGGGAACTTATCAGGAGCAAACCGAAAAAATAATAGTCCTGACTGGTCTGGCCATTCTTGCGCCCCCCAGAGTCTACGCCCTGTGCCTGGGCACCGGTGGCACCGCCCTATTTACGGCACTGCCAACAACCCACCAATCGGACCCGAACCAATGTTACCCATCTACTCCGCTCGTGGATAAGAGAATGGGCCCGAGAACAACACCGGATGCAGTGGGCAAGTTCTAACGACTGCAGACAGTCAAAAGAAGCTCTGACACAACCATCGCCAAAACTAAGTACACACTTAATCAACCTAAGAAGGGGTGACCTGCGCATAATAGTGGGCACTATCACAGGCCACTGCCCTCTTAATAAACACCTATATGTTTTAGGCATTACCGACAGTCCTCTGTGCAGGGCATGCATAAAGCACGACGAAACCGTCGCCCACGTAGTCCTGGAATGCGTGGGAGTGATGACACATCGGGCACAAATCTTCGGCAGCCCAAGGTCTCTCCGCGAAGCCTACGAAGATCCCAAGAAGCTTCTGCGCTTCTAGGCGGAGTTGGGCTGGATGAAATAATCCAGCCAAACCAGACGCAACAAACGACCAAGAGGTCTAAATGCGAATAACGAGCCCACTAACAAGTAACAAGCCCCAACGGCCATCAGTTCTGCGAGCTGTGTCCTGCCCATCACATTGATTATTTTAGTTCTGCTGTGGATTTCTTTGTTTCTTAAACAATTGCGCAGGGAGACGCCTAACATACCGTACCCTCCCATACAGACCCCTCACAAGTTGGACCGACGACCATATAAGGGTGGCAGGCAACCGATGGATGAGGGCGGCAAATGACTGGCCACAGTTGTGAAAATTGGGGGTGGCCTATGTCCAGCAGTGGACGTCTTTTAGCCAATATGGTAATTTAATTTTTATTTTATAGTAGCCAAAAAAGTTAACACTAATAATTTATTTATAGTATGAAAATAACCGGAAATACCCACAAATAAATGTCTATAATTGTTAATTTTACATAGTTACCTTAGCAATTATTTTATGAAACTGTCAATAAATGATTTCCTAAATTAAGTTAAATTTTTTTGTTACCCATTTTCTGACTGAACTTTTTATTTGTGATATAGACCTTTAAAAAACTATATAACGATTGGACAAGCAAACGGTCCCATAAATAAAATAACCACTCAAATAATGGGGCAGTCGCGAATTCAAATAATTAGAATTAAAATATCTTTAGTCCAATTTTATACAAATAAATTTTATATAAGTATTTAAAATTTGATCTACTTTTATTTTACATAATTTAAAAGAAAATATTTTATTTTATACCTATCATAACACTATTACTAGCACTTATACCACCTGTGATAAAAGATTTTCTTAGTACAGGCACATAACATTCTAGCATTGTAGTTTGTTAAGATTTACATAGGTATTTATGATACCTGTAAATTAAATAAATGATTTGATTTGATTTGATTTAGAAGCTCTTATTTTTTATTTTATTTAATGTACATATTTGTAAAATGTATTAAATTTAAATAAACACCCTGGACTATACTTGCCGATTTTAAAAAGGATACAAAGAAAAGCATAACTTGATGATGTTTCACAGCACCAACTAGTCCCAGCAAAGAAATCAATATGAGGAAAACCCCACATGCTAGAATGCCTCCAAGAGTTGGCAGGTTGGTGACCAGTGACGACGCCTGCCCGTACACCGCCACTGATATCAGGATGCTGGCCACCACCTAAGGAGATTATAACTTAATACTATTTTACTTTTGCAATCATAATGACAGTTCCATGAAAGTAAGTAATGATCACAAGTGAATAAATTAAGTAATAAAAACACTGGAAATATATAAGTATGTTAGTCAGATTCTACAAAGTTCCTCAATACAAAACTATTTAAGTACAAAGAAATTAAAAATACATTACCACATATAAAATGTTCAAAGCAATTAATGCGTTTTTTGAACAAGTGAATCCTCCACACATATTGACTGTATTAATATCTTTATCAAAATCACAAATTCATAACACAGAATGATGATTGCAGAAAGTTCAAGAAAATTACACCTTGAAAGCTAAATGTCGTTATGCTATTACATCTACAAATATTAAGAAGTCTATGTCAATTAAATCAAAACTGTTGAGAGTTCAGTTTAAATTGCAGTAATCACACACACCATTAACAATCTATAAAAGCTAAACGCATAAAACTCTGAATTATATTTTAGGACGCAAACAACAGCAACCCGAACCAATGCTTGACTTGCTGAGATTGATTCACAGAGTACTGATTGACAGCTAAGCTGACACTGACAGTGACACTTTGACAGATAGTCAGAATTTAGTGTTTTGTGTCCGACACATTCAACTGTAAGTTCACTCTCTTCTTAGCTACTCATTTCAGTATTGTGAGTTATTGTTTTTTTTATTTTTTGTTTTGTGTTTGTCGCCTGTGCAAAATTGAGTTAATAATTGATTTACTGTTCTAATTAATCTACTACAATGTCATTGGCAGAATTAGTCGATTTTGCTCGGCTCAGTTGCCAGAATAAAATAAGAAGAAGAAGACACATTCAACACTAAATTCTAAGTCGTTCTGAGCTTAAATTAGTACATAATTAGGTTTAGAGGTATCTTAAATAATGGCGGCGGGCCAGTGTGACCATATGTGGCAGGATCCTGCCTTTTCGGCAGGTTTAGCCTTTCATTTGACTTTCTGGCATATATGTTTGACGTTTTAGAAATGTGGCAGTATTTGGCAGTCTAAAGCAATAATGCTGACAGACTTGGCAGTACAGCTCATGAAAGGGGTTTGGTGCAGTATAGACAAAAGAAATAGCATTACGGAGAAATTTTTAAATGGCAATGGCAACAGTAGCAACGATAAAACCTTAGTTCGGGGATTTCCCATATCATCTCTAATTGAATTTGTAGTGCATTCCATTATGAACCGTAAAGTGCCGAACAAAATATTTATAATAATCGTATCTTTAGTTGTCAGTTGTTTTTCTAATTAGTCGGACTAGAAAAACAGTCGGAGACACAAAATTTTAATTGTAATTTCATGCGGTGTGAATGATTTCTATTCCTGATTTATTATGAAACGTAAATATGAAACAATTATATCGCCTAGAGTGGGAGCAGGAATCTATCTCTTCCGTCCTGATTAGCAAAAGTGAATGATGAAGATGTTTTATGATGTAAAGCATGCACACTAAGTTGGTGCCTAGGTTGTCTAATATAAAAGAACATGCAATGAGCACCTACTACTTATAAGAAGAACATGATCGAATACAGTGGGCAGTCATCGGTGAGTATAACAGGAAAATTGTAGGAAGTATTAGCAAGTAGGTAAAAAAAATTTCTTTATAATTTTAGATGCAAAAGTTTTTAAAACATCTTCAATAGAAGATTACTAGTAAGGCTAAAAGATTTTTAAAATTTTAAAATTATATCGGCATTATTTCGGCACTTTGTTCTTATGTGTTTGGCAGGATTTATCAGTTTTCTTGCCCAGGCTGGGCAGGATCTCTAATTTTAGGTTGGTCACACTGTGGCTGGCCCAACTCAACATAAATTTGCGACCGGTCACTAGTTTAGAATAGTTTAGATAGGTCCTTTTCTATCTTGGTTACCTGTCCGATTAGCCGTGCGCATATTGGTAGCAAATACACCCATACACTCAAACTTTAGCCTTTCTATTATTATTAGTATTAAAATAGTAAGTATATTATTTTGTCATAAATATGTGTTACTTATGTATCTATGAGCTGTTTGCTGACCGTTGGGAAACCCTGATGGTACGCAGGTGGGTGAATATTCACACCAAATAAAAATTGTAATAATTAATTGTTATTTATTTATTTAATTACTAACATTAGGCAGTAAGATCATTGTTACTAATACACTATGGAAATAATTCCGAAATAAATGAATTTTAATTTAATTTAATTTACTTACTTATTACTAATATTATAAAGGCGAAAGTTTGAGTGTATGGATGTATGTGCTACCACTAAGAGCCTAAACGGCTAAACAGATAACTGAACGATATCGAACTGATAACTTTAGAAGCATAATTACTTATTAGGCAGGTAATAACTACTTATTTAATATTAACTAAAAATGTGGGATATTTTCCCCAACAATATTCAACACCAAACCAAATAGGTTACAAATTAATTTTCTTATGAAATCTATTCAAATAATTAAAACTTTTTACCAAACACAATGTTTTTATTTAATAGTTAAAAGTTACTATAACTTAAACGCATCATGTATAATTACATAAATTTTACCATACACAATTATACGACGTCATACACTAAATATCTGCATAATTAAAATCTTTAAATTCAACAACATTCCGCTGCGCGAACGCACACCATAAAGCAGGCAATGAGTATTTATTATTAACCAAAAATGTAGGATATTTTCCTCAACAATATTCAACACCAAGGCAAATACTTGGTCAGAAATTAAATTTCAGAAATCTATTCCAATAGGTAGTTAAAACTATTTACTAAACACAATGTTTTTATTTAATAAATAAAAGTTACCTTATATTAAACGCATCATAATAAAAAAAAACTATACTTACCACCTTACCACTTACGAATGAAAGGACAATGCCCACTGACCTCTGTCTATTGTACAGTACTTGTATAGTAGGTACAGGTCAGTGACAATGCCGGTATTTACTTTTCACCGTCACTTACATCCCAAAATACTACAACGCATCATGAATAATCATGATTTTTTCATTAGGTACTTACCTCTTCCTAATAAATAACTTTACTTTGTTGTTGTTGCACACACGCTGCTGCTATCATCTATACATTTATTAAAATTGGAGTGTCTGTTTGTAATATTGAAATAACCGTTTTTTACTACATGTATTACATATGAAAATATATACGGTTTATATACCAAAATATTTTTGTCTGTCTGTCTGTATGTTTGTTCAGGCTAATCTCTGAAATGGCTGGATCGATTTTGACGGGACTTTTATTGGCAGGTAGCTGATGTAATAAGGAGTAACTTAGGCTACGTTTATTTTAGAAACATAAAGTAAATGTTTTTCGACTGTTAGGCAGAACGAAGTTCGCCGGGTCAGCTAGTATTATAATAAAATAGCTGAACGGGAATAAACCCATGCGGGCGCTAACGACCAATGTAAATGCGCCTTCATCAGTCAGTTGTTGGGCCGTATGCGGGGGCTCCCCGCATGTGGCCTAACGACCAATTAAATTCATCAGTCGTTAAATCGGTTGGCATCAAGCATACGACTGAGTCCCCGCATAAGGCTGAGTAAGTAAACGACTAGTGAAAATGCGCGTTTAAGGTCACAGCCTAGAGGCGCAATGAAGCGCGGGTAGATTGGTAGGTATGTATTTGATTTAACTGCTATGACCGAATGGGGCGGCACAAACTACCACACTGTTTGTGCCATTCTTATTTATTTTTTATTTCAATTGAAGTGAGAAGGCTGAAGAGAAAGGATGTCCTTTGAATGGGAAGTTGTGGCACTGGCTGCGCTCCCTCCATGTTATTTCACATCACTCAACCAACTAGCTAATAGTCTTACGACTGATTGCTAATAGATAAAGTAAAAAAAAAAAAAAACAAGAAAATAAAATTTCAATTGAACACAAAATTGACAAAATATAATAAATTCATTTTTGTTAGCATTATCGTATCGGCATTGATAATGTATCCCACAATGCGTTTATACTACAACCACAGATCAAATCATTGTTTTCCTTGATCTACCATAATGGCATGCAAATTTTATTAATATTCAACTCATAATTTCGTTTAAAACACCATACATCATTTTTAACAAATATGTAGTACCTAAGTACTTAGTAAAAATAAAAATAAAAATTCTAATTCTAATTGATTTTGTCCTCAATAGTTAGGCCTAAAAATTTATTTGTAGTCACCTCGCTAATTTCACTATTATTAAAATTAATTTCTAAATCTTTAAATGATGGTATTCTTTGAGTAAATTGCATTATTTTAGTTTTATTTATATTTATCTTTAAATTATTATTATCTAGCCAGTTTATAATAAATAATGTAGAATTTATGTCACCGTCGTACTCATTTTTATTTTTACATTTTATAGCAAATGTACTATCATCCGCGAATAATGTTATAGGATGAATGGTTAGTCATTTATTTATACATAAAATAAACAAAAAGGGGCCCAAGACACTGCCTTGTCCCACACCATATTTATATATTTTACTGTTCGCATGTGTAAAGTGTAGTGTAATAAAATAAAACTTCCTTTATATGGTTAATCTCCACAATTGTTTACGATCTGCCAGACACGATTCTATAATACTTAACACATTAACTCGTTTAACATAATAATCAAGTTTGCAAGTAATATTTTATGGTCAACATGATGTAGAGTAGCGCCGGCGCCGCGCCGGCGTTTCCTCGTGTGCATTACCCTAGCAGGAAAGTGTCTCCTAGAGTGATATGAGTAGCACGAATACTTAGTGCCTAAATTGCTGTAAATGTGCGTCGCATTAAAAAGTTTGTGCGTGTTGTTGTTTTGATATAATACGCAAAAAACGATTCCTGCTAGGGTAATGTTTTTCTAGCAGGAAAATTCTAAACGAATGATCGGAGAGAGAAAAGTTTTACTTCGCCAGAGAGCTCACATTTGTGCTTAAATGTGCGCCGAAAATATAATCTGTGTGTCTTTAGGTTTTCGAGATATTCCACTTGCTGCTGGAGTAACGTTTTGCAGAATCGCGTATCTCGAAAACCATTATAATTATGTGCGACTGTAAAATAAACGCACATCGATTAGCCCTTCGTTTGTGCCTATTTGTGCAAAATTAGATTTAAGAAAATATCTATAGTTTTTAAGAAATCGCGCTTTCTTAAAAAATCGAAAAATAATCGTAGCAAATAAATTATGGAAGTTACAAGCTCACTGAAAACTGTATTCGTTCCTGCTTGACTCATAGAATAACCACAAAAAGTTTCAGAAGTGTAAGTACATGATCTATTGAATAATAATACTAAAAGTCAAAATGACGGAGGCAGAAATTTGACGTCAATATACAAGAAACTGGCTCAACCCAGAAGGTGTGCGTTTATACCAAAAGCCTTTATTCAATTAATATATTGCAAAGTTTTAGCTTGGAATGCTTTATATTTAAAAAGATATAAACAAAAATCAAAACTTGTAAACAACGGCAGGTTAACCGACCGAATTCGAATGAATACAAAAAAGCGACGGTTTCATACATATTGCTGACCTTCTTAATTTAACTTATTACACCTGAATTGTAGCCCGTACAGTCGCGATCAAACGCTTGTTTGCAATTTATGCTTATCTATATGATGACTTAATTTTAGGGGCTAATTGTGACCATATCAAATGAAAGAGGTTATTGATGTGCAAATTATTATCTTTATTCTTAAAGTAAATAATGGTATCATGTCACAAATCAAATTATCTACCTATAAATCTTAAAACATTAATAGTGTAATCAAAATTAAATTATTTGTAATTATTGTGTAGTCATTATTACCTACATACGTTTTTTTTAATGTACATTTATTTAGGGGTTCTTATCCGAGCGGACATGTTAACCCCAATCACAGATCAATAATTTTCTTGATTTGACTGTTAACATCAAAGGTTCACAAATTATTACAATGCGGTATTTGGCTGGTATATAAATAATATAGGTAGTTACTTAACAATATAATAATGAATACTTAACAACATTATCATAATTCATCAGACTGTTGAATGACACATAAACATCCAAAAAGCCGCCAAATTAAAATAATGTCATTATGCTACATGACATAACCTTTAATATTTAGGTTCCTAATGTACTAGGATGTAGGGTAAATAATATATAAATATCAACTGTAAATAACAAACATAGCACGACGTAACGGCAACATTAATAATAATAATAATATTCTACTACATTCACACAGCGCCATCTAGCCCCAAATTAAGTAATTATATTTGCTTGTGTTATGGGTACTAAACAACTGATAAACTACATATACATTTTTTTTGTAAATACATACATAATAACAGTGGCGTGTACAGACATTTTCAATGGGGTAGCCATAACATAATTTTGCTGAAATGTGTTAAATGATTATGATAATTTTGAGTGACCACCTCCAATTGACTTTTAATAATATAATTTAATATTTCAATAACTACACACAATGCCATCTAGACCCAAAGTAAGCATATATGCTTGTATTGTGGGTTTTAGAATGCGGATATATACATACCTACTTTTTTGTAAATACATATTATACATAGAAACACCCAGACCAATGTAAAGAGACATGTTCATGCACACAAATATTTGCACCGAGCGGGAATCGAACCCACGACCTCTGTGTGGTAGTCCATACACAGTACCACCGAACCATAGATGCAGTCACATAATAATATGATGATGCTTATTTGCGAATTTAAAATTTATTTTTATTTAGATTGGTTTTACGAACGTTTTGTAACTTATGAAATAGCTATCACGGAAAACACAAAGAGACTATGTAGGTACCTACCGATTGGCTACTTTGTAAATATAGGTAAAACCGGTTAGGCAAATTATATGTTTAATAGCTAAATACTTAATATTAAATTTTAGTTTGTCTTTTCTGTAACCTATCATTAATATCACAAATCACTTGGTATTGAATCTTTATTAAGTAAGTAAAACAAAAATAAATTGATCACTGATTCACATCAAACATACTAACACAATCAAATGTTAAAAAATGCCCAGGTTTTGACAACATAAGATTCAAAGATATCAAATGTATCGCTAATTATATCACCCCTGTTATTACACACTTGTTAAACAGATGCATTGCCACATCCGCATATCCTGACCAGTTGAAAATCGGATTAATTAGGCCTATTTATAAAAATGGTTCGCACACAGACGTAAATAACTACAGACCAATCACCATATTATCCTGTATTGATAAAATAATTGAGAGATATATAGGCCAGGAAATTAATAAATTTTTGTCAAACAATTGCATAATTAATGAGTAATTTTCATTAATAATAATAATAATATTCTACCACATTCACACAGCGCCATTTAGCCCCAAATTAAGCAATTATATTTGCTTGTGTTATGGGTACTAAACAACTGATATACTACATAATATATACATTTTTTTTTGTAAATACATACATATTATAGATAAATTACACCCAGACACAGAACAAACAATAATGCTCATCAAGTCATCACACAAAGGTTTGTCCTGGGTGGGAATCGAACCCACGACCTCCGGCTTAGCAGTCAGGGTCACTAACCACTAGACCAACAGGCCAGTCAATTCAAATTAAAATTTAAAGATGATGAACATGGTCTATTTAATCACTGCAAACTGTTAAGTGTATTCGATAAGGTGCGAGTGAGTGTGCTGAGCGAGGAATATGATAACATTAAAAAAGTAGGAAAAAACGTTAGATCTAAATCATTACGCAGTTTATCGTACTTACCAGTCTATATGAAGGGTAAGTTTAAAAATGTATACGGGATGTGGATATGGGAATACATGCTGCCTTGCATCATGAATAGTCTTCACGTAGAAGTCTGTGATGGCATAAATGCACAAAATTGTAAAAACAAGTTTAAATTTTTTTTATTAAGTTCTTAGTTTTGAAAATGTAGTATTTAAGTTTAATGTACCGAGATGTTGTGGCTAACATATCACTGTTAATTGTTTTAATAAAAAAAAAAAAAAAACATCACAAGAAAAAAAAAACATTACCTATTAATATAAGTCATACCATAATTTAATTTAATTGCCTGCTCTCAAACAAAACAAAACAAAAACAATAATGGCGACTAGCTATTTTTTGACTCGAATAAAATATAAATATATTACGCAACTAAATTAGATCGTTTACCAAAACTCTTAAAATGTCATCCATAGATGCATATTTAATTTAAGAGGTTATTACTCAAACTACAAATCAACCAATGAGAAGTCATGAAATGCGTCGTCATTGGTTAATTCAATTTAATTCAAAATTGACGCTTTCTATTGGCGTGTCGTTCAACTCTCATTCGAATGTCCTTAAAATTAAGCAGTGCTTTAGTAGCGAAGAAAATCAACCGCGTGCGTCTGTGTGCGTGCGTGTACATAAAAAGCAGTAGAAGCTTGCATGTGTGTTTTTTTAGGCATTGCTGTTTTCTGATTATTCCATGACCGTGGCGCTGTTGTATCATAGATAGATATACATATTGCTGAGTATAAAATAATGGTAATCTATCTCTTTTAATATAATGTATTATGCATATTGCTAGTTAGGTAAAATTATGAGGAATTTATTAGGGTAGGCAGTGCCTTTATGCCTCTAGGGAGTGCACGCCACTGCATAATATAGATAAATTACACCCAGACACAGAACAAACAATCATGTTCATCACACGAAGATTTGTCCTAGGTGGGAATCGAACCCACGACCTCCGGCTTAGCAGTCAGGGTCACTAACCACTAGGCCAACATTTAGGTATCTTCTTACGGTTTTGATTGTCAGACTTATTTACAATAGGATACGATAATGCGATATTTTTTACAGGATTATGATTATATTAAGCATATTGTATGGCCCGAATATTGCATTAAATATCAATATTACCATATACCGTATCGTACTGGCATCCCTAGCACTAGCCGGCGGCAGCGGAAAAGCGACGGTGCGCGGTGTGGCGGCAATTGGAAATTTTCTATTATCCTACATGGCTATAGCATAAAACAATAAGTTTTATGCTATTTATGTAGGTATTTTGTCTTTTTTTACCCTAAATCAATTTATTGGTATTTGTAAATAGGTACTTTATTCTACTGATATTATAGGTACGTATGTCTGGATATTTGTTCTTCGTTCACAAACAAAATAGGTACTAGGTAAATTTACTTCAATTAAATATGGCAATGAAGATACCTTATTAGTTATTTATTACCTTGGAATAGCACTTACGATAAGCACATAATATTATAGTAATTAATAATGTGCAAATTCATGAAAACAGCTAGTAGAATATTTCAATGCTTTTAAAGTTAATTTTTCACTTGTCATTTTCTACGTCAGTGTACTAAGGCCCAACATGTGTCAACCGGTTTGTGAGTAAAGTTATGAAGGTTATCGGTATGTATGAAACCGTCGCTTTTTTGTATTCATTCGAATTCGGTCGGTTAACCTGCCGTTGTTTACAAGTTTTGATTTTTGTTTATATCTTTTTAAATATAAAGCATTCCAAGCTGAAACTTTGCAATATATTAATTGAATAAAGGCACCAGCTTTTGGTATAAACGCACACCTTCTGGGTTGAGCCAGTTTCTTGTATATTGACGTCAAATTTCTGCCTCCGTCATTTTGACTTTTAGTATTATTATTCAATAGATCATGTACTTCTGAAACTTTTTGTGGTTATACTATGAGTCAAGCAGGAACGAATACAGTTTTCAGTGAGCTTGTAACTTCCATAATTTATTTGCTACGATTATTTTTCGATTTTTTAAGAAAGCGCGATTTCTTAAAAACTATAGATATTTTCTTAAATCTAATTTTGCACAAATAGGCACAAACGAAGGGCTAATCGATGTGCGTTTATTTTACAGTCGCACATATAATGGCTTTCGAGGTACGCGATTCTGCAAAACGTTACTCCAGCAGCAAGTGGGATATCTCGAAAACCTAAAGACGCACAGATTATATTTTCGGCGCACATTTAAGCACAAATGTAAGCTCTCTGGCGAAGTAAAACTTTTCTCTCTCCGATCATTCGTTTAGAATTTTCCTGCTAGAAAAACATTACCCTAGCAGGAACCGTTTTTTGCGTATTATATCAAAACAACAACACGCACAAACTTTTTAATGCGACGCACATTTACAGCAATTTAGGCACTAAGTATTCGTGCTACTCATATCACTCTAGGAGACACTTTCCTGCTAGGGTAATGCACACCGTTTCCTCGTGGCCAAACTATTTCGCTTGGTACCTTAATATCTAATTTTGACATTATATCATATAAAAAGCGTAGATTACTCTATATATGTTCTTCTTCTGCCACAGATTATAAAATAATGCTAGGAAACAACAAACTGCAGCAGGCTTGTGCAAAGCGGATTAATTTTCCAATAGGTAGTGCTTCAGTCAGCAGAATAAATTTTTGTACAATGCTCACTAAGAATATTGTTATCTTTGTTCTAGTCTTCAGTATCTATGATCCTAATATAAGTATGAAAGCATTACTGTCACGGGCCACCCCAGCTTGTGATACTACAGTAAATATAGCCAAAGAGAATAAATAATTAAAAATGCATGCACATAAACAATAGAAACAATATTTTAATTTTGTTTATAAATTATTTCTACTACCTACACATAGTTACAGAACACTAACATAATTATTTACATTAATATCTACACAATTAGCGACAATAATATTTATTTTCTAAACTTCATTCCAAAACTTCATCAGTTTGTATCCCACTGAGCTCTTTAAGTTTTTGCTCAAAGAAACTTTTTCTGTGCATCAAAGCTAATCGAGGTTGTCTTATGCCAAAATTTTCATTACCCAGTTTACTATACTTCTTTTCTCCTTCTATTCCCATTAATTCTCGAAGAGCTTGATTCCTACGCAATATTTTTTCATAAAATATTTTACCACTTTCAACATACTCAGGTCCAAGTTCACATAATGTCTTGTCAGCTTCTGCTTCATAGTGGACTTCTGTCATATCCTTCAACAGAAAATATGTTCCTGCACTGAACATACCCAAGATTGTGTATAGTACTACTCTATACACTCTTGGCGCATTATAGAGATTTATTCTATTATTAGTAGCTTGAGCAAAATTGTAGGCCAAAAACAAAGTAGTAAATGGATAAATGGAGTCAAAAATAATCTTATTATTCTGTGTCATTAGTATTTCTCTACATATTGCAAACTCTTGAACTTTTTCAGGTAGTATTAAAGCATCAGCTAGTTTCTGTCCAACTTCAGAAGACCAATCTACTTTTTTCTGATTTACCTGAAAGCATTTAATTACATTAAATTGTGTTAGAATATATAGTTATTTAGCATTAACAATTATTGTGCTAGACTATTTATAATGACATAGTCTTTGTGTGTTGTTAAGTATTATCTAAAATAAATTTAATATTTTAGTATTTGTTTTATGTTGAGTAAGAAAATATAACTGTATGTCGTATGTGTAATAGAACTTGGCACCTACCTGTATGTCATCTTTCTTTATGTCTTCTAAACTTTTATAGCTGAAGTTAACAGGTATACCTATGGCTACTCCAAATCTTGAATTAATACTTCCTGGAATAGTAAAATCATGTCAAAAAAAGCATCACATTTCCTAATGGATTCCTGAGGACATCATCTAGCACTATATAAAAAAACAGATGTGTTTAATTAATGTAACTCGGGATCCAGACCGGCTACGTCTGTCTTCGGCACTGTATCTATCTACATACCAATTTCCATTGAAATCTGTTCAGCCATTTAGGCGCTGAGTGGTAATAAACAGACACACACACACAAACTTTCGAATCTATAATATTAGTATGATAAATTAACAGGTAAATATTTATTAACAAATTAGTCTGTGCAAGATGTGTCAATATTAAGTTAGGAACACAATAATTAAACTAATAAATATGATTCTAGAATATTAATATTTTCAGTATCAGTATAATTAAATATGTGTATGGCACTTGACCAATTACTTGATGCAGGATCAAGTAATTGTGAATTAATGAGTATGACTTTTCACAACCAGATTATTTATAGTAAGATGGGTGTTTGAATTTAAAAGTATTTTCTTTAGTTGTTAAAAAAAATATAACTCACCAGCATGAAACAGATCATATCCAAAAACACTAAAAGGTTTAATCAACTTTCTTTGTATATCAGCTACGTCGAGTATATCAAGACATTTTGACACTCGATCTGTTAGTTCCTTGTTTAATTGAACTGGCTTACCATTACTATAAAAAAAAACTTAAAATTTACCACAACAAATTACAACACACTATCCTTACCTATGTTATCAAATTAATAGATATTTAGCATTAATTATAACTATTTCTATAATTTATCATTTCGATAGTAATACATACTTGTAGTAGTGTACGAAATCCTTGTACTTTTCAATAAAAAAAGTATTTGGGGCATATCTAGCAACTGCAGATGCAATACCGGCGCCAGTAATCACGACAAATGAAAAACGACGACCTGTTTCGGTTAAAAACCAAGATATTGGTCTTCGAGTAGTCATATTTCTTTATTAAATATGAATAAATAACCTAAAGAGTACAACAAAATTTTATCTCAGGATTTACAACAAATTTATAATATTTTTTAAATTTGATTAGACAGAAGAGAGGTTAGGTTTACAGACTAATAAAATGATATAGAACTATAGATCCAAAGAAAGGTTTGTATCGTCTTGTTTTTCTTTATTGTCGTCAGTGGTCGTCAGTTGCAGTGCAGACGAGCTAACAGCCCACGTGATGGTAAGTGGTAACTGTCGCTCATGATGAACGACTCAGTCTCTGGCATTGCTTTCGCAATGCCAGGGCCTCTGCGAAGCCGCCGCCTACCGTGAAGGTAGTGTGGAGTAGGTGAATGAAAGGATTGAGAGAAGTGAGGAAAATAGGAGAGAGAGGGCGGGCACCAAAAGTGTGGGGCAGAGAAGTGCACATCTATGAAAGTAATTTTAATTAGCATACCTATAAGTTAAATTATCTTTATTTATACTAAAATGTTTAAAAAAAGAGTGTGTGTCATGTACGCACGTAAGAAGTTATACTTCTTTGGCGTAACAATCCAAAAATACCAAATAATAACACAACGCATAAATACATAAATATTTGAATTGATATAAACGCCAATATATTTTTTTTTTTATTTATTCACACTGATTATTTGTACTGATACGACACACAAAGATCCGCAACTAACTTCAGTGTGTAAAAGGTTCGCAACTAACTTCAGGGTGTTGCTTTTTTCTGTCGGTGTGCGCGCGCATCGTAAAAATTCACTCTCATCATTTTTCCCAATCGCGCCAAAAAAAGTATAACTTCAAAAAAAACGGCCAAATGCCAGTAGGACTCGCGCGCCGAGGGTTCCGTACTATCAGGGATCGGAAGTATTGAATAAACATTAGTAAACATAGTAGTAGAGCCCGACCGCATAACTAGATTTGTTTGTCGAACAATGTTTAACAAATAAATTTAGCCCGACCGTATGACGGGCTTTTTTGATAATAATTACAAAAAAGTGTGCTAGTTAGAAACACTGTTTTATTCTTCCTGTAATATTGACATAAACATGAATTAACAGAATTACTTCTAGTTAATTCATGTTTATGAACTATTTACTTTATTTTCATCTATTTCAAAGTGCTTAAATAAAAAAAAACCTTAAAATTATAATAGATTATTATTACCTAAAACTGTTCTATATAATATAAGATAATGCTCATTTTAATAAGCAAACATAATAATCATGAAAATAATTAAATCTTTCGCGTACTTATATGAAATCCTAAACATCGATACTAAATATCGACAGAGTCAAGCTCTAACTGTTTTACGCTAAGGAAGCGTAAACTGATAGATGTCCCTGTGTGTGAATGTGATTGTGTGTGTTTAGTTTAAGCTAGTGTGTAATAATTTTATTGTGTGCGTGTATAACGACGCGATTTAAAAATGCATTAGTAGTTAACATTGTAATTAGTGTGCGTTGCTCGCGTTACCCCGTCCCCCGCCGAAAGTGGCAGACTTTTGCGCAAGGGAAATAGAGCGCGTGTCCACTCCTGTTGGTTTAATGCTCTAAGAACTTTTGACAAACGGTCACTGGCAAGGCAACACTGAGTAAATGTCTAATGAACCATTAATCTGTTCTGTAGAGTCTGTTTAAAAATGAATGAACTTGTCCTATAAATATCTGTGGGGGTCTAATCACGAAAGACTGGTCTAATGTCTTGTCAATGTCTTTGATGTCTTGTTGTTGTGACTGTGATTGAATTTAATCTTCGTTTTACATTACACTAAACAAAAGGAAGAATAATTACAAAACGACAAACTGCAAAAATGTGTTGAAAACATAATTTTATCTCGCGTAGAAAGTTGTCAATAGTACAATTTTAAAAATGTCTCATCTTGTGACCGAGTTAAACAACTTGGGCTTAGAATGCCTGCACTCTGCATGGGTTCAAGCAATTTATCATTCAGAGTTCCTGGAGTTTGGTGACTTGCCTGCAGACTATGAGACCTTGGTAGAATCATTAGATTTGCGATCTACGTTCAAGGTTATTATGAATGCGATTGATGTTTGGCTTAGCCCAGACACTGAATCTGATGAAGAAAAATCTTGGACATCCATATCTTATCAAATTGACCATGAGAAAGTATTAGCTATATTGGGATACTACATAAATTATGGATGTAAACATGTAACTACAAATGAGTACAGAAACAATGCTTTGTTGGCTTCTAGAGTTTACTATAAACTGTTATCTATTCCTGGGTACAAAGCATACCATATATATCATTCACAGCTATTTGTTCATTCACTAGCCTGCCTCAGTTTTCCAAAATCAATGTGTGATAATGAAAATAATTATTTCAACACTAAGGAATTAACTCGTGAAGTGAATTCTGTTATCAAAGAACTCAGTCAATTTGCTGTAGATTTGAGAGCTATAATAGAGCAATTACAATTAAACCCATCTGATATGAATTTTGAGGATATTGTCAGTAATTTGCTTGATATAACTGGAGGTGCCATTGTGAACAAACTACATGTTGGTATGTATGCTTTTTCAATATTTGAACTGTAATTTTCATTAAGAAACACCTAGCTGGTGAAAAACTTTAGAATCAGACATTAGTTTCAAAGTTATAGTTAAATATATCGGCAGGCAGATATGCTGAATGATTTTACTTTAATATATTGAAGATGATATTACTATATTGTAAGTCTTATTATTGTAAGACATCAATGTAGAATAGAATATTCTTTCTTACAGACTACATAATACAAAACAAATAACAGGACAGCACAAGATAGTGTACATGATTTTTTTAATAATATTGGTTTAATTTCAGATAAAATAGAATTAAACAAACTTACAGCAATAATATATGAAATAATAGATCTTTTGATGACTAACGGTGGCAGGGAGCCCAATGCTTTGGCCCTTAGGTTTCTATTCAAGTGTCTTTTGCCTAAGTTGGTAGCTTCTTCATTGGACACAAGAAATGCTAATGTAAGTATTAACTTGTGTATTATGAAACTACAACTTGTCTTTATGCTATGCAGGCAATATATAATTTAACATAAATTAATAATTAATAAATTGACCTATATATCAGATATATACATTATGTATTTGTTTCAGAACATTGTAAAAGCTTCATATGTAACTTATTCAGGATTATTATTAAGTAAATATGGGACAGCAGCCCTGCAAGGTTATATGTTGCTATTACAGCATCTCTGCTATTCACAAGAAGGTTTGGTGAGTAGATAAATAATTATCTGTACAAGCAATGTAGAATGGGGAAGATAAAAGAAAGGCGAGGTAGGGGAAAACAATGGATAAGCTATATGAGTCAAATATAGAAAAGTGCTGATGCCATGTCATATAAGGAGGTTAAGGCAATGGCTCTAGGCAGAGAGAAGTGATGGGAAATGCATCAGTTCCACCAACATGAGTCCAACTCTTAAATTTATGGATGGACAAGGAATGATCATTACACCATTCTGTTTAATGTAAAATAAATAAATAAAATAAATTACACATTGATCTTAGTTATAGCAGAAGGCTCATTTCTTATTATATCTATGCTTATCACTTATCAAGTGTGATGATACAATATAAATTTGAATGCAAATATGATTAGAATAAAAATTTATGAGAGTATTGTTTGCTTTCAGGAAAAACACGACGTCCGCACCGCACGAGTATCCTTAGTCTCAGGGCTCATGAGCTTATTACCACGAAAATCTTACCGTAAAATTGTGAAGTGGCTTCTAGTATTGTCTACAACGGCGAGAGTGTCACATCGGCAAATTGCTATGGTATGTAGAAAAACAATAATTATACTTACATTAAATTCTCTGCTCCCGTTGTTCTGGTATCCTAGATTCATTTTTAAACCTTCACATTCCAGGAATTGTTAGCTAATCTACTGAATAATGATGCAGACGAACCAAAGCCAAGACCTCAAGCTGATAATGAACCTGCAGTTGAACGTAGCGCCAGTGATTCTGGTTAGTATCATTGGTTTCTTTAAACCTTTGAACTTTGAACCAGGATGAACATAGGTTAAATCTAAAGTCTAGATTCATCCAAATTATAAAAAAAGTGAAACAATTTATGAACCACATATACAAAATCCTATCACATGTATAGTATATTTTGCAAAATATGCATTTTCTGTGTATTATTCTATTATTGTTTACTTTTATTTAGGTATAGATACTGAACAACAGTCTGAAAATACAATCAATGCAAATGGAGAAAATAATCAACATAATAACATGACTACAGAAGATGAAAACAGTCAGGACAGCCAACTGCTTGCTCTTGCAGGAATGGAAAGAGATGTAAGTGTCTATTTGGTTTTAACCTACTCGCGTGAATAGCGCGAAATTTGCTAAGCCAATCATTTTTTTTATATATTACTATACTTTCAAACAACTGGTTATTTTTTTTGGCTCTATTCTAAACTGAAAACCAATCCAAGTCTCCATAGCAGAAATATTCTATTCTTAATTAGTAACTAGTTTTGAAAGCAGAAGAATTATTCTTGTTTGGAAACCATGTTTCCTAAAAATAAAAATAATTCTGTTAACCAAACTGATTTCCAAAGTGGACCAAGGGACACTTTTTGCTTCTAGAAATAACTCTGTGGCAATCTTTTGGTTATTTATGTATGTTTATTTTTTAATAAAAAATTTTTAACTTTAGAACTTATAGCTAGTGATACATGGTGTACTGTGTAAAATATAATATCTGCTTGGCTCTATGTAAAATCTTTTATGCTGAGTTGTTAATTAATTAAGTGGGGACACTGCTATTTATATTATGTGAATCTCTGTTAATTTACGACACTATACAATTTTGGTATTAGTTGCGTATAATCCCTAGTACAAAATATTATTTACAATTTTAGTAGTGGTCTTAAACTATTATTAGTGTTGTGTATAATTTAAAATGTTTGATTTGAAGGATTTGGAGGACATTATGGTAGGGTTGATTCGGCAGCGGCCGCACTCGGTCCCGCACGGCGAGATACTCCGCGCCGTGTACGCGCGCGTGCATGACGCGTCGGGCACGCTGCGAACACGTGCGCTCACTATACTCACCGAGTGTCTCACGAGCTCTAGGCCTCATATCAGACAAGCAGTTAAGGTACCGTTACCACACCACTGTTATTTGTTATAATTAATTTGCTTAACTGTTAAATATTGATATTATTTAGTAAGTTTTTCAGTGTACATGTATTTTTATATACAGGCTCTAAGCACGTGCGTTTGTTAATCGCTAGGAGCTGAACGGCAACAGTGACGTGTCGCGGTTGATGGCGGTGGGTGCTCGCTGCGTGTGCGACGAGCGCGCGGCGGTGCGGCGTGCGGGCGCCGGCCTCGTGCAGCGCCTGCTGGCCGCGCCCGCGCCGCCCCCCGCGCCCGCCGACCTCGCGGTTCGTAATAACAAATAGTTCTGGGCTTGACATAAGCTCGCGAATACCAACTGTATGCTCTCGCGCTAAGGTTTAAATTTTATCGTCAGCTACTTCATTGACGTCATTCTCTTAGCGGCTCGCAGTCGCACCGCGCTATTATTAAGCTGACCCCACATAGGTGGTGCGCTTTTTGTGAGCGACTGGGCGCTTTGGACTCCATTATCCGCTATCCCCTATGTACGGTAGTAGATCCACGCTGATTTCAGCATGAATGGGCCGGATCGTCCGGGGAAGTACTACCCTCTCATAGAAGATCCACTTAAGAGTAGTAGTATCCGTACTACTGCGTTTCATTCGGTGAGTGAGAGCGCCGGAGGCCCAATTTCCCTCCTATCCTCTTTCCTGACCTCCCTCATTCCCTTCCCCTAACCCTATTCCCAGCCGCCATAGTGGAGGCCACTATACCAGCAGTTTAAGACGATGGCTTTTGGTATAGTGGCCGCCACTTCTGGATTCCACTGACTGCTTACCATCAGGCGGGGTGGAGTCACTTTGGTAGGCTGTAATATAAAAAAAAAAAAAAAATCCCCGCAACATGAGTTTAGCGTGCTCCCGGTGTGCGTGTGTACACACGCCGCACGCTGGCAAAACGCGACGCTTAAGGAATGGGCACGCCCAATGTGAAGTCAGCCTTATTTCTGTTGGTAATAAGACTTCAAGAACATACTGTCACGTGATCGACGAAACAATATTTAAGAATATTATGTTTATTGCTTTTCTTTTCTGCTCTATATATCTTGCACCTTATTCTTTTTTAGATATTAGTGAACTTGTGCCGTGACGCAAGTATAATAGTGCGTTCGTCAGCTATCGCAGCTTTAGGCGAACTGGCGTTAGAACGACCCAGCGAGGCAGTATTCGACGCATTTCTTTCCGGGCCTATGCACCAATTATCGGATCCTGAAACCAAGGTATCCTAAAATGTATAAACGTTAATTTTCGACTGTAGTCCTAACGTCATGTCCTTATAGTTAGGTTTTCTTTTAAGAATATTTTGTGCTAACTTGTTTTATGTCTTTTGTAATTATATATCTTTCATTTTATTTTTACTAATATACTAAAATCTTTTTCAGATACAAGAACAAGTGACAGCTTTGATTGAGCAAATTCTATTAGCTCGTCTGAAAATATTTTCTGACATAGACTGCGATGATCCGGTGCCTTGGCTGTTTCTCGCTGGCATCACTCGACGTAATATGAAAAGGCACTTACAAAAAGCTTGCACATTGTTATCTAAAACTGAAGGTTCTATAAGGTACATCTTAGGGCAGTTATAGACTAGCGTTTTTTCTGCGCGTATACGGTTGTTTCGGACATACGCGCTTACATGGGCGCTATATTCCACTCTTCAAAGTATTCACTCTACCTGCGTACACGAGCCTATTCTGACGTGTTTGCCCGAATCGGTAGTATCAGTACTCGTCCGAGATGCGCGTGTCGCAAAAGACGAACTTTTACACGCGTATAAAACGCTAGTTTTTAATCCGCCCTTACTTACCATTTCGTGACAAATAAAGTAAAATTATGTTTTTCAAATCAATATTTGTTTTTAGCCACCGTTTAGTGGATATTCTGAGCACACACTTGGGTGCATTAAACGATGAACGAGACTTGCAGTGCTTAGTGATGCTAACGTGCGTGGCGCGACACGTCGAGTACTCCAATATCGGCTTTGTCTTGAATTATTACTACAAATTAGCTGACAATGAACAGGTAATTAAATAAATATATACATTTTGATTCGGAAAACAAGAAACTGCCTAAGTACTCGTAGTGATTATAATATCTGACTGCTTTAGACAGTTTTAATTTTTTGTTTGCACCTACCGTGCATCACTTCTAATAATATTGTTTAATGGAATATAGAGCGCTTTCGAGACACTTAGAAGGCATGTGATTTACAAATCCACCTTTCCATGACTAACTACTGATCAGTATACTAATAAATTTAGTAAATTGTGTTGATATTTGACTATTGTGATTGAGTATTATTTCATCAATAAATGACTATAACTATTTCCCAGGGTCGTGATGTCCGCTTAATGCCGATGACTTTAGAGTTGGCGAGCGCATGGTCGCGGTACATTTCGGTGTGTGAACGTACTGCGTTGCGCGATCATCTCGTACGACGCCTAGCTGACGCCACGGATGATGGTATGAGAATGTTACAATACCTACTACTTATATTAGAGTAAATCTCTAAAATTACATTGACCTTCTGTATTATTAGAAAACCTTATTAGGTAGAAATCAAATTAGTCGGAAAACATATACGCAGTAATGATATGGTAGTGAACACATCTGGAAAAATAAATAGTCTGATATATACACCGCCGCAGGCAATCATTTCGATAGTGTCAAACATGGTGTCAAGCATGGACGTAATAACCGAGGGATTGCAATCCCGCAAAACAGGATCACGCATTATTTTATTGATCTGCTGCATCCCGCACCTTAAAGCGCGGATCCGCGAATCTGACAAATTAAAAATATGGCGCTACTTTCGCTAACTTTCGCGTAAAGCGCGATTAGCATGAGCGTGACGTTGCCGATCTGCACGGCGCGCCGCGCCGAAAACAGATTACCTACTAATTACTTTCATTCAAGTTCATCCCTCACCACATTGTCATAAGCCTTTTCTAAATCCCGCTTGCATATTCCACATTTTCTTCTCAGTCATGCATAACACTCGTTCAATAAAAATATTTGCAAACAGTTTCCCTACTACACTCAGGAGGCTAATGCCGCGGTTCTTGCATTCCTGCTGTGACCCTTTGTCTTTTGTATAACGGCACGATAACAGCCCTACACCAATCATTGGGTACAATACCGGAGCGCCAACATTTGTTATATAAAAGGTACAATAGGCTGGCGATGTGTCCTCCACCTGTCTTGAGCATTTCGGCCGATATTCTGTCATATCCTGCTGACTTACCACCTTTCATAGCTTTCATCGCATTAATAATTTCAACCATACTTATCTTATTCTCTATGTCAATTTCATTTTCAATTTTATCACCACAATCCTCTACTAATGTCATGTCACTGACGTCACGTTCAAACAGGCTTTCGAAATATATTTTCCAATCATTCAAAACTTCATACTACTCTCTAAATATACATCCATTCTTATCTCGTATTATGCTTACCTTCGAATCGCCCGCTTTAACTCGGGCTTTTCTGACCATATTTTTATGCCAAAATAGTTTTTGGTTGATCCGAAAGTTTTTCGCGAATTTTCTTTAATATTTAATATTTACATTCTTTTTTCTTCTTTTGCACTACTTTTTTTACTTTCATTTTCAATGCATCATGTTTTTCTTTCATATCGTTTCTTTTATCATTCGTATCTCCTTGTATTTTTATATTCACTCGTTCCGCTAGCACATCCATCCACTTTTTTTTCTTTTGTTCTACCACATTTTGCACCTCATTATCCCACTATTCATTACACTACTACCATTCTTTCTTTTACTTACACAACATACTTGTCAAGCTATTTTAATAATGCCACTCTTAAACTCTTGCCATAACTCTTTTATTCCAATTCCATCGTCTTCAAACAACACACTAAATCATTTCTTTCAATATACTCCTAGGCTCGTTATTAACGTTTTCTTTCGCCAATCTTTCTACTTTCACTCTTGCTATTTCTGTCGTAGTTGCAACTGACCGATGTCGCCATTTTGTGAAATGGTCCGTCCCAACGTTTATACCCCTGTAGTGTACACCCTTGTATCCTTCACCTTGCTTTTAAACGTTCAGTCCACAATCACAAAATCTATCATGCGTCTGTCCTCTGGTCGTTGCCATGTATTAGTCACCACTACTTTTTATTCCAAATATAACTCTTATACTTTCACCATTTTCATTTACCTTTTTATCTCCAAACTTTTCCAAGAACCCTTTCATACCCATCACGACCTTATCCTGACACACCCATTCAGATCTGCTAACAATATTATTTTTAATTTTCTTTACATATACTCAGCACATCTCTTACGCTAACCCAGATTTCTTTTTTCGTTGGCTTGGACAAATCCGGCGCATAAACGCTAAAGACAAATAATTTGGTCTGGCCAACTTTTAAGCGAACTCACAAGATCCTCGGGTACATTTATACTCATTCACACATTGATTCATTCTCTTTGACATAATAACACCCACTCGTAGGCGGTAGCCTAGGATTCGATAGCCTAGCTTAGCCTGTCACCCAGAGAGGTATCTCTGGGTGACAGGATTGTTCAGCGCTGAATCGCTTTTACAATATGTCTATTATTGACAGTGCTTGAGCGCTAAACGAAAAATCTTACTTTTAAAGAATCTTGGATTAAAGTTTGTATATAGAAAACCACTGTTAGTTAATGGTGGCATTTTTTTTGTTAATGCAAACCAGGCTGTGGTCTATCTGAAGGTAAGAGCTAAATCATTAATAAAACTCTGAAATTGGTTTGCAGTTCTGGTAACTCCGCTGGCTACTGTCACTACGTAAAAAAAAGAAAACGATGTACTTACAGCTTAAACTAGAATCTATCTGGCTCTCAGTAGCTGTACTGAAAGCAGGGTAGATTGTATTATGCTCTGAAGTAGCGACCTTGAACCGCAAGGTTCATTGTGGGCAGATCTCCCAAAATGCCTGATAAGGGTGGCGAGCAACCGTTGGATGAGAGCATCTCGCGAACGGTCAGCAGTTGACGTCTTTCGGCTGATATGTTGATATTCTATTGTTTAATTGATGCAATTTATTGTAGGATGTCGCATAGCCTGCGCAACGTTGGCAGCTCGACTCGATCCTGCCAATCTTACATGGGCTACGGAACTCATGCAATTGTGTAAGTATATTATATATTTTAAATAAACCTTGATAGAATTACTATAGTAGTAAGTGCAGCTAAGGGCGCCTTCACACAGCGTGCTGTGTGAATGCGTATGTCCGTTTTACAGGTTCTTTTTATCGTATACGTTTTTAATTGAGCGATGGCGTACGTAGTTTTACGAGAGAGTTCACACACACGAATACCGATATGACAAAATAAATGGACAAATTACCTCCAGTAGCTACTTATCCGTTCAAACTGAATGTTAATGCTAAAGTGTAAGTATTTATACTCAATTATTAATTTTAACATTAATACACATTAATAAATAAATATACACCTGTATCTAGGAAACACGATTCCAGATATCCTGTAGGGTATAGAAAGTCTCTGATAAAGTGCATACGAGAAAAAAACGAATATCATTCACGGTTAAAAAAATACCATAATTTATTGAATAACTAGGAATAACTAGGCTGACTTTTGAAAAACTTAGAAAACGATGTGAAATCTTGATTAAGCAATGCTACAAAGGTTTTAAAGATAGTGCTGCAAAAACGCTTCGCCCTAATCCAAAATATGTCTGGTCTTATATTAAGAATCTAAAATCTAATGGCAGTTCTTTGTATCTTGAAAATAAACATGCACAAGGTGGACAGCAAATTGCTGTGTACAACTCGACTGGCACAACTAAAATAAGCTTTGATAACAAAAGATGCGTTATCGGCTGGCCAACATTATCCGGAATAGTAATCTCCGAATCGGAAATATCCAAAGCTCTTATTGAACTCGATGTCAGCAAAGGTGGTGGATCAGATGACATACCGCCGCCTTTTTTAAAAGCATGTTTGACTGCACCGTTGGTCTAGTGGTTAGTGTAACTGACTGCGACGCCGGGTGTCGTGGGTTCGATTCCCGCGGAAGGCAAATATTTGTGTGATAAACATTTGTATTTGTCTTTAGTCTGGGTGTTTTCTATGTATTATAAGTATGTATTTACAAAAAAAAAGTATGTATATGTATTATATTTCAGTTATCTAGTACCCATAACACAAGCTCTGCTTAACTTGGGACTAGACGACAGTGTGTGATAGTGTCCACATATAAAAAAAAAAAAAAAAAAAAAAAATGTGCATTATCTCTTACAAAAATATATAATGAATCTTTAAGTTTAGATGCTTTTCCTGGTATCTAAAAAACAGCTCGTATAACTCCCGATTCTTAAAAACAGTGATATATCTTGTGTTTTAAATTACCGTGGTATTAATTCTATAGTGGTAAACAAAATATTTTGGCACGTTAAACAACAACTACATTGCGCCCAACATGGTTTTCTACCTAGGAAGTCAATTACATCTAACCTTGTATGTTACGTTAATGACATTGCAAAAGCCATGGATGCAGGGAAAGAGATACATGCTGTGTATACTGATTTTAATTTTTTTGGGTTGCTAAAAGCATCGATCATTAGTTTAATTTGATCTAATTAGATCTAAAACCCAACTGGCACTTCACATGAGATTTAACAGGTGATTAATAAATTTTTCGTTGATCAACCTTTCAGGAACTGGAGGATAATGTTTAATAATCAAATACGCATGTTGTGTTCACTATTTTAGGATATACATATAAGTTTGTAGTTTGTATATGTATTCAATGTTATACTTCATTGTATTATCCATTATAAAAAAAACCTGTGGCACTCGAGGACTGCCGCGGTAAAGCTATTGCATAGCATTTTTTATCTACTTATGCAATTATAATTATTTATTTATTTATTATATATAAATTTATCGCAAATGTGACAAAATATTTATGGCGGTATGTCATAGACTGGCCTGTTGGTCTAGTGGTTAGTGACCCTGACTGCTAAGCCGGAGGTCGTGGGTTCGATTCCCACCCAGGACAAACCTTTGTGTGATGAGCATGATTGTTTGTTCTGTGTCTGGGTGTAATTTATCTATAATATGTATGTATTTACAAAAAAAAAATGTATATAAGTAGTATATCAGTTGTTTAGTACCCATAACACAAGCAAATATAATTGCTTAATTTGGGGCTAGATGGCGCTGTGTGAATGTGGTAGAATATTATTATTATTATTATATTTGGTTTATGTGTGGTAAAAATTAGCGCCACTAGTGTTTATCCTGAGAAATAAATTTTATGATAGGCAGAGTGGGAGGTGTTAGGTTTTATTTTCGTTACGGAATTTCTTGATTCGGTCGCCGCGCTCAAAGCCCGCGATAAAAGCTATGCAATAGCTTAAAAAAAACAACTTTCTGTATGAACGTGAACTAAGTGTGGTTTTACAGTGACGCTTTCGCCAGCGCACGAGCTTTGCGTCTCTTGGATCGTTACATAGTAAAAGGCAAAAAATAATTTAATGATTGCTTGGCGCACGGGCCGCGCTTACCACCCGTGCGGAAGGTCAGCGTTACTGTAAAACCAGCTTAACTTGAATGGTTATTGTATTGTTTTAGAGTATTAATGGACATTGGTATAAATTTTATTTGTTCGATGTAGCGGAGCGTCGTGCGGTAGAAGCGGGCGACATGGGAGAAGCGCTCCGTGCGTCGGACCTGTCGCTGGTGGCGCCACTGCCGCCGTCGACCGAGCTTATGGAACTGTTCCTCAGCGGTCTCACAAAGCCACAGCCCGGTAAATAAATACAATGCAGTATGGTTGCAAGCGCACTATTCATACTAATATTATAAATGCAAGCTATAATAATATTATGCTTACTTTATTTGATATAGATAGCGCTGTGTGTAGTTGTGGTGATATTATTATTATTAAATGCGAAAGTAACTCTTGTCTGTCTGACTGTTACGCTTACACGCCTAAACCACAGAACCGATTTTGATGAAATTTGGTACAGAGATATACTAGACCTTGGGAAACAACATAGGCTATCTTTTATTGCGAAAAAATGGCTTAAAGGGGTTAAAATAGGGGATAAAAATTTGTATATAAAATCATGAATGTATAAACATGTTCATGCGCGATAACCGTCATTCACGCGGGCGGAGTTGTTGCCCAGCTAGTTAAAAATAAACCATTATCTTGTAAAGGCTTGCACGAGGACACTCGTCCAACATTCACTGGTACTTACTTCAAAACTTTCGCGTTGCATGATATAGTAAAACTAAATATACGCAGCTAGTTTAAAATATTTTGTTGCAAATGCCTCGCATAGGTAAATTCGGTCGCTCCCGGTGGTCCCAATACTTTGTCCCACCGGTGAGACCACGAGGAAAACAATGCCTCGTAGATCGATGCAATCGGTCGATCCGGCTCATTCATGCTGATACTATGAAGGAGCTACACGTACGTAAGAAGTAATGATGTAACGGTAGGCTGGAGCGCGGCGCGCGGCGGCTGCGTGGCGGCGGGCGCGGGGCGGCTGTGCGTGCGCGCGCGCGGCGCCGCGGTGGCGCTGGCGCCGGCGCTGGCCGCGCTGCTGCACCACCCCGCCGCGCACATGCCCGCGCGCGTCAACGCGCTGCTGGCGCTCACCGACATCTGCGTCAGGTACCATACGCGGCATGAGCGCCGCGCACGTTTAATTGCACATTTAAAATCGGCGTATAAATCCGCTCCGCCATCCGCCGTACGCGGTACGCCGACACTCAGGATGCACAATAATACTGCATGCGCGAACTCTTCATAACTTAATGTAGCGACTATGTCTATGATGTAGGTATTAGATTTTGATTTCCTACTCTAGTTTTACTGTGACAGTATAGTTTAAATGTGTAGGTAATATGGAGCATTATACACAGAAATAATCAGACAATGTACCTATACGATCGATTTCAATAAAATAGTTTGTGGCAAATGTATAGTATTTGGCGTTGTAAATTTAATAGTAGTCGTTCAATAGATATACGTCGATCGTGGAGCCGCTATTGGGCTCAGTGTGCGAGTGCCTGGATCCGAATGCCCCGCCTGAACTTCGTCGTAACACGGCGCGCGCGCTCACTCGTCTGTTGCTGGGCGGATACCTGCGGCTACGTACACCACTCTATTACAAGTACCTAAGTTTTTTATATTTTAAGGACGCGTTTTAAAATTCATAGGTATCGAATAGCACTACTACATAAACAAATTTCACCACACATATAAAGGTCAGCTTAACTAAGACGATTATGTGATAATAAACTCACGTTGATAACTTAGAAATTAAATTTTTATTTTTGTGTAATAATTGGAATGAATTGTATTTGTAACTACTTAGGTAGTATATTTTTATTTTGTACTTAGAATTGTTTTGGTGAGGATAGAGTCACTCCAGAGTTTACCCAGGTGACTGCTACTGGAACTAGCCGACGGGTAGTCCCATCATAACTAAAAAAACGAGCCCATACTTGGTATGCCTAGCTCGAATCGTTATCTAGTTCCAGCAGCAGTCACCGAAGTAGACCTTCAGGTCACTCCATGCATCATATCCGGTAGTAAAATCTCAATATCCTGACAAAAGTAGCATAGCATAGAAAGAGATCTATCTTTCTCTACTTAAAAATATTTGCAGCTATTGTGCACTACTAGCGGACGAAGATCATGACGTTCGTGAACCGGCCGAGTACTACCTGACAAGTGGCCTCACCACTGATGCTATCTACCATCACTTCGTGGACTGCGTGGTGTATTATAATAAAGATACTACAGGTAGGTTAACTGAATTAATTGAGATATATGAAAATAGTACTACAGAATGTGAATGTATGCCTTTTTTTTTTAAATGTAAAACAAAGAAGTCCGCCAAATTATTATTCATTTACTTTAAGTAAGAGACCATAGAATAATTTAATAACGGAATAATTCTACAAATAAGACGTCCTCTTACCCAATAGATCCTTAATAGTGGATTTCCTGGGGAGTTTGACCTCGGAACCCAATTACTTTGAATGTATTAATGTAAGACGATCTGAAATATGTTTATTAGATCAAATATTACATATATATACCTATATATATATACACATATATACCCATTCTTTTGACTTTTTTTTTCAAAATGTAAACTCAAGTATTTTTTTTAAAATTCAAAACCACATAGTATAAAACAAAATCCCTTCCCGTTTCTGTCTGTCCCTATGTATGCTTAGATCTTTAAAACTACACAACGGATTTTGATGCAGGTTTAATAGACAAAGTCATTCAAGAGGAAAGTTTATATTTATATAATGCATATTAAAATAGGAAAACACTGATAATTTTAGAGATTTTTAATACGAAGCGATTTTAAGCAAAACAGCATTAATCCTTAAACAACTTAAGTATCTTAAATACATTGTGGATTTAATAGATCAATATGACCGTTTATGCATGTAATTTAAATGAATGTTTTCGAATCAATATGTGTATACTTTCATAAAAAAATATTTGTCTTTGTCTGAAAAATACGCTAAAAGAAAGAAAGAAAAGTAAGAAAATATATTTATTTGACAGACAAGAAGAGACACAAATTCTAACAAGGTCAACACAAACACAAATAAATAATTATATTATAACAATTAAAAGTTAAAAAGTTAAAATTATTGTGTGTCTCACGTCTGCGCCAAATAGGCCCAGTTCAGCAGTATGCCAGACCGCTAGTGTCTGACGCTGGTTTTCAACTTTACATCCGTGACTACCTCACAGGTGGTCACGGACGTAAATCGTATACCTAATTGTAGATTTTATGTATATAATGTAATTAAATAAAAATATGTGTAGCATAAAATAAAATAAATAAGAGATACTAAGATGTGTATACATATAAAGGTATTAAGAGATAGAAGAAAGTAATAATGTAGTTATTATTTTGTTTCACTGAAGGCGAACGAATTATAGGAATGAATGATAAGTGCAATATGAATAATAATAGTACTTGTAGAACAATATAATTAATTAACTATTTATCACGTAATTTTAGATATAATTTACCTCTTTTTTTTGTTTAGTTAAGCATCTGGCGTACACACACACACGCACTCGCAAAACAGTATTCTTCAATTTTTCTTTGGTCAAAAATTTCTTTCCCCTAACCTTTTTCTTAAGTTTTGGTAACAGATAAAAGTAGCTTGGAGTCAGGTCCGTACTATAGGATGAAAAATTAAAATATCTACGCCCAATTTTTCAAAGGCAGCCAATGATGCGAGACTTATATAAAGCTTGAAACCAACATCTCCATATTTGTTTTAAGGAGAAAAAAAATCTCATTGGAACCAAAATGGATCTAGACTATGAGATGGTTCTAAGTGGTATGATCTGAAAATTTACGTGAAGAAGCAGGACATTTTTGCAATTTAGCTTGGTGTACCCTTTTTATTTCACTGCATGGAGTCTTACTTAGATTCAGAATCATGAATATGAAACCAAGTTATATCCCGAGTAAGAATTCGCCTTAATACATTATGCTTATCTTGGCCCGGCACGCACTTGGCAGGATTTTTTTTAAATCGTTACAAACAAACATACAGAAAATCAAATCTTTTCTCTTTACAATAATAGTTTAGATAACCATCCTCAAGAACTGGGCTATCAAATGCAAAAATAATTATTCAAATCCGGCTGGTAGGTCCAGAGATTAGCGCTTAGCCTAGGATAGACCTGAATCTTGACACTTGTCTAAAGTGTCAAGATTTCTATTATATGAATAGAATAGATAAAAAAATGTATGCGATTCACATAAGCGTTGGCGTTAGCTTATATCAATCCAATACAGTTTTTAATCTATTCTGTAAATAGAATAGAAATCTTTGCCACTTGTCTAGGGCCTCTGATTATTAACGATGAATTAAACTAGTATTAAACTAGTTACGATATTATAATGTTCCTTACAGATAATAGGTTGGCATTCGACGCTCGGCAGTTGATTTACGACATAATGCTACAACGGTTGTCGATCGTTCAGAAGTTGAACGTGCAATGTCGTCTTGCGCGCGACATTCTCGAGCACGCGGCCGACATGACGGACGAAGACGACGAAGACCTACCGCCCGATCTCAACGCGGCTATACTTGACACTATCACTCTGTTGTGCGGGCCTAGGATGAAGTTGCCAAGTTAGTATTTAATACACGCCTAGTAGTAAATGTAAGCATAGTAGTGCTCACTAATGTAAAGAGATTGAAATCGCTTTGTATGCCGCCGATTCGTTAAGTGACCATTGCTACACTGGTCAGTTGCAAGTGCATTAGTACTCCGTACAAACCCTATAAAGTCTGAAAAG
Source organism: Parascotia fuliginaria (assembly GCA_963082885.1). Lineage (NCBI taxonomy): Eukaryota > Metazoa > Arthropoda > Insecta > Lepidoptera > Erebidae > Parascotia > Parascotia fuliginaria. The sequence goes on along the minus strand of OY720177.1, from coordinate 9,124,065 downwards.
TTAAACCCAATGAGTATTGATGTTTGTAACTGTTCTATTAAGTTTAGTTTAGATGCCATGCATTTCTTCATGTAATACTGATATTATATGCAATGAAAATAGAAAATATATTTTTTTATTTTGGTTATCATAGTACCGCCTAAGCTCCACTTTTCTTAAATTATTTAACAAGTTTGGCCAAAGCAAAGACTATTTGTTTTAAAACAATGAACTTAATATTTTTAACAAATAAAATTTGATATTTAGGAAGACCTCAAAATAGTGGTGAACTAGCTGATATGGACGATTTACAAGAGCGAGTGACTACAAACATTGTATCTCATGTAAGTACTAGAATAACAAAACTTATTAAATTGCAATAATTAATAAGGCTTAACATAATTATTTAAAACTAGCTGTCTCATATTCATAAGTCTAGGTTTCTTTATATAATTTCTTCTTTACTGTATAGTCTGTATATCAGTAATGTTCAAGATAAACTGGCACAATATGACTTTCAAAAAATGACATTCTTACTTTATTTTACAATAGCGGCCCATCCCGGCTTCGCACGGGTGGACACTTTTTTAAACATTTTGAGATAGATAAATATAATCTCTCACCGTGTTGCTCACTGCGCTGCGTGGAGCTACTTGGCGCGGCGGCGTGTATTTTTTGTTTATACTGACATTTTTAAGAGCGTTCACACAAAAGAGTGGCAACGTCGCAATTTAGTGCCATATTTTCGTGATTTTAATTTTTTATCATTTAATCGAAGCTATTATAATGAAAATGTTTTCAGAACACTTGAAGAATTACATGAAAGCTGTATAAAAAGCAAGTAACCATTATGCTTACAGTTCTATTTATATGCAAATATTACATTGGAAACTTCAATTGCGTTATTTTTATAGTTAAATAACTGTCAGCATTATGGTTACTTACTTTTATACAGCTTTCACGTAATTCTAAAAAGTGTTCTGAAAACATTTTTAAAATACAGTTCCGAATAAATGATAAACATTAAAAACCACGAAAATATGACACTAAGTTGCGACGTTGCCACTCTTTTGTGTGAACGCTCTTAATTTAGTAATATCGTTTCAAAGGAATGTACGATTTCAATAATTCCAAAAGTTGTTACTAATTGAAACAGTCTTGAATACGGAATAATTTAGTTGGATAGGAATAATTAAAATGGTGGAGATAACATCCACTGATTTTGATCGGCATTTTTATCAAGTTTTAAAATGTAAAAACATAGTTATAGTGACATAACTACAATAGTTGGACATAATTATATGGTTTTGCAAAGTTTTTTGTAGATATTCTATAATATTGTAGAACATTTGTTTTATCATCAATACTTTCCGCAGCGCATGCGATGAAAGACATTTTTTGGCTATTTTTTACACCTTGGGTTGTTTTTAGTAGGGATTTCTAAGGATCTCAATTTTTTCTAGTAATATAAATAGCCTATGTTACTCAGTGATAATGAAGTTTTCTAATGGTAAAATAATTTTTAAAATCGGTTTAGTAGTTTTTGTTTTTATTCGTTGCATACAAAAATACAAATCTTTCCTCTTTATAATATTAGTGTACACAACCTTAATAAGTGTTTTTCGTAGCCTATGGACAGGGCTGTGTTCTCTAAATATGTAGATAAAAGAGAAGAGAGAACTGATATTCCTAGCATGTTCGGTCCATTTTAGCTGAAACCAGAAGGATTTTTTATAGCAAAAATAAATAATAAGATGGCGCATACAATTGTTTAGAAAATGAAGCGAACAGTAGCGGAGGTGTTGGTGCCGGCCGTCCTGCGCCTGCACTCGCGCCTGCGGACGCGCGGTGGACAGCTCGTCGCTTACCTCGTGCGCATAGCCAACGACCTGCTCATTGACTACCGTCAGGAGGTAACCTCATTTTATACGAATATACATCCACCTACTACACTTTCTTGTTTTTCTTATCATTCAGTTCATTAATAATATTTTTAAAATATTGAAACAGATCGAAGAACTAATCGAAAACGACGACGAAATGGTGGAGCGAGTGCAACAGTTCCAGGAGACTATCGGGCAGGCGCCGACGTTCGGCAACGCTCGCAACTTGGTGACGTCATCGGCGCCGCCCGAGCCCGACACCCCGCGCGCCCCGCGGCGCCGCCCGCGCGCCGCCGCCGCCACGCACACGCCGCGCAGGCGAGTGCTGAGGATTTGATACCCGCTCACACGCTCTTATCGATATTCATTTGGGACATCCAGACCCGCGCAGTCCGCTGATATCACACCCGGCACATCTACACAGACTACATCTGCCCCGTCCCGCGACTTTCTGCCTGGACCTAGTAATACAATTACGTTCGATCCACCCATACCTGGCCCGTCCCGCAAGTGTTTGTCTAGACCTAGTAAAAGAATCAAGCAACCCACACCTAGTAAAAGACTTTCTTTCGACCAACTCACGGATGACACGTTCCACGAGCTTGAGCCTGGGCCTTGTGAAAGACTTTCGTTCGACCAACTCACAGCTGACCCCTCCCATGAGCTGGAGCCTGAGCCTTGTAAAAGACTTTCGTTCGACCAACTCCCAGCTGGCCCGCCCCACGAGCTTGAGCCTGGGCCTTGTGAAAGACTTTCGTTCGACCAACCCACAGCCGGCCCGTCCCATGAGCTTGAGCCTGGGCCTTGTAAAAGATTTTCGTTCGACCAATTTACAGCTGGCCCGTCCCATGAGCTTGAGCCGGGCCCTTGTGAAAGACTTTCGTTCGACAAACTCACAGCTGACCCGTCCCATGAGCTTGAGCCTGGCCCTAGTAAAAAACTTTCGTTCGACAAAATCACAGCTGGCCCGTCCCATGAGCTTGAGCCTGGGTCTTGTGAAAGATTTTCGTTCGACCAGCTCACAGCTGGCCCGTCTCATGAGCTTAGGCCTTGTAAAAGAATTTCGTTTAACACAGCTTTTACAGCTGACCTCTCCCATGAGCTTGAGTCTGGCCCTAGTAAAAAACTTTCGTACGATAAAATCACAGCTGGCCCGTCCCATGAGCTTAAGCCTGGGCGTAGAAAAAGAGTTTCCTTCGACCAACCCACACCTGTCCCGTCCCGCAAAATTCTGCTTGAGTCTAGTAAAAGTCTTTCGTTCAAACAACCGAGTTCTAGCCCGTCCCGAAAGTTTCTGCCTAGTAAAAAACTTACTATCGAGCATCCCACACGTAGCTCGGATCACGAGCTTCAGTCTGGACCTCGTAAAAGACTTGCGTTCGAACAACTGACGTCTGGTCCATCTTGCGAAACTGCACCTGGACCAAGTAAAAAATATAAATCGAAAAATTCAAACTCGGCACTATCCCGCGAGCCTACACCTATACCTAGTAACGAACAAACTTTTATTGAGCTCACGCCTGTGCCGCCATGCGAGTCTACATCTGGGACTAACAAAAAGTATATATTCAAGCACCAGCACTCCGCACCGGGACCATGGGATGATCCTATACCTGGGCCCAGTAGTAGTTATTGAAAGAAAACGTGTTTGTGATGCTTAGCATTCAAACTGTTACACAGAATGAATCCAAAATAGGACAAACACCAAATTACTCAATATTACCAAAATTTTCGAAAGCGAGCTTATAATGTAATAAAAACTGGCAGGGACCATGTCTGTGCCTTTTGAATAAACTGCAGTAATCTGCTGTCAAAATGGAAGTGCGTTATGTATTTTTAAAACTTATTAAGTATTCTAGGTTAAAAATACAAATTTGTGTGGCGCTACGGTTTCAAGTACGTTAATTGTAACGAAGCATCTGATCGCTAAGCGATCGTAAACTATATAAAAATGAAATAAAGATAATTAAATAATGAAATTGACGATTATTTTTTTATACCACAGTGGCCGTGCTCGGCTTTGCTGTTGCTAAGTTTAGTAATATGTACATGTAAGTATGTATATCAGCTGTCAGGTTTGTGCCAAAGTTTTATAACGACTAGAATAGTATTTTCGGTTATTTAAGATTTTGAGCTGATCTAGTGTAGATTGTGTGCGAAGGTCTTTGGTGTACTTCCGCATAGTCAACACACACACACACACATTTTGTCAACTAAATAATAATTCGCCCCTAATACAATGTGATTGGTCTAATGAAATTATACATTGTTTGTTCATACCAGAAGTAAACAGGGATAATAAAACTTTCCATATTATTTTATTAATTATGCATGTGTACAAGAATAACAATATTATTAATAAGGCATTTAAACTTAATAAGTAATAAATTATACAACATTGCTCAAATTCAGTTTAGTCACTAAGTCATTCTCATTTTCAATTTTTAATTCTTTACCAAATGTCTTCTTCAACAACAAATCAATAGCAGCTTCTTCTGCAACAAGATATAGAAACAATTATTAAAATAGTACGAAAGATTCGTTACCACCAATTAGAATTTGTTAAGCCTTTAAGTAACTCTGGGTGACCGCCAATACAAACAATAAATTTATCTATTGTGTCTGGCGGCTTAGCGTTCAAAGTGATAAAATGGGCAGTGTGATTTATGCACATACATACACATATATTCGTATATATAATAGTGTTTACGTTTGAAACATAATAAAAAAATGTAATGATTTGAGAAGTAATATGTTTTAGTTATTGTGTGAAAGTGATAGTAAGAAACATACCAGTAACTTGTATAGCCAATAACTGATGAACAATATGCCTCGCCGTTGTTTTGAACAGATCTCTGGTACTAATTTTTTTCTTCTTATAATAAGGCATGAGCAATTTAACAACCATTCCGGCAAGATCTATTTTTTCAGACTTTTTCTTTACAACCTCTCCCTTTTTTGTTTCATCGCCTTTGCTTTTATGTTTATCGTCTTTGGCCGATCCATGACTCTTACTCTCTTTTGCTTTTTTATCGTCCTTTGCCTTTTTGCTTGAGCTGCTTTCTTTCTTTTGCTTTTTATTAACATTGAGATCTTTTGGCAATTTGTTACTAGTATCACTTTCTTCTTTCACTTTGTTCAAACTACTTTCCTCCTTAGGATTTTTATTTAGGTTTTGTTTTCTCTGCTTAGATATGTCTTTGATGTGTAACTGTACTTTGTCTCTAAGATTAGATGGTGAAGGGGAATCGACAATAAAATCTGGTGGAGTAATTTCAACATCCAAATCAATAGACCTAGGTTTAGTTGGCACAGAGGCGAAATTTTTTAGTTTCTGCATTATTTCATCAGCTTCGAGACTAAGTTTACGAGCTTTATTTAAATTTGCATCTTCTACGGGTGCTTGAAGTTTTTCAAGAGAATTCGAAGTGCTGTCTAAGGACAATTCCAATGATGTTTCTGAGTGTTCTTTAATAAACTCATTTGATTTGCTTTTATCTTGTGTTATGTCTTGTGGTTTGATTTCACTAATAATTACCGTTTCATCTGCACTTTTGCTTACATTAATATTATCACCACCATCGTCTATTACTAATTCCTTTTCGGATTCACTGTCACTTAAATTACCGAACAAAGAGGTTGAATTTGCAGGCGCAGCCTCACTCTTTTTAGATTTATTTGAATCTTTATGATGCGATCTTTTATGTTTACTTTTTTTCTTTTCACTCTTGTGACCTTTAGACATTTTAATTTTTTTAGATTCACGGGATTCACCTTCACTCTCAGATGATTCGCCAAATAGCGCTTTTATTTTTCTTTTAGATGGTTTCTTGTCTTTTTCTTGTGACTTTGATTCTGTTTCATTTTTATGTTTGTCTTTTTGAATGTCATTGTTATAATTATTTACATCACATTCAGATTTAATTATTTCTTCAGTGTTATCTTCTTTTGTCTTGGGAGGTATGCCTTTTAATGTTATATTTATAACAAATGTGTTGAATTTGCTAGAATTTTTATTATGTTCAGTATCTTTAACATATTTTTCATCAATTTCTTTAATTTTAAGTGTAGTATCATTCGAGTTACTGTTCTCTTCAAAGGTATTATTTTTTGTTGTTTCTTTATTTTCGTCGATGATAAGTTCATTATCGCTTTCATCGGGCGTACCAGACGGTGACGCATTCGAAGCCTTTTTAAAAAAACTACCAAGTTTCGTTTGAGTTAATGGATCACGTTTGAAAGAGTTTGCTTTTCTTTTAGAATGTTTGTCTGCTTTAGATAATAACTTTTCTTCAGATTCGCCTTCTATATTCTCTGCAAAAAGAAAATAAACGATGTCATAAACAAATCAATTTAAAATATTAAATTAAATTAAATAAACAACTGACAAAGTACCTAATTGTGCAGCTGTAATAAACCCTTGTGATTTTTTCTTTTGTTGTTGCTCGTAGTCCTTAACAAACTGATTAAGTGTATTAGGTTTTTTGGGTTCGAATGTTTTTAGTTGCGGATATATGTGGTCTTTACAAGCTTTCACTGCTGAGATCTGCAAAGTGTATTATTATAGATTATAGTTATGTTGATTAGTTTTCATACATATTCGGCTTTATAAAATACATTACGTACCAACTTCGCCACCGCTCTTCTATATAAACTAATAACAGTACTACCGGAGAATGCTTCATATTCTAGATCTACGGCACATTGTTCGAGTTCGCGCCTTGAGAATTGCTTGTCAAAATTGTCTGCATCTTTTGTGCTGTGATAATTATTGCTAAGAGCATCAGTAAGTAGAGTAAGGTAACCCTCACGACCAGCTACTGTTAATCCATTTACCTACAATTAGATAGTTGTTAATTAAATAATACTGATTAAATAAAATTGGCCTACTTGGTTGTAACTTATTACATTTTTATTTTAGCTAATAATGGCAAACGGGCACTATTTAACGGTAAATTTAACCTCGGTAAGGCCAGTACTAAGTTGAGTTAATCCGTAGCATCCGCGTTTGGCGTCCTACAAATGTATCTAATGAGTGCCTTTCTTAAAAGCCCGATAACATTTTACTTACTCACTATCAATCGAATTCAGATATTGTATCTGTAAACAATCCGCCATATTGCCATTGTCTATGGTTTCATGAATTTACTAGTGATAAGGCAAAGGATGATAAGAAAATAAAATTAATTACTATCATCAATACATTGTTAAATAGTAAAACACATAAAGAAAACATTTCTTCTTACATTTCTAAATAATATTACGTTTATTAATACTCAATTGGTATAATCGATTCATTCTATTTTATTTGTTATTATTACTCAAAATTGTTTTATTTATGTTAAACATGGCATTGTATTTTATTGTACTTAACTGTTGATTTATAAACATTAAGATAATAAAACAAACAATGCAATATTATAAATTAATGTTATTTAAAGCGTTGACATCTAAACGCAACGATTTCACCACGGAATGAAATGGAATACTGAGACACTTGAATATTTTCCCGCCAGATGAAAATTTGACTAAATGGAATTTGTATGTTACGATTTTATATTCACAATAAAACAAGTGAACTCAGACCTGTGAAGGCAAATCCAAAATAAATAAAAATCACTTATTATGTATTATGTATGATATTGGTTTAACTTATTTCTTCTAATAAATTACAACATTGGTTTTCAATCAATGAATGAAAGCATCTAGTGATAATATGTTAAAATCCATTAAGATATTTAAGCTGTAGACCGTACCAAAGAAATACACATAAATACTCACATACATATATACATTTATACATACACACATAAGTTAGAAAACATTACCCTCCTTGACTGCGGCAGTCGGGCAAAAATATTGAAAAGACTGTTTACATTGTATCAAATTAGAGTTGGACGGGAGTATACATACTTTTACGCCCGTGCTTTCAGCTGCTTTGCATTTTGAATACTTGGCGGCCTCCGCTTCATCATTTGTCTTTTTATCATCAGTGTGCTTCTTTCTATTTGCGAATTCTTGCATAATAAGAGCTTTTGTTTCCTGAGCAACACGACGGCGACTATTTTCACCATCTGATTCGTCGCTATCATCTCTCGCACCGTAATATGCTTCGGCCTCCCTGAAATAATGAGGATATGTTGCAATAAGGTTATGAAACGTCCCTCGTCATAGATTAACATTCAATTGTTCTAACTCTAGCTCACAAAAATAAGGGGTAGGAGCGGAATGCGCGAAACGTAAAAAATGCGCTGTGATTTGGTTATTCCAAGGTTAAGATTAGAATGCACAGAATGTACCAATCGTAGTGTCTGTAGTGAGTTGTCATGTAATGAGCTCGGGATATCTATTCGTTACACTCTCATGGTCTGCGCGGGTGGTGGGAGACGTTACTACTAACTGTCTCTTGTCAGGTGAATCTGGTCCCGCGCGCACGTTTAACTACCTCCGCTACCTTACATCCTCCGTTGCCTGCGGACCACAAGAGTGTCACATACGAATTTGCCAAGCTATAGCGAATGATGGTATGAGTTATGCGTGCCTGTTACAGTTGCCCTGTATGTGGATGGAATTTATTAGAGGGTTATCTGTGACTCTTGCACATGAATTCGTTGGAAATGAACGAATGAAAGGTGTACCTCTTCTGCCCGACGCGCCCCTCGCCATACAAATCAGCAACATTCTGGTCGAGCACTAGCCCTCCTCCCCTGAGCTGCGCGGCGCCGGCTCGCCGCATGTGCTGGTCGAGCGAGCGACGCACGCTGCGCTCATCCGCACATACGTCGCACTGTCCCGCGCACCGCGGCGCCTCCTCGCCGAAGTACTGCGCGAACGTCTTGTGACGACACCTGACCACACACCAGAGTAAAGCTGCTGATCTCTCACAAAGAGAGCTTAATCACAGGGTTAAGGTCACATCTGGCAGTACGGAATGGCACTTTCCTAGAGCGAGAAAGAGAGCGGGCGTACTGCGCTCTTTCTTCCTCTAGTAAATGACGATTCTGCGTGATAGAAGAAGATAGAAGAATATAAAAGTGCCGATGCCATGCTGCCAGATTTGGTTTAACCCTCACATAGCTATATTTTTTAAATTTTCGTATTGATATCTGTATAATAATCAACAAAGCCCTGATACTTAATGTAGTTACTCGTATGCTATGCTGTATTTAGACTGTTCGGACAACCGAGTCGAAGTGGCGATATTTGGGAAAACCTATGTCCAGCAGTCGTCATTTCAGTCAAAGATATCTACTGCTGAACGAAAGCATTCTTGTCGTTTAGGAATTCTTAATCATCGGTTTAAGAATTCCTGAACGACGAATGTTAGAAGGTTCCTACTATGCACTTATTGTTTATGTGCACAGAATTATTGGTATCAAGTTTAATCATTTCTTTACGGACATAGGCCACTTCGCCCAATATTATATGACATATAGTCACTCTTGGCAAGCGGATTAGGGGTCGCAATAGTGATGGATACTATAGATACAAAGGGAACAATATTAGCGCTCATAACGGCAGTAGCCGACGACTATTATCTTATCAATTGTAATCCAATCCATTATTAGGAATACATAAAACAATAAGAAGTAAAGAACAGGTAACAGACAATAAACCAAACGAGCTCAACTCAGATTCATAAAGCTTGTCTTTTTATTAGCATTTACTTACTTGACCTCTTCACAGTATTGCACCATAATTTCGAAGCTCTTGTACGCAACTTTGATTCGATTTTTCTGTTCGGGTGTTTTAGCGCGGCCTATTTCTTTCTTGAGCAAGAAGTCGACCGCGTTTCTTTCGCTGCGGCAGTAATAGATGCGACAAAACGCCGGCTTGCCATCACGGCCTGCTCTACCCGACTCCTGTATTATAAGCATTAGTAAGTATTGGATGTCAGAATAATGTTCAGTTTACAAGGATTCAAGCTGTATTTAATAGGTAATGTATAGGTGAGTTGTGCCGTCGACAGTATCAGCGTGCTGTGCTACCTGCCGTGTCTCTAAATAGCCAGAATCTTTTCATGATCCGCGTGTTTCATTAAAGCACTCGTAATTGCTGAGCAAATTTCATTAAAAAATATTAAATACAATATTTAAAAGACGATTATTTATGTGTAAAAATAATATTTGCTTCGGATTCAAATTAAATTCATGACTTTTTGTTGAGCTGGAATAGAAACTAAGACAGTTAATGTAACGCAAAGTTGAAGTTGATTAAAATTTGTTAAACCATACACACAACACATGCAGTGAAATATTGTCCATGGTAAAAGTAAAAGTATTAAGTCTTTTTTTTGGCTCACAACTTATTATCAACTAATCATAAGTAATAGGTATTAACTACATCAATATTCAAGAGACAAAATAATGATAAATTATGAGATTAGCCACAATAAAAACAATGATGCAACAGTAAAATGTGTAACCTGATAATAAGCGGCAACATTCTGTGCAATACCCCAGTGCGCGACAGCGCGTACGCTCGCCTTGTCCACGCCCATCCCAAACGATACCGTAGCGCACACACACGGACACTCACCGCGCGACCACTTCTCTTGGACTGATGTACGATCGGCTGACTTTAATCCTAAAAATAATAATTATAAGATCACAACATTTGAAGTCTACTAGCATGTCTGTATATGTATATTATAGCCCTGAGGCATAATATTGCTTACATGCAATATACAGGTGTATTATCTTTATATCTGTTGATGCTGTTTTGGTATATCCCATAGGCATAGTATATTTTTTTGTAATATTTTTCTTATTAAAACCGGTCAGGTACGAGTCAGACTCGCACACCGAGGTTTGTTTGATTTTTGACTTTGGAAAAATCTTTTTGTCGCACTTAAAAACGTTAAAATTTACAAAATGTCAGCCAATTAACCTACTGCCAGTTTGCTGACGAAGTAGAGCCACGAGAACAACTGGCAATTAAGCAACTGGTTATTAAAAATTTTGTAAATTACAATTTCAAGTAGCTTGCAAAGTGACACAGGCAATACAATTAACTCTATAGTTAATTAACTACTTACAGCTTTCTATGTTGTAAAGAAAAAATAATATGTGTGCATTACAGGCTGCCTCAATTTGCATATTGCTTAAAAAAGGTATGTACCTACCTTAAATACGTTGTAGATGTTTACAGCATATAATTTAAAGGAATATTTGCGAACATAAAAACAGTAAACTGATGACAATACGAGGTATGCCTTTGTCTTTTTGTCTGTGCGTTTGTTCACGCTATTCACAGAAACGGCTTATCCGGTTTGGATATGGTTTTCACTAATACATTGTAGTAAGCTTCACATAACATTTGGTGTTTGTTTCATGTCGATCGGTTCATAAATAAAAAAGTTATGCCGATCTAAAGAAACACGTCGAACATTTGTTAATTTACTACGAAACCTTATAGAAACAAGAGATTTTAACAGGTTGCGGAATAGATATTCCTCGAATTCCTCTCATTCTAAACAATCTTCCGTTTAGTTTTTAACGAGTCCATATTCCAATGAGCCTATGTTTCGCGATGACAAATAATAAAGCCCAAGGTCAGACACTAAAAGTTGTGGGTGTGGTACGTCTAATCCATACATCCATGCATATTGTTCTGACTGAGTGACTGACTGACTGACTGACTAAACCACTGGTCATAGCGACTTGAAATTTGGAAGGTGTATTTGTTTTAATGTCTAGAGGTGTACTAAGAAAGGGTTTTTAAAATTCAATCCCTAAGTGTGTGAAAAAGGATGAAAGCGATTGTATGAAACTTCTTCATTTTTTAACTTACAGTTTCGAAATTTTGTTTTGGAATACTTCTATTTAAATAAAAAATACCATCATAATTTTGTTTCAGGGATGAAATTAGAGATGAAATATTGTATGGAAAGATCTTTGCTTTTGAAGTTAGTGAGTTGAAATTTGCAGGGAGGTGGACGGAGGAGGAGGGAGAGGGAAGGTTAGCAGGAAGTGAGGAGGAAGTGAGAGTGACGTGAGTGGGAAGTGAGGGGAAAGTGAGGGGCAAGTGAGGGAAAAGTGAGAGGAAAGTGAGGGAGACGGGAGGGGGAAGAGACGGATAAAGGAGGGAGTTCCCGAATGGAGAGAAAAGGGAGGGGAAGGAAGGAAAAAGAATAGGAAGCGATAGGAAGGGAGGGCTAAGGAAGAGGGGGGGAATCGAGAAAGCAAGTTAGAGGGAAGTGGAGGACGGGGCAAGGGATGCTGGAGTAGTGGGTTAGGGATGCTGAAGGAGGTGGAGGAGAGAAGGGGGAAGGGAGGAGAGATTATTATTAATTTACTTTACACCACAATTTAAATAAATGTGCAAATTACAATTTACTTTCAAGAATAATCATTTTTATTTCTATGGGTGACAGTTGGGAAAAAAAAAGTTTCATCTGTCCTCCTGTTAACAAGAGGGGGACAGATGAAACTTTTGAAGAGTGATTGGAGTTTCATCTGTCCCTCTGTTAACAACGGTGGGACAAATGGAACTTTTTTGTCCTATCTGTCACCCTAGAGGGACAAACCAGGGGGACAGATGGGAATAATCCATTAAGTCCGCCTATATACAATTGTATTTGAAGTTTTTAAATAAAATAAATAAATCAAGAGAGATATCCCACAGCATTACTATACTGCTCTACGAGGGCCTTTCACCTGCAAATGACATTGCTTGATCGACATGAAAGTCTTTGAACAGGCTCCCAAGTAGTCGGCCGAATTAAGTGCGACAAGGACGGCTTCATAAAGGTGGAGAAGAAGAAGAGGAAGCCCACTTGTCGCAACCAGTGCGGTACCGGGCTAGCAGGACCTAATATGTTACTACGTCCTGCAGTCCCAACAACGTTGCTGTACTTGTCCCGGCTACACCACAGTACGAAGGAAGAGGAGATCGTACAGTACGTGCGAACCAAAACCAATTGCACTCTAAGAGTCGAGAGGTTGGGTTGGAGAGTCGCGTCACAACACGAATTTTAAATCGTTCGTAGTTCGAGTGCCGACGCAATATCTCGAAACTTGTCTTCAACAAGAGTTTTGGCCGAAAGGTGTTATATATCGACGTTTTCGTGGAAGGCTACACAACACCGCGCAGCGAAATATGACGCCGAAATAATTCACGTTAATTAGTTTTAGTTTATATAAAATATGTATTAGTTTATAATTTTTCTTATCTATGTATTGGCATGTTATGGGCCTTAGATGCCTGAAATAAATGATTATTATTATTATTATAAGGAGAACATGCACAGTTGGGGCCATAGCTCGGCAACTGCTTGCTTGTCTCTCACCAAACCATGGCACGTTTATTATCCTGCTCTGCGTGCTCCGTCACCTATACACGCATGGACCTGTACAATGCAACAGACAACGCACTATTATGGGCAGCGTACTGGTCATCATCATCACAGAAAAACATTCAAGATAGCGGTCCGCCGCGGCTTGGCACGGGTGGACATTTTTTTAAACGTTTTGGGATAAATAAAGATAATTTAACTTATAGGTATGCTAATTAAAACTTTCATTACTTTCATAGATGTGCCCCGCACTTTCGGGGCCTGCCTCTTTCACGCCGCGTTACTGCGCTCGGCGGCGTGTATTTTTGTTAACATTCAAATATTTTATATCGTAATATCTTTTGAATGGAATGTCCGCTTTCAATAATTCAACAAGTAGTCAACAGGCATTGAAACAGTCTTAAATACGAAATAATTTATTTGGATAAGAATTATTAAAATGGTGGAAATAACATCGTCTGATTTTGATCGGAATTTCTATCAACTTTTAAAATGTAAAAACGTAGTTATAGTGACATAACTACAATAGTTGGATATAATTATGGTCTCGCGAAGTTTTTTTTGTAGATATTGATATGTTCTTTAATATTTACTTCTAAACTTTCGCGTTGCATGATATAAATTTATAATCATACGGGAATTAACCTGCCTTTCTGCCCTACATTAAAGGTGTGACTGATAAGATAGGAGACCTGCTTAAACAATACTGTATAAACACAGTCTTTACACCTGGGGCCAAAGTAAACAGCATGGTAGGCACGCCAAAGGATGTTTTGCCCCTACAAACACCGGGCGTTTACAAGATCAATTGCAGCTGCGGTAGTTCGTACATAGGTCAGACTAAGCGGACTATTGCTGAAAGGGTCAAAGAACATATCGCCACTGTAAAGAATCGACAGACCAGCAAATCAGCGATTGCCGAACATATTCTTCAAACGGACACCAATCACTGGATTGAATTTCATCGTACGCAAGTCCTCTCCACTGATTGTACCTATTACTCTCGGGTTGTACGAGAAGCTATTGAAATTAAGAAACACATAAATTTCAATAGGGAAGACGGCTTCAAGCTCTCGGCTACGTGGAATCCAGTGATTCAAATTACGCAACCTCGCTTTGCGCAGTCGGTTAACGCTCGGAATACGGACGGCATACAGAATAGGGACACTGTCAGTGTGTTTTGTGATAGTACGTGGAAAGACAAAAATGTGAGGGTAGATCTAGAATCTACTTCACATACGGAGCCGTGACATCGCCTCACCAGTCTGCTTGTGACCACGGCCGGTGTAACCTGGTCGAAACGTCAAGCAAAATAAGGTATGTAAATACCTAATGCATGATCGCGTTAATTCCCGTATGATTATAAATTTATGTTCTTTAATATTGTAGAACATTTTTTTGTTTTATCATCAATACTTTCCGCAGCGCAAGACATTTTTTAGCAATTTTTTTTACACCTTGGGTTGGTTTTTGTAAGAATTTCTGAGGATCTCTAAATTTTGCTAGTAAAATAATTTTTAGTAGTTTTTGAGTTTATTCGTTGCATACAAAAATACAAATCTTTCCTCTTTATAATATTAGTATAGATAGATATAGATAAGTATAAATAAACACTAAAAAGTCATCGCTTGTGGTATCGTATTGGCCGGGTCATCATCTTCCCTCTAATAGGGCGAGGCCGAATATATGCATGTGAACTAGTGGTACTTGGGATCACATTTTGAGCATTTAGTGTGAGCCGATATACATTATTTTGAGTTCCGTAGAGAAAATCCGTGTATAAGTTTGAGGTAAGAACTTATGAGTAAAAAAGTTTTTTAAATCTCAATTCATTATGTTTTACCATAATAACAGTTATTTCATAAAATAATAGAATCTTTCAGGAGTAAGATACAAAAGAAAATAGCATAAGTTGTTACAATGTATATCTTAGAGCAATGCTCTAAGATGTATGTGCAAAGTAGCAAAAACTAAAAGAAATTCAAAACTGCTCTTAATTTTTACACGGTTGGCAACCCTGACACAAAAAAAAACTATTTTTTATAGCCCGACACCAGGTCTCCTCAGACTTCCAAGTTATCAATTTTATATACGACAGACCCTGTAATAAAAACATTTGCTTTAACCTAGCATGTAATTTGGAATACAACGTGCCTCCAGTTGCCAATAATAAATAAAAAGGTAACGTTTTATTTGTGTAATGTTATAAAAAGTTTCTAAAGCTACAAACCTCCATGGTAAGCTAAAGACATTAATCCTCTTTTAGTCAACATATTAGCCAAATCCTCTGTACTCTCTCTCGTCCGACAATATACTATGGCTACATTTTTATCTTTCTGAAATATACAAAAGAATGGATAATAAGGTGTGATGGTGCAGTATGATTAAAAGAATAAATATATTTTTAATAATTAGAGGTCAGAATTAGGTACTGTGATTTACAATGGGTGCATTTCAACTTCAATGATAGGCCAATGCTTGAAACCACTTGTGTAATCAAAAAGAATGTAACTATAAACTTTTGTTAAAAAAATATTTGTCTGCATTAACACTTTCCGCGACAGTAATCTTATATGGCCGTGATGAAAAATAAAACATCTATTGGGATTCGGTCACCTAGGGCCATATTCCTTAAACGGCCTTTTTCCTTTTGATGACCTATTCTTCTAACGGCCACTTCGCTAAAAGGGCCACGATCTCATTTCTCCGAACGGCTTAATCCCTAAATAACCACGTTCCTAGTGGCGACTTCTTTGTACGGCCACTTCCTCAAGTAGCCACATTTCTCTTTACGGGTAAATCTTTGAAGGGCCAACTTCCTTGTCATGATCTCAATTAATATCCAATCGGTAGGCCAATAGCCTTATACCCTTAAAATAAGGTACAGTCGAAATTACATATCTTTAAACTTTTGGGCCTTGTGTCAAAGACGTTAAGGTCCCAAAGTGTAAATATATTTTGACCTTGACTGCACTATAGCGGTGATTCAAAGAAATGCCCAAACTAGGAATACACAGTGGGTCATTTGGGGACGTGGCCCAATTAGGAATTCACATAGAGGTCATTCGAGGAATGGCCTAACCAGGAAAAGCACCTAATAGGAAATGGCCGAACAAGGAATTTAGTCGGTGGTCGTTGGAGTAAGTGGCCCTAGGTGACCGAAACCATTGTGTCTACAGTAGAGTCCATGTAAGGGTTAAAAGTAACCTCTGAAATAATTCATTCCTAACGTAACCCTCTTCCTAGGCTTTTTCCCAGCATACCGACTAAAACCCGTGTGTCTTCAGACGACCAAATGTGCCGGGGTTAAGGGAATCGCTCGAGCATTCATCTGCAACCCGACAGCACGGTCCGCCACATCCTGCTGGACGCCGACGGATTTGGAGGATTGCACCTCTCCTTACAAGAAGCGCACGCGAACCACGTGCGCACCACCGTCTCAAGCTCGTATAGCAGGTCGACGACTGCCCAATTGCCGCCCACACGCCAGCACCCAGCGGCAAAAGCACGCTGGGCCCCTCCACAAGTGATTTTTATTGAGGTTTTCTTTCGCGCGGCCCTCCCCCCTCCGGCCCTTGTTCCCGACATGCGTTGGGTTTAAGAGTTGAAGAGTCTAGCAGCAAGCCAGACCCGTCCCTCGTAATTTTTTATAGAAGTTTTCTTCCTTGCAGCCCCACCCCTAGAGGTGGCAGCCCTCGTTTCCGACTCTCCTAGGAAAGTCAGGCTTACGAGTAGGAGTACTGACATAAGTCAGGCTCCGACATAGCCCCGCCCCACACGGACTCTACTATTCCCGCTGCGGTTCTGAGAGACAAGCGCAAATCCTGACTGGGTTTCTCTTGGTTCGCCGCGGAAAAACGTTCCACGGTTATTAAGCCCCCACGCCACGGCACGGCGGAAACCCCTCGTGGGATAGTAGCCTCGAAAATATAATTTTTAAACAGCCTCTACCTCTTCCTAGTCCGACTCGACGCATCGTTCCTAACGTAACCCGAGCTGCTATATAGATAGGTTTGCCCGTTAAGAGCCCTTGATCCCGTTTATTTGTCCTAAATAAAAAACAGAATATCGAGAAACAAAAAGACAATTGTAAAAGATAATTTTAAATGTTTACACGCGATTTTGAACCTTACTGACATACACTTTTTTGCTTGTACCTAAATTGTTAATACGTGCTGTATTAAGTTACTTAAGTTAATAAGGTTGAAAATCGTGTGCACCCATTTTTAGGGTTCCGTATCCAAAAGGTAAAACGGAACACTATTACTGAGACGCCGCTGTCCATATGTCTGTCTATTCATCTGTCACCATGCTGTATCTCATAAACTGTTATATTTATATAGTATACATTTTCGCAGATAATGTATTTCTGATGCCGCTATAATATTATAATAACAATAATTTGTTTATTCAGATATAAATCCATTTAAAATGTTAGTTACGGACAGCTTAAAACCTAGTGTTAGTAAAGAACATTGACAATAAAATACCTACATAATTAATAAATTAAAATATTATTTCATAATTTCATTTCTATTATAAACATCCAACAATCATCAATTTATACACTAAATTGAGATAAAATTTATTATGTATCACAATATTTAAATTTGGTAAGTACCTACTTTCATTTAATTACACTAAATTTGATAATAATAATTTACAAATCCTATAAAGACTTAATTTTTTACAACAGTTACTTTTTCACTTTGTCTAATGCGGTCCTTATAGGACACAGAGCTTTTTCGCATTATTACGTAAAAATCATCCACCCTATTCGCAGCAAACATGCCCGACGCACTACACCGCCAAGACAGAAGAAGCATGGCACGGAATGCGTTGTTAAATTGTACACGCAATGCGTGGTAGGTTCTTTGTGTCACAATTGACTTGTGTAGAATGCGTGACAGTATGCCACAAACAAGGATATTTTAACATCATTACTACAACAAGAGAATCTGCAAGGTAACATGTTACTTTTTGCAGCAATTTTTCCGTTGCCTTTCCATATTAGTATTTGTTAGTATTTGCTATAACAAAAAAATACTAAAAACAATAAAATAATTATATAAACTCCCATACAACAAACGTTATATTTTGGCTCTTTTTTCGATATTGATACACCAAGCTGTATCTCATAAGCCGTGATACTTAGACAGTTGAAATTTTTACAGATGATTTATTTCTGTAGCTGCTAAAAGCCTACTAAAAACAATAAAATAATAAATATTTAAGGGAGCTTCCATACAATAAACGCGGTTTTTCTTCGTTTTTGCGCTTGAAGTATTCACAGTATATTTAGCTATTATATTCACTTTAAAAATAAGTAATTAAAATAAACATATATTTGAGGGAACTATCATGTAACTAACGTGTTTTTTTTTATAGATAATGGTTCGAAACCTTTCGTGGGCGAGTCCGACTCGCACTTGGCCTGTTTTTTTTAACATAAAATCGTTAAAAATTAATTTTTGGATTGATTTTTATGACTGTCTTTTGTCCTTCTGATGTTCTTTTGTTTTGTTAGCACAAATTAACAGCACCAAGGTCTCTTAACAGGGAAACCAGTTCGAGTTGTGTTAGAAACGATGCGCCTGGTCAGGTTAGGAAGCGGGTCTCATTAGGAATAAAATAAATTATATAAATTAAATAATTAAAAATTTTTTCTCGTTCCTTACCTAACTCCCTACCCGGTTAGGTTTTTAGGTCGAGTTAGGAATAAACCAATCTTATACTATATTATTAATCAAGTATACAATAAAGTTTCTAAAAAAGAAATAAATCTTCAAGCTCTTTCATACTAATGTTATAGGAGGATAAAACAATAATTATTTTTATATTTACAATATTAGTATGATTTCTTTTTCTCTAGCTAATTCTGACCTCTGGTAATAGTGGTAATAAAGGAAGTATTCTTACACGAGTAACATTTTCATCTTCATTTAAACTTTTTTTTAAAAACTCCATTAGGTGTCCAATTTCATCTTGTATACAATTCTGATATATAACATCATAAAATAGATTTCTTCTAAAACTTGGTGTCTTGTATTGTGCCACAGGTAATAATAGTTTTAAATTTGTTAAAATATCTTTTGCCACTTCTAAATTAGCTGTAGCAGTAAGAGCTACCCATGGGACACTCTTATATTTTTCCCTTAGATCACCTAATTTCAAATAATCAGGGCGAAAGTCATGTCCCCACTCACTTACACAATGAGCTTCATCAACAACCACATATGAAACCTTTTTATATTTGACTAGATGCTCCATAAGAGACTTAAATGTGCCAGTTGCTGCTTGTTCTGGTGTTACATATAAAAACCTTGTATCTGGTTTCATGCTTC
The DNA here is from genome assembly GCA_963082885.1 of Parascotia fuliginaria. Lineage (NCBI taxonomy): Eukaryota > Metazoa > Arthropoda > Insecta > Lepidoptera > Erebidae > Parascotia > Parascotia fuliginaria. The sequence goes on along the minus strand of OY720177.1, from coordinate 9,104,563 downwards.
TCAGATCATTCAAAACTCTCTCTCTATCTTTTGCTGTCATTTTAGAGTTGATAGATTCGGCTGTGATTTTAATTTTGGTAAGGTGGTCAATCTGATCCTTTATCAGTGCCAAAAGTGGAGAGAACACAATTGCAACCTTGTTGTCTTGTAACATGGCTGGTAATTGGAAGCACAAAGACTTTCCAGAGCCTGTAGGCATTGATACGTACACATCATGAACACCTGAAAATAGGTATGGTTTGCTTATCTAATATTTATAAACAATTTTCGAACAAATCACAAGGATGAGAACCAAGTCTTAGTGTTTGAATTTGTAAAAACTGTATTTAGATGTGTTATTATAATATATTAATTGACGTTTAGTCTCATAATCAGTCTATGAGATTGTGTTACCTCTTGCTATTGCTCTAGTTGCACGTTCTTGAAGTTCACTTTTGAACTTTCGATGTCCAAAACATTGAAACAGTTTCTCCATTACGTTATCCATTATTGTTATTTTACAGCACAGCGATGAGTATATATAAATTACGGCACAAATATTGAAAACACTTGAAACCACATTGAATTCGGTAGCATATTTAATAAAATTTAATATAAAATCTTAATAAAAAATAACAAAACAACCTCAAATTATTTACTATCCAAATACAGTAATGACGTTTGATTTGATTTGACAGCTAGTCAGTAATAATGTGCCGCGACTGAACAGACTAAGACAAAACTTTAGTCGAGTATTAATTGAATTCCAACAATATCTAAACAGGCTTAGTATGCTCAAGTGAATTATCCTTTGAGTTTTCATTGGGGATATGGGATAACTTTGACCATATTTTTATTATTAATATTAGGCGTACCTAATCTTAATAACTTGACTTTATCATGTAAAGCTCAGTATTAGGGTGCTCAGTGTTAGTTAAGTTAGTTTCAACTTAACTAACGGACTGCTTAAGAAACAGCATAAACACGGAGCGGCATAAGCTTGAGGTCTCATTATCATCATTATCATTACTGATCAATAAAATCATGGATGTCAAACGCTAACACAACCCAAATACCGTTCTAATACAAAGTCTAAAAATACTGTAGAATAATATAGTTAACTTCTTATGATGTTAAACTAGACATTTATAAAAGAACTAGCTTTCTCCGGCGTGGTTTCATCCGCGCGTAAAATATGGTTTGTTGTATCCCTCGGGAACCAGAACGATTTTCAAAATAAAAAGTAGCTTATGTCCGTCTCCGGCGTTGAATATATCTACATACTTACCAATTTTTATCAAAATTGGTTCAGCTGTTGAGGCGCTGAGTGCTTAGAGCATTAAACCAACCGGAGAGGCCACTGACAGGCGTACCCCTCTGCCAAAGGTACCAGCCCACCGGTCATACCCGTTATATAAAACTAGTTGACGCGCGTTCCGCATCATATGTCACCTATCAGTGCATGCGTAATAGCGTCTCAATAGAAATGCCGAATTGCAGTGTATTTTGGTGTAAAAAGCGTTCAGCGACATCAAGTCTACAAAAGGATAATATTCATTCCACCTGTAAGTATTATTTTGTTCTAATATTATTAAATAAGGCATTAAATTAGCAATTTAACCAAATAAAATGCTAATCAACAAGTGTTGCCAGGCTTATCATCAATACTCCAATCTGGGGTAATATTTTAAGTTGAATTAACATATAAACTAACCTTTCCTTTTTTATATCTCGCCTTGTTGACATATCTAATAAGTTTCATTTTGGATGTACATTATTGTGTCACCGTTCCCATATTTATTTATTTTTAATTAAAACCAATGTTTTTTTTACCAAGTAATGCACAAAATAATATTAAATGAACAAGTAAAATGAGATTATAAATCCAAATATACAAGATTAGTGCACTTTATTCCGAAAGATAATTGCTCATTTCTTACAAAAATAAGCGTATTTATTTTTAAGAAACTGGTCACACTTTAACATAATTAGAGATGAGACAGTTTAATCACAAATATCGATATTGGTTTTCCAGTATTAAATTATTTTTTTTTTGTTTGTTTTAGATTTTCAAAAGAAGCAGCGCCTCGAGTCGCTTGGGTCCAATATTATAGGAACTATATAAGTGGGTTCCTAAGCGTACAAGTATCTGACTAACAGCTTAAAAGACAAAGCCTTCTGTGCTGCCAGCACTGCTACCTCCTCCCTACCCCCCAAGTGGCGGAGAGCTCAGTTTTTAGCAAGTAAACTCGCTGTGCGCTATCTCCTCTTATTGCATTACCTAGGATTAGTTAAACTAGATTTATAAGGTTAATTTAAATTGCACAGTTTTTCAGTATTTTATTATACCTACTTAAATAAAGACTTTCTGAAATATATTCTGTTGTTTTTTTGTTATCTGAACAGATAAAATATCTCTCTAATAAAAATCTACTCATACATTCTCATGTCAGTGTCTTGTTATTATGTAATCAGAACAAAATCCTGCAATTACAAGCTCTGCTTAGTTGGAACAAAATTTAATAGCAACAGACAATTAATTCAAAGTATTATTTGGTTTGAATATACATACATACTTAGGAATAATACACGTAAAATTGACACGTAATAATTAATTACAATCTTTAATCCACACTAGAACAAATTTCAACAGGTGCTGGTTATTGAACATACATCCTTGTGCGCAGTAGTAGAATAAAAAAAAAGAGTGGGTACCCATGTACGCACGTAAGAAGTTATACTTCTTTGGCATAACAATCCAAAAATACCAAATAATAATACAACGCATACATACATAAATATTTGAATTGATATAAACGCCAATATATTTTTTATTTATTCACACAGATTATTTGTACTGATACGACACACAAAGATCCGCAACTAACTTCAGTGTGTAAAAGGTTCGCAACTAACTTCAGGGTGTTGCTTTTTTCTGTCGGTGTGCGCGCGCATCGTAAAAATTCACTTTCATCATTTTTCCCAATCGCGCCAAAAAATGTATAACTTCAAAAAAAACGGCTAAATGCCAGTAGGACTCGCGCGCCGAGGCTTCCGTACTATCAGGGATCGGAAGTATTGAATAAACATTAGTAAACATAGTAGGAGAGCCCGACCGCATAACCAGATTTGTTTGTCGAACAATGTTTAACAAATAAATTTAGCCCGACCGTATGACGGGCTTTTTTGATAATAATTACAAAAAAGTGTGCTAGTTAGAAACACTGTTTTATTCTTCCTGTAATATTGACATAAACATGAATTAACAGAATTACTTCTAGTTAATTCATGTTTATGAACTATTTACTTTACTTTCATCTATTTCAAAGTGCTTAAATAAAAAAAAACCTTAAAATTATAATAGATTATTATTACCTAAAACTGTTCTATATAATATAAGATAATGCTCATTTTAATAAGCAAACATAATAATCATGAAAATAATTAAATCTTTCGCGTACTTATATGAAATCCTAAACATCGATACTAAATATCGACAGAGTCAAGCTCTAACTGTTTTACGCTAAGGAAGCGTAAACTGATAGATGTCCCTGTGTGTGAATGTGATTGTGTGTGTTTAGTTTAAGCTAGTGTGTAATAATTTTATTGTGTGCGTGTATAACGACGCGATTTAAAAATGCATTAGTAGTTAACATTGTAATTAGTGTGCGTTGCTCGCGTTACCCCGTCCCCCGCCGAAAGTGGCAGACTTTTGCGCAAGGGAAATAGAGCGCGTGTCCACTCCTGTTGGTTTAATGCTCTAAGGCTGAGTGGTAACAAACACACACACACACACACTTTCGCATTTATAATATTAATGGGATTAATAGAATTAGTCGATTCAGGGTTAAAACGGGATTCGATATATTATAGAGAAATATCAGCACTGCACAATGACCACCAGTGTGACCATATGTGGCAGGATCCTGCCTTTTCGGCAGGTGTAGCCCTTCATTTTACTCTCTGGCATATTTGTTTGACGTTTTGGAAATCTGGCAGTATTTGGCAGTATATAGCAATTTATGCAAGAAGACTTGTCAGCACAGCTTTTTTATGGAGTTTGGTGCAGTATAGACAAAAAAAATAGCATTAAGGTGGTTTTTTGATGCCAATGGCAACATTAGCAACAATAAAACCCCTAGTTTGGAAATTTCCCTCATCTCTAATTGAATTTGTAGTTCATTCCATTGTGAACCTTAAAGCGCTGAACAAAATATTTATAAAAAATTGTATCTTTAGTTGTCAGTTGTTTTTTTAATTAGTCGGAATAGGAAATCTGTCGAAGATACAAAATTTTTATTCTGATTTCGTTTGGTGTGAATGTTTTCTATTCCTTATATATCATTCAACGTAAATTTGAACGATTATATCGCCTAGAGTGGGAGCAGGATCCATCACTTTCTTCTTGATCAGCAAAAGCGAAAGATGAAGATGTTTCATGGTGTAAATTCATCGGTGAAAATTTTAGGAAGTTTAGGTGCAAAAGTTTTTTAAAACGTCTTTACAGGCTTTGTAACATTTTAAAATTTTATCGGCATTATTTCAGCATTTTGTGCATAAGAGTTTGGCAGGATTTGTCAGTTTTCTTGCCTAGGCTGGGCAGGATCTCTAATTTAAAGTTGGTCACACTGATGACCACATTACATCTAGAGATGAGATATACTTGCAAAATTCAATACCAGGGCTTCTAAGTACAAGTACGTAAAAATACGAGGGTCGAAAACCAGGTTTTAAAATACTTGATAGTATTTGTCGTCCCACCCGCTAAAGGTCGGGTTCGAGTAAAGCAACCCGCTCCACGCTGGACGCGAGCGCCTTACCTAAAATACTTGCATAGGAATTCAACCTGTATTCCCAGTAAGATAAGGAACAAATTCGTATAAATAAAAAAATACTTTGAAGATAAAAGTATTTATTATACACAAAGTACGAGTGTGTTTATATCTTGTACATTGAAATATGAATCATTTTTCTATGCTATCGTTCGCCTTAAAGCACTTACTTTCAAACTTGCAAGTATTGGACGCGAGCGTCTTACCTAAAATACTTGCATAAAAATTCAACCTGTATTCTTAGTAAGATAAGAAGCAAATTCGTATGAATAAAAAAATACTTTGAAGATAAAAGTATTTATTATTCACTAAATACGAGTGTGTTTTTTATCTACATTGAATTATGAATCGTTTTTCTATGCTATGCTATCGCGCGTTCGCCTTGTAGCACATACTTTCATACTTGCAAGTATTGTCTGCTCGTACCAGGGCTCGTACTTTGAAGCAAAACCCTGGTTTTAAACCCTGGTAGCGTAAATACGTTTCATCTCTAATTACATCACTAAGTAATAACAAAAATTAAAGCTCGCCCATGTTGTAGTATTAAAAATTTTAAAATATTAGAAAATAAATGATTGTACTTTGATTTCATCAGATTTCATTACTTAAAATTAGATGGAACTGGAATTATTTCGTAACAGGTACCTATTTATTTTTACTTTATTCAGATTTCCTAAGTCGCCTAAAATACAGAACTTTTACAAATGACTAAGATATGGTAAACATAATAAATTAGAGCTTACGTTACCCGCCCTATTTGTGGCTTTCGTGACCGGGGACGTGACCCGGTCGTGCTTTGTCAGGAGTGAAAAATATCGGTGCATACATTTTCAGGGTTACCTGTTGCTATAGGCGTCTCACAGGGCTCCATTCTTGGTCCTTTTCTATTTTTGATGTATGTAAATGATTTGCCGTACTTTTCGTACTCTGTACAGGATTTCTGTGATTTAATGCTATTTGCAGACGATACGTCTCATATTTTTAAAATTAACCGTAAAGACCCTAATTTTGACGTTGTAATGGTTCGATGTTCGATCGCGCAAGTCCTGAACTGGTTCACGGTAAACAATCTTCTACTTAATTCCAAGAAGAGAAAATGTATGAAATTTTCTATGAAAAATGTCAAAAGTGCAGGTACAAACCTGGTTTTTAATAATACCTAAATCAGTTTCAATCGTAGAGTCCACAGTTTTCTTGGGCTTAACTTTATTTATTTTATTTTATTTTCTTTATTCAGGAAACAAACAGTCTTAAACTAAAACAAAAATACTATGATAGTTTACTACTAGACCAAAACAGTTCCATAAAAATAAACTAATATACATAATTTTAAAGTTAATAAACAAAAACTTAACCAAACTTACAATATAATTAAAGTGTTATTATTACTACAGTATTTTTAAATGTATCTAGTTAGTAACTTATTAGTAACCAACCATAATGCCCATGACTATTGATTATATTGATCTGTCCTTAGTGTCCTTGAGTAAATAATACTTTTTATATGTTTTTTATAAATGCCTGGTGAAGAAGAGAAAATATCTATGTTGGCTAGATTTTTATTATAATATTTGCAGGAACGTCTTATAAAAGTATTGCCAGCATAGTTAGTGGTATACGGAGTAATATCAAAAGTGGATAATGAACGTGAGGAGAGTCTAGGGATGCGAAAGTTGATTAGCTCAAGCAAAGATGACGAGTCGATGTAGCCGTTAATAATCTTATAAAGAAACATTGTATCCAAGTATGTGCGTCGTTTTTCTAAAGGCAATAAGTTAAGCGTTACTGATGATGTAACGTAATCAACGTGGATATGACCGGTGCGGTAGTCCAAAGTCTTTAAAAATTTATTTTGAATTTTTTCAATTCGTGCAATATGTACCGCGTATATAGGATTCCATACAACACTCGCAAATTCTTTAGATTGCATACTTCAGTGGGAAGCCCATATTTCGTGTCTCGCAGGTAAACTCAGCTCAGCGGCTTTTGCTATCAGGAAAGTTAGGCAACTTACTGATGTGGAAACCGCCAGACTAGTCTACTTTAGTTATTTTCATAGCGTCATGTCCTACGGCATATTGTTGTGGGTAGGGCTGCTGACATTGAAACCATTTTTATTATTCAAAAACGGGCTATTTGTTCTATCTACAACCTAGGTTCACGAGTCTCCCTGAGAGAGCGATTCAAAGAGATAGGAATATTGACAATTGCATCCCAATATATATAAATGTGACCAGGAGGTGCATTTGACGTTCATAAGTGTTAATTTAATTAACATACATGAATAAATATATTTTCATTTTAATGGACTTGATCACACATGTCCGGTCACGTCTCGGGCACGGCCCTGATGTGTATAGATAGTACCTACCTCTTTTTGAACGCCACGGACGTCTATAGGCGTAAAATCAAAACCGAGCCGCGTACCTTGCAATGTTTGAATAGTTTTTAATATTTCTATAGCAATTCAATACATACTAATATTATAAATGCGAAAGTAACTCTGTCTGTCTGTTACCTACGCTTTCACGCCTAAACCACAACTGATTTTGATGAAATTTGTTATAGAGATAAATTAGACTACGGGGAGCAATTACTATCTTTTATCTCAAAAAATAGCTTAAAGGGGTTGAAATAGGGGATGAAAGTTTTCCTCGCAAGAGTTCTCGCCTTGCCGTAGCGTGGGGGCTTAGTAACCGTGGAACGTTTTTCCACGGCGAACCAAGAGGAACCCAGTCGGGATCTCTCCGCATGTCCAGGGCATAGTGGAGAGTCCGTGTGGGGAGGCGCTGTGTCGGAGCCTGACTTATGTCAGTACTCCTGACACTGTCCTGCCAACTCGTAAGCCTGACTTGCCGAAGAAAGTCGGGAACGAGGGCCGCCACTTCTAGAGGTGGGCTGCGAGGTAGAAAACCTCTATAAAAATTAAGAGGAGGGAAAGGTCTGGCTTACTGCTAGACCCTTCAACTCGTAAACCCGACACATGTCGGAAACGAGGGCCACCACCCCTCAGGGGGAGGGCCGCTAGGAAAAAAATCTATAAAAATTACGCGTCCAGCGTGCTTTTGCCACTTGGTGCTGGCCTGTAGGCGGCGATTGGGCAGTCGTCGCCCGACTATACAGATTTGAGACGGTGGCGCGCACGTGTTCCGCGTGCGCCTCTCGTGTGGAGTGGTGCAGCGCTCCAAATCGGACGGGGTCCGTCAGGATGTGACGGACCGTGGCCCGTTGGGCTTGCGAAAGAATGTACGAGCGATTCCCGTAACCCTGGCACATTTAGCCGTCTGGAGGAATACCGTGGGTTTTAGTCGGTATGTTGGTCGCTTATTATGTGCGACCGGAGAGTCCAACATAGACATAGATAGTAGCATCACTCACACACCATTAATGGTACAAATCAATGGTAATATAGATACCAGGAGACTAACATGTGTCGGTAGTACCAATAATGGTACTAAGGACACAGTAGAATCACTAGTACCATTAATAATACAAATCAATGATACTATAGACACCGGGATACGGGCACGTGTCGGTAATACCACTGATGGTACTAAGGACACATAATAGTATGACTAGTACCATCGATGTACAAATACTACAAATTAATGGTACCTACTATAGACATCTGGTGACTAGCACGTGTCGGTACAAATCAATGGTACTATAGATACGACGCCGAAAAATAATATCTATTCTATGACTATAGTGTGTTTCAGTTTCGACGATGAGTAAATTATCACTTGCAATAAATGATAAAAATTTAAATGCTGATTTTTGTAAAGTGCTCATAGAATTAGCGGAATATGAAAAGAATGTAAACCGTAACGTATACAAATACAATGCGTACAAAAAAGCAGCAGCCGTGTTAGCCTCACATAACAAAAGAATAGAATCAGGAGATGAAGCTAGGAAATTAAAGGGAGTTGGAGAAAAAATATCCAAGAAACTCAACGAGTTTATCCAAACTGGCAAATTGAAGAAACTAGAAAATATAAATCAAAATGTGGATTTTATAGCTTTAAACTTATTGACTCAAGTATCTGGCATAGGACCGGTGAAAGCAGCTGAACTGGTTAGAAGTGGTATTAACACAATAAAAGATTTAAAGAACAACGAAGATAAATTAACTCATCATCAGCTTATTGGATTGAAGTAAGTAGATACCTACCTATGTTTACCATTATTTGTTATTTTGCCTCCGAACCTTGGGAACTAAGTAGGTTTCCGCCGCATTGGAGAGGGCCATGAGTGCCGCATTAGAATTCTTTGTGACAGTATTTTTTTTCAGGTCAACGTTGAATGAAAACGACGAGAACTTGCCGTTAAGCTCGACCGAGACTCTCAATTTTATGATATTGTAAGAACTTGATTAAGTTCAAAGCGCTTTTTCTGTCAGAAAAAACGATCCTTCATCTTCGCTCTCTTCGGATCACTAATTTCTTGATTATCCTAAGCTGGAAGTACAAAAAACCATAAAAACAATCTACGATATTTAAATTCTGAAATGATAAATCCTACAAACGACCACGTACGATAAGTACTCAAGACAGGAAAAGATATTTAAAAAAAAGACGCTGAATTAAATTTTCTTACAACTAAGTATGTACGTTTTGTTACAGATATTTCGAGGACATTAAAAAAAGGATTCCGAGAGCAGAAATACAACAGGTAGAAACTAAACTCAAAACATTGATGTCCAAAATAAGCAACAAATTTTCTGTTACTATTTGTGGCAGTTATAGGTGGGCAAATTGTTTACTATGACGATGATATTTGGTAATAATAATAATAATAATAATAGTTAATAATAGCAATGATAGTTGATATTACCGTCCCTCATGACAAGAATCTCCTGAAGGCTGAGAATGACAAGCAAATAAAATATCTTGATTTAGCCCATGAGATTGTTGACATGTGGGATGAGGATTCTGCTGTCGTTGTGCCGATATTCGTTACCGTAAATGGTTTAATAGCAATGCGAAATATTTTAGGGTGAGTATACGTCAGATTTATATAATCATTTAATTCCTCTCTATAATATTAGTATAGATGTTAGTTATTTAATAAAATAGTTTTTTCCCCCTCTAAAATTTTACAATATGGAGATACGAAGTTTGATAATTAACCCAACGATATATAATAAACTATTTATGTTTTCTATGTGTGTACAATAAAGAATATGAATTTAAATGACAACAGGATGCTACCACCAGTTAGTAACACTACTCCACTAGGTTCTAAGCTATATGTATTGGCCTGATGCCGACAAACATACATTCATAGGTAACTATATCATATTTCGGCACCTGATGATTTACCGAGCAAAGATTACTTACGTGGGCGTTACGATTGATCTCCATGGCCGCACAATCGTGCTCGTTACGTTCGCGCGGCCAACTAAAAACACTTATATCGTCTTAAATTCTACTTTAAAGAAATTTTTGGTTTGTACCCTCGATTTCGACAAATTCTGACAAAATTATGGTCAAAGTTTTTTTCTGATTGGATAACGTGGCGGAGCAATCGTAACGCACATAAGACTACGACTGAGAATGAGCGACGACGACGACGACGAAAATGGTGAGAAGTATACTATGCGAATGCGTATATATTACATACCTTCCTAGGTACATAATGTTCTACACTTGTAAAACTACCTATATCTCCGTGTGGAATTATTTTCTTGTTTAACGTTCCAGACGTGGTAATGAGGACTCCGGAGATATCGATGCCTTAATAACACATCCTGATTTAACATTGAAACGGCAAAAAATTAAACACGAAAAATATGCTTTAGAAAAAATTGTGGAGTCATTAGAAGGGCTGGTCATTGATACGATTTCCGTTGGCGAAACTAAATTTATGGTTAGGATATATTCTGATGCATGGATATTAAAGCTGTTGTAATTCACAAAGACGAGTGACTCTTATGAACATGCACATATGGTAGAAATTTAAACATTTGACTTGCTCTTGTGAATTGCAACAACAAAGAGTATATACACATAATGATACTTAAAGCAATAACTTTGTACCTACCTAGAGTGGAAGTGAATGAAGAATTTGAAGAAATTGAAAGGCAATAAGTTTAACATCTCCTTTACTTATAATTCAATTCAATAATGATAAATAATATTAATATCAGCCTGAAACTGTCCCACTGCAAGACAAGAAGCTCTCATACCAAGGCATGAGCATTGATCGCCACGCTTGCTCAAGGTCATACTCTAAAAATAGTGAATCTTTATTTTAGGGTATTTGTCAACTAAGCCCTGACCTTCCAGCGCGACGTCTTGATCTAAGGCTGATACCACTTGAACAATTCTATTGTGCAGTTCTCTACTTTACTGGCAGTGATGTGTTTAACAAAGGAATGAGGGCACATGCTTTGGAAAAGGGATTCATGCTAAATGAGTATTCTCTTCGACACATTGGAGCTACTGGTAAAACATGTTTAATATTTTAACGCTCATCATAGTAGTGTAGGTCTATACGTCTATTACCCACCGGTGGTAAGGATTAATTTAATAGTTGTATGTATAAATCTCCTGTGTGTTACTACAATTGTAATCTTGCAATAACATTACTATTTATCTAATTTTAAAGGTACTTAAGTCTGTCTAATACGTTTTTATTACGCAGGCGTTCCTGGCGAGCCCGTGCCGATTTCTAGCGAAGAAGATATATTCTTGTACCTTGATTACCCGTACAAACAACCGAGTGAACGGAACTATTGAACGTTGAGTGAACGATGGCAACCCAGTGAGCTGTGTCTTCACCAAGATAAATTGCGTTTGTCCTTGAGCAACTTTCATTATTTAAGATTTACTCTGCCTGCCATAAAAATGAATTAAGATCTGTATATACGGTAGTAGTATGACAAATCTTACTAGGTGTGAGATTGTATCTATAAACTCATTTCTGGTAAAATTATTTTGTATCTCACAATATTAGTAAAATGAAAGATATGCATTATTATAAGAATATTTTATTACAAATGATCAATTACTTAACCATTAAACAGATTATCACTATATCACAAGTGTTGATAATTTATGGAATACCTACATTATTCATTTTATTCCTGGCAATGTTGGCGAACAAAACATTCAGTTCTAAATACTGTACTATAAGAGGAAGGGAATACAAATTGCAAGTCCCGACAATTGCGGCACCTACTTACTTTGAACGGTTAACTTATGATAACAATTTAATAAGAAGCCTATCACACATAAGTTAGCGATCGGCAAAGATAGCATTACTTTTTTATTGAACTACATGCATGAGTGTAACAATACAGGACAAAGGGCTAAAACGTGTAGAAATTGATTTCTAGTGATCAATAAGAAATACACGCGTTCTTACCCATTTCTAGCAAAATGACAATTAAAATAAATTAATCGAGTTTACTAACAAACATTTCATAAGATAAATCTTGTAAATATATTTTTTTTTTATATCTAACTCACGTTCTCACTAAAATAATCTTTGAAATCTTTTCTCGTAAATGACTATAAAAATACTCTTAAATGATGCGTTATATTATACTGGTTACGCATCGACGCATGTTTATTCTATTCTTTTTCTTCAGCCTAGGCTCTCTAACTTACTATGAAAGCGGTCCTATACTCATACTCGCAATTTTTTATAGACACAACATCTTACTTTTCATATTCTAAGTATTTTTTTTGAAATTAATTTGTCGCTTTACTTTTACTCGGTTTATCGACAAAGCAAATTTCACATTTAGCTATTGTAAATTTCTAACATTGTAAAATTGTAACAGAGGAATTTTAAAACATTTTTGGATAAGTCTTGATATTTGGGGGTAAATTACCGCTGTCTATTCCAGTCAGTGGTCATCATCCATTGCAAGTTTTTCAATTATATTACAACTTTAATGATGAATACCTTCCTACCAAATCATTTGCTTTGATGAAGAGTGCAATAGATGACAATAATCGTCATCATGTGAGTGCAATGTAATTTAGGAATCTTGCCGATAACATTAATTTAAGTATGTAATAAAATACTTTTGTCGTAGTTATTTACCTATATTAAAGTACTCACGGCCCGTTTATACAACATGCATTTACTATGCAATGCAAGTATCAGGAAAGCCAACAACTTATATTAACTGTTCAACATTGAATGTCGTGTCCGCATGCGGACGCGTGGCTTATGTTCAGAGTATTTATTAACATCTGTCTTGTTCTGAGCATGTCACGGACTTACACCCGTAAATAAACGCGGAATGCAGCTTTTGAACCTGAGATTTGTTCAAACATATCTGTAAGAGTAATACTTCAACGATACATACAATAACAAATAACGAAAAACAGACTTAACGACTAGACTCATGTTCGGCCTAGAACTACTCGTATATTATAAAAATAACATCTGTTCAATACAAGCTGAAGCATCTGTTCCACTTGTTATGTCAAGTTGAGATCGTGGTCTTTGACCATGATATCATAATCTCACTATCTGAGAAAGTAATTATCTCCATGGTTTTAATAAAGCATACCTACGCTTTAAAACCTCTATTCTATTATATTCCATTACTAAATAAAATTAATACAGAAAAACAAATATGTTTCGTATTAAGTAAGTAGGAAACGTAACGAAAACGTAACGGTAACGAGTGCAAGAGTAAATTGAACCATAAGTAACGAGAAAAGTACAAGGTACAAAGATAGAGCATTTTACCGCATCCGTCAGCGGATAAGATTAATCTTATCATAATATTGTAATCACTATGATCGCAAACATGGTTATTTGCACACAGCCCAAAAACTAGTCGACAACGTCGTTATCTTTGGATAAAGTAAAGAAGTGTCAAAAAAGAAAAAGCGATCAAAATGAAACTGGAAACTCAATCACAGGAAAATTAAACTATACAATCTTTTGTGGTGTGGCCCGCTGTTTCCGTGAGACAGTTGGCTGAAAGTTAACATTCAGATATGTCATCGCGGTAATACCAATTTTAAAATACATGTCACACAACGCATAAAAAAAGTAATAAACGACTCATAATATTTTATGCGCCATATACTAGATTGTACAAATGCGAGTTGTGGTCGGCGAGCGCGTCGTCGGGAGCGAGTAGCTCTAGAACCTTCCCGCCGCCCAGCGCGAGCACGCGCGCGCACTCCAGCACGCCCGTGAGCCGGTGCGCCACCAGCACCACCGTGGCGCCGCCGAACGAACAGCGAATAGCGTCCAGTATCAACCGCTCCGCCTCGTTGTCCAAGTTAGCTGTCGCTTCATCCACCAACAAGATCTAGAAATAAATAATATATTTATTAATTACACGGAATAATAAGGACTGGCGCATATAATGATGAAGAGCAACTTTCTATTCAGTCTTTGTGTGCAGATAAGACCACAAAATCAATTATCACAACAAATTATCTTGATGAGCATTTTTTTGATATATTTTAGCCTGCCAAAGTGACTCAACCCCGCCTGATGGTAAGCAGTCAGTGGAATCCAGAAGTGGTGGCCACCATAACAGAAGCCATCGTCTGGAACTGCTGGTATGGTGGCCTCCACTATATTTTAGTTAGTTTTACCGCCTACATCAGGTTAGCGATTCCAATATAGAAGTCACATTTCCTCGGACGGTGCAAATGGATCTCTCAAGCGAGCGCTACGCCTCCGCGTGCAATTACTGTCGGCGACAGTGCAGGGGTGCACGTTCACAAGCGAGGCTCGTACCTTAGGCCGGTGCAGCAGCGCGCGCACGACACACAGCAGCTGCGCGTGTCCGCGCGCGAGCGGCGGCGCGTGCGCGTGCGCGTGCAGCCCGCCGCGCGCCGCCACCAGCGCGTGCGCGCCGCACGCCTCCAGCGCGCGCCACACCTCCGTGTCGAGGTATTGACGCAGAGGGTCGACGTTCTCGCGGATACTACCCGAGAAGATGAACGGCTCTTGCGGTATTACGCCGATGCGAGATCTATTGACCAAATATATGAGTATCATTATTACATCACGTCTTAACTCTGACCCGAATTGAAGAGTTTGCATTTTTATTGATTAATTTTAAAAATTAAGTAATACTAAAGTAAATAATGAAAGGGTCATTACAATATTTCTAGGAATAAAAAAGTTATAAAACTTTGAAGTTGGGCTTTAAAGATTCGCGATTTCGCTACACCTGGCGCTCCAGCGTGTATTCGTATTCGTTGAGCACTCAGAAATTTATTAGTGCGCGTGCGCAGTTGCTTGCGCAGTTCCTGTCCCTGTCCACTGTTCAGGACAGCAAAAACACAAGATAAAAACCTCAATAAAAGTGTTTTTAAGGTTAGTGGATACCACGACCGCCGCATTGCAAAATTGTGTCAAAGCAGATAGTAGTCGTAGTGTAGACTGCGTTGACATTGTTCATATAAAATGTACTAAAGTGATGTAGCAAGATTTGAAGGTTAAAAACGACGACGGTTTAAAATGTACTAAAGTGATGTAGGAAGACGGTATGAAATACGAAGCGGTGCGCCCCGTCGTAATTTGTGCTAGCCTTTATGTACCAAGTGATATGAATAAACTACACATTCATGAAAAAAACCAGTAACTGTACGTATATGTGTATACAAAGAGCAAATATAATACAAAGGGCGCAAGAGCCCTTGCACGCGCGACGCGACAATTTTGGATAGATGAGGTCTTATGACATCACAGGCAAGTTGAAGACTATAGACGTTTCGTCGCTTTAAACAGTCCGAGCCGAGCTCATCTATCGGTTTACGCGATAAAATATTGAAGTACTTTACGATATCACTATGAATACAGCCAAAGACAAAAGAAACATTGTGTTCAATAAATTATCACTTTAGTAATTCTTACCTGAGTGCTAGTAAATTCAGAGTAGATATATCAACTCCATCCACCTTCAACGTGCCGTGGTGTAGCGGCGCGAGCCTCAGTATGGCATGTAACAGCGAGCTCTTGCCGGCGCCGGTGCGTCCCACTACGCCGAGCTTCTCGCCCGGGTGAGTCGAGAATGTCACGCCGTTCAATGCCATTGGACCGCTTTCACGACTGCTGTTTATGTAATATATTTGTTATGATTTTAATAAAAAAAAACATAGAATAAAATAAAGTTACGATCAAGTAGAAGACACTTGTTGAGACACATTTTGCCTAGTTTTCGGTACTGAAAAAATTGTTCATATCGAAATGATTTCAGTACATTAAATTAATGACATTCGGTACAAACAAGTAAAACAAGTATACTCCTAATATAATATATAAAACATAATTAAGCACCTGTATTTAAGGAATACGTCATTAAACTCGATGACACCTTGCGATGGCCAGCCGTATGGCGGGGAATTACCGTCAATTTTTTCGCATTCCACCTGCAAATAAATAAATAAAGATAATTATTTTATAAGCACAGACAAAGACAGGGAAAACACACAAACACACTTACAATAATTTAATTTACGAACAATAAGAACAAAGTATTGAAAAAAAAGCAATATGCAAAATAAATTTAATATTGGGCAGTGTATGTCAGTGTGTATCTAATAGACTCGTATGCCTTAGATGATTGTAATATATATATTTTTTTGCTTAATGAACGTTTACGTGCAATGACGTGCATATATATGTGTAGTCGTGTACGTACCTGTGTAACGTATTCACCAACACGTTCCACTGCAATCATTTCTCGTTCAGTTTCCGTAAACGCATTCAGAACGTTGCTCAACATTGATGTCATTGATAACGCATACGATATGGCGAGGCCTACGAGACCTGTGAAGAAAAATCTAATAATGGTTCAGTCAAATAAAAAGAGGTTTTACTTTCCGTTCGTTCGTTTCTGAGTGTGCGTCCTGAGTGACAGTGCACCACGCACGCGGAATTAGCTGCGCAATAAACAAATGTTCGACACGTTTGAACGTGTCCGGAGTGTAAGAGGGCGCGTACTTCTCATTTAAAATCGGTCTAAGGCTAAGTTCATATGACCTGTGTCTACATAACCGCGCGATACAGCGCGGCGCACTAATGTTGCATCGCGCGGTGCAAGTTCGACAATCCTGTATCGAACTGTTCAGTTGATCCGCACAGTTTAAGACGGACTGACACAATAAGAAGCGAAGACGATATTGTGTCTATCGAATTGCTTCTCTACGAAATTTATCGATAAAAGAGATGCCATTTGGAATCTTAACTCTAAGAATTATTCAAATAAAAAAAAATGGTCTTGGGAAGAATTAGTTTTAATTTTCGGCAATAATAATGATTCTGAAGAAAAACTTGGGTAAGGTTTATATATAAATTAATTTCGTTATGTCTTTTTTTTAGTACAAAATCCATAAGAATTTTTCAAATTGCCTCCTTCAAGTCCATTCTCAATCAATGTTGATGCCAGACTGCCGCGCGTATAGTCTATTCCAATTCTAATTTCGGACAATGTAAACAATCCTCCATATTGCCATTGTCTATGGTTCCATGAATTTACTAGTGACGGGGAAAAGGATGATAAAAATAAAATTAATGTCATCATACATAATTAAATAATAATTTTTCATTCTTTTTTTTAACATTTTTAAATAATAATACGTTTACTAATACTCTATTTGCGTAATCGATTAATTCTATTTGATTTTTTATTTTTATTACTCCAAAAAAAATACATAAATAAAACTAAATACAAATTTATGTTAAATATGATATTTTATTTTATTGTAACCGTTGACTTATAAACTTTAAGATAATAAGACAAACAATTTACCTAATGTATAAATAAATGTAATTTAAATTAAGCGTTGACCTCTAATTACAACTATTTGACCACGGACTGAAATGGAATACTGGGATACTTTTGAATATTTTCCCGCCTGATAAAAATTGTGAAATATTGATTATATATGGAATTTGTATTAATTTGTTAATTTGTACGATTTTATTATACTATATTACAATAAAACAAATGAACTCAGACTTGCGAGGGCAAATGACAAAATATTATGTACCTACCTATGATATGTATTGGTTAAACTTATTTCTTCTAATAAATTACAACAAACCAATGTTGTAAAGTTCAAAGACAATATAGAGTACAGAAAAAATAAAACTGTTAATCATTTTGACGTCTTAATTCGACCGCAAAAAGTAATTCGTAATTTTATTAAATAAACTAGATTTGATTATTAATCATTAGTAGAAATAGTTGCAAAATTAAGTATATAGTGAACAGAATGTGTATAAACCCATGTGTCATCGTCTACGGAGTTTTTGATAGAAAAATATTGAAAAGACTGTTTGTTTACATTGTCCGAAAATGGATTTGGTCGATACTGTATATATTTTGTCTGTGAATGCTTCCACTGCGCGTAACCGCGTGGTGCCGCGCGGTCATGTAAACTTAGCCTAAATCCGCTCGGTAATCCACCGTACGCGATGCGTCGTCACTCAGGAGGCACACATTTTTTTTTTATTGTCGATAGTGACAGACAAGGAAACAGGCCACCTGATGGTAGCCTGCTTCTTTTCTTCTTTTCCTCTGTTTCCTTTCCTTTCCTCCTAAAGTGAAAATTGTCGTTCATGGACGACTCACTCACTCACTTGAGTCACTGGCATTGTCTCAGTCTCCGTGAAGGGATGGGGTAGGGATTGAAGGAGGTGCGGAAAAAGGTAAGAGGAAAATTGGGTTTCCGACGCTCTCACTCATCGAACAAACCGCAATAGTACTTCCCCATTCGATCGTTAAAAGGTGTGGTAGAGACCTGGGTCAGCCTGGTGCAGGTCGCGCTGCAGCACGGCGAGCGCGGCGGCGGCGGCCACGGCGCAGGCGGCGGCGGCCTGCAGGCGCAGCGCCAGCCACTGCGCGGCCGCGGCGGCGCTGAGCGCGGCGCGCTGCCACGCCTCCAGCAGCTCCGCGCCGCGCGCGCACCACGCGCCGCCCGCGCCCAGCGCGCGCAGCGTGTCCAGCCCTGCACGCGCTACAGGTGAGCCACTGCCGCACACACGAACGACTCATAGCGGCATTCACTATAGCTTGGCAAATTCGTTCGTGACACTCCTACGATCCGCGCGTATTGCGGGAGACGTTATTACGGATCAGAATTATTTTAATAAATCTATACTACCAATATACATCAACGTCAACGGCGATGACGTCCAATTGACACTCCAGTCAGGTGAGCCCCGTCCTGCGCGCACGTTTTACCACCCCGATGCCTTACGTCTCCCGTCGCCCGCGAACCGTGGGAGTGTTACGCATGAATTTGTCAAGCTATAGCATAACAACTCACTGGACTCGATCAGTACGATTAGTGCATTTCTATGTATTCGAATGCTTGACCTTAAAATAGCAAATCACATCGCAGGGTTAGCGATCCTCACATCCCGCCTCACCCATTTCTTTTTGTGTGCTCGAATCAGAACAAAAATATATATAATACATATTATAAAAGGCTTTGTCCTGACTGACTGACTGACTGACAGACAACGCACCAGTGGCGAAGGGTCCATATAACCCGATTTCTACCGGCTTCACTTTGAGATAAATCACAAAGACTAGTGTCTGTTACTAAAAATATAATCTATCTACACTGGTATATTCAACTAAAATAACTTAAAAAAAAATTAAAAACATTTTAAAATACCTTACTATCTTGTCTTTCAACTCTGGTAGTAATAAACTAAAATAAAATTAAAACATTCTAAAAACGCCTTCGTATTGACGCCAAATTGTCAAATTGCTATGAAATAAGCCGCAGAAATTGAGAGGAATCCGTATTATAGGAAATCGTACGTTCCAAGTAACTAACTACATAGTTAAATTACGCGTAGTGTAGGTGGAGTATAACCCGGTATTCTCCGGCTTATGACAGAGACAAAACATTCAAATTGCGTAGGTGTAAGCGAGACAGACAACAACGCTACATTCCAGAACGTACAAAGCACGGAAATTTGACAAGTTACCAACTTAGCTGTTTAAATAAATCAGATAATATCATGAGGTTTTGAAAATAAAAATAAAAAAAGTAAGTAATTAAAAATTTGTAAAAATAAAGTAATTAGTAAAACAAAGTTGAACCTGAGGTTATTAGTGATTTATGGTTTCATTTCTAGAGATTTTTTTGTTTACGTTTAGGGACAAATATTTTTGAGTATTGGTAACTCCATTGTTGACATTTTATTTGCATACTTAAGTTCATTACAAATTTTAAACTTTGCAATATTTTGTTTTGGTTTTGTTATATTTCTTTAAAAAAGTATCTCGAAATAAAGTTTGTGTAGGATAGCGTTTGTGTAGTGTCTACTGTAAAAGACTGAACATAATAAACTTTGTTTAGGAAGTAGTTCTAAGCGTGTATAAACTATAGTATTATACTAAGAAGTAAAAAGTAATTTAGTGAAGATGTCTACTCAGAAGATAATCTACATACAAAGTGCGCTTGAGCAACGCACCTTCATGCATGGACACGATATCTCGGAGTTATTGGGAAATATTGGGAATACTTAGTAGGTATGAGCGCAGCGTGAATGCCGTCCGCTTGAGACACACACGCATGAATACGTAAGTTGAAAATATGATTTTTTGTTTGTGTAGATATTGTGTTGTTTTTAGTGTCATTTGATAGGTTTAGGTCTAAAATGGATAGGGCAAAAAAATGTTTAAATATATAGATTTAGAAGTTATTAGGAATTTTAGATAGTGAAAATTGTAAAATGTAAAATTTTATTATGTTTTGTTCTGTACCTAAACTTTTTTATTGTAATAGTAAGTTTAAAGTTTTGTTTAGTATTGTTAAATAAGCTTTCTGCTATGCGGGCTATTAGGTACTGCGAGTTTGGAATAGTTTGGAGTAGCCCCCTCAGTTGACGTCCTTAGCGTGACCGGCGGGCGCTGCGCCGAGCTTAGAGCGTAGTATGAAAAGTGATTCTAATTTCTGTGTTTACGACGCTAGTAGCATTAGATTGTTGCCTGATTTATTTATTATCTCAGAAATACTTAATATCTATTGCAGTATAGAAATATACCATACGTCGTGCTTCAAGGTAAGCAATTTTTGTCTCGGCTTCCTTCTGATAAAAAACCACCCTTAGCCACTGCAACGCACAACCTAAACCGCTGGTCTAAATTTCAAGTAGCTACTACTTAAAATTTGAAGGATGTGTTTGTCTTAATTTCTAGAGGTATACCTGGAAAGGGTTTTTTAAAATTCAACCCCTAAGTGTGTGAAAAGGGATGAAAACGATTGTATGAAACTTCTTCATTTTTTAACTTAGTTTTGAAATTTTGTTTTGGAGTACTTCAATTTAAATAAAAAATATCCTCATATTTTTTTAACTACAGTGGATTTAGAGGGATGAAATTAGGGAAGAAACATTCCATGGGAAGATCTTTGCTTTTGAAGTTAGCGACTTGAAATTTAGAGGGAAGGGAAGGGTCGTGGAGGGCGGAACCGGAGGGAGGGAGAAGAGATAGGAAGGGAGGAAGTAAGGAGAAAGTAAGAAGGACGTGCGGGCGAAGTGAGCGAAAAGTGAGGGGAAGTGAGAGGAAAGTGAGGGGGAAGTGAGAGGGTACAGAGGGGGAATTGAGGGGAAGTGAGAAGTAAGTGAGAGGGGGAAGTGAGGAGGAACTGAGGGAAGAAGTCAGGGGAAAGTGAGAGGAAAGTGAGGGGAAGTGAGGGGGAAGTAAGGGAGAAGTGACGGGAAGTAAGGGGATGTGAGGGGAAGTGCAGAGGAAGGGGGAAAGACAAGAGAAGAGAGGGGAAAGCGAGGAGGCAAGGTAAAGGGAAGTGGAGGAAGAGGCAAGGGATGCTGGAGGAGGGGACAAGGGATGCTGAAGGAGGTGAAGAGAAGGGGAGGAGAAAAGCGGAAAGGGAGGAGTGGGAAAAATGGAGAGAGGGAATGAGAGGAAAGGGAAAGTTATTGTAGTGAAAATATGCCTTTGTGTATTGTATATTGTTTTTACGGAGGATATCTTTAGGTAGGTGAAAGAGGTTTGTATGTATGGGAGATTAATAAATAGTATGGAAAACAGTATTTAAACAATATAAAAATGTCTATTGGAAAAACGATATTCACGCGAGCGAAACCGCGGGCATAAACTAGTTAACCTATAACTCTGTTTTTCTAAAAACAAAAATACCTTAATGGTACGAGGTAATAATCGGTACAGCCGGGCAGTTAACTCGAATTGTTCTGGTAAAATACCACTCGGCTTGTGTAGTCTTAGTCTTACCATCAAGTGTATCGTTGAAATGCGTATAAACGGGCGAGAGTGTGACGCTTTGTAGCCTTTTGAGTTGTCGTGACGTGATACGATATTTTCTCTGAAGTCTGTAGTAAATAAAGGTTATGGGACCCACTCCGACCAGGAGCCACGGTAATCCGTACACTGTTACTGCGACTGCACCTACAAGTTAAATGCTATCATTAATATTAAATGGAAATATATAAAATATACATAATCTAATAACACAGAAGTGCCACCACTATAGTAAAATTATAATAATGACATACTCACCAATCAACGAAAACACTTGAGCAAGTAAAATATTTAAAATAAAAGGTAATGAATCGTCAACCGTGTAAGTGTCTGATGAAAATCTGTTTACAATTCTACCCAGTGGGGTGACGTCGAAAAATTTCACTCTAGCCTGAAAATAACAATTTAATTTAACATTGGTTTTGAACACTAGACACACTGTCGTAAAATTTCTCTGTACTTATGAATTTTAGAAGCCCTCATTATCATTGTCATCGTTTGCTATACTAATGTCATATCAGTTTTTCGTCAGCCCTCCTGCCTGCTCTCGCTGCGCTATGTAAAATTTAGTCAAATAAAAACATATAACATACCTTTACAATAACTTTCAGTAAAACTTTATGTATTTTGGCAGCAGCTTGGACACCGCCGTAAGCGAACAGAAACGCTCGCATTACAGTAAACACTAGGTTTAGCCCAGCTAGTCCGAAATAAACTTCTAAATAAAAGTTGTCAGTATACGTCGGCGTATCACTGACGAACAATTGACCAGCCATATTCTCTTCATTCAGTGTTTTATTCAATGTTTCATTCTCTGTACTTTTCCCTTCAAATATCGATATTGTAGCGTTTATGAGTGTGTGTATAGCATTGTCAATAGCATTTACTCCATGATCTAATATCGTAGTCTTTTCCGTAATGTGTTCTTGTAGTCCTAAGTCCTCGAGAGTGGTTGAATTTTTCGTCTTGTTTTTAACCCAGTACGTAAGCCAAAGGAATGTAAAATTTTGTGAAAGCTGCATCAGGATTAATGACAGTATAATAGTTGTAGTCCAAAAATATCCGACCGATCGTAAGTATAGGCCAAGGACCCACCAACCTACAGTTCCTTGACTCATGGCTTCCTGTTGGCCAAAAAACAGATTATAATGTAGTATAACATAACAGTAAAGGGCTGGGCCTAACAGTTAATATAATAATTTAATTAACGTAATAAAGATGATCAAAATTTGGCTCATGAAACGTCAACCTGCAGATAGGACTCTAATTATTTATCTCAATTATTTATGGGAAGATACTATAAGACCAGCAACGCACAGTAGAAAGCTCTGAGCATATTTGTACGTTAATTTTATGAACATCTAATATGGTAAACGCAAATGCCTGTGACTTACCTCGTCATCTAAGCTATTGAGACTAACATTATCCTTTTCGATCTGTTGCACCTCTCTCGGCCGCGGCGGCTCTTCACCTAACGACTCAGTTTCACTGGGCATAAAGTCTTCGATATCATTTAACACTGTTTCTGGTGGCCCTGTAAATAAAAAAAGTGTTTTACTCGCTGCTTTGCGTATAGGGTTTTTGGTGAAAATTAAATGGCTTTTAGGCATTTTCTATTAATGTAAAATAATATTTTGAAAGAAAGTATGAAAAGAGAATGCCCAAATATGAGCTCATTTTATGGCAGCGTGCAACAAATTCAATAAATTAAAAAATTACGCTTTATTTTTTTATGTTTACTTGTGATTTATTACCATTTTTTTTACCCTAGTATTAAAATGTCTTCTTCTTCTTCTCCTTTTTTTTTTGGCAACAGAGCCGAAGATTGTGTCATCTATTTCTGCCAGTGTCAAGTGTAGAATAATATTCTTGTTGATGATATTAATGGTATATTACAATGATAAAATAGAAAAAATGTTGATAAAATTAAATGACAACCATCTTCCGTGAAAACAAAAGGTGGACCTATTAAAATGTCAAATAAATAAATATTGAACTAAATTATAATATCCGTCATTCAATATTTGTTAGAAAGAATGTTGCCTGATGTCAGATTTGTTTCAATTTAGCCATATTATATCAAATCGATTCTGATTATATTTGAATATTTATTTTAGGAATCAAAAAAATCTTCAAAAAAAGTTAAATAAAAAAGATTGATTGTCAATGTCAACGCTCTTTTCATTTTCATTGTGATAAACTTTTTTTAGTAATAAGTGGGTGAATTGACTCTTATATTAGTGTTACGTGAACGAAATGACTCTTTTTAATGTTAAGTGAGCATCTGCCGACCTGTTGTCAGTCAGTCTAGTTGAAAGCATTTTGTGAATTATTGGACACATAAAACAGGAAATGTCAAACATAATAAATCCCACCATTATGCAACTGGAATTGTAATTGTCTTGTACGACATCGCTGTATCGCACATTAGGTTGATATGTAAGTACCTATCTACGCTTAGAGCAAGGTTACACGCTTAGCTTGGCGTCAGTTTGGTCCATCAGTCTGGATTGACTCAACTGAAACCAGAATGATGAATGATTTTCACGGTTACACGGTCAATCTAGACTGACAGCATACTGATGAAAAGTATATCAGAGGCCGTTAGACTTTAGGCCTTCTGCATTGCGTCGCTGAAGGGAGTGAATTGAGCGTGTAACCTTGTTCTTAGGCACCTAAGGCCTTTTTAAGAGAATCATTTTTCATGTTAAATATGAGATATCTTATTACTGAGGACCTAAAGGTTTTTAATATCATTAATCATTAACCATGATTTCCAAAATGAATCCCCAAATAATCGAAATCGATTTTTAATTCGTTCACAATTATATTAAATCAAATCTGACATCTGGCAACATTCCTCCAAACAAATGTTGAATGGCGGATATTATGATTCAGTACATATTTATTTGGAATTTCGATGCTTGTGTAAAAAAAATGGTAATAAATCACAAGTAAACATAAAAAAATAAAACTTATTTTCTTAATAAATTGAATTTACAAATTGTAAACGAAAATTAATTTGGAAGAAGTCATATCGTATTTTATAACCTCAACTTCATCAACAAAATAATTGATTTCTCTTGAACCTGCATAAATAATTGAGAATTATTTGTAGAATATAAAACAGTAATTTTTTTTCTATGAAATGAAATTAAAATCACTAAGACAGCATTTTTTTTATGGATCCAAAGCTCATAGGATTGTGGGCATTCTCCTTTGAAAGTTTGTATATACATACATATATGGCGGGTAAGTGTATTGATTCTGAAGATTCTAAAGATTTGCAAAAATCTTTCATCATTTAAAAGGTACGTTATTTCAGATGGACACAGGCTGTATATTATGAATTGCAGAATATGGAAGAAGTTGCAGTACGCGCCCACCGCGCTGTCCACTCCAGCTAGCACCCTTAGCGCTCCTACTAGTCCCAACCTATATCGTTTCCGTGAGCAGTGTCTATGTGTGCGTTGCTCGAGCGCACTTAGTATGTAGGTTGAGTTCTGTACTTATCTGTTCTTTTGCACCAAGTACCTTGTCGCACGATGCGTCCGTCGCGCATGAGCAGTACGGTGGCGGCGCGCGCCAGGTGCCGCGGCGAGTGCGCGACCAGCACGCGCGTGGTGTGTCGCAGCGCGCCCAGCACGCAGCGCTGCATGATGTGCGCGCCCACCGCGCTGTCCACTCCAGCTAGCACGTCGTCCAGCAGGTACACTACGACAACACACGAATTCATTGCCTGCTTGGCGAGGCTCGCCACTGTATTTACGAGCTGCTTCGCAAGGCCGGCTGAACCATCAGAAGTCCGCGAGCTAACTTTAACAAATACCTTGTGGAAGTAGCGCTCGCTAGCCAAAACCATCTTCTACCTTGAACGCACAGTGGACACTTAGGCACCTTTGAGCTTGTCCTGTTTACCGAAAATCGAGGCAAGCTCAGCCGAGGCAACGTACGCCCGAACAACGTCGAGGCACGTTCACATAAACCGAGGCATTGGCTCGCGAGGCTGCTACGCGACCCGTGCTCAGTTGGTAAGGGCATGGTTAATGACGCATATGTCGATATAACGTTTTATAAATATAGTATCTAACCTTGTTTGTCCTGGTAGACTGCACGAGCAAGACCGATACGTGCACGTTGTCCTCCGCTGAGCGTACACCCACCTTCGCCGACGTACGCGTTCCAACCAAGTATGTTCAAATCCTCTATAATGCAAAACAACATTAATGTAAAAAAAACCAGCCAAGTGCGTGTCA
Organism: Parascotia fuliginaria; assembly: GCA_963082885.1. NCBI lineage: Eukaryota > Metazoa > Arthropoda > Insecta > Lepidoptera > Erebidae > Parascotia > Parascotia fuliginaria. Next base: position 9,078,260 of record OY720177.1, on the reverse strand, counting down.
GGCCACGCGCAGTATAGAGTTCCGTAGAAGTGTAGTTGCGCAAAATGCGTACCCTTGAAGTGAAGTGAGTTTTATAAAATTAATTTGAAAATTTATACAGGCTTACATACCACCCACTTCCTGTAGAAATAAGTGTTTTAATTTAAAATAAAGAATTAGCGGCTTTATTAAAATAAAAAATAATATTATAAATTTTCTCGAGTATTTATACTATCGGACTTTAAATTAAATTTATAAAATCGATCAACTGTTGGTGCAATCAGAAATAAATCCATATTGAACAGTTCCAGAATTACATTTTATAAGTTGATTAAATATAACTCGATAACCTGTAAAGGCTGCTTAGCCGTGATAGTTGTCCCTTAATTATAATTAGACTATTATTATAAGTTTTTTC